>OY365818.1:9649939-9828091 GCA_959347315.1 Bimastos eiseni
CGACAGGATCTGAAACGCAACTAGATCGTTTTCGACTGTCAAAACTAGCACCGCAACAGCAACTGGATATAGGCTTGACTGAATTAAGTTAACAGAAATAATTGATTATAACGTCCCAGCGTGACTGGGTGTGTTGCGCAACTCGCATAGATGTGTAGATGTCGCAGGCAACGATGATGTCAAAGTCGGCTGATCTATACTCTTTGGAGACGACTCTTAACGTGACACTCGCCACAACGATCAATGACGTCATCGGCAACACGACGTCACCAAACGTGGCGGACGTTCTCCGAACAGTGGCCTTTCTTCTCTTCCTCATCACTGGCTTCACTCTCAACTGCATCCAGATATCCGTGATCCTTCAGACGACCGAACTACGAACTGATCGCTTCAACATCCTCCTCATCAGTTTGGCTGCCGTGAACTTGGTCGACTGCCTCGGCAACATACCATCCACGGCGCTCGACTCTCACAGTCGCAATGGCTTATGGGACAACGACAACACGCTGCGCACGATAGACTGTATAATCGTCTACCTGGTTGGCATGGTTACCGTGCTCGGATTGCTCTTCATGGTGGCTGACAGACTGGCGGAATTTCAGAGATCGCTGGGTCTAACCAGACATTGTCCGGACACACTAACGCCACTGGTGTGTGTCCGGATCATGACAGCCTACAGCTGGATTCACGGTACGATTCTTGCCATACCGCTTTCATTGCCAGGGCTCGGTTCAATAGCGGGTTGTCCGGGTCAAGGTCGCCTGGCTTACCTTTGGACCATGACTGTTATTGGGTTCGTTTTACCAATTTTAGTTCTGTGTTGTCTGTACGGGTACGTTATCTGCACGGCGCTACAACAGAGTACTGCGTGTCGGGCCTACGCTTCGGGTAGCGCCCCGGAAGCACGGTCGGTGGTCTGTCTGCCAGACGTCGGCGACTTTAAGTACCTCGCCTGGTTGACCGTCACCTGGTTCGCTTTCCAGGCTCCGCTCCTCATCATGCGTTTCTTCGCGATGACTGGACGAGCTAGGGGTAAACAGCCGCAAGATAACGTCGTCCCACGTGTGTCATTTGGAGTCGCCGTTGCCCTTCGATGGTTGTTCGTGGCCTATACACTGCTGCTACCTGTGTTGACCTTCTGGTGGAGAAGGGACGCCTGTGTGACGTGGAGGAGGATCCTCTCCTGCCACAAGGCCAACATCGTCGTTGATTCGTCGCCCGGTCACCTTTCCCTTCCCCGGCCGTCACCTTCCCCCATGCAACGGAACCCATTCGCCGTCCCGGTGCTATTCGCAACTGCAAATGGGCTCCACGTTCAGATGCATCACGACCAGAGGACGGTCAAGGGCATCAGTCCGGGGGTCAGTCCCACAGACAGTCGCACCCAGGGGTGGGACAGCAGTCCCGAGAGGGAGAAAAGGAAGCACGCACCACCGGAGATAACTATTTCAAAGAGATGCGACGTCTTCGGGTCGTTCCATTCCGGCGATATTCTGTCCGAAGATGGAAACGCAAGCGAATGCGAATCGAGCTACGACTGTAACTTCTTCATCTTGCAGTCAATGAATCCGACAAAAACAACCGCTTCCTGTAACGTCGACCACCGAACAACATCAACTGACGAACAAAAGAAATCGCCTGATTCAACTGGGAATTCTGGGCACTCTGGGGCACTCTATGCCAGTGGTTCTTCCTTAATCGAGTCTCCGCTCGAAGCTTCTAAAGGAGCTGTTGTCGGTCAAACTAAACAGAAAATAGAAATGAGTTATCTGGATACAGATGCGGTACACATAGCGCCCGAAAAGAGGTGTAGCAGTGATTCCGGGCAGGGTTCGGTGGAGACGACCGTAAAGGTCGAGGTCAACAAGCTTTCCGCTCAGGGTAAACAAAGCACTGGAACAGTCTGGTACACGACGGAAACAGATCTCTCAGGCGAACTTCACGAGTCTGCTGCAACCTTTGACCCCAATGGCCAAGAACAGCCCAATAGAAAAAAGGACCGCAAGAGGAGAAAACAAAGGAAAGGGATAAATTCCGAGGGGAAGACTGAGGCGACAGACTCTAAAAACCCAACAATCACAGCTAATACTCAAAAGCAGCGAGCTAGAATTGAACACGCTGAAGTGAATAGTTATTTGGACCTGGCATCTGTCGAACAGCCGCCACAACATATCGATGTTTTCAAAGTTGAAACTAACAACAACGAACCGAAAACGACGAGGGTGAAACGCAGCAGACAGAACAGCGAAAGTAGCAATAATCTGCTGGACTCAAGCAATACGTCTTCTGAATTTACGATGTTGCAATCGCAAACATATCAGTGCGCGCTATAGCCTTAAGAATGATAATGGTCTTGAAATAGCAATGAACTTAGATTAACGAGGAGGGTGTTATAATATAATAATGAATAAATTATTTTGTGATGGAATTGGATTAACGAGGAGTGTTGTGATGAATTTCAAGTCCATGTTCAGTTTTAACTGGTCGAAGGTCCACGTTGATATAAATTACGTATACAGGCCCCTATCCATAGCATAAAAATCGCTGGAAGGACCAACGCGCAATATTAATGCGGGTCCACTCAGTCTAACATGTGACGCAAACCAATCTTGTCCATTCTCAATAGGCCTATATATAATGTAATGCATATCTTAGAAAATTGATCAGCGCCCACAAAAGCCACGTCAGGGAGACCAGCTTATTCAGTAGCGTTATACCAAATCGAGTCCGCAGTAGCCTAGATTCTTGTTTAGTTCTGGTGCCAGGTCAAAATCCGGGAGGTTATTTGTATTGAATGGACCCCATTTTGGCCCGTACACGAATGTGGGTCTTACAATTATGGACTCCATGTAGGCATTTTGGCTGGGATATACAATCTTCTCAGAATTTTCTAATGATAATTTTTTGCTAAATGCTGCCTTATGTACAATCAATGCAATGAGGCGCTTTGCTATTATAATAATTGTCATAAAATGTATGAATGGTCGAAATACGTCAGCGTTTTATAATCTTTAAAAAATTATGAATCAATCCCATCTGACGAGTTTGTTGCTCCAATATATTATAACTCATACTCGCTGGCGCTGGTCCACTGGAATTCGTCAAGAAGCATTCGTCGCTGACGTTGTGTAAAATGAGTTAAATGATTAATAATAATTAATTGAATGCAACGTACACTGTTAATCGAGTTAAGAGAACGTACAGGGCTATCAACTATGGTTTTTAATTATACTTGTCAAGGTGTCAGATAATAGTTGACTGTGTCAGAAGTTAGGCCTATAGACTGGCAAGCTTATCAGAGGGCAAAACAACTCTTATATGTAAAATACGACATTTGTCCAGTCCAGCACTTCTCCAAGCGAGGACGTGCTGACAAAAGCGTTCCCAGCGGGAGAGACCCAAGAAAAAAGATCTGAGGTGATGGAAAAATGAAGAAACGCTGTCGAAGAGTATGATGATGGATCGAGATCGATCGAGCAGATGGGAAGACCATTCCATCTAAAGGCAAAGGATCTGGGTTGAGCCATGGGGCAGTCCTTATCACACGAGCAGCAAAAGGTCAGGTTGTTCAGAGGATCGAAGAGGAAGCAACGAAGAATTGTATCGCGGCGATACTTAGAAACTTTGAGATTTCAGACCCATTTGAAACTTAGCACTGTATAATGAGAACTTTTAATTGTATACGGGCCGAGTGAGAGAGGGGAGTGAAATCGGTATAGATGCTCTAGAAGTGTAGCTTTTATCAAATGATTGTTATGTCTCGAATTATCATAAACAGTAATATAATACAATCACTTGTAATCTTGTTCATCGAGATCATAAGTTATGCCGCAACAAATGATAACCTCCTTCACTTAGTTCCAAAACACACACACACCTACACACCCACGCACGCACACACACACGGACACACACACACACACAGATTGCCTTTAGTAGACAGGAAGCAGAGATTCTGTTGAAGTCTGCTTCAATTCTACACCTACAAAATTTTCTAATTCGTTCTGCTGGGCGATTTAATACGAAAACGAATCCCTCTGACTAGACAGTCAGAGGATGATCAGAGCATAAAGCCCTTGATATGAGAAAGCAATTATAGGCTGGGTCCTCAGTCAGAGTCTGACTGGAGTGGATCCACGATCCAAGAAGAATTTCACAGCGGAATCATTGTTGATGACGTGATGATGGTCTGTGTTTGGTTCGTAGCGACATCCTGCGATGGTGGATGAATCATCCACTGATTGTCAGGCGATGGGGGATACATCTGGACAATCAGGAGCAGGTATGTGATCAGCAGACCGAGAATCTACAAAATAAAACAGCTCACTTTAAAGAACGCTGACAATGTACTTAATTGGCGATTCTATATGGGAGTAATTAAGAGGGGCGAATGTTCCACTAAATGAGTTTGTGACCACGTTCCGTTTTTACAAAACCAGATCCGTTTGGCTCCTCTGTGGGCTTCCTCAGCCCCTCCTAGGCCTACCTCTATTGGAAAAGTTCAGAGTCTACACTGGTGGGTGTCCGTTCAACGACGTATTTAGGCCTACGTTACTTGTACTATTGGTATCTCACAGGGTTCAGTTTTGGGTCCACTACTCTATCTTCTACCGTAATTATGACGCATACGTTGGCTAACGTTTACATCAATATTCATGTCGAAAAAAAGTAGCCGACATAAGACTATGCACAACAATGTCTTTAATATCACTCAAAACTGGCCGGCTGGTATACATGACTATTGCCCCCCCTCAGTGTCTATACACAACTCAGATTATGCTTTTCCACACTTTTACAGCGCTTCACTCGAAACCTTCGCCGTTCGCTCAGGGAACACCTGGGACACCCAGTAGAGGGGTTGGTAAACTCGCGGCCGTCGTCTTCCTGCTCTCCACGGCCAAAAGCCTGCCTCCACCGGTGCAACGCCAGATTCCCCAGCTAAGAGATAATAAATATAAAATTTACTTAGCTTATACTAACCGTAAGAATTGTGTTTCGATCAATGACAAATATTTTTAAGACGGTAAAACCAATCGGTTCTCCACACACGCGACTGATGAGCGTATTGATCTGTAAAGTACTCAATAATAATTAGCATTATTAGCACAGAAGGCGATCATCACCCTCCACTTCACTCCTCTATCAATTATGTTTTCACTAATTGCACATGCAAATAAGCTGGTTCGAGAGAGACTTCGATTTCTTGGGCGACATAGAAATTTAGAGATTGTCTTTGTTTTCTGCAATTACGATTGCTAACTGACAATGAATCTGCACTGCGTGCAGCTCACTAAATCGTAACTTGAAACTTGATAATGATGACGACGACGACGATGACGATGACGATGATGATGACGATGATGATGACGATGATGATGCCGACGATGACGACGACGGCGACAATGACGATGCCGATAACGATGATGATTGTCAATCGTCTTGGATGCTAGTGAAAACTGTACGATATCACGAGAATGAACAAAAGCTGCAAAGCTGTCTGCAAGACACGAATACGTATTTGAATTTGAATTTATATTACTTTTATTTAGCGCCCCTTGCAGACGACTACTCAGAGGCGCTCCATATTCAGGCCCGAGCAAAAAGAAAAGTCTTGAAGTGTCGACTATGGTGTCCTAGGGAGGGAGTGGATGACCGGAGAGAAGCCATTCCACGCTGTGTGGCCAGCAATGGCGGACGCCCTGGACTGTTTCATGGTTGTGCGAGAAAAAGGTACAAAGAGAGTATGTTGAGAGGCTGAACGTAAAGATCCGCGACCCGGGCATGCTTTGACAGGAGTAATAAGGGATTTCAAGTAGACTGGAACCCAACCCAATAGACAGTTCCCTAACAAGGAGCATAGTTTGAAGTGAATGCGCTGACAGACAGGGAGCCAATGTAACGTGTTCGTATGTAACAAGATGACGCAGGCATGAACAACAGTGGAGGCAGCGGCAGTGGAAAGAGAGCATATGACAACACGCAGCTGGCGCAACTGGGGGTAGCATGCACAGATGATCCCATTGATATGCTTAGAGTAAGAGAGTTCTTGATCCAGGACAACTCACAAATCTCGACCAGAGGTGTTGAAAGTGACAGAAGGAAACCTAATTGAGAGTGCGCTTAGGTCGATTTTGGTCAACTGTTGACTGGTGCCGAGCCAGATATTGGTGGTCTTGGTAGCGTTAAGACGGACCCGATTGAGGATATCCAAGAAGTGAGAACAGGAAGAGCATTTGATATGTGTTGGACTGCATTTATTGCCTCTTTAGCAAGACAGTGCACGTAGGTTTGGACATCATCAGCGTAAGAATGACTGCGGAGTGAGCATTGGGAAAGACGTGATCCCAAACCAGCTGTGAAGGAGATAGAGTAGTGGACCCAAAACTGAACCCTGTGAGATACCAATAGGAGCATGCGCCCAACGAGAGCTGGAAGAGAGGAAGGTTATTGAGGAGGAGCGACCCGAAAGGTATACAGAGGTAAGCCAGTCAAGGAGAGCAGCAGAGACGCCAAAAGAAAGACGGAGACGGTGCAGTAGAATCAGATGGTCAAAAAAGGCGAAGGCAGCACTGATGTCATATAGAGCCTGAAGTGTTACCTCCAATCTATCGATTGCGCTATAGATTTCGGACAAAAGATGAAGAAGAAGGTGCTGATGGAGACTATATGGGGGCTACTTGCTGTTCATATCAATGAATGAGTAAACGAATGATTGAACACACTTATGTTCAAGATGACGTGAATGGTTGTAGGCCCTACCTGTCCAATTGTTTCAGCATTCAGGTTGGTTAAAACGATATCATAAAGTTTCTCATTGATCTGATGAGCCTTAAAGAACAGAAATGCCCTAGAGTTCTGTCACATTAATTTTGACAAAAATCAGGACCGTATTTCACGAATTACAAGTCTTACTTCGCTTCCATTGTTATTGCCAAAGAGTTTATTAATGTTAGCAGCAACTATAGTTAAAAAACTTTCGCTACGGCCGAGGTGGCTTTAGCCGTTACCCAAGGAAAGTTACAACAAGCATAAGGATAGCTCACCAAACAAATGTTTGCATACAGGAACAGTTGCAAGTAAAAATAAATGCGTTGTCGTCGACCGATGTTTGATTGGTCCTATAAAGTTTAACGGTGCATCATAAATTATATGCAATAAGCAGACTATACGCAGTGGACATCATTGCAGGATAAACAAAATGTGACTAAGCAAGACTCGTCTTCAAGTTGTTGCTGTTGGTGTGAAATCTGTCGCTCTTCAGGAACTAAATGAGATAACTGGATATTATTTTTAATCAAAGTGAAGGTGAAAAATTAAATGAATTCTATTCTAAAATTCTTACCGAGTGGTTGATCCTTATTCCGCTCCATGCAACTATGATCAGTCCAAGCGCACACGAGAATATCCAGAATACGGCGATAAGCAGATTAAGTAGATTATTTCTCATGGCAACAGGATCACACATCATACCATATAAGAACAGGACGATCATAAAAGTGAATTCAACAACGTACGTTGCATTATTGACGCAGAGGCAGTCATCGACCTTGTCTACCACTCGACACAGCTCTTGATGACGGCATCGTATCATCTCAAAGTTCATCTTTGCAGTTTCAGGATTCTTGATAATACCATGCAACATCTTTGTGCACTTCTTAAACTCATGACTGAGTATTGAAGACAATAAGTAGGTCCATATAAGAGTGAAAGACGCTGCGCCTATCGTCAAACCCAATATAACGAGATAGAGACCGCTCATAACTTTAAGAGTCAGAGGGCTTGAATTGAGAATAAACGTATTATAAGGAGCTATCATTATATTGAGATAACCGTATTCGCCGAAGAACGTGTAAGCGCCTGGAATGACTGCACTAGCAATGTAAACCCAGGAAAAGACGACACCTACAACTACTTCAATTCGTAGCCGCCTAGCCCAGCGATGGCTCATATCTTTGTTGAAGAACTCCAACACTTCCGGTATTGTTCCTTTCACGCTCGTTCTGTAGCAAGATGTATACAATATTGCACCACTTACCATCATAATCACGTAAGCAATATTTGCCAAAAGCGTCTGCAATCTGCCGTCTCCTGTGAAAATCGTGAATATTCTGACAGCGTTGAACCACATTACGACTGTGGCGAACAGACAATAGATACCCGGGAACTGTTTGGTTGCTCTCCCTTTGACTGTCTTTTCAAAGTATAAACCGAGAATTTGCATGCTGACGGTAAGAGGCAAAAAAATTTTCTGAATCATATTTCCTTGTTCAGCGTATCCAACGAAATTTGCTTCAACGTTCGGACTTTCTTGTGCTTCTCGCACTTCGACGATCTTATTCCGTTTCGGATGGACTTTAAATTTGCTCATGATTTCTTTAATTAGTTTTACTTCTGTTCTACTGTTAAATTAAATCTACATACCCCACTTGTAGATTGGCAAACGTGATCGGGAACTGTAAACTTCTAACGCGTCACTCTAAAGTCAAACTCAGGGCGATAGCGTATTCACGAGTGCAAAGATCTTTTTGGGCAAGCCGAATATGAATCGTGACGTGTAAGTCGTTGATAGTGGAGTACAGCAATTTTCTTTGAGACACTAAATGACAAGGTCGTTGCGAAACGATTGTTTAACTGCGTTTCAGTCTTTGCTGGTCCGTATAAATGGACCTATACATGTATAGGTCTCGGCTACACGAATGGTTTCCATGATAACGATAACGATTGGGCTTCGCGAGCAAACATTATTGCTTGAACTGAAAGAAAGTACCTATTAGCACAGTTGGAAAATGACGATGATCGAATGTGAAAACGGAGGCTGCACGTCCGCTTTGTTGTCAGGTCTCCCGCTGTAACCTGAACTGTAGCTAGGCTATTGGCACTATGGATATACACAGGCCTATAACAGCGAGTTTTTGAAATTGTGTGATTTATTAAAAGCTCGGAATAAGTGCAATTGAAATCGACTTTTCTGGTAATGGTTGTACTTTGAATAACATGCAGTGAAAGACTGAAGAAAAATTGAATTCTTGAAGGAACATCGTTCCTACCATCAGTCTTTGGTTGTCACCAAACCGCCTACGTTTAAACTAGCATAAGACCCAACGCATTGGGCTTGGTGGTTTTGCTCACCTCGTTGAGATTCATACCCTTAGTCCAGGAATTTCCGGACACTCTCATTTGACTGATTAGTCATGTCAAGACGGTCTCTTGCTCATGCCTTTCCTCTTCTGTCCACTATCCGCCACTACCTTTCATTTCATGATGAAACTACTTTAATGCATGGTTTATCTGCGCCAGGATGTGCTTATATATTATTTTATGCCGGATTTCCTCTATGGCTAATATTTTGCAGCATCAAGACCCCTTACATATTTCTCGCTGCTCGTCTTATTGAAAGTGACGAAGTGTCTCTATAGGTTTGCCCATAATAGCTTCCTTCACGTGGAATGCTCTGAGTTGAACCATCATATCTATGAGCGTAGGCGGAGACTTGGTCCTTGGCTTGGGGGGACATCTCAAAAACATTTTTTTATGAGGACAGCTTGGACAAAAATCATTTCCCAAACATGGATGCCGCAAAAAAGGATGAACAGTGGAAAGCACTGGAGAAATTAGGCATATTTGTGAAATATTTAGTACATATTTGGGGGATATAAACAGCTCCGCTCCCACACCTGAAATTTTGCAGGAGACATTCCTATCCTGCCCCGAAATCTTCGATTCTTACCAAGGGCCACCTTTGTTCATAGCCTGCGATAACACATACGCACGTATGCAAAAAGACACAATGAATATAATGAAACAATGGGATTTCAACTATAAATGGTGCGTTGAGGCCCTTGAAGGTCCTTGAACTGACAGTGCATTCAGTTTAAGGTCCTGGTTCTTATGCACGATAGTCGTGCTGGCTCTGCTCCATCATAGTATGGGAACTTCTCATAGGCGGAGACTTTGTTTTAGGTCTGAGGCACAAGTCGATAAAATTGAGGGTTGGGGGACAGCTCTGAAAAAATTCATTTCCCAAACATGTATACAGTAAAAAAGGATGAACAGTGGAAAACACTTAAGAAATTTATTATATTTATGAAATGTTGGGGTTATAAGCAGCTCCATCCTTCCACCTGACGCTTTGAAGGGGACCGTCCTCTTCCGTCCCTCTGTCTCCGCCCCTGGAAGTTCTGCATTTCAGTCTCCTCCATCACAAAATAAATCTCAGAGCGATAATTATATGGAGACAATAAAGCTACACAGATTCTTCTCTGCCAACACTCTTCTGTCATGCTGTTCACCAATTCTTGGTAAAACATTGAAGAAGCGTAGATATATCTGTGGGACTACCAGAATCACGACAGACTTGATTAATAGTGGCAATCATTTGACCTCTTAGTTAGGCCTAGACCAAAGACCAATGCGGATTCCTTGGCCTTCGCGTAAGCAGTCGTACAGACGATCAACCAAAGACGTTTTAATATTTCGTCAATGCATTGGGCCCATAATTATAAGTATAATTTTATTATGAGTTGGAATAGGTCTATATTTAATAAATTTTCAGTCTATTCGTTCTTCTTTTGTTCAGTATTATCTGGCTGAGCAAATTGTGTAAACACGCATTCTATTGTCTCTATTATTGAGCCATGAATGTCCTGACAAGAGGACAAGAGGAC
Source organism: Bimastos eiseni (assembly GCA_959347315.1). Classification (NCBI taxonomy): domain Eukaryota; kingdom Metazoa; phylum Annelida; class Clitellata; order Crassiclitellata; family Lumbricidae; genus Bimastos; species Bimastos eiseni. The sequence continues at coordinate 9,660,604 of OY365818.1, forward strand.
ATATTGGAAGACGCAGCATAAGTGGAAGATAGGGGGCGAAGAATTTGATAGCAACCTTCAGAGACTTTGAGACCCATTTGAGAATAAGCACTAAAATGAAAATATTGAATTGTATACGGTCAGAGGAAATGGGAACCAGTGAAACTTGTATAAAATTCCTCAATCAGTTCTTTTCGTTTTATCAAACGACTGCACAATGTCTCGAATTATCATGAACAAAACACAGTCACTTGTAAGTTGTACACGTAATCCTGTTAATTAAAGTAAGAAATTATACTGTTATACAGCGATAAGTAATATTTTCTTTCACTTAGGCCTATTTTATATGTCCAATGCAACAGCGAATCGACAAAGTTTTCTAGTTCGATTACATGGGCGATTTAATACGAAAATCTGACGATAGGCTGTATCCACAATCTTAGAGAAAGTTCACAGCAAAATTGTTGATGACATCGTGGTGGTCTGTGTTTGGTTCGTAGTGACATCCTGCGACGATGGTTGATTCATCCACTGATTGTCAGGCGATGGGGGATACATCTGGACAATCAGGAGCAGGTATGTGATCAGCAGACCGAGAATCTACCAAGAAAACAACTCACTGTAGAGAACACTGACAATGTGCGCCATTGGCGGCTCTTCAGAGGGCAGTGGGTGGGTGGAAGGGGCCAGTGCCCCACCAACTGAGTGTGGGACTCCCTCCCAATTTTAGTCCACGTTCAGTTTAGACGAAACCAGACGTCCAACTGGTCTCTCTGTCGGGTTCCTCAGCCCCTTCTAGGAGTCCAACTCCCCTGTTGTAAAAGTCCAGAGCTGCCAGATTGCCACTGATGTGCGTCCGTTCTATAACTTACGTATGGTACGCTTTTCATGTCGAAAATAAAGTATACACAAGATTATGGACAACAAAAGTCCACAGAACAACACAATATGACCATGACGATGACTAAAACGACTTCCATAGCGTCGCCATAATAGTGCACAGGGCATCGACCGACGGCGCACCGAAACAGATCCGAAATCAGGTCAAATCCAAGTTCAGTCCTAAGAGACAGCAAAACAGTATAAAAAGGATAAAGTAAATAAAAAAGATATAATTCTAGATCGAAAAAAACTATAGACTCGGCGGCCCGAAAGGCGTGGGGCAATGAATTCCAGAACCTTGGACCGGTGTAAAGACTTCAAGTTACCCCCATTTCAGGTTACCCCCCCCCCCGGTAATCTGAAATTGATTTTAGATTACCCCGGGTGTAATCTGAAATCGATTTCAGATTACCCCCTCCGTGTTCAGATTACCCCCTCTCTGAGTGAGTCAAAAAATGTTAAATTGTTATGCTTTCAACTAATGATAACCAGTCTGTGTAACAAAACACGTAACACATAAAGATAGAAGGCTAGTTTTAACGTGTGAAAAATAATATATAAAAGTCAAAGAAGTGTAGAATGTGTGAAATCAGTAATAGGCTGACCGAGATCAAAGTGCATCACATTATAACATACAAACATAAGGAATAATAAAGATTTAGCCTAAATGGTGAAAAAAGTAGTGTAATTACAACATAAATATACAATAACTAGGAGTGTAACTTTTGTCTTGATAATTTAATCATCTACATAACTCATCAAAAGTAACAAGAAGACTTAGTAAATGCTGCAAGTTCAAAGTGGTGGTATGCCCTGTTTGTGGTCTGATGGTAATTATTCTTTCACTTACTAGTTCCCATCCAAATGAGCTAATATCATTTTTGGCCAACCATTATGCCCACTTCTCTTTTATGCTTGGCTCCACATGAGTAGTAGATGCTTATTCCTCGAGACACAATGTTGCCATTGTAGGTCCATCTCATCTCACTCTGCCCCAATATTTCAAGTTTGTATTTTTGCATCTCTCTCACCACATGCGCCAACTTCCCTGTATCGTAATGTTCTTACATTCCAGTATCCAATTTTTGCCTTGGCTTTGGTCGTTAAGATTTGAGACTTCTGAGTCTTGGCTTCCTTTGGGCTTTCACCACGACCCTTCACAGATGGGTTCATGACCCTTTCATCTCCCGACCGACCTGCCACGACAATGAGTTTGAGCTATACATGTGCCTTTTCTGTTGCAAGATGTGGTTCCAGGCTTGGGACTGGCACTGCTGAACTGCAAGGCAGTGGAGTAGTTAGTCATCGGGGGGTGGTAGCCTGAAGCTGATTTCACATTACCCGTGGGGGTAATCTGAAATCGTAGGGGGTAACTTGAAATCGCCTTCAAGTTACCCCAAGTTACCGGAGGTAAGGTGAATGGGGGGGGGGGTAATTTGAAATCGCTACACTACACTTGTAACATAGAAATCCCGCATACCAATACTGGACTGCCAGTAGATATAGCTATAATTCGTGGCTCTATGGCTACTGTTCATAGCCTTTCGTTGTCAACTATAGCCACATAGTCAAGCAATACTTAATTTCTTCACTCGTGATCAAGGCTCATCTGTTTTGTGCAACTGCAATTGTCAGAGTCGTGGAACTGCATACTCCGGAGATGGAGATGTCTTTGATGATGAAAATAATTACATGTATGTTGACGGTGACGATGATAACGACGATGCTAGTAATGATGAAGCTGATAATGATGCTGATTATCTGTAATTAGGCCTAGTAGGCTAATTAACAACAAATAGGCCTACTTGCGGTAATTAAATTGGATTGGCCAAAAGGAACTGCATATGGAGCTCTGCGTCGGAACGAGGCCAGTTGGCCTGAATCGAGATAATAATAATATTAACTTAGGTTATACTAACCGTAAGAATTGTGTTTCGATCAATGACAAATATTTTGAAGACGGTAAAACCAATCGGTTCTCCACTTACACGGCTCAGAAGCGTATTGATCTGCAAAATTAACGTTAAGAAGCATAATTAACATAGTTTCCACCCACCCCACCCCGGCATCGCTAAGCGATCATGTTTTCGCTAACTGCGCCTGTGAATAAGCTGGTTCTCGAGACTTCGCTTAAGAGATTTCTAGATTGTTTTTATGATTAGAATTACGATTGCTGACTGACAGTCTGACAATAGTGTTAATCTACGCTGCGTTCAGTTAAATGATTCGTAACCTGTTAATTAATAATTGATGATGGTGACGACGACGACGATGATGATCGTCAATCGTCTTGGATTCTACCGAAAACGATCTAATATTACGAGAATTAAGAGAAGCCGTGTACATGTACCTGCGTCCAGAAACAATAACACATGTATGGGGAGGGGCAACAATGAAGGACTAGACGAATAATTGAACATCATATTCCAGATGGAGTGAATTGCTGTACACCTTACCTGTCCAATTATTTCTGCATTGAGGTTGGTTAAATCGATATCATGAATTTTCTCATTCATCTGGTGTGCCTTAAAGAACAGAAAACACGCTGGGATTCTGGACACATTTCACTAAAACCAGGATCGTATTTCACGAAGTATAGGCCAAGTCTGACTTCGCTTCCATCGCTACTGCAAAAGAGTTTATAAATTATTCATAGCGGCAGCTTGTGAAAACGATTTCTTTACAGTTGAGGTGGTTTTCTCCAGGGAAAGTAAAAAGCATAAGGTAATCAATCTAAAACGCTATCAAAGGAACAGTTAAATTATTTGCAACAGCTGCAAGAAAAACTAATAACGTTGAAGGTTTGCATTGTTGTCTGACGGGTCCTATAAACGGTGCACCATACAACAGACAGTGAACACAATTATAGGATAACCAAAATCATGTTCAAGCAAGATTCGTCGTAAAAGTGTTTCTGGTGTGAAATCTGACGCTCCACAGAAGTTGAAGAAAAGCACTGGACATTATTTTATAAAAAAACTGAAACATTATGGCCTAGCTACAGGGCCTATGCTCTATAGGCTTAATTTTTCTCCGTTTTAACTACTAAAGATCAAAATCACACAGTTACGTAATTTTATTTTTCAGTATTTTTTTAGTGCAGACGATTAATTATCGAGTTATTTACTCTTAAGGTGATTAATAGGGTCGCCTGATTTGGTCAGTGTTCGTTAAAAAATTATAAAAAAACTAAATTACAAGACATCTTTGTTTTTATCCCAAAATAGCGAAAATATAAAGTGTTGTTAACTGACAGTTGCCAAATTGAACAATTTCTAAAGATATCTGACTTGAAAACATTTTCTCAGGGCGTCGTACAGGTTACTCTGACTCTAAATGCCATCGATATCCATAATTATATATACCTAAACACGCTATAATGCATATATTGTTCATGCACACCTTTAAGTCGTGAGAATAGCAATCGGTACAAGACATGCTATCATCGATATATGCATAGAACTGGAATTTGATATCGCCCTACATTTGTTTGCCAGGAAGTGCACACACGTCTCAACGACACAACTGCAGTTATAATTCAGACCATTGTGCGTGAAGGACTTGCTCAAGGTCCCTACACAGTGACTCCTCGGACGAGGGTCGAACCCGCACACTCAGCACATACTGAGCGTTACGGACCGATCGCTCTATACCCAATCGGCCACCATGCCACACAATATAGTCTGCATAGATATTCTCTACGAATGTATGGTCCACGTATGGTAAACGTGGTAAACGGATATCAACAGATGACATGGCAGAAGGATTGACCGAATATCTGACTAGGCAAACAAAGGTCAAGTGAACTCTATTCTGAAGCTCTTACCGAGTGGTTGATCATGATTCCGCTCCATGCAACTATGACCAGTCCAAACGCACATGCGAAAATCCCGAATAAGGTGGTAAGCAGATTAAATGGATTGTTGATCAAGGCAACAGGATCACACATCAGACTATACAAGTACAGGACAATCATACAAATGAATTCGACGACGTACGCTGCATTGTTAACGCAGAGGCAGTCGTCCACCTTGTCCACCACTCGACACAACGCTTGATGATTGCGTCGTATCATCTCGAAGTTCATTTTTGCAGTTTCAGGATTCTTGATGATGCCATGCAACATCTTTGTGCACTTCTCAAACTCGTGACTGATTAGTGAAGAGAGTAAGTAGGTCCATATCAGAGTAAAAGTCGTTGCGCCCATAGTGAGACATAATATAACGACAAGCAGACCGCTCATAACTTTAAGAGTCAGAGGGTTCGAATTGAGGATATACGTATTAAAAGGAGCTATCATGGTATTAGCATAACCGAATTGGCCGAAAAGCATAAAAGTGCACGGAATAGTTGCGCTAGCAATGAAACTCCAGGAAAAGACGACGCCTACTATTATTTGCCTTCGGAGCTGCTTAACCCAGCGAGGGTTCATATCCATGTCGAAGAACTCCAACACTTCCGGTATTCTTCCTTTCACGCTCGTTCTGTAGCAAGATGTATGCAAGATTGCGCCATTTACCATCATAATCACGTAAGCAATATTTGACAAAAGAGTCTGCAATCTGTCGTCTCCTGTGAAAATCGTGAATATTCTGACGGCATTGAACCACATTACACCGGTGATGAAAAAACAATAAAAACGCGGGAACTGTTTGGCAGCTCTCACTTTGTCTGTCTTTTCAAAGTATAAACCGAGAATTCGCATGCTGACGGTAAGAGGCAAAAGAATCTTCTGGATCATATTTCCGTGTTCAAATTGTTTTCCTTTTACTTCTCGCACGTCGACGATTTTATTTTGTTGCGGATGGACTTTAAACTTGCTCATGCTTTTTGTAATTAGTTTTACTTCAGTTCTACTGCTTCCCTTGTAGATTGATAAACTTGATCGTAAGCGACAAAGTTCTAGCACGTCACTCTATAACCAAACGCAGGGCACCATCCTATTCACGAACGCACGGATCTTTTTGGCAAGCTAAATATGAATCGTGACATTTAAGTCGTTGATTGTGGGGTAGGCAGTCTTGTTTGAAACACTAATACGATTGCGATACGATGGCGTTTGTACACTGTGTTTTGGTCATTGCTGTTTCGTATAAATATAGGCCTAGTCTACTCGGACGGTTTCCAAGGTAACGATCGATAATGATTGGGCACTGGCGAGTAAATAGTGTTGCATTAGCGGAAAGAACGTAAATTGGTGCATTAGCAGAGTTGGAAAATGACGATGATTGAATGAGACAGTGGAACCTGTAGGCCTACATCCGCTTTGGATGTTTTCAGGTCTCCGTTCTATTTGGACCTGTAGCTACATGTAGGCTATTAGCACTATAGATACACAAGCCCATAACAGCGAGTTTTTTAAAAGAGTATAATTTATTAAAAGCTCAGAATTAGCGCATCTGAAATCGACGTTTCTAGTAATGGTTGCACGCTGTGAATTACATGCCATGGAAAGGCTAACGTATAATACTATTAATAATATTTTATTATTTGCAGTTTAATTGAGCCATTCTCTTATATTCCACGCGTACAGTGTCAATGTGTGCCACGTTAACTTAGTGCAATCTATTACTCATCCTTGAATAATAAAAGTCAGAGTTCGGGAGTTGCTCCAATGACTTAGGGGACTAAGTTGCAGTGGCGTCGAGGTTGGGGAGGGGCAGAAAGACCGTAACGACTAGGTGGCTCGGGGAGCGTCGAAAGCTTCTCCAGCAGGGTCTTGGGCGGAACCTCTGGAAAAAACCCTCATGATTAGTTGGCACGGGGAGCGTCGTAAGTGTCTCTATCATTTGAGTCTATGGCGTTACCCCAGAAGCCTGCGCAATTGTAAGCATATGATGCCAAAAGAAGTATATTTCGGTGTCTTGTTTACCTCAAATTATTCAGCTGTAATTTCGAAATAATTATAATAGTACCTAAATCATTTCGATATGTGACAAAACTTGACTATATTATATGCAGAGCACCTTCATTGTAAAATTTCAAATCACAAATCGAGTAGGGTACCCCCATATAAAAACTGCTCGGATTTGCACCACTCTGAGAACTCAGCCTGGATCGGGATGAGAGGGCAGCTGCCCCATAAGCGACGCTAATGTTAAGTTGTTCCGATGATGTAAGGGGAGATGGACACACCTTTCAATATGTATAGAACTGAAATTTGATATTGCCCTTCTTTTCAGCATATTTTGCTCTGAAATGCACACGCGTCTCGACAACGCAATTTCAGTTGTAATGCTGAGCATTTGTGCACAAAGGACTTGCTCAAGGTCCCTACACAGTGACTCCCCAGACGAGGGTCCAACCCGCTCACTCAGCGCACACTGAGCGTTACCGCTCTAACCAATCAGCCACAAAGCCACAATGCAAAGCAAAATAGCATGCATAGATATTATCTGTGAATGTCCATGTATGATTAACGGATATGAACAGATGACAGGGCAGAAGGAATGACTGAGCATCTACTAGGCATTAACAAATAAAGCGAACTCTATTCTGAAACTCTTAACGAATGGTTGATCCGTATTCCGCTGCATGCGACAATGATCAGTCCAAGCGAACAAGAGAATATCCAGAATAAGATGACAATCAGAGCTGCGAGATTGTCTCTCATGGCAACAGGATCACACATCAGACCATACATGTACAAGATGATCAAAATTATGAATTCGACGACTTACGTTGCATTATTCACGCAGAGGCAGCCGTCCGCCTTGTCCACCACTCGACACAACGCTTGATGATTCCGACGTATCATCTCGAAGTTCATTTGTGCAACCATGCAACATCTTTGTGCACTTCTTTTCTGTTTAATAAAATCCACACTCTCCACGTATAGATTAGTAACTGCAATCGTAAGCAGCAAACTTCTGATGCGTCACGTACCCTGCGCCTAACACATGGCACCAGCTTATTCTCGGGCGTAAGGGTCTTTTGGGACACCGAATAATTATAAATATGGTGATGAATCAGTCACTGATAATGGGGTGCTGAAATCTTCTTTAAAATACTATATGGTGAGGTCGTTGCGAAACGATTGCGATTGTTTAATCACGTTTTAGTCTTTGCTGTGTGTGTAATAAGTTTATTTAACGACGTATCCTCGACGAGGATGACATGCGTATAGTCTTTGCTGATCCGTATGGACCTACATGTATATAGGCCACATAGCTGGTTTCCACGGTAACGATAATGATTGGGCTTCGAGAGTAAACACAATTGCATCAACGGAGAGAACGTGAGCATTAACAGAGTTGGTAAATGATGAGATCGAATGCGACAACGGAGGCTTTTGTAATGCCATCTTTGCGGGACTTTCAGTCTATCAAATTAGCTAATATTTTTGAAGCATGCATGCCGTTGCTCATCTTATTGCAAGTGACGAATAGTGTCTCCGGGTTAGGCCATTAAAATTACGGCTTCCTTCATGGGCGGAGACTTGGTCCTGGGCTTGGGGGACGCGTCGACAGCTTGTAAAGAAATTCAATTCCTAAACATAGATGTAGCAAAAAAAGATTAACAGTGGAACACTGGAGAAATTTTGATTATTCATGAAATATTTCTAATATATTGGGGGTATATTAGCGGCTCCATCCTCTGCACCTGAAATATTGGGAAGGACCGTCCCCCTCTGTCCCTCTATCTCTCCGCTTCTGACCATGAATTATCTTTGTTCATAGCTTAGGCCTTCGACAACGTAAAGCACTTAAGCAAGGAAATATATAATGAATATAATAAAACAAATGAACTTCAACTATAAATGGTGTATAATAGGTGTCCCTGACGGTCTTTGAACCACAGTGCTTCCATTTTATGATCCTAACCTTTATGCGCCATCGTCAAGCTGGCTGAACTGACTTTAGATAGTCCCTCAGATTCGATGCAGCGCTAATGAATAGGCTGTTGACATACGCTTGGCTTTCAAGTGGCGCCTAGGACGTTTGGAGATTAGGGGAACTTCTGCATTTCAGTTTTCTCGGTCGCAAGACATATCTTAGATGGGAGCCATGGGTTGAGTGATTGACTCATGCATCCGTTCTCAATAGTAACCGGTTCCTATAGAGTGAATGGAATTAATAAATTATATTTTAAATCTCCCAGCTTCGTGCATTAAAGTCTCACAACAAGGTACGGCGATCTCGTTTGAGAAGCGGGTGCACCCAATGAGAGAAATGTGGGAGGACAAACGTATAACGTGACCCCTCTTTGTGAAAGGTGAGGGGGACTGGTCCCCCTCAATCTCCCTTCCCCGGGTGATCGCCGCCTCTGCTCACAAGAACAAAAGCTGTGGTAGACAGTTTGGAATATAGGACAAGGTGGGCCTTGTGATTCTCTCGGACAATAAATCTGTCTTGGCCACGCGGTTAGCTTACGCGTTACATATGCTTCATCTGGGCTTCGTTCTTCTACAGATGAACATTATTGATCAGGCACGCAATCTCTTGACTCAATTTTACTCTATTATTGAGCCATGAATGTCCTGAAACGAGCAGCAGAGAGTACACGTGGACAGAAGTCATAAGAGGACATTATATTTTGGACTTCAAAGGATCTATGAGGATATAGCATACTTGGAAAACAAGAGACGAAGAATTAGATCGCGACCATACAGTGCTTTAGAGACTGAGATTTGAGACCCATGTGAGAATTAGCACTAAAATTTGAGAACATAGAATTGTATAAGGCCAGAGAGAGGGGAACCAGTAAAATTTGTATAAAATGCCTCAGCTGTGTCGGTGTTATCGATTGAACAATGTCTCGAATTAACTATCACGAACCAACAATCTCTTGTAATTCCGTTCATCAAAACCAGAAGTTATACAGCGACAAATTATATTCTCTTCCACTTCTTTAACAGACACACTCAGTGGCGGATCCAGGGGTGCCATAGGACATAGGTAGGCCCCCGCGAATAATGCGAAACATTTTCGTAAATTATGCGAAAAATCGCATAATCGCATAAACCACAGGTCCTAGTTATCAACAATTACCTCGTCTGGTCGGTAATACTGTATAATAACTATACTAGCTATAATAACTATAGCCTTTACAGGTTAATAACGGCCTAGACAAGCCAATTATAGCTGACACTGACCGAAATTTCAAAATTTTATGCAATAATTTGCGAAAACTTTCCATTTTGTTATTTATGTAAAAACCGCCAATTATTGCCGCCAAATAACCGCCAAATCGAATAATCGCATAAACCACGGGGCCCCAGACATAGGTGCCATGGCACCTATGTCTGGGGCCATAGGTGCCATGGCACCTATGTCTGGGGCCATAGGTGCCATGGCACCTATGTCTGGGGCCCCGTCTTTTTATGTCTTTTTACTGCCAAGTGTAAATATTTAGCTTCTTGATTTACCTCGTTTAGCCAAATTAAGGTATCAGACATTGATTTCTTTTTCACCAACGAAAATTTTTTAACTTGAGGTTTAGAGTTGCCCGTTAATGACCGCTATATATAGATTCACGTGTTGTAATGTAATCGAACATTTATGTTGCGCCTTTCTAGATGAATTCACAGAATTCGCCTAAAAAGTTTTTTTCAGTTACATGTTACGTTAGAATAAGTTCACAGTAGAAATGTTGATGACGTCATGGTGGTCTGTGTTTGGTTCGTAGCGACATCCTGTGACGGTGGCTGAAGCACCCACTGATTGTCAGGCGATGGGGGATACATCTGGACAATCAGGAGCAGGTATGTGATCAGCAGACCGAGAATCTACCAAGAAAACAATTCACTGTAGGAAACACTAACAAAGTGCGCCATTGGCGGCTCTTCGTCAGGGAGCAGGAGGGCCAGTGCCCCATCAACTGAGTGTGTGACCCCACAGATGGCACCCAAATTCTAGCACATTTTCAGTATTTGACAACTCAGACCAACTGACCCTTCTGTCGGGCTCCTCTGGCTCTTCGTGTGCTCTCTGAAGCCTCTGCTTAAAAAATCCAGAACCCACTCATGTGCGTCCGTGCGTAGCCTACGGAACGAACGTTGATATGGGCCTAACGCAGGTACGTACGGCATACGCGTACGTTAACATGCCGTAACTGCAGTGGATAGAATCAAACAGAACGAAGATGACGATGGTGTTGAGGATAGTGGTGATGCTGATGATGGCATTTACGATTGATAACGATAATGATAATAATATCGATGATGCTGATGATAATATGTTATTAGGCATCTAGTATAGGGGGGCCTACACCTATCAAAGCAGAAAAGGAACCGTATATATGGCTATGCTTGGGAACGATGCTAATAGGACACTGACTTAGTTCATGCTCACCGTAAGAATTGTGTTTCGATCAATGACAAATATTTTGAAGACGGTAAAACCAATCGGTTCTCTACACACGCGTCTTATGAGCGTATTGATCTGCAAAATGAACGGTTATTATTATTAAGCAGAAAATTTCTACACCACAGTAACACAGCCATATGCCGCTTCAAGATCGCTTAAAATTATAAGCGGTTGCATGAGTAATTAGCAATGTTTCCATCTGCCCACCCTCCAGCAACCCTAACTGACCTTGTTTTTACTAATTGCGCCTGTATATGAGATAGTTCTCGGGGACTTTCGAGATTGATTTATGGCTACAATTACGATTGCTGACTGATAATCAATGTGCACTGCCACCATTCAATAATTCGTGACCAACAAATTAATAATTGATGATGATGATGATGATGACTACGATTATGATGATGATGACGACGACGATGATGATGACGATGGTTATGACGACGACGACAATGATGACGACGATGTCAATGACGATGACGAAGACGCCGACAAGATGATGATGATGATAATTGCTAATCGAGTCGGATAGCCTACTACCTAAAACTGTTTTATTTTTACTACGAGAATTAACAAAAGCTTTCGAAGCTGTGTCCAGAAGCATGAATAAATCATATAACGGGAGTAGTAGGAAATTATTATGTTCAAGGTGGAGTGAAAGGTTGTATACCTGTCCAATTGTTTCTGCATTCAGGTTGGTTAAATCAATGTCATGAATTTTTTCATTAATCTGATGAGCCTTAAAGAACAGAAATACACTAGAATTCTGTACACATTTAAAAAAAATCTGGACCGTATTTCACGAAGTATAGGCCAAGTCTAACTTCGCTTCCAGTGCTATTGCAAAACAATTTCTAAATCTTGGCAGCAACTATATCTATAGTGAAAAAGTTTTCGCTACTATTGAGGTGGTTGTTGCCAAAGAAAGTATGAAGCATAAAATCACTATATCATATATGCCTGCAAAGGAACATTTGCAAAGTTGCATGAAAAACTAATTACGTTGACGGCAAGGATATAGTATGCACACGATTAGAAAGTCCCTATGTAACGTACTGTTACCAGCTTTGGGCGAAAATCGGAAAATTACAGGATATTATTTGTTAATTAGGCCCTATAGCAAAACTTTAGCTATTAGGTCTATTTTAGACATAATTTCTCTCTTTTTAAACTAATAAATATCTAAGGCTTAGGCCTACAGGTATACAATTTGCCACGGCTTTTTTTAATGTTTAAGTCCCATTATATGCAGACGAGAATTAACGATCGAGTGATTTACTTTCAGAGTGATTAAGAGTGTCGTCTGATTACAGCATAGTGTTCTTAAAAACATAAATATCAAGGAATCTTGATTAAATTTCTTTAAATTATCAACATCTCAATAGAAGGAAAATATAAAGTGTTATTTACTGATAGCTGCCAAATTGAACAATATTTGAAGATAATTGATTTGAACACATTTTATTCATTGGGGCACCAATGTATACCAAGCTTTGACAATGTCATCAATAACAATAAATAACCCGTTTGGCGTCCATTATTCATATACAGTGAAGTAGTAAGAATAGCTATTGGTACAAGACATAATGCCATCGATTTGTGAGCATAGACATTCTCTAAAAATGTATGGCTCATGTATGGTTAACGGACATGAACAGATGACAGGGCCGAATGAATGAATGAATGAATGAATGACCATCTAACTATACGTATACAATCAAGAGGCGAATAAATCAAAGTGAACTCTATTCTGAAACTCTTACCGAGTTGTTGATCATGATTCCGCTCCATGCAACTATGACCAGTCCAATGGCACAAGCGATTATCCAGAATAAGGTGACAAGCAGATTAAATGGATTGTTTATCATGGCAACAGGATCACACATCAGACTATACAAGTACAGGACGATAAGAAAAATGTATTCCACGACGTACGCTGCATTATTGACGCAGAGGCAGTCGTCCACTTTGTCCACCATTCGACACAACGCTTGATGAGTGCGTCGTATCATCTCAACGATCCTCTTTGCAGTTTCAGGGCTCTTGATAATACCACGCAACATCTTTGTGCACTTCTTAAACTCATGACTGATTATTGAAGACAGCAAGTAGTTCCATATCAGAGTAAAAGTCGCTGCCCCTATCGTAAAACATATTGTAACGAGAAGCACACCGCTCAGAACTTTTAGAGTGAGAGGGTTTGATTTGACGATATACGTATTAAACGGAGCTATCATGGTATTGAGATAACCGTATTCGCGGAAAAATAAGTAAGTGCTTGGAATGGCTGCACTAGCAATGAAACTCCAGGAAAAGACGACGCCTATAATTACTTCCATTCGTAGCCGCCCGGCCCAGCGAGGGCTCAGATCATTGTTGAAGAACTCCAACACTTCCGGTATTGTTCCTTTTGTGCTCGTTCTGTAGCAAGATGCATGTAAAACTGCACCACTTACCATCATAGTCACGAAAGCAATATCTGCCAGAAGAGTCTGCAATCTGTCGTCTCCTGTGAAAATCGTGAATATTCTGACGGCGTTGAACCACATTATGGCTGTGATGAAAAAACAATAAATACGCGAGAAGTTGTGCGTTCCTCTTCCTTTGTCAGTCTTTTCAAAGTATAAACCGAGAATTCGCATGCTGACAGTAAGAGGCAAAAGAATCTTCTGAATCATGTTATTTCCTTGTTCAACATTTCCAACGTTCGTACTTTCTTGTACTTCTCGCACTTCGACGATTTCATTTTGTTGCGGATGAACTTTCAACCTGCTCATGATTTATTTTATTAGCCTGACTTAACTCTTCTCTACTGTTGACTTAATCTGAACTCCCAATAATTGTAGACTGCAAACTTCTAACGCGTCACTCTAAAACTAAACGCAGGGCACCAGCTTTTTTACGAGCGCAAGGATAAAGGATATGTTCTTGAGCAAGCCGAATATGACGCGTGACGTGTAAGTCGTTGATAGTGGGGTAAGCTTACAGCAATATTCTTTGAACCACTTAAGGCAAGATCGTTGCGATGCGATTATTTAACTGCGTTTTAGTCTTTGCTGGTCCGTATTATAGGCCTCCCGATGGTTTCCATGGTAACGATAATGATTGGGTTTCGCGAGTAAACATTGTTGCATGAACTGAAAGAACGTTTCCATTAGTATATAATGGAAAAATAACGAATGGGACAATGGAGGTTGTACATCCGCTTTGATGTCAGGTCTTCCTCTGATCGGAACTGTATCAGGTTATTCTTACTATGGGTACATAGTAGCGAATTTTTAAAAGCGTGTAATTTATTAAAAGCTCAGAATAAGCACATCTAAAATTGACTTTTCTGGTAATGGTTGCACTCTGTGATTAACATGCCGTGAAAAGGTTGAGGAAAAATTGGATTCTTGAGGCAACATCATTCCTGCCATCCGTCTTTGGTTGTCATCAAACCGCCTCCACTTAAGCTGTTATAAGACCCAGTTCATTTCACTTGGTGGTCGTGCTGACCTTATTGAGATCGATAGGGCCTACCTTGCCTCAATGGATTTTCGGACATTATTTTTTCTTCCACTGTCCGCGGTTTTGGATATGTCTTAGAATTGGAGTTCTCCTTGACAGACTAATCATGTCAAGACGGTCTCTCGCTCATGCTTTTACCACATCTGTCTACTATCCGCCACTGCCTTTCAATTCATGCCGAAACTACTTTAGCCCATCTGCCCCAGGATGTGCTTATATAAGTGAGGTGTATACCGAACTACCTCTGTAGATAATATTTTGCAGCAATCAAGCCCCTTACATACGTCTCGCTGCGCGTCTTATTGAAAGTGACGAAGTGTCCCCAGGGTTGACCATAATAGCTTCCTTCCAGTGTTGTATGCATGAACTTAAACTTCAAGACCAAGACGAGACCGATACAGTGAGATGCCGAGACCGAGACAGTGACGTACCGAGACCGAGACACTAGGTTCAAGACAGTTCGAGACAGTAAAAGACAAGTGATCCTATATAAAAGGCTGTAAAATACTAATGTAACAGTTTTCGGGAATAAGGTTCATTTGCAATTTCAATTTGGAACTTAATTATAATGTATATTGTACCAATTCCCAAGAACAGTTTTTATATTGCCGAGTTTTATCTTTTTCCATATTTCTTATTCGGCCTATCTTCTGAATAGTATAAAGAAAGCACGTCTGAAATCTTCTAGACGATTTTAGACAAGTAAATTTGATACCAAATACCATACGAAATTATGAATTTGCGCATATCCTTACTCACCCTGAGAAACTCAAAGTTGTTCCGATCGTTTCGGTTGTGGTAGTTTTACATCAATGACAAACCAATAGCCAACAGCTATTGTTTGTCAATAGGCCTAACTTCAAATTGCGTAAACGCAAACCTCACAATTTCAGTTTCTCTCTCACACACTATTCCACTTTAAGACAATTAAATTGATTTCAGTATCATGTGACTCGCGCGTTAATCAGAATTATCGTTTCTTGTAAATTCCGGTTTCAGTTTCTAGCGCAAAATTTTAAGACAGCTAACGCGAAACTTATCGAGATCGCTTGTTCGAGACAGAACAAGACTTTCACTTCAAGACAGTTTCTAAAAATTCGAGACACTACCTCGAGACTGAGACAGCAGGCTTCCGAGACCGAGATCGAGACACTAAAAGACTGTTTCGAGACGTCTCGAGACCATACAACTCTGCTTCCTTCACGTGGAATACCTAAAAGTTGAACCATTAGCTATGAGCATAGGCGCAGACCTGATCCTTGGCTTGGGGGACAGATCGAAAAAAATTTGGTGTAGGGACAGCTTGGAAAAAAATTCATTTCCCAAACATGTAGGCAGCAAAATAGGATGAACAGTGGAAAATACTTAAGAAATTTATTATATTTATGAAATGTTGTGGTAAAAGCAACTCCATCCTTCCACCTGACATTTTGGAGGGGACCGTCTTCTTCTGCCCCTATCACGACAGATTAGATTATTGATGGCAATCGTTTGACCTATTAGTTAGGCCTAGGCCAAGGACCAATGCAGATTCCTTAAGCAGTCGTAAGCTGCAGATGATCAACCAAAGACGGTTTAATATTTCGTCAATGCATTGGGCCCATAATAAAATCCCGAGTTAGAATTGATCTATATTCAATATCTCTTCAACATGTTCCTACTTCTGCATGTTCGGTGTTATCTGACTGAACATATTGGGCAATCTATTGACTCGATTATTGAGCCGTGAATGTCCTGACACGACTAGCAAAGAGGACAAGAGGACATATTGGAAGGCGCACTATAAGTGGAAGATAGGGGATGAAGAACTTGATCGCGATCGTCAGAGACTGAGTATTGAGATCCATTATTTTGATAATAAGCACTAAAATGAAAACATTGAATTGCATACGGTCAGAGAAAAAGACCCAGTGAAATTTGTATAAAATTCCTCAATCTTTTCGCTTTTAGTAAATAACTGCACAATGTCTCGAATTATCATGAACAAAATACAGTCCCTTGTACACGTAATCCTGTACATGAAAATCAGAAATTACACAGCGACAGATATTATTTTCTATCACTTATTTTATGCACACGCACAGGCACACGCACATACCAATGTCTAATAATACAACGATTCCACAAAGTTTTCTAATTCGATTAAATGTGTGATTTAATACGAAAACCTAATTCCTCTGACGATCGACTGTATCCACAACCCTAGAAAATGTTAACAGTAGAATTGTTGATGACGTCATGGTGGTCTGTGTTTGGTTCGTAGCGACATCCTCCAACGCTGGATGAATCATCACTGATTTTCAGGCGATGAAGGATACAGCTGAAGACGTCATGGTGGTCTGTGTTAAGTTGGTAGCGACATCCTGCGACGGTGGCTGAAGCATCCACTGATTGTCAGGCGATGGGGGATACATCTGGACAATCAGGAGCAGGTATGTGATAAGCAGACCGAGAATCTACCAAGAAATACAACTCACTGTAGAGAACACTGACAATGTGCGCCAGTGGCGGCTCTTCAGAGAGCAGAGGGTGGGTGGAAGGGGCCAGTGGTCCACCAACTGAGTGTGGGACTCCCTCTCAATTTTAGTCCACGTTCGGTTTAGACGAAACCAGACAACCCACTGACCCTTGACCTGGTTCCTCAACCCCTTCTAGGAGTCCTCTGTTGTAAAAGTCCAGAGCTGCCAGCCAGCCACTGATGTGCGTCCGTTCTGTAACGTAGGCCAACGTAGGGTACGCGTAAGCCTACTGCATTTAGCCGTAAACGTTGGCGTGCGTTGACATAGTTCTTATCGAAAATAAAGTATACATAAGATTATGGACAACAAAAGTCAACAAAACCACACAATATGACTCTGACTGTAAGGACATCGATAGAACCGCCATAATAGCGCAAAGGGAATCAACCGACAGCAAACCAAAACAGAACTGATATCACGTCAAGTTCAAGGTCAATCATAGGAGATAGTCTAAGGATGATCGGAAAGGGTGAAGAAAAACGTTTTAAGTCGAGATCTAAAAGAAACTAAAAACTCAGCGACCCGAGCGGCGTGAGGTAATGAATGAATTCCAGAACCTTTGGCGGAAACAGAGAAAGTTCGCATACCAAAAGGCCTATACTGGCCTACTAGCCAAAATAGTTCTAGTTCGTGGCTCTATAGATAGCTACTGTTGCTAGCCTTTTGTTATTAAAGATATGAATCGAGATATATTCTGAGTTAGCTACTGCTCACCGTAAGAATTGTGTTTCGATCAATGACAAATATTTTGAAGACGGTAAAACCAATCGATTCTCCACTTACGCGGCTAAGAAGCGTATTAATCTGCAAAATGAACGGTCTTGAGCAAATTTAGCATAGTTTTCACCCACTCCCGGCACAGCTAAGCGATTATGTTTTCACTAATTGCGCCTGTGAATAAGCTGGTTCTAGATTGTTTTTAAGATTAGAATTACGATTGCTGACTGACAATATTGTTAATCTACTTACGCTTCGTAACCAACAGTTTCTTTGGACAACTCCATTCTTTTGCAGCGCCTCTCCACCTCCTTTGGCTTGATAGACCAGCCATGTTTGCATGGCTTAAGTATTTCGTATTGAACCGCACAAACTGTTTGGTCCTTGGCTCGTCTTGGTCTTCTTGGGTCTCTGTCCCTTTAGGGGTGCCTCAAGGCTCTATCTTAGGGCTTCTGTGACACCTTCTCTACGCTGCTGATATCTGCCACTTGTGTTGGCGTTGCATTCTTGGCTGTGCTCTATCTTACTTGTGTGATCTTTGATGTCCAGCGTCTAACCTTGCAGCGCGTCGTGTGCTTCGCTCCGCGACGGGGGATGAGCTTCTAGTTCCACGTACTCGCTTGGCTTTTAATGCCGTGCTTTATCGGTTGTGGGTCCTTCATTATGGAATGATAAGCTTCGCTCATTACTCCTGGCCCAACCGTCAAATATTTACAAGTCTTTTTAGTCTTTTTTTTCTTTAGTCGTGGCTGGGCTGAGAACGGTCCTGAGTAGGTTTCTAGAAGGGGCGCTATATAAATGCTCAAAATGAATGAATGAATTGATGATGGTTACAATGACGACGACGACGACCACGATGATGACCAATCGTCTCGGATTCTACAAAAAAACTATCCAATATTACGAGAATTAACAAACGCTGCGTAGCCGTATCCAGAAACATGAATTAATACATAATGGGGGCTACTTGCAATTTATATTAATGAATTAACGACTAAACGACTGATTGTACATAATTATGTTCAAGATGGAATAAATGGTTGTACCTGTCCAATTGTTTCAGCATTCAGGTTGGTTAAAACGATGTCATGAAGTTTTTCATTGATCTGATGAGCCTTAAAGAAAAGAAATACTCTGGGATGCTGTACACATTTCACAAAAATCAGAACGTAGACCTATTTCACAAAGTAGGCTATAACTCACACTTCGCCTGCATTGTTGTTGTCAAAGAGTTTATTAATCATAGCAGCAACTTGTGAAAAAAATTTCGCTACGGTCTAAGTGGCTGTAGCCAAGAAAACTATCAAGCATAAGGTCATCAGTCTAATGTGTTTGCAAAGGAACAGAGAAATAATTTGCAACATTTGCATGAGAAACCAGTGATTGAATTGTCGAAGGGGGGTTGGGGAGTGTCACCCCCAGTTCGTTTTTCAACCCCTTAGTTAATTCTCAAAAATTACCCGGGGATCAAGGCAAATCCCCCAGATAAACTTTCAGTGGCTTAGTGTATCTTAACCGAGTCTCTTTCGCTCAAGCATTTTATGATATTTTTATTTAAAATAATCGTGAAGTTACATTTTCAGTAACATAACATCTAGTCCAGTAGGCAAAAATTCAGTAGGCAATTGCGTGTCCATGTACTTTTATGAATATACAGAGTTGCCTGTAATAAAGAAGTAACTCGGTGAGGATGATACTGAATATTTCTTGAAGAGTCATCAGTCAGCAGGTCGAGGGGGTCGACATATGTAGTAATTCTCGGCCAGTGTCAGAGAGCCAGAGGGAGAGAAAGGCCATGACCTCTGACTACTTTATAAGCTGTATGCCCACAGGGATGATATTGAAATGAAGTCCATACAGCAGTGATTTGGAATATGCCGCTGAACTAAATTCGTAGTTGATAAGCTATGTCATCAAACGACTGTTATGTACAGCACTGCATAAATGAGCTTACAAAAGTAAAATTTGCCATATCAGTCGTTTAGTCGTTAATTCATTAATATAAAATTTGCCCTCCAAATAAAACTCATCGGAATAGGATCAACTGTGTAGATTAACTTTTAATATCCAGGAGTCCTCCTCTGGCTCAAACTATGCGCACACATTGCTAGTGAATACTGGAGAGTGGAGATATAATTATTAATTAAATCAATTGACCATATCTAATTGGTCCGTACTTCAAGTTCCGCTAATTAGGCCTACGTTTTAATCCTCTTTACGTATGCCTACCCTAGTTATTGAGTGACATGCTATGTGTTGAGACAGAAGTTTATTAGATTTGATACAAGTTTAGATAAGACAGAAGACCATTTGGGAATACGTTTGTTAAATTACGTGTTTAGGTGCTCGCGGAGTAGAATGTGTGTTGTCTATTGTAAGAGCAGGCAGCCCCTATGTGGGTAGCCTATGTGGGTAGGAACGTCACAATTACATCCTCGGCTGGCAGCTCTTAGACGGTGTGGGAATTTGCTACCTAAGCCTTCTCTGGCCCAATGTGCTCTTAGCCGCTAGACATATGAAACAATCTTTTAATTAAAATTCACGCCTTGAAAAGTAGACATGAAAGAATTTTGAATGTGCATAGGTCCTCACAGTCAAAATGAAGCGCATATGGGCTTTTTCACCTTCAATATGCGTCATTCTGCCTGCTCCACATACCAAATAAGATGTTGTTAGACGAAACTGTCTATTTTTGCCGGTTGCGGCTGAACTTAAACATTTAAAGTCATAGTTTTCGTTTCTGATAGGGTATGAAGCATTTATAAGCCCTTACGGTTATACCAATCACTAACGTTTGCAGCCAATTTACACCGCCGGACCGTTCTTTGATTAGCAATAACGCACAACATAACTAAGCTCTTTGTTAAATGGCTCATTGACTTAAAAATCGCTTTTATTTACTCGTACCAACAAAATTAAGCAAACATAATTAGTTCTAAGAATATCACGATTAAATCGTTTTCTATCATATTTTGACGTTATGCATAATTTGTGCGATTGTCAAACCCGAATAAAGATGGCGATTATGACATCACTTATGAAGTCAGTCTAACAATAGTTTCCATAGCAACATAACGTTGTCGACTTGCGTCATCCTCCATTTGCCCCATTTTCCCTTTCTTTCTTTTCAGTCTCAATCTCCTCTTCCTCCTTTTCGCCCTCAACCACCCTTACTTCGTTCTCGCCCTCAACCTACCTTTCACCCATTTTACCCCACCCTCTCTATCCTGCATTTCACCCTCACCCTCCCTTTCCTCCAATTCAACCACAAAACTCCCTTTTCTCCATTCTGCTCTCAACCTGCCTTGCCTTCATTTTGTCCTCAACCTCCCTTTCTTTATTCTCGCTCTCAACCTCCCTTTCCTCTTTTTCGCGCTCAACCTCCCTTTCTTCGATATTGCCCTCAAACTCCCTTTCCTCCATTTTCCTCTCAACCTCCCTTTCCTCTTTTTCGCGCTCAACGTCCCTTTCTTCGATATTGCCCTCAAACTCCATTTCCTTCATTTTCCTCTCAACCTCCCTTTCCTCTGTTTCGCGCTCAACCTCCCTTTCCTTCATTTTGAACTCAACCTCCCTTTCCTTCAGTTTGCTCTCAACCTCCATTTCCTCCATTTTTCTCACAACCTCCCTTTCTCTTCTTCGCGCTCGACCTCGCTTCCTCCATTTCATCTGCTGCCTGCCTTTCCTCTACATGTATGTTGCTCTCAATTTCCATTTCCTCCAGTTGCTCTCAACCTTCCTATCCTCCATTTCGCCCTCACATTCGCATTCCTTCATTTTGCTCTCAACCTCTCTTCAGGCATTCTTTTATTTTACCTTGGGAAATAAATGGGATGTCCCAAAAAGTCATAGTGCGAAAGTATGTATACCCAAGCCCCAGAACATAGACGTCGTCAATGAGTACTGGAACGAATGTCCCTGTTGCTCCTGTGGGGGTCAGCGCCTATATCGAGGGTAAAGAAGACACCAGAGTGCAGAATAATCTCAATCCGCACAGAGGAAAAGATATTGAACTCTTGCCCACCTAGCTCTTCGATCGTTCTCCTGTCTCAGTCTTTTTCGACCGCCGGTCACAACTCATCCAAATTTATCCAACCGAGCCATAGCCAACACTGCGCGACAGCTCTGGAACGACCTGCATCCTGATTTCCAGTGTTATTTCACTTCTCTGATTAATTTTACTTCTGGTTCTTATTCACTTCTCTCTAACAAACACTGTTAACTGGACCAGTCTATACCGCATCACCAATCAATGATCTTATAGAGATCATTTTTAGAATTACTCGCATGTCCAGAGATTGCTTCATCCTATTTCTTCGAGCAGTTGATAAAATCCCTGCTATTGAGAAAATTCTCTCTACATAGGTCAGAGATGCTGATGCTGGTGCAGAAACCAGGTCTTCAGCCAATGGGGATAGTTTGGGATAAATGTTGCTTCTACTGTTCCAAAATTCAAGAGAACTATGGCCTGATCCTTGCTGCTTAATGTCCTGAAAATATTTTGCAAAATACTTTTGCTGGACTTATGTGTCGGTGGTTTATGCGGAGGAATCCTACGGAGAGAATGGCATCAAACAGTTGGATAATGGAAATATAATTATTTCTGTAGCGCAGTAGCACTACTACTAATAACGGCCCACGGAAAGTGTACATGAATTCTTATCAACTAAAATACACGACTGAGGCTCAACAAAGTCCAGACTTTATCCGGATATACACCCCCGGTCACAAAGCAAGTGCACAAAATGCTAAAAGTTATCATCTGGGGACACAGACTGAATCCAACATAATTCTTGCGAACTTCAGACCCTGTGATACCTGCTGCAGGTCAATCAATTCATAGTTGCAGTTGGTCATTGATATACAATCGAATGCTGTAAAATGCTCGGAAAAACAAGCATATTTAAGATAACAGCTCCTACATACAGCCTAGGCAACAGAAACAGGATCAGTACTAAAATATATTGTAATCTATCATGTACTATTATTATAGTGATACAAGGGTAAATGCGTGCAAATCATTGAACGAGTGCCCAAATGAAAAAGAGCAATAAAACAATCTCCACCTACAAATGGAATGCACACAGATATCTAGGCTTTATGCCATATATTCACGCAAGCATATATATATATATATATATATATGTAGGTATGTATACATACACATATTCTGTGTAATCTTTCTTTCCTCTAACAGCTTTATGAACTTCTTTACCTCGACTCAAGTAAAAGCGCATTTACTTAAGCAGGCTTACTTAAGACCGGCACTTTGAACAACATCGATTGCGTAATATTGGCACGATTTGGTCCCAAATCGTCCATTTCAGTTGTCGGTTGAATAATGCAAAACAGTTGGAGATATGATCTGAAGATGAGAATACAAATGCCTTCACCATTTGTAAATAAAAACCGTACTTGTTTTTAATTTTTAAAAACGACAGGCTTCTATTTGTTAAATAGCGGTTTATGTAATTTCAATTAAGCAGTACCAGAAACTTTCCAGTATCCGCCGTTGCTCGAGAATTCAACGGCATTAATGCAGCCGAAGTGACCCTTCAGGTCTTTTCTGTACAGCCTTCGACTCCTTTCGAGCCGGCCATCGCCCATCTTATGCTTGAACATCTCTCCATGGTCGTCGTTACAGATTCTTTTGCCGTCGATACACTGCGAAACTGCCACTCCCTTTCGCCAATTTTGACGCTTGAAAGACATTTCTCGGACTGAGTAAACGGATTTTGGAAGACACCGACAATGTTAACACGATTTCCCTTTAAATCGATTCGTGCAAATCAAAGCACAAACGTTCTCGATACTATTCGTTAGATGTCGCAAATAATCAACCCAACGATAGACACACACACATACACACACACAAAACCACGTGCAGTCTCGCAATCGAAATCGTGATCTCCAAATTTATGAAGCGCTACTTTAGAGCTAAGGCCAGAGCACCGATTTATTCCCGAGCGCCGCCGAGTCCGTTTGCGGGAAAGAACAGAGAGGGGAGATCTCAAAAGCAGTGGCTGACATACTTTTGGACCAGGGCTCTCATACTTCTAGGAAAATAAAGATTAGCTCGCGGGTCCATATATAATTAACGCTGGCTGCCACTGCTAAAATCATGCAGTATTCATTAATATTTTCAGAACACTCTCGGTTCGAATGACGCACTAAAGTCGTTTCAATATCTGATTTCATGTGTGCAAACATTCAGAACTTGGTCTCATCCAGGCGTACCGAGCTATAATTGCGCCCTGTACCTGGCACCAATCTGCCATGGAGCCCCCACATTTTGAAAATAGTATTTGCGCCCTGTGCCTATATGGCATCAATCTGGAGCCCCCACATTTTGAAAATAGTGCAGTTTATGGAATAATAAGTTATTCCATCCTGAAAGTTGCGAGGTCGGGCCTCCTCGTGCGTAGGTCGGACCGAAGATCTGTGTGCAGGTAACGAAGGTTATAGACAGAAGACCTTCACTATCAGAGTCCGTGAATACCATGCCAGTGTCATTTTTATCGAAGCAGATTATGTCAGTGTTGGTGGGTAACTGCCAACACAGAGGACGGGAACTCGCTCCGTCAATTGGTGCATGATAAAATATACGTGTGGGGCCGTTATGCCATACACGAAAACAGATCGAGAGATACGTGTTGTGCAGAAGGCGTGATAGCTGTGTCTAGCATGATATGACGAAGATCTGAGAGACTGGTAGTGTCGAGGACGACAGAGTTTAGAGAGTTGAGGACAGTAATGTCTAGGAGTACAAGACATTGAATTTAGCTACCTATAATTGTCTAGGCCGATGTGGCTTATGGACTTGTTTCAAGTATATCTGAACCTCGTAACTTAAGAGAACGTTTGGTGTCCCTTATTGGCGATAGTTTTAGAGTCACAAGATGCTGAATTGTACGACATCAGGTAGAGAGGAAGAAGAGGCTAGTAGCTTGGAAGGTATGCAAGGCGAGAAAGACTCTTGCCGGTATGATTACGAACCCTTTTTTGAGTACGGCCATCCTCAGAACGTTGCCCATCCGGTGACCGCGGAATAGGCAGAGTCAGACCTCGTGACTAATTCAAACGGTGCTACCTTTCTTGAAGAAGAGGCCCATCCTTAATCTTTACTGGTCAGAGCGAACATCCTCGTAGATATAGAGAGCAACCATTTGGCATTGAGATTTTAGAAGGAAGTGACTCGGGTGACTCCAGACGCGTCAGCGAGCTGGAGTCGACACCATCCGAAAGCTAGGCAGGCGCTCGGGCGGCAGAACGCCACATAATGAGGCACACATGCTTTGATTCCATATTAAACCAATACTATCCAATAAGCACGATTTCAACAGAAACATTTACATTTTGATTAAAATGGACACATTATGTTTTAGTTTCATTCGAATGTCGTTTTTATTGATTCTGAATTTGATTTCATTATTAGAGCCGCGGAACACGGTAGCGTTAAGGCGGACCCGATTGAGGATATCCAAGAAGTGAGAGCAGGAAGAGCATTTGATATGTGTTGGACTGCATTTGTTGCCTCTTTAGCAAGACAGTGCACGTAGGTTTGGACATCATCAGCGTAAGAATGACTGCGGAGTGAGCATAGGGAAAGACGTGATCCCAAACCAGCTGTGAAGAGGAGATAGAGTAGTGGACCCAAAACTGAACCCTGTGAGATACCAATAGGAGCATGCGCCCAACGAGAGCTGGAAGAGAGGAAGGATATTGAGGAGGAGCGACCCGAAAGGTATACAGAGGTAAGCCAGTCAAGGAGAGCAGCAGAGACGCCAAAAGAAAGATGGAGACGGTGCAGTAGAATCAGATGGTCAAAAAAGGCGAAGGCAGCACTGATGTCATATAGAGCCTGAAGTGTTACCTCCAATCTATCGATTGCGCTATAGATTTCGGACAAAAGATGAAGACGAAGGTGCTGATGGAGACTATATGGGGGCTACTTGCTGTTCATATCAATGAATGAGTAAACGAATGATTGAACACACTTATGTTCAAGATGACGTGAATGGTTGTAGGCCCTACCTGTCCAATTGTTTCAGCATTCAGGTTGGTTAAAACGATGTCATGAAGTTTTTCATTGATCTGATGAGCCTTAAAGAAAAGAAATACTCTGGGATGCTGTACACATTTCACAAAAATCAGAACGTAGACCTATTTCACAAAGTAGGCTATAACTCACACTTCGCCTGCATTGTTGTTGTCAAAGAGTTTATTAATCATAGCAGCAACTTGTGAAAAAAATTTCGCTACGGTCTAAGTGGCTGTAGCCAAGAAAACTATCAAGCATAAGGTCATCAGTCTAATGTGTTTGCAAAGGAACAGAGAAATAATTTGCAACATTTGCATGAGAAACCAGTGATTGAATTGTCGAAGGGGGGTTGGGGAGTGTCACCCCCAGTTCGTTTTTCAACCCCTTAGTTAATTCTCAAAAATTACCCGGGGATCAAGGCAAATCCCCCAGATAAACTTTCAGTGGCTTAGTGTATCTTAACCGAGTCTCTTTCGCTCAAGCATTTTATGATATTTTTATTTAAAATAATCGTGAAGTTACATTTTCAGTAACATAACATCTAGTCCAGTAGGCAAAAATTCAGTAGGCAATTGCGTGTCCATGTACTTTTATGAATATACAGAGTTGCCTGTAATAAAGAAGTAACTCGGTGAGGATGATACTGAATATTTCTTGAAGAGTCATCAGTCAGCAGGTCGAGGGGGTCGACATATGTAGTAATTCTCGGCCAGTGTCAGAGAGCCAGAGGGAGAGAAAGGCCATGACCTCTGACTACTTTATACGCTGTATGCCCACAGGGATGATATTGAAATGAAGTCCATACAGCAGTGATTTGGAATATGCCGCTGAACTAAATTCGTAGTTGATAAGCTATGTCATCAAACGACTGTTATGTACAGCACTGCATAAATGAGCTTACAAAAGTAAAATTTGCCATATCAGTCGTTTAGTCGTTAATTCATTAATATAAAATTTGCCCTCCAAATAAAACTCATCGGAATAGGATCAACTGTGTAGATTAACTTTTAATATCCAGGAGTCCTCCTCTGGCTCAAACTATGCGCACACATTGCTAGTGAATACTGGAGAGTGGAGATATAATTATTAATTAAATCAATTGACCATATCTAATTGGTCCGTACTTCAAGTTCCGCTAATTAGGCCTACGTTTTAATCCTCTTTACGTATGCCTACCCTAGTTATTGAGTGACATGCTATGTGTTGAGACAGAAGTTTATTAGATTTGATACAAGTTTAGATAAGACAGAAGACCATTTGGGAATACGTTTGTTAAATTACGTGTTTAGGTGCTCGCGGAGTAGAATGTGTGTTGTCTATTGTAAGAGCAGGCAGCCCCTATGTGGGTAGCCTATGTGGGTAGGAACGTCACAATTACATCCTCGGCTGGCAGCTCTTAGACGGTGTGGGAATTTGCTACCTAAGCCTTCTCTGGCCCAATGTGCTCTTAGCCGCTAGACATATGAAACAATCTTTTAATTAAAATTCACGCCTTGAAAAGTAGACATGAAAGAATTTTGAATGTGCATAGGTCCTCACAGTCAAAATGAAGCGCATATGGGCTTTTTCACCTTCAATATGCGTCATTCTGCCTGCTCCACATACCAAATAAGATGTTGTTAGACGAAACTGTCTATTTTTGCCGGTTGCGGCTGAACTTAAACATTTAAAGTCATAGTTTTCGTTTCTGATAGGGTATGAAGCATTTATAAGCCCTTACGGTTATACCAATCACTAACGTTTGCAGCCAATTTACACCGCCGGACCGTTCTTTGATTAGCAATAACGCACAACATAACTAAGCTCTTTGTTAAATGGCTCATTGACTTAAAAATCGCTTTTATTTACTCGTACCAACAAAATTAAGCAAACATAATTAGTTCTAAGAATATCACGATTAAATCGTTTTCTATCATATTTTGACGTTATGCATAATTTGTGCGATTGTCAAACCCGAATAAAGATGGCGATTATGACATCACTTATGAAGTCAGTCTAACAATAGTTTCCATAGCAACATAACGTTGTCGACTTGCGTCATCCTCCATTTGCCCCATTTTCCCTTTCTTTCTTTTCAGTCTCAATCTCCTCTTCCTCCTTTTCGCCCTCAACCACCCTTACTTCGTTCTCGCCCTCAACCTACCTTTCACCCATTTTACCCCACCCTCTCTATCCTGCATTTCACCCTCACCCTCCCTTTCCTCCAATTCAACCACAAAACTCCCTTTTCTCCATTCTGCTCTCAACCTGCCTTGCCTTCATTTTGTCCTCAACCTCCCTTTCTTTATTCTCGCTCTCAACCTCCCTTTCCTCTTTTTCGCGCTCAACCTCCCTTTCTTCGATATTGCCCTCAAACTCCCTTTCCTCCATTTTCCTCTCAACCTCCCTTTCCTCTTTTTCGCGCTCAACGTCCCTTTCTTCGATATTGCCCTCAAACTCCATTTCCTTCATTTTCCTCTCAACCTCCCTTTCCTCTGTTTCGCGCTCAACCTCCCTTTCCTTCATTTTGAACTCAACCTCCCTTTCCTTCAGTTTGCTCTCAACCTCCATTTCCTCCATTTTTCTCACAACCTCCCTTTCTCTTCTTCGCGCTCGACCTCGCTTCCTCCATTTCATCTGCTGCCTGCCTTTCCTCTACATGTATGTTGCTCTCAATTTCCATTTCCTCCAGTTGCTCTCAACCTTCCTATCCTCCATTTCGCCCTCACATTCGCATTCCTTCATTTTGCTCTCAACCTCTCTTCAGGCATTCTTTTATTTTACCTTGGGAAATAAATGGGATGTCCCAAAAAGTCATAGTGCGAAAGTATGTATACCCAAGCCCCAGAACATAGACGTCGTCAATGAGTACTGGAACGAATGTCCCTGTTGCTCCTGTGGGGGTCAGCGCCTATATCGAGGGTAAAGAAGACACCAGAGTGCAGAATAATCTCAATCCGCACAGAGGAAAAGATATTGAACTCTTGCCCACCTAGCTCTTCGATCGTTCTCCTGTCTCAGTCTTTTTCGACCGCCGGTCACAACTCATCCAAATTTATCCAACCGAGCCATAGCCAACACTGCGCGACAGCTCTGGAACGACCTGCATCCTGATTTCCAGTGTTATTTCACTTCTCTGATTAATTTTACTTCTGGTTCTTATTCACTTCTCTCTAACAAACACTGTTAACTGGACCAGTCTATACCGCATCACCAATCAATGATCTTATAGAGATCATTTTTAGAATTACTCGCATGTCCAGAGATTGCTTCATCCTATTTCTTCGAGCAGTTGATAAAATCCCTGCTATTGAGAAAATTCTCTCTACATAGGTCAGAGATGCTGATGCTGGTGCAGAAACCAGGTCTTCAGCCAATGGGGATAGTTTGGGATAAATGTTGCTTCTACTGTTCCAAAATTCAAGAGAACTATGGCCTGATCCTTGCTGCTTAATGTCCTGAAAATATTTTGCAAAATACTTTTGCTGGACTTATGTGTCGGTGGTTTATGCGGAGGAATCCTACGGAGAGAATGGCATCAAACAGTTGGATAATGGAAATATAATTATTTCTGTAGCGCAGTAGCACTACTACTAATAACGGCCCACGGAAAGTGTACATGAATTCTTATCAACTAAAATACACGACTGAGGCTCAACAAAGTCCAGACTTTATCCGGATATACACCCCCGGTCACAAAGCAAGTGCACAAAATGCTAAAAGTTATCATCTGGGGACACAGACTGAATCCAACATAATTCTTGCGAACTTCAGACCCTGTGATACCTGCTGCAGGTCAATCAATTCCTAGTTGCAGTTGGTCATTGATATACAATCGAATGCTGTAAAATGCTCGGAAAAACAAGCATATTTAAGATAACAGCTCCTACATACAGCCTAGGCAACAGAAACAGGATCAGTACTAAAATATATTGTAATCCATCATGTACTATTATTATAGTGATACAAGGGTAAATGCGTGCAAATCATTGAACGAGTGCCCAAATGAAAAAGAGCAATAAAACAATCTCCACCTACAAATGGAATGCACACAGATATCTAGGCTTTATGCCATATATTCACGCAAGCATATATATATATATATATATATATATGTAGGTATGTATACATACACATATTCTGTGTAATCTTTCTTTCCTCTAACAGCTTTATGAACTTCTTTACCTCGACTCAAGTAAAAGCGCATTTACTTAAGCAGGCTTACTTAAGACCGGCACTTTGAACAACATCGATTGCGTAATATTGGCACGATTTGGTCCCAAATCGTCCATTTCAGTTGTCGGTTGAATAATGCAAAACAGTTGGAGATATGATCTGAAGATGAGAATACAAATGCCTTCACCATTTGTAAATAAAAACCGTACTTGTTTTTAATTTTTAAAAACGACAGGCTTCTATTTGTTAAATAGGGGTTTATGTAATTTCAATTAAGCAGTACCAGAAACTTTCCAGTGTCCGCCGTTGCTCGAGAATTCAACGGCATTAATGCAGCCGAAGTGACCCTTCAGGTCTTTTCTGTACAGCCTTCGACTCCTTTCGAGCAGGCCATCGCCCATCTTATGCTTGAACATCTCTCCATGGTCGTCGTTACAGATTCTTTTGCCGTCGATACACTGCGAAACTGCCACTCCCTTTCGCCAATTTTGACGCTTGAAAGACATTTCTCGGACTGAGTAAACGGATTTTGGAAGACACCGACAATGTTAACACGATTTCCCTTTAAATCGATTCGTGCAAATCAAAGCACAAACGTTCTCGATACCATTCGTTAGATGTCGCAAATAATCAACCCAACGATAGACACACACACATACACACACACAAAACCACGTGCAGTCTCGCAATCGAAATCGTGATCTCCAAATTTATGAAGCGCTACTTTAGAGCTAAGGCCAGAGCACCGATTTATTCCCGAGCGCCGCCGAGTCCGTTTGCGGGAAAGAACAGAGAGGGGAGATCTCAAAAGCAGTGGCTGACATACTTTTGGACCAGGGCTCTCATACTTCTAGGAAAATAAAGATTAGCTCGCGGGTCCATATATAATTAACGCTGGCTGCCACTGCTAAAATCATGCAGTATTCATTAATATTTTCAGAACACTCTCGGTTCGAATGACGCACTAAAGTCGTTTCAATATCTGATTTCATGTGTGCAAACATTCAGAACTTGGTCTCATCCAGGCGTACCGAGCTATAATTGCGCCCTGTACCTGGCACCAATCTGCCATGGAGCCCCCACATTTTGAAAATAGTATTTGCGCCCTGTGCCTATATGGCATCAATCTGGAGCCCCCACATTTTGAAAATAGTGCAGTTTATGGAATAATAAGTTATTCCATCCTGAAAGTTGCGAGGTCGGGCCTCCTCGTGCGTAGGTCGGACCGAAGATCTGTGTGCAGGTAACGAAGGTTATAGACAGAAGACCTTCACTATCAGAGTCCGTGAATACCATGCCAGTGTCATTTTTATCGAAGCAGATTATGTCAGTGTTGGTGGGTAACTGCCAACACAGAGGACGGGAACTCGCTCCGTCAATTGGTGCATGATAAAATATACGTGTGGGGCCGTTATGCCATACACGAAAACAGATCGAGAGATACGTGTTGTGCAGAAGGCGTGATAGCTGTGTCTAGCATGATATGACGAAGATCTGAGAGACTGGTAGTGTCGAGGACGACAGAGTTTAGAGAGTTGAGGACAGTAATGTCTAGGAGTACAAGACATTGAATTTAGCTACCTATAATTGTCTAGGCCGATGTGGCTTATGGACTTGTTTCAAGTATATCTGAACCTCGTAACTTAAGAGAACGTTTGGTGTCCCTTATTGGCGATAGTTTTAGAGTCACAAGATGCTGAATTGTACGACATCAGGTAGAGAGGAAGAAGAGGCTAGTAGCTTGGAAGGTATGCAAGGCGAGAAAGACTCTTGCCGGTATGATTACGAACCCTTTTTTGAGTACGGCCATCCTCAGAACGTTGCCCATCCGGTGACCGCGGAATAGGCAGAGTCAGACCTCGTGACTAATTCAAACGGTGCTACCTTTCTTGAAGAAGAGGCCCATCCTTAATCTTTACTGGTCAGAGCGAACATCCTCGTAGATATAGAGAGCAACCATTTGGCATTGAGATTTTAGAAGGAAGTGACTCGGGTGACTCCAGACGCGTCAGCGAGCTGGAGTCGACACCATCCGAAAGCTAGGCAGGCGCTCGGGCGGCAGAACGCCACATAATGAGGCACACATGCTTTGATTCCATATTAAACCAATACTATCCAATAAGCACGATTTCAACAGAAACATTTACATTTTGATTAAAATGGACACATTATGTTTTAGTTTCATTCGAATGTCGTTTTTATTGATTCTGAATTTGATTTCATTATTAGAGCCGCGGAACACGGTAGCGTTAAGGCGGACCCGATTGAGGATATCCAAGAAGTGAGAGCAGGAAGAGCATTTGATATGTGTTGGACTGCATTTGTTGCCTCTTTAGCAAGACAGTGCACGTAGGTTTGGACATCATCAGCGTAAGAATGACTGCGGAGTGAGCATAGGGAAAGACGTGATCCCAAACCAGCTGTGAAGAGGAGATAGAGTAGTGGACCCAAAACTGAACCCTGTGAGATACCAATAGGAGCATGCGCCCAACGAGAGCTGGAAGAGAGGAAGGATATTGAGGAGGAGCGACCCGAAAGGTATACAGAGGTAAGCCAGTCAAGGAGAGCAGCAGAGACGCCAAAAGAAAGATGGAGACGGTGCAGTAGAATCAGATGGTCAAAAAAGGCGAAGGCAGCACTGATGTCATATAGAGCCTGAAGTGTTACCTCCAATCTATCGATTGCGCTATAGATTTCGGACAAAAGATGAAGACGAAGGTGCTGATGGAGACTATATGGGGGCTACTTGCTGTTCATATCAATGAATGAGTAAACGAATGATTGAACACACTTATGTTCAAGATGACGTGAATGGTTGTAGGCCCTACCTGTCCAATTGTTTCAGCATTCAGGTTGGTTAAAACGATGTCATGAAGTTTTTCATTGATCTGATGAGCCTTAAAGAAAAGAAATACTCTGGGATGCTGTACACATTTCACAAAAATCAGAACGTAGACCTATTTCACAAAGTAGGCTATAACTCACACTTCGCCTGCATTGTTGTTGTCAAAGAGTTTATTAATCATAGCAGCAACTTGTGAAAAAAATTTCGCTACGGTCTAAGTGGCTGTAGCCAAGAAAACTATCAAGCATAAGGTCATCAGTCTAATGTGTTTGCAAAGGAACAGAGAAATAATTTGCAACATTTGCATGAGAAACCAGTGATTGAATTGTCGAAGGGGGGTTGGGGAGTGTCACCCCCAGTTCGTTTTTCAACCCCTTAGTTAATTCTCAAAAATTACCCGGGGATCAAGGCAAATCCCCCAGATAAACTTTCAGTGGCTTAGTGTATCTTAACCGAGTCTCTTTCGCTCAAGCATTTTATGATATTTTTATTTAAAATAATCGTGAAGTTACATTTTCAGTAACATAACATCTAGTCCAGTAGGCAAAAATTCAGTAGGCAATTGCGTGTCCATGTACTTTTATGAATATACAGAGTTGCCTGTAATAAAGAAGTAACTCGGTGAGGATGATACTGAATATTTCT
This sequence comes from Bimastos eiseni, assembly GCA_959347315.1. Lineage (NCBI taxonomy): Eukaryota > Metazoa > Annelida > Clitellata > Crassiclitellata > Lumbricidae > Bimastos > Bimastos eiseni. The sequence goes on from OY365818.1 coordinate 9,694,204, forward strand.
TGAAGAGTCATCAGTCAGCAGGTCGAGGGGGTCGACATATGTAGTAATTCTCGGCCAGTGTCAGAGAGCCAGAGGGAGAGAAAGGCCATGACCTCTGACTACTTTATACGCTGTATGCCCACAGGGATGATATTGAAATGAAGTCCATACAGCAGTGATTTGGAATATGCCGCTGAACTAAATTCGTAGTTGATAAGCTATGTCATCAAACGACTGTTATGTACAGCACTGCATAAATGAGCTTACAAAAGTAAAATTTGCCATATCAGTCGTTTAGTCGTTAATTCATTAATATAAAATTTGCCCTCCAAATAAAACTCATCGGAATAGGATCAACTGTGTAGATTAACTTTTAATATCCAGGAGTCCTCCTCTGGCTCAAACTATGCGCACACATTGCTAGTGAATACTGGAGAGTGGAGATATAATTATTAATTAAATCAATTGACCATATCTAATTGGTCCGTACTTCAAGTTCCGCTAATTAGGCCTACGTTTTAATCCTCTTTACGTATGCCTACCCTAGTTATTGAGTGACATGCTATGTGTTGAGACAGAAGTTTATTAGATTTGATACAAGTTTAGATAAGACAGAAGACCATTTGGGAATACGTTTGTTAAATTACGTGTTTAGGTGCTCGCGGAGTAGAATGTGTGTTGTCTATTGTAAGAGCAGGCAGCCCCTATGTGGGTAGCCTATGTGGGTAGGAACGTCACAATTACATCCTCGGCTGGCAGCTCTTAGACGGTGTGGGAATTTGCTACCTAAGCCTTCTCTGGCCCAATGTGCTCTTAGCCGCTAGACATATGAAACAATCTTTTAATTAAAATTCACGCCTTGAAAAGTAGACATGAAAGAATTTTGAATGTGCATAGGTCCTCACAGTCAAAATGAAGCGCATATGGGCTTTTTCACCTTCAATATGCGTCACTCTGCCTGCTCCACATACCAAATAAGATGTTGTTAGACGAAACTGTCTATTTTTGCCGGTTGCGGCTGAACTTAAACATTTAAAGTCATAGTTTTCGTTTCTGATAGGGTATGAAGCATTTATAAGCCCTTACGGTTATACCAATCACTAACGTTTGCAGCCAATTTACACCGCCGGACCGTTCTTTGATTAGCAATAACGCACAACATAACTAAGCTCTTTGTTAAATGGCTCATTGACTTAAAAATCGCTTTTATTTACTCGTACCAACAAAATTAAGCAAACATAATTAGTTCTAAGAATATCACGATTAAATCGTTTTCTATCATATTTTGACGTTATGCATAATTTGTGCGATTGTCAAACCCGAATAAAGATGGCGATTATGACATCACTTATGAAGTCAGTCTAACAATAGTTTCCATAGCAACATAACGTTGTCGACTTGCGTCATCCTCCATTTGCCCCATTTTCCCTTTCTTTCTTTTCAGTCTCAATCTCCTCTTCCTCCTTTTCGCCCTCAACCACCCTTACTTCGTTCTCGCCCTCAACCTACCTTTCACCCATTTTACCCCACCCTCTCTATCCTGCATTTCACCCTCACCCTCCCTTTCCTCCAATTCAACCACAAAACTCCCTTTTCTCCATTCTGCTCTCAACCTGCCTTGCCTTCATTTTGTCCTCAACCTCCCTTTCTTTATTCTCGCTCTCAACCTCCCTTTCCTCTTTTTCGCGCTCAACCTCCCTTTCTTCGATATTGCCCTCAAACTCCCTTTCCTCCATTTTCCTCTCAACCTCCCTTTCCTCTTTTTCGCGCTCAACGTCCCTTTCTTCGATATTGCCCTCAAACTCCATTTCCTTCATTTTCCTCTCAACCTCCCTTTCCTCTGTTTCGCGCTCAACCTCCCTTTCCTTCATTTTGAACTCAACCTCCCTTTCCTTCAGTTTGCTCTCAACCTCCATTTCCTCCATTTTTCTCACAACCTCCCTTTCTCTTCTTCGCGCTCGACCTCGCTTCCTCCATTTCATCTGCTGCCTGCCTTTCCTCTACATGTATGTTGCTCTCAATTTCCATTTCCTCCAGTTGCTCTCAACCTTCCTATCCTCCATTTCGCCCTCACATTCGCATTCCTTCATTTTGCTCTCAACCTCTCTTCAGGCATTCTTTTATTTTACCTTGGGAAATAAATGGGATGTCCCAAAAAGTCATAGTGCGAAAGTATGTATACCCAAGCCCCAGAACATAGACGTCGTCAATGAGTACTGGAACGAATGTCCCTGTTGCTCCTGTGGGGGTCAGCGCCTATATCGAGGGTAAAGAAGACACCAGAGTGCAGAATAATCTCAATCCGCACAGAGGAAAAGATATTGAACTCTTGCCCACCTAGCTCTTCGATCGTTCTCCTGTCTCAGTCTTTTTCGACCGCCGGTCACAACTCATCCAAATTTATCCAACCGAGCCATAGCCAACACTGCGCGACAGCTCTGGAACGACCTGCATCCTGATTTCCAGTGTTATTTCACTTCTCTGATTAATTTTACTTCTGGTTCTTATTCACTTCTCTCTAACAAACACTGTTAACTGGACCAGTCTATACCGCATCACCAATCAATGATCTTATAGAGATCATTTTTAGAATTACTCGCATGTCCAGAGATTGCTTCATCCTATTTCTTCGAGCAGTTGATAAAATCCCTGCTATTGAGAAAATTCTCTCTACATAGGTCAGAGATGCTGATGCTGGTGCAGAAACCAGGTCTTCAGCCAATGGGGATAGTTTGGGATAAATGTTGCTTCTACTGTTCCAAAATTCAAGAGAACTATGGCCTGATCCTTGCTGCTTAATGTCCTGAAAATATTTTGCAAAATACTTTTGCTGGACTTATGTGTCGGTGGTTTATGCGGAGGAATCCTACGGAGAGAATGGCATCAAACAGTTGGATAATGGAAATATAATTATTTCTGTAGCGCAGTAGCACTACTACTAATAACGGCCCACGGAAAGTGTACATGAATTCTTATCAACTAAAATACACGACTGAGGCTCAACAAAGTCCAGACTTTATCCGGATATACACCCCCGGTCACAAAGCAAGTGCACAAAATGCTAAAAGTTATCATCTGGGGACACAGACTGAATCCAACATAATTCTTGCGAACTTCAGACCCTGTGATACCTGCTGCAGGTCAATCAATTCATAGTTGCAGTTGGTCATTGATATACAATCGAATGCTGTAAAATGCTCGGAAAAACAAGCATATTTAAGATAACAGCTCCTACATACAGCCTAGGCAACAGAAACAGGATCAGTACTAAAATATATTGTAATCTATCATGTACTATTATTATAGTGATACAAGGGTAAATGCGTGCAAATCATTGAACGAGTGCCCAAATGAAAAAGAGCAATAAAACAATCTCCACCTACAAATGGAATGCACACAGATATCTAGGCTTTATGCCATATATTCACGCAAGCATATATATATATATATATATATATGTAGGTATGTATACATACACATATTCTGTGTAATCTTTCTTTCCTCTAACAGCTTTATGAACTTCTTTACCTCGACTCAAGTAAAAGCGCATTTACTTAAGCAGGCTTACTTAAGACCGGCACTTTGAACAACATCGATTGCGTAATATTGGCACGATTTGGTCCCAAATCGTCCATTTCAGTTGTCGGTTGAATAATGCAAAACAGTTGGAGATATGATCTGAAGATGAGAATACAAATGCCTTCACCATTTGTAAATAAAAACCGTACTTGTTTTTAATTTTTAAAAACGACAGGCTTCTATTTGTTAAATAGCGGTTTATGTAATTTCAATTAAGCAGTACCAGAAACTTTCCAGTATCCGCCGTTGCTCGAGAATTCAACGGCATTAATGCAGCCGAAGTGACCCTTCAGGTCTTTTCTGTACAGCCTTCGACTCCTTTCGAGCCGGCCATCGCCCATCTTATGCTTGAACATCTCTCCATGGTCGTCGTTACAGATTCTTTTGCCGTCGATACACTGCGAAACTGCCACTCCCTTTCGCCAATTTTGACGCTTGAAAGACATTTCTCGGACTGAGTAAACGGATTTTGGAAGACACCGACAATGTTAACACGATTTCCCTTTAAATCGATTCGTGCAAATCAAAGCACAAACGTTCTCGATACTATTCGTTAGATGTCGCAAATAATCAACCCAACGATAGACACACACACATACACACACACAAAACCACGTGCAGTCTCGCAATCGAAATCGTGATCTCCAAATTTATGAAGCGCTACTTTAGAGCTAAGGCCAGAGCACCGATTTATTCCCGAGCGCCGCCGAGTCCGTTTGCGGGAAAGAACAGAGAGGGGAGATCTCAAAAGCAGTGGCTGACATACTTTTGGACCAGGGCTCTCATACTTCTAGGAAAATAAAGATTAGCTCGCGGGTCCATATATAATTAACGCTGGCTGCCACTGCTAAAATCATGCAGTATTCATTAATATTTTCAGAACACTCTCGGTTCGAATGACGCACTAAAGTCGTTTCAATATCTGATTTCATGTGTGCAAACATTCAGAACTTGGTCTCATCCAGGCGTACCGAGCTATAATTGCGCCCTGTACCTGGCACCAATCTGCCATGGAGCCCCCACATTTTGAAAATAGTATTTGCGCCCTGTGCCTATATGGCATCAATCTGGAGCCCCCACATTTTGAAAATAGTGCAGTTTATGGAATAATAAGTTATTCCATCCTGAAAGTTGCGAGGTCGGGCCTCCTCGTGCGTAGGTCGGACCGAAGATCTGTGTGCAGGTAACGAAGGTTATAGACAGAAGACCTTCACTATCAGAGTCCGTGAATACCATGCCAGTGTCATTTTTATCGAAGCAGATTATGTCAGTGTTGGTGGGTAACTGCCAACACAGAGGACGGGAACTCGCTCCGTCAATTGGTGCATGATAAAATATACGTGTGGGGCCGTTATGCCATACACGAAAACAGATCGAGAGATACGTGTTGTGCAGAAGGCGTGATAGCTGTGTCTAGCATGATATGACGAAGATCTGAGAGACTGGTAGTGTCGAGGACGACAGAGTTTAGAGAGTTGAGGACAGTAATGTCTAGGAGTACAAGACATTGAATTTAGCTACCTATAATTGTCTAGGCCGATGTGGCTTATGGACTTGTTTCAAGTATATCTGAACCTCGTAACTTAAGAGAACGTTTGGTGTCCCTTATTGGCGATAGTTTTAGAGTCACAAGATGCTGAATTGTACGACATCAGGTAGAGAGGAAGAAGAGGCTAGTAGCTTGGAAGGTATGCAAGGCGAGAAAGACTCTTGCCGGTATGATTACGAACCCTTTTTTGAGTACGGCCATCCTCAGAACGTTGCCCATCCGGTGACCGCGGAATAGGCAGAGTCAGACCTCGTGACTAATTCAAACGGTGCTACCTTTCTTGAAGAAGAGGCCCATCCTTAATCTTTACTGGTCAGAGCGAACATCCTCGTAGATATAGAGAGCAACCATTTGGCATTGAGATTTTAGAAGGAAGTGACTCGGGTGACTCCAGACGCGTCAGCGAGCTGGAGTCGACACCATCCGAAAGCTAGGCAGGCGCTCGGGCGGCAGAACGCCACATAATGAGGCACACATGCTTTGATTCCATATTAAACCAATACTATCCAATAAGCACGATTTCAACAGAAACATTTACATTTTGATTAAAATGGACACATTATGTTTTAGTTTCATTCGAATGTCGTTTTTATTGATTCTGAATTTGATTTCATTATTAGAGCCGCGGAACACGGTAGCGTTAAGGCGGACCCGATTGAGGATATCCAAGAAGTGAGAGCAGGAAGAGCATTTGATATGTGTTGGACTGCATTTGTTGCCTCTTTAGCAAGACAGTGCACGTAGGTTTGGACATCATCAGCGTAAGAATGACTGCGGAGTGAGCATAGGGAAAGACGTGATCCCAAACCAGCTGTGAAGAGGAGATAGAGTAGTGGACCCAAAACTGAACCCTGTGAGATACCAATAGGAGCATGCGCCCAACGAGAGCTGGAAGAGAGGAAGGATATTGAGGAGGAGCGACCCGAAAGGTATACAGAGGTAAGCCAGTCAAGGAGAGCAGCAGAGACGCCAAAAGAAAGATGGAGACGGTGCAGTAGAATCAGATGGTCAAAAAAGGCGAAGGCAGCACTGATGTCATATAGAGCCTGAAGTGTTACCTCCAATCTATCGATTGCGCTATAGATTTCGGACAAAAGATGAAGACGAAGGTGCTGATGGAGACTATATGGGGGCTACTTGCTGTTCATATCAATGAATGAGTAAACGAATGATTGAACACACTTATGTTCAAGATGACGTGAATGGTTGTAGGCCCTACCTGTCCAATTGTTTCAGCATTCAGGTTGGTTAAAACGATGTCATGAAGTTTTTCATTGATCTGATGAGCCTTAAAGAAAAGAAATACTCTGGGATGCTGTACACATTTCACAAAAATCAGAACGTAGACCTATTTCACAAAGTAGGCTATAACTCACACTTCGCCTGCATTGTTGTTGTCAAAGAGTTTATTAATCATAGCAGCAACTTGTGAAAAAAATTTCGCTACGGTCTAAGTGGCTGTAGCCAAGAAAACTATCAAGCATAAGGTCATCAGTCTAATGTGTTTGCAAAGGAACAGAGAAATAATTTGCAACATTTGCATGAGAAACCAGTGATTGAATTGTCGAAGGGGGGTTGGGGAGTGTCACCCCCAGTTCGTTTTTCAACCCCTTAGTTAATTCTCAAAAATTACCCGGGGATCAAGGCAAATCCCCCAGATAAACTTTCAGTGGCTTAGTGTATCTTAACCGAGTCTCTTTCGCTCAAGCATTTTATGATATTTTTATTTAAAATAATCGTGAAGTTACATTTTCAGTAACATAACATCTAGTCCAGTAGGCAAAAATTCAGTAGGCAATTGCGTGTCCATGTACTTTTATGAATATACAGAGTTGCCTGTAATAAAGAAGTAACTCGGTGAGGATGATACTGAATATTTCTTGAAGAGTCATCAGTCAGCAGGTCGAGGGGGTCGACATATGTAGTAATTCTCGGCCAGTGTCAGAGAGCCAGAGGGAGAGAAAGGCCATGACCTCTGACTACTTTATACGCTGTATGCCCACAGGGATGATATTGAAATGAAGTCCATACAGCAGTGATTTGGAATATGCCGCTGAACTAAATTCGTAGTTGATAAGCTATGTCATCAAACGACTGTTATGTACAGCACTGCATAAATGAGCTTACAAAAGTAAAATTTGCCATATCAGTCGTTTAGTCGTTAATTCATTAATATAAAATTTGCCCTCCAAATAAAACTCATCGGAATAGGATCAACTGTGTAGATTAACTTTTAATATCCAGGAGTCCTCCTCTGGCTCAAACTATGCGCACACATTGCTAGTGAATACTGGAGAGTGGAGATATAATTATTAATTAAATCAATTGACCATATCTAATTGGTCCGTACTTCAAGTTCCGCTAATTAGGCCTACGTTTTAATCCTCTTTACGTATGCCTACCCTAGTTATTGAGTGACATGCTATGTGTTGAGACAGAAGTTTATTAGATTTGATACAAGTTTAGATAAGACAGAAGACCATTTGGGAATACGTTTGTTAAATTACGTGTTTAGGTGCTCGCGGAGTAGAATGTGTGTTGTCTATTGTAAGAGCAGGCAGCCCCTATGTGGGTAGCCTATGTGGGTAGGAACGTCACAATTACATCCTCGGCTGGCAGCTCTTAGACGGTGTGGGAATTTGCTACCTAAGCCTTCTCTGGCCCAATGTGCTCTTAGCCGCTAGACATATGAAACAATCTTTTAATTAAAATTCACGCCTTGAAAAGTAGACATGAAAGAATTTTGAATGTGCATAGGTCCTCACAGTCAAAATGAAGCGCATATGGGCTTTTTCACCTTCAATATGCGTCATTCTGCCTGCTCCACATACCAAATAAGATGTTGTTAGACGAAACTGTCTATTTTTGCCGGTTGCGGCTGAACTTAAACATTTAAAGTCATAGTTTTCGTTTCTGATAGGGTATGAAGCATTTATAAGCCCTTACGGTTATACCAATCACTAACGTTTGCAGCCAATTTACACCGCCGGACCGTTCTTTGATTAGCAATAACGCACAACATAACTAAGCTCTTTGTTAAATGGCTCATTGACTTAAAAATCGCTTTTATTTACTCGTACCAACAAAATTAAGCAAACATAATTAGTTCTAAGAATATCACGATTAAATCGTTTTCTATCATATTTTGACGTTATGCATAATTTGTGCGATTGTCAAACCCGAATAAAGATGGCGATTATGACATCACTTATGAAGTCAGTCTAACAATAGTTTCCATAGCAACATAACGTTGTCGACTTGCGTCATCCTCCATTTGCCCCATTTTCCCTTTCTTTCTTTTCAGTCTCAATCTCCTCTTCCTCCTTTTCGCCCTCAACCACCCTTACTTCGTTCTCGCCCTCAACCTACCTTTCACCCATTTTACCCCACCCTCTCTATCCTGCATTTCACCCTCACCCTCCCTTTCCTCCAATTCAACCACAAAACTCCCTTTTCTCCATTCTGCTCTCAACCTGCCTTGCCTTCATTTTGTCCTCAACCTCCCTTTCTTTATTCTCGCTCTCAACCTCCCTTTCCTCTTTTTCGCGCTCAACCTCCCTTTCTTCGATATTGCCCTCAAACTCCCTTTCCTCCATTTTCCTCTCAACCTCCCTTTCCTCTTTTTCGCGCTCAACGTCCCTTTCTTCGATATTGCCCTCAAACTCCATTTCCTTCATTTTCCTCTCAACCTCCCTTTCCTCTGTTTCGCGCTCAACCTCCCTTTCCTTCATTTTGAACTCAACCTCCCTTTCCTTCAGTTTGCTCTCAACCTCCATTTCCTCCATTTTTCTCACAACCTCCCTTTCTCTTCTTCGCGCTCGACCTCGCTTCCTCCATTTCATCTGCTGCCTGCCTTTCCTCTACATGTATGTTGCTCTCAATTTCCATTTCCTCCAGTTGCTCTCAACCTTCCTATCCTCCATTTCGCCCTCACATTCGCATTCCTTCATTTTGCTCTCAACCTCTCTTCAGGCATTCTTTTATTTTACCTTGGGAAATAAATGGGATGTCCCAAAAAGTCATAGTGCGAAAGTATGTATACCCAAGCCCCAGAACATAGACGTCGTCAATGAGTACTGGAACGAATGTCCCTGTTGCTCCTGTGGGGGTCAGCGCCTATATCGAGGGTAAAGAAGACACCAGAGTGCAGAATAATCTCAATCCGCACAGAGGAAAAGATATTGAACTCTTGCCCACCTAGCTCTTCGATCGTTCTCCTGTCTCAGTCTTTTTCGACCGCCGGTCACAACTCATCCAAATTTATCCAACCGAGCCATAGCCAACACTGCGCGACAGCTCTGGAACGACCTGCATCCTGATTTCCAGTGTTATTTCACTTCTCTGATTAATTTTACTTCTGGTTCTTATTCACTTCTCTCTAACAAACACTGTTAACTGGACCAGTCTATACCGCATCACCAATCAATGATCTTATAGAGATCATTTTTAGAATTACTCGCATGTCCAGAGATTGCTTCATCCTATTTCTTCGAGCAGTTGATAAAATCCCTGCTATTGAGAAAATTCTCTCTACATAGGTCAGAGATGCTGATGCTGGTGCAGAAACCAGGTCTTCAGCCAATGGGGATAGTTTGGGATAAATGTTGCTTCTACTGTTCCAAAATTCAAGAGAACTATGGCCTGATCCTTGCTGCTTAATGTCCTGAAAATATTTTGCAAAATACTTTTGCTGGACTTATGTGTCGGTGGTTTATGCGGAGGAATCCTACGGAGAGAATGGCATCAAACAGTTGGATAATGGAAATATAATTATTTCTGTAGCGCAGTAGCACTACTACTAATAACGGCCCACGGAAAGTGTACATGAATTCTTATCAACTAAAATACACGACTGAGGCTCAACAAAGTCCAGACTTTATCCGGATATACACCCCCGGTCACAAAGCAAGTGCACAAAATGCTAAAAGTTATCATCTGGGGACACAGACTGAATCCAACATAATTCTTGCGAACTTCAGACCCTGTGATACCTGCTGCAGGTCAATCAATTCCTAGTTGCAGTTGGTCATTGATATACAATCGAATGCTGTAAAATGCTCGGAAAAACAAGCATATTTAAGATAACAGCTCCTACATACAGCCTAGGCAACAGAAACAGGATCAGTACTAAAATATATTGTAATCCATCATGTACTATTATTATAGTGATACAAGGGTAAATGCGTGCAAATCATTGAACGAGTGCCCAAATGAAAAAGAGCAATAAAACAATCTCCACCTACAAATGGAATGCACACAGATATCTAGGCTTTATGCCATATATTCACGCAAGCATATATATATATATATATATATATATGTAGGTATGTATACATACACATATTCTGTGTAATCTTTCTTTCCTCTAACAGCTTTATGAACTTCTTTACCTCGACTCAAGTAAAAGCGCATTTACTTAAGCAGGCTTACTTAAGACCGGCACTTTGAACAACATCGATTGCGTAATATTGGCACGATTTGGTCCCAAATCGTCCATTTCAGTTGTCGGTTGAATAATGCAAAACAGTTGGAGATATGATCTGAAGATGAGAATACAAATGCCTTCACCATTTGTAAATAAAAACCGTACTTGTTTTTAATTTTTAAAAACGACAGGCTTCTATTTGTTAAATAGGGGTTTATGTAATTTCAATTAAGCAGTACCAGAAACTTTCCAGTGTCCGCCGTTGCTCGAGAATTCAACGGCATTAATGCAGCCGAAGTGACCCTTCAGGTCTTTTCTGTACAGCCTTCGACTCCTTTCGAGCAGGCCATCGCCCATCTTATGCTTGAACATCTCTCCATGGTCGTCGTTACAGATTCTTTTGCCGTCGATACACTGCGAAACTGCCACTCCCTTTCGCCAATTTTGACGCTTGAAAGACATTTCTCGGACTGAGTAAACGGATTTTGGAAGACACCGACAATGTTAACACGATTTCCCTTTAAATCGATTCGTGCAAATCAAAGCACAAACGTTCTCGATACCATTCGTTAGATGTCGCAAATAATCAACCCAACGATAGACACACACACATACACACACACAAAACCACGTGCAGTCTCGCAATCGAAATCGTGATCTCCAAATTTATGAAGCGCTACTTTAGAGCTAAGGCCAGAGCACCGATTTATTCCCGAGCGCCGCCGAGTCCGTTTGCGGGAAAGAACAGAGAGGGGAGATCTCAAAAGCAGTGGCTGACATACTTTTGGACCAGGGCTCTCATACTTCTAGGAAAATAAAGATTAGCTCGCGGGTCCATATATAATTAACGCTGGCTGCCACTGCTAAAATCATGCAGTATTCATTAATATTTTCAGAACACTCTCGGTTCGAATGACGCACTAAAGTCGTTTCAATATCTGATTTCATGTGTGCAAACATTCAGAACTTGGTCTCATCCAGGCGTACCGAGCTATAATTGCGCCCTGTACCTGGCACCAATCTGCCATGGAGCCCCCACATTTTGAAAATAGTATTTGCGCCCTGTGCCTATATGGCATCAATCTGGAGCCCCCACATTTTGAAAATAGTGCAGTTTATGGAATAATAAGTTATTCCATCCTGAAAGTTGCGAGGTCGGGCCTCCTCGTGCGTAGGTCGGACCGAAGATCTGTGTGCAGGTAACGAAGGTTATAGACAGAAGACCTTCACTATCAGAGTCCGTGAATACCATGCCAGTGTCATTTTTATCGAAGCAGATTATGTCAGTGTTGGTGGGTAACTGCCAACACAGAGGACGGGAACTCGCTCCGTCAATTGGTGCATGATAAAATATACGTGTGGGGCCGTTATGCCATACACGAAAACAGATCGAGAGATACGTGTTGTGCAGAAGGCGTGATAGCTGTGTCTAGCATGATATGACGAAGATCTGAGAGACTGGTAGTGTCGAGGACGACAGAGTTTAGAGAGTTGAGGACAGTAATGTCTAGGAGTACAAGACATTGAATTTAGCTACCTATAATTGTCTAGGCCGATGTGGCTTATGGACTTGTTTCAAGTATATCTGAACCTCGTAACTTAAGAGAACGTTTGGTGTCCCTTATTGGCGATAGTTTTAGAGTCACAAGATGCTGAATTGTACGACATCAGGTAGAGAGGAAGAAGAGGCTAGTAGCTTGGAAGGTATGCAAGGCGAGAAAGACTCTTGCCGGTATGATTACGAACCCTTTTTTGAGTACGGCCATCCTCAGAACGTTGCCCATCCGGTGACCGCGGAATAGGCAGAGTCAGACCTCGTGACTAATTCAAACGGTGCTACCTTTCTTGAAGAAGAGGCCCATCCTTAATCTTTACTGGTCAGAGCGAACATCCTCGTAGATATAGAGAGCAACCATTTGGCATTGAGATTTTAGAAGGAAGTGACTCGGGTGACTCCAGACGCGTCAGCGAGCTGGAGTCGACACCATCCGAAAGCTAGGCAGGCGCTCGGGCGGCAGAACGCCACATAATGAGGCACACATGCTTTGATTCCATATTAAACCAATACTATCCAATAAGCACGATTTCAACAGAAACATTTACATTTTGATTAAAATGGACACATTATGTTTTAGTTTCATTCGAATGTCGTTTTTATTGATTCTGAATTTGATTTCATTATTAGAGCCGCGGAACACGGTAGCGTTAAGGCGGACCCGATTGAGGATATCCAAGAAGTGAGAGCAGGAAGAGCATTTGATATGTGTTGGACTGCATTTGTTGCCTCTTTAGCAAGACAGTGCACGTAGGTTTGGACATCATCAGCGTAAGAATGACTGCGGAGTGAGCATAGGGAAAGACGTGATCCCAAACCAGCTGTGAAGAGGAGATAGAGTAGTGGACCCAAAACTGAACCCTGTGAGATACCAATAGGAGCATGCGCCCAACGAGAGCTGGAAGAGAGGAAGGATATTGAGGAGGAGCGACCCGAAAGGTATACAGAGGTAAGCCAGTCAAGGAGAGCAGCAGAGACGCCAAAAGAAAGATGGAGACGGTGCAGTAGAATCAGATGGTCAAAAAAGGCGAAGGCAGCACTGATGTCATATAGAGCCTGAAGTGTTACCTCCAATCTATCGATTGCGCTATAGATTTCGGACAAAAGATGAAGACGAAGGTGCTGATGGAGACTATATGGGGGCTACTTGCTGTTCATATCAATGAATGAGTAAACGAATGATTGAACACACTTATGTTCAAGATGACGTGAATGGTTGTAGGCCCTACCTGTCCAATTGTTTCAGCATTCAGGTTGGTTAAAACGATGTCATGAAGTTTTTCATTGATCTGATGAGCCTTAAAGAAAAGAAATACTCTGGGATGCTGTACACATTTCACAAAAATCAGAACGTAGACCTATTTCACAAAGTAGGCTATAACTCACACTTCGCCTGCATTGTTGTTGTCAAAGAGTTTATTAATCATAGCAGCAACTTGTGAAAAAAATTTCGCTACGGTCTAAGTGGCTGTAGCCAAGAAAACTATCAAGCATAAGGTCATCAGTCTAATGTGTTTGCAAAGGAACAGAGAAATAATTTGCAACATTTGCATGAGAAACCAGTGATTGAATTGTCGAAGGGGGGTTGGGGAGTGTCACCCCCAGTTCGTTTTTCAACCCCTTAGTTAATTCTCAAAAATTACCCGGGGATCAAGGCAAATCCCCCAGATAAACTTTCAGTGGCTTAGTGTATCTTAACCGAGTCTCTTTCGCTCAAGCATTTTATGATATTTTTATTTAAAATAATCGTGAAGTTACATTTTCAGTAACATAACATCTAGTCCAGTAGGCAAAAATTCAGTAGGCAATTGCGTGTCCATGTACTTTTATGAATATACAGAGTTGCCTGTAATAAAGAAGTAACTCGGTGAGGATGATACTGAATATTTCTTGAAGAGTCATCAGTCAGCAGGTCGAGGGGGTCGACATATGTAGTAATTCTCGGCCAGTGTCAGAGAGCCAGAGGGAGAGAAAGGCCATGACCTCTGACTACTTTATACGCTGTATGCCCACAGGGATGATATTGAAATGAAGTCCATACAGCAGTGATTTGGAATATGCCGCTGAACTAAATTCGTAGTTGATAAGCTATGTCATCAAACGACTGTTATGTACAGCACTGCATAAATGAGCTTACAAAAGTAAAATTTGCCATATCAGTCGTTTAGTCGTTAATTCATTAATATAAAATTTGCCCTCCAAATAAAACTCATCGGAATAGGATCAACTGTGTAGATTAACTTTTAATATCCAGGAGTCCTCCTCTGGCTCAAACTATGCGCACACATTGCTAGTGAATACTGGAGAGTGGAGATATAATTATTAATTAAATCAATTGACCATATCTAATTGGTCCGTACTTCAAGTTCCGCTAATTAGGCCTACGTTTTAATCCTCTTTACGTATGCCTACCCTAGTTATTGAGTGACATGCTATGTGTTGAGACAGAAGTTTATTAGATTTGATACAAGTTTAGATAAGACAGAAGACCATTTGGGAATACGTTTGTTAAATTACGTGTTTAGGTGCTCGCGGAGTAGAATGTGTGTTGTCTATTGTAAGAGCAGGCAGCCCCTATGTGGGTAGCCTATGTGGGTAGGAACGTCACAATTACATCCTCGGCTGGCAGCTCTTAGACGGTGTGGGAATTTGCTACCTAAGCCTTCTCTGGCCCAATGTGCTCTTAGCCGCTAGACATATGAAACAATCTTTTAATTAAAATTCACGCCTTGAAAAGTAGACATGAAAGAATTTTGAATGTGCATAGGTCCTCACAGTCAAAATGAAGCGCATATGGGCTTTTTCACCTTCAATATGCGTCACTCTGCCTGCTCCACATACCAAATAAGATGTTGTTAGACGAAACTGTCTATTTTTGCCGGTTGCGGCTGAACTTAAACATTTAAAGTCATAGTTTTCGTTTCTGATAGGGTATGAAGCATTTATAAGCCCTTACGGTTATACCAATCACTAACGTTTGCAGCCAATTTACACCGCCGGACCGTTCTTTGATTAGCAATAACGCACAACATAACTAAGCTCTTTGTTAAATGGCTCATTGACTTAAAAATCGCTTTTATTTACTCGTACCAACAAAATTAAGCAAACATAATTAGTTCTAAGAATATCACGATTAAATCGTTTTCTATCATATTTTGACGTTATGCATAATTTGTGCGATTGTCAAACCCGAATAAAGATGGCGATTATGACATCACTTATGAAGTCAGTCTAACAATAGTTTCCATAGCAACATAACGTTGTCGACTTGCGTCATCCTCCATTTGCCCCATTTTCCCTTTCTTTCTTTTCAGTCTCAATCTCCTCTTCCTCCTTTTCGCCCTCAACCACCCTTACTTCGTTCTCGCCCTCAACCTACCTTTCACCCATTTTACCCCACCCTCTCTATCCTGCATTTCACCCTCACCCTCCCTTTCCTCCAATTCAACCACAAAACTCCCTTTTCTCCATTCTGCTCTCAACCTGCCTTGCCTTCATTTTGTCCTCAACCTCCCTTTCTTTATTCTCGCTCTCAACCTCCCTTTCCTCTTTTTCGCGCTCAACCTCCCTTTCTTCGATATTGCCCTCAAACTCCCTTTCCTCCATTTTCCTCTCAACCTCCCTTTCCTCTTTTTCGCGCTCAACGTCCCTTTCTTCGATATTGCCCTCAAACTCCATTTCCTTCATTTTCCTCTCAACCTCCCTTTCCTCTGTTTCGCGCTCAACCTCCCTTTCCTTCATTTTGAACTCAACCTCCCTTTCCTTCAGTTTGCTCTCAACCTCCATTTCCTCCATTTTTCTCACAACCTCCCTTTCTCTTCTTCGCGCTCGACCTCGCTTCCTCCATTTCATCTGCTGCCTGCCTTTCCTCTACATGTATGTTGCTCTCAATTTCCATTTCCTCCAGTTGCTCTCAACCTTCCTATCCTCCATTTCGCCCTCACATTCGCATTCCTTCATTTTGCTCTCAACCTCTCTTCAGGCATTCTTTTATTTTACCTTGGGAAATAAATGGGATGTCCCAAAAAGTCATAGTGCGAAAGTATGTATACCCAAGCCCCAGAACATAGACGTCGTCAATGAGTACTGGAACGAATGTCCCTGTTGCTCCTGTGGGGGTCAGCGCCTATATCGAGGGTAAAGAAGACACCAGAGTGCAGAATAATCTCAATCCGCACAGAGGAAAAGATATTGAACTCTTGCCCACCTAGCTCTTCGATCGTTCTCCTGTCTCAGTCTTTTTCGACCGCCGGTCACAACTCATCCAAATTTATCCAACCGAGCCATAGCCAACACTGCGCGACAGCTCTGGAACGACCTGCATCCTGATTTCCAGTGTTATTTCACTTCTCTGATTAATTTTACTTCTGGTTCTTATTCACTTCTCTCTAACAAACACTGTTAACTGGACCAGTCTATACCGCATCACCAATCAATGATCTTATAGAGATCATTTTTAGAATTACTCGCATGTCCAGAGATTGCTTCATCCTATTTCTTCGAGCAGTTGATAAAATCCCTGCTATTGAGAAAATTCTCTCTACATAGGTCAGAGATGCTGATGCTGGTGCAGAAACCAGGTCTTCAGCCAATGGGGATAGTTTGGGATAAATGTTGCTTCTACTGTTCCAAAATTCAAGAGAACTATGGCCTGATCCTTGCTGCTTAATGTCCTGAAAATATTTTGCAAAATACTTTTGCTGGACTTATGTGTCGGTGGTTTATGCGGAGGAATCCTACGGAGAGAATGGCATCAAACAGTTGGATAATGGAAATATAATTATTTCTGTAGCGCAGTAGCACTACTACTAATAACGGCCCACGGAAAGTGTACATGAATTCTTATCAACTAAAATACACGACTGAGGCTCAACAAAGTCCAGACTTTATCCGGATATACACCCCCGGTCACAAAGCAAGTGCACAAAATGCTAAAAGTTATCATCTGGGGACACAGACTGAATCCAACATAATTCTTGCAAACTTCAGACCCTGTGATACCTGCTGCAGGTCAATCAATTCATAGTTGCAGTTGGTCATTGATATACAATCGAATGCTGTAAAATGCTCGGAAAAACAAGCATATTTAAGATAACAGCTCCTACATACAGCCTAGGCAACAGAAACAGGATCAGTACTAAAATATATTGTAATCTATCATGTACTATTATTATAGTGATACAAGGGTAAATGCGTGCAAATCATTGAACGAGTGCCCAAATGAAAAAGAGCAATAAAACAATCTCCACCTACAAATGGAATGCACACAGATATCTAGGCTTTATGCCATATATTCACGCAAGCATATATATATATATATATATATGTAGGTATGTATACATACACATATTCTGTGTAATCTTTCTTTCCTCTAACAGCTTTATGAACTTCTTTACCTCGACTCAAGTAAAAGCGCATTTACTTAAGCAGGCTTACTTAAGACCGGCACTTTGAACAACATCGATTGCGTAATATTGGCACGATTTGGTCCCAAATCGTCCATTTCAGTTGTCGGTTGAATAATGCAAAACAGTTGGAGATATGATCTGAAGATGAGAATACAAATGCCTTCACCATTTGTAAATAAAAACCGTACTTGTTTTTAATTTTTAAAAACGACAGGCTTCTATTTGTTAAATAGCGGTTTATGTAATTTCAATTAAGCAGTACCAGAAACTTTCCAGTGTCCGCCGTTGCTCGAGAATTCAACGGCATTAATGCAGCTGAAGTGACCCTTCAGGTCTTTTCTGTACAGCCTTCGACTCCTTTCGAGCAGGCCATCGCCCATCTTATGCTTGAACATCTCTCCATGGTCGTCGTTACAGATTCTTTTGCCGTCGATACACTGCGAAACTGCCACTCCCTTTCGCCAATTTTGACGCTTGAAAGACATTTCTCGGACTGAGTAAACGGATTTTGGAAGACACCGACAATGTTAACACGATTTCCCTTTAAATCGATTCGTGCAAATCAAAGCACAAACGTTCTCGATACCATTCGTTAGATGTCGCAAATAATCAACCCAACGATAGACACACACACACATACACACACACAAAACCACGTGCAGTCTCGCAATCGAAATCGTGATCTCCAAATTTATGAAGCGCTACTTTAGAGCTAAGGCCAGAGCACCGATTTATTCCCGAGCGCCGCCGAGTCCGTTTGCGGGAAAGAACAGAGAGGGGAGATCTCAAAAGCAGTGGCTGACATACTTTTGGACCAGGGCTCTCATACTTCTAGGAAAATAAAGATTAGCTCGCGGGTCCATATATAATTAACGCTGGCTGCCACTGCTAAAATCATGCAGTATTCATTAATATTTTCAGAACACTCTCGGTTCGAATGACGCACTAAAGTCGTTTCAATATCTGATTTCATGTGTGCAAACATTCAGAACTTGGTCTCATCCAGGCGTACCGAGCTATAATTGCGCCCTGTACCTGGCACCAATCTGCCATGGAGCCCCCACATTTTGAAAATAGTATTTGCGCCCTGTGCCTATATGGCATCAATCTGGAGCCCCCACATTTTGAAAATAGTGCAGTTTATGGAATAATAAGTTATTCCATCCTGAAAGTTGCGAGGTCGGGCCTCCTCGTGCGTAGGTCGGACCGAAGATCTGTGTGCAGGTAACGAAGGTTATAGACAGAAGACCTTCACTATCAGAGTCCGTGAATACCATGCCAGTGTCATTTTTATCGAAGCAGATTATGTCAGTGTTGGTGGGTAACTGCCAACACAGAGGACGGGAACTCGCTCCGTCAATTGGTGCATGATAAAATATACGTGTGGGGCCGTTATGCCATACACGAAAACAGATCGAGAGATACGTGTTGTGCAGAAGGCGTGATAGCTGTGTCTAGCATGATATGACGAAGATCTGAGAGACTGGTAGTGTCGAGGACGACAGAGTTTAGAGAGTTGAGGACAGTAATGTCTAGGAGTACAAGACATTGAATTTAGCTACCTATAATTGTCTAGGCCGATGTGGCTTATGGACTTGTTTCAAGTATATCTGAACCTCGTAACTTAAGAGAACGTTTGGTGTCCCTTATTGGCGATAGTTTTAGAGTCACAAGATGCTGAATTGTACGACATCAGGTAGAGAGGAAGAAGAGGCTAGTAGCTTGGAAGGTATGCAAGGCGAGAAAGACTCTTGCCGGTATGATTACGAACCCTTTTTTGAGTACGGCCATCCTCAGAACGTTGCCCATCCGGTGACCGCGGAATAGGCAGAGTCAGACCTCGTGACTAATTCAAACGGTGCTACCTTTCTTGAAGAAGAGGCCCATCCTTAATCTTTACTGGTCAGAGCGAACATCCTCGTAGATATAGAGAGCAACCATTTGGCATTGAGATTTTAGAAGGAAGTGACTCGGGTGACTCCAGACGCGTCAGCGAGCTGGAGTCGACACCATCCGAAAGCTAGGCAGGCGCTCGGGCGGCAGAACGCCACATAATGAGGCACACATGCTTTGATTCCATATTAAACCAATACTATCCAATAAGCACGATTTCAACAGAAACATTTACATTTTGATTAAAATGGACACATTATGTTTTAGTTTCATTCGAATGTCGTTTTTATTGATTCTGAATTTGATTTCATTATTAGAGCCGCGGAACACGGTAGCGTTAAGGCGGACCCGATTGAGGATATCCAAGAAGTGAGAGCAGGAAGAGCATTTGATATGTGTTGGACTGCATTTGTTGCCTCTTTAGCAAGACAGTGCACGTAGGTTTGGACATCATCAGCGTAAGAATGACTGCGGAGTGAGCATAGGGAAAGACGTGATCCCAAACCAGCTGTGAAGAGGAGATAGAGTAGTGGACCCAAAACTGAACCCTGTGAGATACCAATAGGAGCATGCGCCCAACGAGAGCTGGAAGAGAGGAAGGATATTGAGGAGGAGCGACCCGAAAGGTATACAGAGGTAAGCCAGTCAAGGAGAGCAGCAGAGACGCCAAAAGAAAGATGGAGACGGTGCAGTAGAATCAGATGGTCAAAAAAGGCGAAGGCAGCACTGATGTCATATAGAGCCTGAAGTGTTACCTCCAATCTATCGATTGCGCTATAGATTTCGGACAAAAGATGAAGACGAAGGTGCTGATGGAGACTATATGGGGGCTACTTGCTGTTCATATCAATGAATGAGTAAACGAATGATTGAACACACTTATGTTCAAGATGACGTGAATGGTCGTAGGCCCTACCTGTCCAATTGTTTCAGCATTCAGGTTGGTTAAAACGATATCATAAAGTTTCTCATTGATCTGACGAGCCTTAAAGAACAGAAATGTCCTAGAGTTCTGTCACATTAATTTTGACAAAAATCAGGACCGTATTTCACGAATTACAAGTCTTACTTCGCCTCCATTGTTATTGCCAAAGAGTTTATTAGTGTTAGCAGCAACTATAGTTAAAAAACTTTCGCTACGACCGAGGTGGCTTTTAGCAGTTACCCAAGGAAAGTTACAACAAGCATAAGGATAGCTCACCAAACAAATGTTTGCATACAGGAACAGTTGCAAGTAAAAATAAATGCGTTGTCGTCGACCGATGTTTGATTGGTCCTATAAAGTTTAACGGTGCATCATAAATTATATGCAATAAGCAGACTATACGCAGTGGACATCATTGCAGGATAAACAAAATGTGACTAAGCAAGACTCGTCTTCAAGGTGTTGCTGTTGGTGTGAAATCTGTCGCTCTCCAGGAACTAAATGAGATAACTGGATATTATTTTTAATCAAAGTGAAGGTGAAAAATTAAATGAATTCTATTCTAAAATTCTTACCGAGTGGTTGATCCTTATTCCGCTCCATGCAACTATGATCAGTCCAAGCGCACACGAGAATATCCAGAATACGGCGATAAGCAGATTAAGTAGATTATTTCTCATGGCAACAGGATCACACATCATACCATATAAGAACAGGACGATCATAAAAGTGAATTCAACGACGTACGTTGCATTATTGACGCAGAGGCAGTCATCGACCTTGTCTACCACTCGACACAGCTCTTGATGACGGCATCGTATCATCTCAAAGTTCATCTTTGCAGTTTCAGGATTCTTGATAATACCATGCAACATCTTTGTGCACTTCTCAAACTCATGACTGATTATTGAAGACAATAAGTAGGTCCATATAAGAGTGAAAGACGCTGCGCCTATCGTCAAACCCAATATAACGAGATAGAGACCACTCATAACTTTAAGAGTCAGAGGGCTTGAATTGAGAATAAGCGTATTATAAGGAGCTATCATTATATTGAGATAACCGTATTCGCCGAAGAACGTGTAAGCGCCTGGAATGACTGCACTAGCAATGTAAACCCAGGAAAAGACGACACCTACAACTACTTCAATTCGTAGCCGCCTAGCCCAGCGATGGCTCATATCTTTGTTGAAGAACTCCAACACTTCCGGTATTCTTCCTTTCACGCTCGTTCTGTAGCAAGATTTATACAATATTGCACCACTTACCATCATAATCACGTAAGCAATATTTGCCAAAAGCGTCTGCAATCTGCCGTCTCCTGTGAAAATCGTGAATATTCTGACAGCGTTGAACCACATTACGACTGTGGCGAACAGACAATAGATACCCGGGAACTGTTTGGTTGCTCTCCCTTTGACTGTCTTTTCAAAGTATAAACCGAGAATTTGCATGCTGACGGTAAGAGGCAAAAGAATTTTCTGAATCGTATTTCCTTGTTCAACGTATCCAACGAAATTTGCTTCAACGTTCGGACTTTCTTGTGCTTCTCGCACTTCGACGATCTTATTCCGTTTCGGATGGACTTTAAATTTGCTCATGATTTCTTTAATTAGTTTTACTTCTGTTCTACTGTTAAATTAAATCTACATACCCCACTTGTAGATTGGCAAACGTGATCGGGAACTGTAAACTTCTAACGCGTCACTCTAAAGTCAAACTCAGGGCGATAGCGTATTCACGAGTGCAAAGATCTTTTTGGGCAAGCCGAATATGAATCGTGACGTGTAAGTCGTTGATAGTGGAGTACAGCAATTTTCTTTGAGACACTAAATGACAAGGTCGTTGCGAAACGATTGTTTAACTGCGTTTCAGTCTTTGCTGGTCCGTATAAATGGACCTATACATGTATAGGTCTCGGCTACACGAATGGTTTCCATGATAACGATAACGATTGGGCTTCGCGAGCAAACATTATTGCTTGAACTGAAAGAAAGTACCTATTAGCACAGTTGGAAAATGACGATGATCGAATGTGAAAACGGAGGCTGCACGTCCGCTTTGTTGTGAGGTCCCCCGCTGTAACCTGAACTGTAGCTAGGCTATTGGCACTATGGATATACACAGGCCTATAACAGCGAGTTTTTGAAATTGTGTGATTTATTAAAAGCTCGGAATAAGCGCAATTGAAATCGACATTTCTGGTAATGGTTGTACTTTGAATAACATGCAGTGAAAGACTGAAGAAAAATTGAATTCTTGAAGCAACATCGTTCCTACCATCAGTCTTTGGTTGTCACCAAACCGCCTACGTTTAAACTAGCATAAGACCCAACGCATTGGGCTTGGTGGTTTTGCTCACCTCGTTGAGATTCATACCCTTAGTCCAGGAATTTCCGGACACTATCATTTGACTGATTAGTCATGTCAAGACGGTCTCTTGCTCATACCTTTCCTCTTCTGTCCACTATCCGCCACTGCCTTTCATTTCATGATGAAACTACTTTAATGCATGGTTTATCTGCGCCAGGATGTGCTTATATATTATTTTATGCCGGATTTCCTCTATGGCTAATATTTTGCAGCATCAAGCCTCTTACATATTTCTCGCTGCTCGTCTTATTGAAAGTGACGAAGTGTCTCTATAGGTTTGACCATAATAGCTTCCTTCACGTGGAATGCTTTGAGTTGAACCATCATATCTATGAGCGTAGGCGGAGACTTGGTCCTTGGCTTGGGGGGACATCTCAAAAACATTTTTTTATGAGGACAGCTTGGACAAAAACCATTTCCCAAACATGGATGCCGCAAAAAAGGATGAACAGTGGAAAGCACTGGAGAAATTAGGCATATTTGTGAAATATTTAGTACATATTTGGGGGATATAAACAGCTCCGCTCCCACACCTGAAATTTTGCAGGAGACATTCCTATCCTGCCCCGAAATCTTCGATTCTTACCAAGGGCCACCTTTGTTCATAGCCTGCGATAACACATACGCACGTATGCAAAAAGACACAATGAATATAATGAAACAATGGGATTTCAACTATAAATGGTGCGTTGAGGCCCTTGAAGGTCCTTGAACTGACAGTGCATTCAGTTTAAGGTCCTGGTTCTTATGCACGATAGTCGTGCTGGCTCTGCTCCATCATAGTATGGGAACTTCTCATAGGCGGAGACTTTGTTTTAGGTCTGAGGCACAAGTCGATAAAATTGAGGGTTGGGGGACAGCTCTGAAAAAATTCATTTCCCGAACATGTATACAGTAAAAAAGGATGAACAGTGGAAAACACTTAAGAAATTTATTATATTTATGAAATGTTGGGGTTATAAGCAGCTCCATCCTTCCACCTGACGCTTTGAAGGGGACCGTCCTCTTCCGTCCCTCTGTCTCCGCCCCTGGAAGTTCTGCATTTCAGTCTCCTCCATCACAAAATAAATCTCAGAGCGATAATTATATGGAGACAATAAAGCTACACAGATTCTTCTCTGCCTACACTCTCCTGTCATGCTGTTTACCAATTTTCGGTAAAACATTGAAGAAGCGTAGATATATCTGTAGGACTACCAGAATCACGACAGACTTGATTAATAGTGGCAATCATTTGACCTATTAGTTAGGCCTAGGCCAAAGGCCAATGCGGATTCCTTGGCCTTTGCGTAAGCAGTCGTACAGACGATAAACCAAAGACGTTTTAATATTTCGTCAATGCATTGGGCCCATAATTATAAGTATAATTTTATTATGAGTTGGAATATGTCTATATTTAATAGATTTTCAGTCTATTCGTTCTTCTTTTGTTCAGTATTATCTGGCTGAGCAAATTGTGTAAACACGCATTCTATTGTCTCTGTTATTGAGCCTTGAATGTCCTGACACGAGGAGCAAAGAGGACAAGAGGACATATTGGAAGGCGCAGCGTAAGTGGAAGATAGGGGATGAAGAATTTGATAGCAATCTTCAGAGACTTTGAGACCCATTTGAGAATAAGCACTAAAATGAAAATATTGAATTGTATACGGTCAGAGGAAATGGGAACCAGTGAAACTTGTATAAAATTCCTCAATCAGTTCTTTTCGTTTTATCAAACGACTGCACAATGTCGAATTATCATGAACAAAATACAGTCACTTGTAAGTTGTACACGTAATCCTGTTAATTAAAGTAAGAAATTATACTATTATACAGCGATAAGTAATATTTTCTTTCACTTAGGCCTATTTTATATGTCCAATGCAACAGCGAATCGACAAAGTTTTCTAGTTCGATTACATGGGCGATTTAATACGAAAATCTGACGATAGGCTGTATCCACAATCTTAGAGAAAGTTCACAGCAAAATTGTTGATGACATCGTCGTGGTCTGTGTTTGGTTCGTAGTGACATCCTGCGACGATGGTTGAATCATCCACTGATTGTCAGGCGATGGGGGATACATCTGGACAATCAGGAGCAGGTATGTGATCAGCAGACCGAGAATCTACCAAGAATTACAACTCACTGTAGAGGACACTGACAATGTGCGCCATTGGCGGCTCTTCAGAGGGCATTGGGTGGGTGGAAGGGGCCAGTGGCCCACCAACTGAGTGTGGGGCTCCCTCCCAATGTTAGTCCACGTTCAGTTTAGACGAAACCAGACGTCCAACTGGTCTCTCTGTCGGGTTCCTCAGCCCCTTCTAGGAGTCCCACTCCCCTGTTGTAAAAGTCCAGAGCTGCCAGATTGCCACTGATGTGCGTCCGTTCTATAACTTACGTATGGTACGCTTTTCATGTCGAAAATAAAGTATACACAAGATTATGGACAACAAAAGTCCACAGAACCACACAATATGACCATGACGATGACTAAAACGACTTCCATAGCGTCGCCATAATAGTACACAGGGCATCGACCGACGGCGCACCAAAACAGATCCGAAATCAGGTCAAATCCAAGTTCAGTCCTAAGAGACAGCAAAACAGTATAAAAAGGATAAAGTAACTAAGAAATATATAATTCTAGATCGAAAAAACCTGTAGACTCGGCGGCCCGAAAGACGTGGGGTAATGAATTCCAGAACCTTGGACCGGTGTAAAGACTTCAAGTTACCCCCATTTCGGGTTGCCCCCCTCCGATAATCTGAAATTGATTTAGATTACCCCGGGTGTAATCTGAAATCGATTTCAGATTACCCCCTCCGTGTTCAGATTACCCCCTCTCTGAATGAGTCAAAATGTTAAATTGTTATGTTTTCAACTAATGATAACCAGTCTGTGTAACAAAACACGTAACACATAAAGCGAGAAGGCTAGTTTTAACGTGTGAAAAATAATATATAAAAGTCAAAGAAGTGTAGAATGTGTGAAATCAGTAATAGGCTACACGAGATCAAAGTGCATCACATTATAACATACAAACATAAGGAATAATAAAGATTTAGCCTAAATGGTGAAAAGTAGTGTAATTACAACATAAATATACAATAACTAGGAGTGTAACTTTTGTCTTGATAATTTAATCATCTACATAACTCATCAAAAGTAACAAGAAGACTTAGTAAATGCTGCAAGTTCAAAGTGTTGGTATGCCCTGTTTGTGGTCTGA
This sequence comes from Bimastos eiseni, assembly GCA_959347315.1. Classification (NCBI taxonomy): domain Eukaryota; kingdom Metazoa; phylum Annelida; class Clitellata; order Crassiclitellata; family Lumbricidae; genus Bimastos; species Bimastos eiseni. Next base: position 9,720,104 of record OY365818.1, read on the forward strand.
TGGTAATTATTCTTTCACTTACTAGTTCCCATCCAAATGAGCTAATATCATTTTTGGCCAACCATTATGCCCACTTCTCTTTTATGCTTGGCTCCACATGAGTAGTAGATGCTTATTCCTCGAGACACAATGTTGCCATTGTAGGTCCATCTCATCTCACTCTGCCCCAATATTTCAAGTTTGTATTTTTACATCTCTCTCACCACATGCGCCAACTTCCCTGTATCGTAATGTTCTTACATTCCAGTATCCAATTTTTGCCTTGGCTTTGGTCGTTAAGATTTGAGACTTCTGAGTCTTGGCTTCCTTTGGGCTTTCACCACGACCCTTCACAGATGGGTTCATGACCCTTTCATCTCCCGACCGACCTGCCACGACAATGAGTTTGAGCTATACATGTGCCTTTTCTGTTGCAAGATGTGGTTCCAGGCTTGGGACTGGCACTGTTGAACTGCAAGGCAGTGGAGTAGTTAGTCATCGGGGGGTGGTAGCCTGAAGCTGATTTCACATTACCCGTGGGGGTAATCTGAAATCGTAGGGGGTAACTTGAAATCGCCTTCAAGTCACCCCAATTTACCGGAGGTAAGGTGAATGGGGGGGGGGGTAATTTGAAATCGCTACACTACACTTGTAACATAGAAATCCCGCATACCAATACTGGACTGCCAGTAGATATAGCTATAATTCGTGGCTCTATGGCTACTGTTCATAGCCTTTCGTTGTCAACTATAGCCACATAGTCAAGCAATACTTAATTTCTTCACTCGTGATCAAGGCTCATCTGTTTTGTGCAACTGCAATTGTCAGAGTCGTGGAACTGCAACACCCCGGAGATGGAGATGTCTTTGATGATGAAAATAATTACATGTATGTTGACGGTGACGATGATAACGACGATGCTAGTAATGATGAAGCTGATAATGATGCTGATTATCTGTAATTAGGCCTAGTAGGCTAATTAACAACAAATAGGCCTACTTGCCGTAATTAAATTGGATTGGCCAAAAGGAACTGCATATGGAGCTCTGCGTCGGAACGAGGCCAGTTGGCCTGAATCGAGATAATAATAATATTAACTTAGGTTATACTAACCGTAAGAATTGTGTTTCGATCAATGACAAATATTTTGAAGACGGTAAAACCAATCGGTTCTCCACTTACACGGCTCAGAAGCGTATTGATCTGCTTCATCTGGGTTTCGTTCTTCTACAGATGAACATTATTGATCAGGCACGCAATCTCTTGACTCAATTTTACTCTATTATTGAGCCATGAATGTCCTGAAACGAGCAGCAGAGAGTACACGTGGACAGAAGTCATAAGAGGACATTATATTTTGGACTTCAAAGGATCTATGAGGATATAGCATACTTGGAAAACAAGAGACGAAGAATTAGATCGCGACCATACAGTGCTTTAGAGACTGAGATTTGAGACCCATGTGAGAATTAGCACTAAAATTTGAGAACATAGAATTGTATAAGGCCAGAGAGAGGGGAACCAGTAAAATTTGTATAAAATGCCTCAGCTGTGTCGGTGGTATCGATTGAACAATGTCTCGAATTAACTATCACGAACCAACAATCTCTTGTAATTCCGTTCATCAAAACCAGAAGTTATACAGCGACAAATTATATTCTCTTCCACTTCTTTAACAGACACACTCAGTGGCGGATCCAGGGGTGCCATAGGACATAGGTAGGCCCCCGCGAATAATGCGAAACATTTTCGTAAATTATGCGAAAAATCGCATAATCGCATAAACCACAGGTCCTAGTTATCAACAATTACCTCGTCTGGTCGGTAATACTGTATAATAACTATACTAGCTATAATAACTATAGCCTTTACAGGTTAATAACGGCCTAGACAAGCCAATTATAGCTGACACTGACCGAAATTTCAAAATTTTATGCAATAATTTGCGAAAACTTTCCATTTTGTTATTTATGTAAAAACCGCCAATTATTGCCGCCAAATAACCGCCAAATCGAATAATCGCATAAACCACGGGGCCCCAGACATAGGTGCCATGGCACCTATGTCTGGGGCCCCGTCTTTTTATGTCTTTTTACTGCCAAGTGTAAATATTTAGCTTCTTGATTTACCTCGTTTAGCCAAATTAAGGTATCAGACATTGATTTCTTTTTCACCAACGAAAATTTTTTAACTTGAGGTTTAGAGTTGCCCGTTAATGACCGCTATATATAGATTCACGTGTTGTAATGTAATCGAACATTTATGTTGCGCCTTTCTAGATGAATTCACAGAATTCGCCTAAAAAGTTTTTTTCAGTTACATGTTACGTTAGAATAAGTTCACAGTAGAAATGTTGATGACGTCATGGTGGTCTGTGTTTGGTTCGTAGCGACATCCTGTGACGGTGGCTGAAGCACCCACTGATTGTCAGGCGATGGGGGATACATCTGGACAATCAGGAGCAGGTATGTGATCAGCAGACCGAGAATCTACCAAGAAAACAATTCACTGTAGGAAACACTAACAAAGTGCGCCATTGGCGGCTCTTCGTCAGGGAGCAGGAGGGCCAGTGCCCCATCAACTGAGTGTGTGACCCCACAGATGGCACCCAAATTCTAGCACATTTTCAGTATTTGACAACTCAGACCAACTGACCCTTCTGTCGGGCTCCTCTGGCTCTTCGTGTGCTCTCTGAAGCCTCTGCTTAAAAAATCCAGAACCCACTCATGTGCGTCCGTGCGTAGCCTACGGAACGAACGTTGATATGGGCCTAACGCAGGTACGTACGGCATACGCGTACGTTAACATGCCGTAACTGCAGTGGATAGAATCAAACAGAACGAAGATGACGATGGTGTTGAGGATAGTGGTGATGCTGATGATGGCATTTACGATTGATAACGATAATGATAATAATATCGATGATGCTGATGATAATATGTTATTAGGCATCTAGTATAGGGGGGCCTACACCTATCAAAGCAGAAAAGGAACCGTATATATGGCTATGCTTGGGAACGATGCTAATAGGACACTGACTTAGTTCATGCTCACCGTAAGAATTGTGTTTCGATCAATGACAAATATTTTGAAGACGGTAAAACCAATCGGTTCTCTACACACGCGTCTTATGAGCGTATTGATCTGCAAAATGAACGGTTATTATTATTAAGCAGAAAATTTCTACACCACAGTAACACAGCCATATGCCGCTTCAAGATCGCTTAAAATTATAAGCGGTTGCATGAGTAATTAGCAATGTTTCCATCTGCCCACCCTCCAGCAACCCTAACTGACCTTGTTTTTACTAATTGCGCCTGTATATGAGATAGTTCTCGGGGACTTTCGAGATTGATTTATGGCTACAATTACGATTGCTGACTGATAATCAATGTGCACTGCCACCATTCAATAATTCGTGACCAACAAATTAATAATTGATGATGATGATGATGATGACTACGATTATGATGATGATGACGACGACGATGATGATGACGATGGTTATGACGACGACGACAATGATGACGACGATGTCAATGACGATGACGAAGACGCCGACAAGATGATGATGATGATAATTGCTAATCGAGTCGGATAGCCTACTACCTAAAACTGTTTTATTTTTACTACGAGAATTAACAAAAGCTTTCGAAGCTGTGTCCAGAAGCATGAATAAATCATATAACGGGAGTAGTAGGAAATTATTATGTTCAAGGTGGAGTGAAAGGTTGTATACCTGTCCAATTGTTTCTGCATTCAGGTTGGTTAAATCAATGTCATGAATTTTTTCATTAATCTGATGAGCCTTAAAGAACAGAAATACACTAGAATTCTGTACACATTTAAAAAAAATCTGGACCGTATTTCACGAAGTATAGGCCAAGTCTAACTTCGCTTCCAGTGCTATTGCAAAACAATTTCTAAATCTTGGCAGCAACTATATCTATAGTGAAAAAGTTTTCGCTACTATTGAGGTGGTTGTTGCCAAAGAAAGTATGAAGCATAAAATCACTATATCATATATGCCTGCAAAGGAACATTTGCAAAGTTGCATGAAAAACTAATTACGTTGACGGCAAGGATATAGTATGCACACGATTAGAAAGTCCCTATGTAACGTACTGTTACCAGCTTTGGGCGAAAATCGGAAAATTACAGGATATTATTTGTTAATTAGGCCCTATAGCAAAACTTTAGCTATTAGGTCTATTTTAGACATAATTTCTCTCTTTTTAAACTAATAAATATCTAAGGCTTAGGCCTACAGGTATACAATTTGCCACGGCTTTTTTTAATGTTTAAGTCCCATTATATGCAGACGAGAATTAACGATCGAGTGATTTACTTTCAGAGTGATTAAGAGTGTCGTCTGATTACAGCATAGTGTTCTTAAAAACATAAATATCAAGGAATCTTGATTAAATTTCTTTAAATTATCAACATCTCAATAGAAGGAAAATATAAAGTGTTATTTACTGATAGCTGCCAAATTGAACAATATTTGAAGATAATTGATTTGAACACATTTTATTCATTGGGGCACCAATGTATACCAAGCTTTGACAATGTCATCAATAACAATAAATAACCCGTTTGGCGTCCATTATTCATATACAGTGAAGTAGTAAGAATAGCTATTGGTACAAGACATAATGCCATCGATTTGTGAGCATAGACATTCTCTAAAAATGTATGGCTCATGTATGGTTAACGGACATGAACATATGACAGGGCCGAATGAATGAATGAATGAATGAATGAATGAATGACCATCTAACTATACGTATACAATCAAGAGGCGAATAAATCAAAGTGAACTCTATTCTGAAACTCTTACCGAGTTGTTGATCATGATTCCGCTCCATGCAACTATGACCAGTCCAATGGCACAAGCGATTATCCAGAATAAGGTGACAAGCAGATTAAATGGATTGTTTATCATGGCAACAGGATCACACATCAGACTATACAAGTACAGGACGATAAGAAAAATGTATTCCACGACGTACGCTGCATTATTGACGCAGAGGCAGTCGTCCACTTTGTCCACCATTCGACACAACGCTTGATGAGTGCGTCGTATCATCTCAACGTTCCTCTTTGCAGTTTCAGGGCTCTTGATAATACCACGCAACATCTTTGTGCACTTCTTAAACTCATGACTGATTATTGAAGACAGCAAGTAGTTCCATATCAGAGTAAAAGTCGCTGCCCCTATCGTAAAACATATTGTAACGAGAAGCACACCGCTCAGAACTTTTAGAGTGAGAGGGTTTGATTTGACGATATACGTATTAAACGGAGCTATCATGGTATTGAGATAACCGTATTCGCGGAAAAATAAGTAAGTGCTTGGAATGGCTGCACTAGCAATGAAACTCCAGGAAAAGACGACGCCTATAATTACTTCCATTCGTAGCCGCCCGGCCCAGCGAGGGCTCAGATCATTGTTGAAGAACTCCAACACTTCCGGTATTGTTCCTTTTGTGCTCGTTCTGTAGCAAGATGCATGTAAAACTGCACCACTTACCATCATAGTCACGAAAGCAATATCTGCCAGAAGAGTCTGCAATCTGTCGTCTCCTGTGAAAATCGTGAATATTCTGACGGCGTTGAACCACATTATGGCTGTGATGAAAAAACAATAAATACGCGAGAAGTTGTGCGTTCCTCTTCCTTTGTCAGTCTTTTCAAAGTATAAACCGAGAATTCGCATGCTGACAGTAAGAGGCAAAAGAATCTTCTGAATCATGTTATTTCCTTGTTCAACATTTCCAACGTTCGTACTTTCTTGTACTTCTCGCACTTCGACGATTTCATTTTGTTGCGGATGAACTTTCAACCTGCTCATGATTTATTTTATTAGCCTGACTTAACTCTTCTCTACTGTTGACTTAATCTGAACTCCCAATAATTGTAGACTGCAAACTTCTAACGCGTCACTCTAAAACTAAACGCAGGGCACCAGCTTTTTTACGAGCGCAAGGATAAAGGATATGTTCTTGAGCAAGCCGAATATGACGCGTGACGTGTAAGTCGTTGATAGTGGGGTAAGCTTACAGCAATATTCTTTGAACCACTTAAGGCAAGATCGTTGCGATGCGATTATTTAACTGCGTTTTAGTCTTTGCTGGTCCGTATTATAGGCCTCCCGATGGTTTCCATGGTAACGATAATGATTGGGTTTCGCGAGTAAACATTGTTGCATGAACTGAAAGAACGTTTCCATTAGTATATAATGGAAAAATAACGAATGGGACAATGGAGGTTGTACATCCGCTTTGATGTCAGGTCTTCCTCTGATCGGAACTGTATCAGGTTATTCTTACTATGGGTACATAGTAGCGAATTTTTAAAAGCGTGTAATTTATTAAAAGCTCAGAATAAGCACATCTAAAATTGACTTTTCTGGTAATGGTTGCACTCTGTGATTAACATGCCGTGAAAAGGTTGAGGAAAAATTGGATTCTTGAGGCAACATCATTCCTGCCATCCGTCTTTGGTTGTCATCAAACCGCCTCCACTTAAGCTGTTATAAGACCCAGTTCATTTCTATTGGTGGTCGTGCTGACCTTATTGAGATCGATAGGGCCTACCTTGCCTCAATGGATTTTCGGACATTATTTTTTCTTCCACTGTCCGCGGTTTTGGATATGTCTTAGAATTGGAGTTCTCCTTGACAGACTAATCATGTCATGACGGTCTCTCGCTCATGCTTTTACCACATCTGTCTACTATCCGCCACTGCCTTTCAATTCATGCCGAAACTACTTTAGCCCATCTGCCCCAGGATGTGCTTATATAAGTGAGGTGTATACCGAACTACCTCTGTAGCTAATATTTTGCAGCAATCAAGCCCCTTACATACGTCTCGCTGCGCGTCTTATTGAAAGTGACGAAGTGTCCCCAGGGTTGACCATAATAGCTTCCTTCCAGTGTTGTATGCATGAACTTAAACTTCAAGACCAAGACGAGACCGATACAGTGAGATGCCGAGACCGAGACAGTGAAGTACCGAGACCGAGACACTAGGTTCAAGACAGTTCGAGACAGTAAAAGACAAGTGATCCTATATAAAAGGCTGTAAAATACTAATGTAACAGTTTTCGGGAATAAGGTTCATTTGCAATTTCAATTTGGAACTTAATTATAATGTATATTGTACCAATTCCCAAGAACAGTTTTTATATTGCCGAGTTTTATCTTTTTCCATATTTCTTATTCGGCCTATCTTCTGAATAGTATAAAGAAAGCACGTCTGAAATCTTCTAGACGATTTTAGACAAGTAAATTTGATACCAAATACCAAACGAAATTATAAATTTGCGCATATCCTTACTCACCCTGAGAAACTCAAAGTTGTTCCGATCGTTTCGGTTGTGGTAGTTTTACATCAATGACAAACCAATAGCCAACAGCTATTGTTTGTCAATAGGCCTAACTTCAAATTGCGTAAACGCAAACCTCACAATTTCAGTTTCTCTCTCACACACTATTCCACTTTAAGACAATTAAATTGATTTCAGTATCATGTGACTCGCGCGTTAACCAGAATTATCGTTTCTTGTAAATTCCGGTTTCAGTTTCTAGCGCAAAATTTTAAGACAGCTAACGCGAAACTTATCGAGATCGCTTGTTCGAGACAGAACAAGACTTTCACTTCAAGACAGTTTCTAAAAATTCGAGACACTACCTCGAGACTGAGACAGCAGGCTTCCGAGACCGAGATCGAGACACTAAAAGACTGTTTCGAGACGTCTCGAGACCATACAACTCTGCTTCCTTCACGTGGAATACCTAAAAGTTGAACCATTAGCTATGAGCATAGGCGCAGACCTGATCCTTGGCTTGGGGGACAGATCGAAAAAAATTTGGTGTAGGGACAGCTTGGAAAAAAATTCATTTCCCAAACATGTAGGCAGCAAAATAGGATGAACAGTGGAAAATACTTAAGAAATTTATTATATTTATGAAATGTTGTGGTAAAAGCAACTCCATCCTTCCACCTGACATTTTGGAGGGGACCGTCTTCTTCTGCCCCTATCACGACAGATTAGATTATTGATGGCAATCGTTTGACCTATTAGTTAGGCCTAGGCCAAGGACCAATGCAGATTCCTTGGTCTTAAGCAGTCGTAAGCTGCAGATGATCAACCAAAGACGGTTTAATATTTCGTCAATGCATTGGGCCCATAATAAAATCCCGAGTTAGAATTGATCTATATTCAATATCTCTTCAACATGTTCCTACTTCTGCATGTTCGGTGTTATCTGACTGAACATATTGGGCAATCTATTGACTCGATTATTGAGCCGTGAATGTCCTGACACGACTAGCAAAGAGGACAAGAGGACATATTGGAAGGCGCACTATAAGTGGAAGATAGGGGATGAAGAACTTGATCGCGATCGTCAGAGACTGAGTATTGAGATCCATTATTTTGATAATAAGCACTAAAATGAAAACATTGAATTGCATACGGTCAGAGAAAAAGACCCAGTGAAATTTGTATAAAATTCCTCAATCTTTTCGCTTTTAGTAAATAACTGCACAATGTCTCGAATTATCATGAACAAAATACAGTCCCTTGTACACGTAATCCTGTACATGAAAATCAGAAATTACACAGCGACAGATATTATTTTCTATCACTTATTTTATGCACACGCACAGGCACACGCACATACCAATGTCTAATAATACAACGATTCCACAAAGTTTTCTAATTCGATTAAATGTGTGATTTAATACGAAAACCTAATTCCTCTGACGATCGACTGTATCCACAACCCTAGAAAATGTTAACAGTAGAATTGTTGATGACGTCATGGTGGTCTGTGTTTGGTTCGTAGCGACATCCTCCAACGCTGGATGAATCATCACTGATTTTCAGGCGATGAAGGATACAGCTGAAGACGTCATGGTGGTCTGTGTTAAGTTGGTAGCGACATCCTGCGACGGTGGCTGAAGCATCCACTGATTGTCAGGCGATGGGGGATACATCTGGACAATCAGGAGCAGGTATGTGATAAGCAGACCGAGAATCTACCAAGAAATACAACTCACTGTAGAGAACACTGACAATGTGCGCCAGTGGCGGCTCTTCAGAGAGCAGAGGGTGGGTGGAAGGGGCCAGTGGTCCACCAACTGAGTGTGGGACTCCCTCTCAATTTTAGTCCACGTTCGGTTTAGACGAAACCAGACAACCCACTGACCCTTGACCTGGTTCCTCAACCCCTTCTAGGAGTCCTCTGTTGTAAAAGTCCAGAGCTGCCAGCCAGCCACTGATGTGCGTCCGTTCTGTAACGTAGGCCAACGTAGGGTACGCGTAAGCCTACTGCATTTAGCCGTAAACGTTGGCGTGCGTTGACATAGTTCTTATCGAAAATAAAGTATACATAAGATTATGGACAACAAAAGTCAACAAAACCACACAATATGACTCTGACTGTAAGGACATCGATAGAACCGCCATAATAGCGCAAAGGGAATCAACCGACAGCAAACCAAAACAGAACTGATATCACGTCAAGTTCAAGGTCAATCATAGGAGATAGTCTAAGGATGATCGGAAAGGGTGAAGAAAAACGTTTTAAGTCGAGATCTAAAAGAAACTAAAAACTCAGCGACCCGAGCGGCGTGAGGTAATGAATGAATTCCAGAACCTTTGGCGGAAACAGAGAAAGTTCGCATACCAAAAGGCCTATACTGGCCTACTAGCCAAAATAGTTCTAGTTCGTGGCTCTATAGATAGCTACTGTTGCTAGCCTTTTGTTATTATAGATATGAATCGAGATATATTCTGAGTTAGCTACTGCTCACCGTAAGAATTGTGTTTCGATCAATGACAAATATTTTGAAGACGGTAAAACCAATCGATTCTCCACTTACGCGGCTAAGAAGCGTATTAATCTGCAAAATGAACGGTCTTAAGCAAATTTAGCATAGTTTTCACCCACTCCCGGCACAGCTAAGCGATTATGTTTTCACTAATTGCGCCTGTGAATAAGCTGGTTCTAGATTGTTTTTAAGATTAGAATTACGATTGCTGACTGACAATATTGTTAATCTACTTACGCTTCGTAACCAACAGTTTCTTTGGACAACTCCATTCTTTTGCAGCGCCTCTCCACCTCCTTTGGCTTGATAGACCAGCCATGTTTGCATGGCTCAAGTATTTCGTATTGAACCGCACAAACTGTTTGGTCCTTGGCTCGTCTTGGTCTTCTTGGGTCTCTGTCCCTTTAGGGGTGCCTCAAGGCTCTATCTTAGGGCTTCTGTGACACCTTCTCTACGCTGCTGATATCTGCCACTTGTGTTGGCGTTGCATTCTTGGCTGTGCTCTATCTTACTTGTGTGATCTTTGATGTCCAGCGTCTAACCTTGCAGCGCGTCGTGTGCTTCGCTCCGCGACGGGGGATGAGCTTCTAGTTCCACGTACTCGCTTGGCTTTTAATGCCGTGCTTTCTCGGTTGTGGGTCCTTCATTATGGAATGATAAGCTTCGCTCATTACTCCTGGCCCAACCGTCAAATATTTACAAGTCTTTTTAGTCTTTTTTTTCTTTAGTCGTGGCTGGGCTGAGAACGGTCCTGAGTAGGTTTCTAGAAGGGGCGCTATATAAATGCTCAAATAGAATGAATGAATTGATGATGGTTACAATGACGACGACGACGACCACGATGATGACCAATCGTCTCGGATTCTACAAAAAAACTATCCAATATTACGAGAATTAACAAACGCTGCGTAGCCGTATCCAGAAACATGAATTAATACATAATGGGGGCTACTTGCAATTTATATTAATGAATAAACGACTAAACGACTGATTGTACATAATTATGTTCAAGATGGAATAAATGGTTGTACCTGTCCAATTGTTTCTGCATTCAGGTTGGTTAAAACGATGTCATGAAGTTTTTCATTGATCTGATGAGCCTTAAAGAAAAGAAATACTCTGGGATGCTGTACACATTTCACAAAAATCAGAACGTAGACCTATTTCACAAAGTAGGCTATAACTCACACTTCGCCTGCATTGTTGTTGTCAAAGAGTTTATTAATCATAGCAGCAACTTGTGAAAAAAATTTCGCTACGGTCTAAGTGGCTGTAGCCAAGAAAACTATCAAGCATAAGGTCATCAGTCTAATGTGTTTGCAAAGGAACAGGGAAATAATTTGCAACATTTGCATGAGAAACCAGTGATTGAATTGTCGAAGGGGGGTTGGGGAGTGTCACCCCCAGTTCGTTTTTCAACCCCTTAGTTAATTCTCAAAAATTACCCGGGGATCAAGGCAAATCCCCCAGATAAACTTTCAGTGGCTTAGTGTATCTTAACCGAGTCCCTTTCGCTCAAGCATTTTATGATATTTTTATTTAAAATAATCGTGAAGTTACATTTTCAGTAACATAACATCTAGTCCAGTAGGCAAAAATTCAGTAGGCAATTGCGTGTCCATGTACTTTTATGAATATACAGAGTTGCCTGTAATAATGAAGTAACTCGGTGAGGATGATACTGAATATTTCTTGAAGAGTCATCAGTCAGCAGGTCGAGGGGGTCGACATATGTAGTAATTCTCGGCCAGTGTCAGAGAGCCAGAGGGAGAGAAAGGCCATGACCTCTGACTACTTTATACGCTGTATGCCCACAGGGATGATATTGAAATGAAGTCCATACAGCAGTGATTTGGAATATGCCGCTGACCTAAATTCGTAGTTGATAAGCAATGTACCATCAAACGACTGTTATGTACAGCACTGCATAAATGAGCTTACAAAAGTTTGGATTTTCCCGCTAAAGCGATTTCCAGATACTGAAGTATGTGAAGGTCCTGATGGAGAAACTGAACCAGCGACAGCAAAATAATAAGATGATGTGACAGTGGAGCTCAGAAGGCTGAACCAGAAGCTGGTGTGTATGAAATCTAGTTCTGACAGAAATTACAATGGTCAAAGGACTGCAAAATTAGGCTCTAAGCCTCTAAGGCTGTTACAATTTTGAATATCTCCCCTTTTTCTCAATTTTCACTCCTTTGTAATGTCTATCTTTTACATTCTTCAATCATCATGGCCCCAAAATTCTTTCAATAGAGCAATTTTTGCCAAAAACAGGTTGCAAATGTAAGCAAAGAATTTCCTGTTAATGAAACACAAGCAGCATAATATATTCTATAAGAGTATGACCTCATGTTCAACAACAGTCATGGTGCAATATTAGGTATATAGGCCTAACAAGTTAACGACTTTGGTAATGCTGTCTGTATCTTGAGCTGATTGTGAGAGATGATTTAGTCAAATGAATCTCTATCGTGCCAGGGAAAGAAACAGACTGATTAAAATTCTGCTGATGACTTCTTTATGGTTTGTATTAATGGCCCTCCCTCTCGTGCATTGGAATGTCGAACTGTGTTATAAGTTGGTTAAAGCCAGGCAAACCTGGCGTCCTGGACAAAGCTCTAGGCTTGCCAACAGTTGAAATAACTAGAGTTCAAAATTACCGAAAACTACTGCGTTGTTCTGTTTCATTTATATCACATTATTATTGGTAAAGTCATAATAGTGTTTGCTGTATATCTATTAATATAGGCCTACATACTGTAGATCAGTCCAGGTCAAAACCGTCAGCACTGCTGATTTGTGTTTAGGCCTACCTTAGTAGTAAACGAAACTGGGAGTCAAATATTATAACTACATGAACAGCTTAAATGTGCACGTTGTTTGTAAAATTACCAATGTAAGCCCCTATGGTGTCTATATATGACGTCAGCAGCCAATGTTACCCTGATAAATGTAATTGAACAAAACACAGTTATAGGAGAAACTGTGTATACTGGTTTTAGGTCCCTACAAATTCTGATTGGAACATCTTAACATGTGGATAATCTTCATCCCTCCCCCCCCCAGTTCAAATTTGACAATTATAAACACTGAAAAACTAATAACGTTGCCGTCTGATGGGTCCTATAAACGGTGCATCATAGGCCTACAATACGCAGTGAACACAATTACAGGATAACCGAAATCATGTTCAAGCAAGATTCGTCTTAAAGGTGTATCTGATGGGAAATCTGACTCTCCACAGAACTTGAAGACATCACGGGAATTATTTTTTTCTTAAAGCGAAGCATTAGGGCCTAGATATAGATTCTCTAGGCCTAATTTCTCTCCGTTTAAACTAATAAAGATCAAATCACACAGTTATGCAGTTTTCTTTTTTAGTGCGAGTCGAAATTAATGCGGACGATTAATTATCGAATTATTTACTTTTAGGGTGAGTGTTCTTTTTAAAAATCCAAGAAACTGAATTACAACACATTTATATTTTATTCAGTATCTCAATAGAACGAAAATATAAAGTGTTGTAAACTGACAGTTGGCGTATTGAACAATTTATGACGATATTTTACTTGAAAACATTTTATTTTGGGGCAACGTACACATGCTCTGACTCGAAATACCATTAATATCCATAAATTACAAACACGCTATAGACGTCGAACCCGCACACAGTGCACACTGTGCGTTACGGGCCGACAGCTCTAACCAATCGGCACCGTGCAAAGGAACATAGTATGCATAGATATTCTCTATGAATGTATGGTCCATGTATGATTAACGGACTTCAACAGATGACAGGGCATAAGGAATGGCTGAGCATATAACCAGGCATAAAAAACAAGTGAACTTTATTCTGAAACTCTTACCGAGTGGTTGATCCTTATTCCGCTCCATGCGACTAAGACCAATCCAAGCGCACACGAGAATATCCAGAATACGGAGACAGCTAGAGTTAAAGGATTGTTTATCAAGGCAACAGGATCACACATCAGACCATACAAGTATAAGATGATCATACAAATGAATTCGACGACATACGTTGCATTATTGACGCAGAGGCAGTCGTCCACCTTGTCCACCACTCGACACAGCTCTTGATGACGGCATCGTATCATCTCGAAGTTCATTTTTGCACTTTCAGGATTCTTGATGATACCATGCAACATCTTTGTGCACTTCTTAAACCCGTGACTTATTATCGAAGACAGCAAGTAGGTCCATATCAGAGTCAAAGTCGCTGCTCCCATCGTAAAGCATAACACAACGAGAAGCAAACCGCTCATAACATTAAGAGTGAGAAGGTTTGAATTGAGGATATACGTATTAAAAGGGGCTATCAAAGGATTGAGATAACCGTATTGGCGGAAGAGCAACATACCGCCTGGAATGATTGCGCTAGCAATGAAACTCCAGGAAAAGACGACGCCTACGATTACTTGCCTTCGGAGCTGCTTAGCCCAGCGATGGCTCATATCTTTGTTGAAGAACTCCAACACTTCCGGTATTCTTCCTTTCACGCTCGTTCTGTAGAACGATGTATATATGATTGCACCACTTACCATCATGATCACGTATGCAATATTTCCCAAAAGTGTCTGCAATCTGTCGTCTCCTGTGAAAATCGTGAATATTCTGACGGCGTTGAGCCACATTATGACTGTGACTAATAGACAATAAATACGCGAGAACTGTTTGGTAGCTCTCCCTTTGTCTGTCTTTTCAAAGTGTAAACCGAGAATTCGCATGCTGACTGTAAGAGGCAAAAGAATTTTCTGAATCATATTTCCACGTTCAACATATCCAACGAAATTTTCCTCAACATTCCGAATCTCTTGTGCTTCTCGCACTACGACGATCTTATTTTGCTGTGGATGGACTTTCAACCGGCTCATGATTTGCTCAGAATTATCTTACTTCTCTGCCGTTTAATAATATCTAATATCCTCACTTGTAGATTGGCGAACGTGATCGTCAACTGCAAACTTCTAAAGCGTCATTCTAATACCAAACGCATGGCACCAGCTATTTACGAGCGCAAGGATCCTCTTGGGTGAGCCGAATATGACTATGGTGATGTGTCGGTCACTGATGATGGGGTGCAGCAATCTTCATTGAAGCACTAAATGGCCATGGCGATCCTTTAACTGCGTTTTATTCCTTGCTGGTCCATGCATAGGCCTGTAGGTTGGATAGGTCTGTAGGTTACACGCGGATGGCTTCCACGGTAACGATAATGATTGGCCTAGACCTAATTGCATCAACGTGAAAACCTATCCATTAGCAGAGTTGGAAAACGACAATATACGAACGTGACAATGGACGCTGCACCTCCGCTTTGTTGTCAGGTTCCCCGCTATAATCGGACTTGTAGCTATAGGTTACGGCGATATGGATACAAAAATCTAGTATGACGGAGTTTTTAGAGGCGCGTAATTAATTAAAAGCTCAGAATAAGCTCATCTGGTATGGGTTTCACTCGAAGTAATGTGGCGCCCGCTTTCGGGTCTGCCTTCCGGCGCACGTCGGCAACTTCCGGGAACATATGCTGGCTAGATTAATCTGATTGCTTTGTGGGGATTCGCACTTTAGTCAACGAGGGAAGATCGCAATTTCCAATTATGGCGATTACCTGAGCTATACTCGGTATAGTCAACGCTAGATTTTTGTTGCAATTTGGCACTTCTCCAGGGTGGCACTCCTAACTCTATCTCTATTTATTTCCTTTTCTTATCGTTCAGGGTCACAATATCTTCCAGGCCGTGACATATGTCCCCGACCTCCGTTGGGTTTGCAGTGGTGCCTATTTCAGCACCCGGGTCCGTTCCCGCTAAATAATTTCCTGCCATATTAGTTCCCGCCCGATTAGTTCCCGCCCGATTAGTTCCTGATGTGTCTAATGTGGTCCCTAATCTCTGCTAAAATATAAACCAGCAATCGAATCCATTATTTGATTTCTTTTATTTTGACACAATTTTAGTAATCAGCGCTCAGATTATAATTGACATTCGCAATAGACGTTATGGTTATCTTCAAATATTTGGGTATCTCACCTCAATCCGCAGTGTAACCAAACCAATCAACCAAACGAACCACAGTTCCTTTAGTTTAGATCTAACGAAATAACTCAACTCAAAAGTCGAATACCAATCGATTTGCAGGAAATACACTACCGATTGCTCCTTTAACTTACACCGCATTCTTTCACATCGGTTGGTCTCTCTCTGTCTGTCTGTCTCTCTCTCTCTCTCTCTCTCTGTCTCTGTCTCTCTCTGTCTCTGTCTCTGTCTCTCTCTCTCTCTCTCTCTCTCTCTCTCTCTCTCTCTCTCTCTCTCTCTCTCTCTCTCTCTCTCTCTCTCTCTCTCTCTCTCTCTCTCTCTCTCTCTCTCTCTCTCTCTCTCTCTCTCTCTCTCTCTCTCTCTCTCTCTCTCTCTCTCTCTCTCTCTCTCTCTCTCTCTCTCTCTCTCTCTCTCTCTCTCTCTCATCCTTGACGAGTGTTCTCCTCTTGACGCGTTCTCGCCTCTTTCGCTTCTTGCCGTGACTGCTCTCTTTCGCGCCTAAACCTGCTACCATAGAGAGAATGTTTAGTGTGCGCATGGGAAGACCATTCCATAGGGAGGATCTGGTTCGGAGAATCGAAGAGGACACAGCGAAGTGGTGGATTGTGTGCGAAGAATTAATTCGCGACGATACTTCAGAGCAATAAGTCAGACTTAGCAATGAAACTTGGACTTCGAACTGTATGCGGGCATGCACGGAGAATGGTGAGCCAGTGAAATTTGTGCCAAATGCCGTAGGCGCGTCGCTTTTATCAAAAGACTGCACTAAGTCTCGAAATATCCTGAACATTTTATACAATCACTTGTGATCCTGTTCATCAAAATCCTTAGTTGTACAGCGACAAAATACTCTCTTCAACATATTTCGTTCGCACGAACACACACTGAAACACACACCAACACGCGCACACGCACGCAAATTGACTTTAGAGTTGAGACAATAACAGAGAATCTGTTGGAGTGCATGTCTATAGCTACTACCACTTTTGCTAAGTTTTCCAATCATTTTGGTAGGTGATTATATGATAAGAATGAATCCGCCGACAACAGACTGAATCCACTATCCAAAGGTAATTCACAGCAACATTGTTAATGATGTCATGCGTAACCTTCGGGATGACGTGGTGATCTATGTTTGGTTCGTAATGACATCTTGTGACGGTGTTTGAAGCATCCGCTCACCGTCAGACGATGGGTGATACAAATGATGACGTCATGGTGGTCTGTGTTTGGTTCGTAGCGACATCCTGCGATGGTGGATGAATCATCCACTGATTGTCAGGCGATGGGGGATACATCTGGACAATCAGGAGCAGGTATGTGATCAGCAGACCGAGAATCTACCAAGAAAACAACTCACTAGGCCTATATATAAACACTAACAGCGTGCTTCAGTGGCGATTCAACATGGAAGTAAGAGGATCCAATGCCCCACCTAATCTTAGTCATGTTTCAGTTTTGCCGACATCCAACTGACTCCTCCGCCGGGTTTCTCGGCCCCTCAGTGGGCCCTCATTTATAGTCCAGAACCACCACTGATGCTGCATTCCATGCGTAACCATCGGAGTGACGTTATTTCTTTCTATAACGTAGGCCTACGTATACGGCGTAATAACTTACGTTGGCGTACGTTGTTGACATCGGTACATGACGAAAATAAGTCACATACATGTAAGATTATGCACAACGAAAGACATAGAATTCACACAACACTAGCATGCACTGCCCGTAGACAGTCTCAAATTCTGATTTTAGTGCTAATGGTTCTCATGGTTCTAGGCTATATTGCTAGACTATCGCTGTCATCTAATCATATATTCAAACAATATGATTTACTAACTTACTAAATTTATTCACTTGTGCTCACAGCTCATCTATGCGGTAAGACTGCAATTGGTACAGTCGTGGAACTGCAACACTCCGGAGATGATGATGATGGCGTTTATGATGACAGTGACGATGATATCGACGATGATAGTAATGATGACGCTGCTGTTGCAGTTGTTGCTGGCTGAGGATGACATTTAATTCGGCCTAGGAGGCTACTACTAAAACAGAGAGCTCTGGGTGAGAATGAGGTTAGTTGGTCTTAATCGAGATAATAATTATATTTACTTAGCTTATACTGACCGTAAGAATTGTGTTTCGATCAATGACAAATATTCTGAAGACGGTAAAACCAATCGATTCTCCACTTACGCGGCTCAGAAGCGTATTGATCTGCAAAATGAACGGTTATAAACATGATTAACACAGTTTCCTCCCGCCACACACCCACCCTCTCCGCATCTCAATCGAATATGTTTTCACTAAGCGCCTGAAGATAAGCAGGCTCTAGAAACAGCGTTTTTTTGGGGGGAGGGCTGTACAAATTTCGAGATTGTTTTATGATTCGTAACCTGATAATAAATAATTGATGATGATGATGATGACAACGACGATGATGATGACGATGATGCTGCTGATGATGATGATTATGATGACGGCGACGGCGATGATGATGATTATGATGATGTTGACAACGACGAATACGATGACGACAATGATGGTGATGATTATGATGATGGTGACAGCGACGATGACGACGAATACGATGACGACGATGATGATGATGATCGTTAATCATTTCGGATACTTCTGAAAACTCTCTAATATCAAGAGAATTAAACAAAAGCAGGGCAGCTGCGCCCAGAAACATGACTATTGTGCGTGGGCAGGTCCGTCCAGATAAGGGGTTCTGAGGGCAAATACCTCCAATTTCAGGTACGAGGATATTTTAGTGTCTTAGGGGGAGAATATCTTGCCTTCCTGAACCTTGGACCGGGGGTCTGCTTCAGTCACTAAGGTGGGATTGACGCCCCTGTGTATGGGGCATTTTTTATAATTATAAAATTTTATAATAATGAATTTCTAACGAATGATTGAACATAATATATATGTTCCAGCCAAGGTGGAATCAATCTTTTTACCTGTCCAATTGTTTCTGCATTCAGGTTGGTTAAAACGATGTCATGAATTTTCTCATTGATCTGATGAGCCTTAAAGAACAGAAATACACTGAATATCTGTACACATTTCACTAAAATCAGAACATATTTCACTAAGTACAAGTCTTACTTCGCTTCCATTGTTATTGTCAAACAGTTTCTAAATCTTGGGAGCAACTACTGGGGGAAGATTACGCTACAATTGAGGTGGCTGTCGCCAAGGATTGTAATTAGCGTAAGACCACCAAATCTGCAAAGGAAGAGTGAAATCATTTGCCACAGTTGCAAGAAAAACTATTACGTTTGAAGGCAAGGACCTATTATGCACAGGACTAGAAAGTCTCTTTGTAACGCCGTATCACCAGTTTTTGATAATCGAGAGCAGGAACTTTCAAATATTTTTGACATAACAGGCTGGTTCATTAACTATTAGTTATAAGGATGAATTGACGGATAACTATAGCCTATTCCAGCAAAATTTGAAACGCAATTGAAGGTTTAAGACATGCAGATGTTGCCCCAATGTAAATTTGCTTCTATTTGAAAATATGATGTTTTAAACCTCCAACGGCATTTCTTACTCTGCTGACATAGTTATTCGTCAATTTATCTTATTGGCTAAGAGTCAATGAATCAGCTTGTTATGTCGAAAAGATGTGAAAATTTCTTGCTCCCGATTATCGTCCAAAATCTAATTACACGATGGAACATATTCAGTTAGCAATTCTGTGCATATATTATTCCTTGCAAGTGAACATAGGGAGTTTGCAGTTCTGTGCATTTTGGTCCTTGGGTTAACGGACACGAATAGATGACAAGATATAAGGAAAAGAAATGGCTGACCATCTAATCAAAAGAGGTGAAAATTAAGTGAATGAAATTACTCTAGTCTGAAACTCTTACCGAGTGGTTGATCCTTATTCCGCTGTATGCAACTATGACCAGTCCAAAGGCACAAGCGAATATCCAGAATAAGGTGTTAATCAGATTAAATGGATTGTTTTTCATGGCAACAGGATCACACATCAGACTATACAAGTACAGGACGATCATAAAAATGAATTCGACGACGAACGTTGCATTATTGACGCAGAGGCAGTCGTCCACTTTGTCCACCACTCGACACAGCTCTTGATGACGGCATCGTATCATCTCAAAGTTCATTTTTGCACTTTCAGGATTTTTGATAATACCATGCAACCTCGTTGTGCATTTCTTAAACTCGTGACTGATAATTTGAAGAGAGTAAGTAGGTCAGTATCATAGTTAAAGTTGTTGCGCCAATCGTATAACATAATATAACAAGAAGCAAACCGCTCATAACTTTAAGAGTCAGAGGACTTGAATTGAGGATATATGTATTAAAAGGAGCGATCATGGTATTGAGATAACCGTATTTGCGGAAGAACATGTAAGCGCCTGGAATGATTGCGCTAGCAATGAAACTCCAGGAAAAGACGACGCCTACAATTACTTGCCTTCGGAGCTGCTTAACCCAGCGAGGGTTCATATCCATGTCGAAGAACTCCAACACTTCCGGTATTCTTCCTTTCACGCTCGTTCTGTAACAAGATATCTGTATTAGTGCAGCACTTACCATCAAAATCATGTTAGAAATATTTCCCAAAAGAATCTGCAATCTGTCGTCTCCTGTGAAAATCGTGAATATTCTGACGGCGTTGAACCACATTACAACTGTGATGAAAAAACAATAAAGACGCGAGAACTGTTTGGTAGCTCTCTCTTTGTCTGTCTTTTCAAAGTATAAACCGAAAATTCGCATGCTAACAGTAAGAGGCAACATAATTTTCTGAATCATGGTTCCTGGTTCAAGATATCCAGTGAAAATCTCCTCAACGTTCCGACTCTCTTGTGCTTCTCGCACTTCGACGATCTTATTTTGTTGCGGATAGACTTTCAACCTACTCATTCTTTTTTGTAAGTAGTCTAGTTTTATTTATGTTCTACTGTTTCATTAAATCAATACTCCCCACTATAGTTGATTGGCAAACGTTATCGTAAACTGCTTACTTTAAAATGCGTCACTCTAAACCCATTATCAGGGCACCAGCCTATTCACGAGCGCAAGATATTTGTGTCAGTAAGCGATAGTGGTGTGCAGCAATCTGCTTTTAAGCACTAATAATAGGCCTATTGGCTAGCTCGTTGCGATACGATGGCGATCCTTTCTCGAGTGATTGTTTTGCTGCGTTTTAGTCTTTGCTGCATGGTCCGCATAGACGTACAAGTAGGCCTGGCATAGAGAGGCTATACTCGCGTATGGTCTCCACGATATAGTGACGATAATGATTGGGCTTTGCGAGAACAACCAATTATTGTATCAACGCTAAAAACGTGCCATTAGCAGCTAATAGGTAGCAATAGCAGAGTTGAAAATGATGACAATCGAATATAACAATGGAGGCTGCACGTCCGCTTTTGTTGCCAGTTCCTCGCTTTAGGTCTAATTAGACCTGGACCCTAGTTATTAGCACTATGGATACATAGGTCTATTAATAATTGCGAATTTATAAAAGCGTGTTATTTGTTAAAAGCTCAGAATAAGCTCATCTGAAATCGACTTTTCTGGTAATGGGTGAATAACTCTGTGAATAACATGTCGTGAAAAGGCTGGAGGGTAAATTGGATTCGTGAAGCAATTACATCATTCCTGCCATCAGTCTTAATGTTGTCGTCATCAAACCGCCTCCACTTAAGCTGGTATAAAAAAATTTATGACCCAGTTCGTTTGGCTTGGTGGTCGTGCTGACCTTGGTGAAATCGATACCTTAACGTCAGAGGTTTCTGGGCACTCTTTTCTCTTCTACTGTTTTTAGATCTGCCCTAGAACTGAAGTTTTCTTGGACGGACTGAGCATGTCAAGATGGTCTATCGCTCACATGATGCACACCTGTCCACTGGCTCTCATTTCATGCTGATATTTCTTTAATTCACGACTTATCTGCACAAGAATGGACTTCTGCAACGTCATCTTTGCTGGACTTCAACTGTAGCTAATATTTAGACGCGTCAGCCCCTTATAGGGTATACGCATGCCGCTGATGCTCTTTGAAAGTGACGAAGTGTCACCAGGTTTGGCTGCTTTACCATAGCTTCCTTCACGTGGAATACCTTGAACAATAACTCAACGAGCCATATCTTTATTCGTGACTTAAAACAACATAGAAGCACGTATGCAAAGAATTAATACAATGAATATTCCTACAATGGCGATCGAGGTTCAACTATAAATGGGGCATAGGGGTTCCTGAAGGTCAGTGATTAAATTGTTGGCCAACCCCCCCCCCAACCCCCCCCCCCCCCCCAACCCCCCCCCCCCAACCCCAGTTCATTTCTCATGCAAATTCTCAGCCTGCCAGTTATTTCTTAAAAATTACCTTACAGAGTAGCTGATGAAAACCCCATATCAGCTTTCAATGGCTTAGCCCAATATGGCTTAACACAGCCAAGAATCAAGTTCGTACACTAAAAATTCACAGTTACTCTCTGTCTATTTTAGCCCGTATACCGGTTTCAGGTTCAGAGAAATTCTGATAAGGACAAGTGAAAATTTCTCAACCCCCTCATTTCAAATCTGACAATTCAAACCCTGCTGAAGGTCCTTGAACTGGCAGTGCATCCAGTTTAAGATCCTAGCCCTTAATTGTTCGCGATCGTCTGGCTGTGCTCCATCGTAGCATGGAAACTTCCGCATGCCAGTCTCCTTAGTTACGAAGCAAATCTCAAATGGGTACCGTGAGCAGAGTAGTAGGCTCATACATGCACCCGTCCTCGGTATTTAGACCTATAGAGCGGAATATAACATAAGTGGAACTAATAAATAATATTGTTCAAGGCTTAATCATTAGAATTTTCACAAGCACATATGCTGTGGTGAACATTTATAAATAGGACAAGATGGGCTTTGTGATTCTGTAGGACAGTAAGTCTCTCTGGCCACACGGTTAGCCTACGCGTTTTATGTTTCAGCCGGGTTTCATTCTTCTAAAGACGCCTCAAAAGCAGTGCGCCTGCGCGCAGGTTCGTCTCTGGTTGTCGACCATTGGGCACACAGATAGAGAAGTCATAATCGCATTAGATAACATAAGATTTCTATTTACATGAGCTGTTACAGTAGTGTATATATTCATCCGCAGAGGAGTGGCATTAACGGCGATATTTATACGGCGCCCAACGAAAGTTACTTCGCTAGCAAGGAATAATGATTGCAAACCATGCAGATAGATTTATATCAGGACCAGTTTTTTACTTGACCGGTGTATATCTATAGGCCTACGACTTTGGTAAAAGCGTTGATCTGTCACAAATTTTTTTTAAACTATAGCTAATTGACAGGCGTATACCGATATTATATATCAGGCCTGTATTTCTTTTACCACAGAGCCAGAAAGCACAGAAACAAAATCTAGCAAAGACAGATATGAAAAACAGTTACTGTCAAATATGAGAATATGAGTCAATAGATCTATGTGCATGATGTAGCGCAGATATAACTCTAGGCCTACCACTGTCATGACAGACTTATGCCCAATTAATAATGGCAATTGTTAGACCCTTTAGGCCAAGGCCTACATGCATAATTAGGCCTACAGGAAAGAAGATCTAGGCAGTGCATGGGCGCATAGACCATTGAAATATGTGGGCTCAACCATGGGCCCGGAAACGAATGCAATATCTTCAGCTGCCTCAGACGGTCGGACCTTATAGGCTGCAATACCCGCTGTATACTTATTCTTAGAGCATCAGCGTGCGAAAACTGGTTCGAAAAGTACATATACACGTAGAGTCATTGGAATAATAATTTATTATTGCATCCAATCGGACTATAGGCCCTACGCACTATCCTACATTACAGTATTTCAGTCTCCAATTTATTAATTAGGCCTACATGTAAACATTAAACTAACGTGGCGCTGTTCAATCTGGCTCTCAGGCAGCGGACATAATGGATCGTGACCGATAAATATACTGAAAAACAAAACTGTCGAGGTTATTGTAATTTACAAGGCTTCTATATTAAACGCTGTGCATAATAGTTGCTGTAGGCCTACGTATGATATAGGGTAAAATACCCAAATGTGAACACCTTTACGAAAATTTGAAATTATGGGAAAATGATTGAGCGCAACAAGCTTGTGACATATGCGAGAGATAAATCAAATGAATGGCTATACAATTTTATATGCATTATATTTGCAAATCATCGACATGATTTTTAAAATTAAAATTAAATGTTGTAAAAGGTGCTCACCTTTGGGCACCCGGATTGAATGTGAGCACACCTTGGTTAGTTATGTGAGCATATTACAGGCAGGTTCTACAAGCGATATAGGGCCTATAGTCTAATAGGCCTAGCTACAAGGCCTAATGCCAATAATAGGCCACAGAATATCCGAAAAATTAATTGTCACTTCATATGTAAAAATGTGATTGAGCAAAAGGCTCACAATGCGGCCGCAAAGTGGACACAATGCACATTATTCTAACAATAACTGTAGTTGTAGGCTATCGTGGCTAAAAATTAAACCTTAGACTAATAAATTTATCGGCCATTGAGTCTATGTTGATTAAGTGAAATAATCAAAGGTGCTCACATTTTGGGCAGTTCTCACCTTTGGGTACTTTACCCTACGTCAACATGTAATATAATGTAGCCCTGAAATAAATTTTCGAAAATTTCTGAGCGCCCACAAAAGCCACGTCAGAGAGGCCAGCCAATTGACCGGCGCTATACCAAATCAAGTCCGCAGTAGCCAATCCTCTCGTTTCTTTCCAGTATTAGGTCGAAAAATTAATTATGTGAGCGCCTTCGCCTATAATTGTCAAAAAGTGTCCATATTGTTAATAAGTATTGCTTCGGCTTACTTGACTGGGTGCTATTTACTGTTTCCCGAGCACCCAGTCAAAGCCTATTGTTGCTGCGGAGGTTGAAGAAGGCAACAAAGTACAATGGACGACATCAATTATTCCTGATGCTGTAGCCAGCAACCACTTGTACGAGATAGACGCCATCTTGTGTTTATTCGACGAACTGTGTCGTTTCATGAGCAAGATTTGTAATTTCGACGAATCGGGCGCCCTGTGTTCTGAACGCTGGCGTTGCTGTTGTCTTTCTAATCAGGACGGGCTATGCGTGTAAGTATCACGTTAGTTCGGCTGCTAGATCCGCAGTAAACCATTTTCTGTTTATTTCCTAACAATATTTTATCAACAACGCCGAGAAAACCCAACGTAACTATGGTAGATCAACGACAAATGTTGATTTGGTCTTGAATCGGGTGCCTTGGTCCTTTTCGCGAGCTTCTGTATTTATCGTGAACTCCGCATATCGTCACTGATCAAGGGACGAAAATGTAAATATGCACGTTTTTATATAAGTAGGATAAGTATATTTTTTTATTTCGAACAACTGCTTGTACGGTTGTACCGCATTTTGTTTTACAAAACATTTAAATTACACGAAGCATTCTTGTCAAAAAGCATAAGGTTTAGTAACCGTGTGGCCTCGACCATTTTAATTTTTCATTGAATTGAACTGACGAGATCTTTTACAACCATAGATGTGCTTGAAATTTATTTTCATAGCTGGACCGATGGTGGAAAAGGTAATCCCGAAGACTAGAAGCCCCTATATACATACAAGCAATATGGTGGCTTTGCTAAATGCACTCGGAGTGATCCTAGCTACCGCATACATTTCATAATGCAACACACTCTGCAAGTAAGTTGTCAAGACGACTGACATCAAACCGTTTTAGGGTAATTGATCATTTTTGCAGATTTCATTTGCCCCACTATCGCTCAGGTCTTGAAGTGGGCCGGTATGAAACGGTATGCCATACTGGCACCTCTTCTGGCCGACTGCAAGCAACCGGTACTTCCACAGACCCCTTGCAGACCCCGTAATGTGGAGGGGTGAGAAGGAGAATGATCTTTGTGAACATACCGGCACCTCTATTTTCCCACTTCAAGCCCTGCTATTGCTTAACTAATTTTTTATTTTCGCTTTCATTCACTTTCGCTTTGACAAATAATAATATTTTTTATCTGGGATTGATGAAAAGAAGCTGGATTCATGAAAATCATAATGGGCAATGTTTTTTTCATCAATTTGTTTTCTCCTTGCACTATAAAACAGTTTCATAAATTCAATTTCTATTTAAGCAAGATCCTATTACCAATCCAACTTCAATTTAAGTAACTATTCTTTACATTGACTCTGTAGCAGAAATAATTTAATTGTTATACCTTTCGTCTTGATTACTTACTTACCAAGTGCATTGCATTATGGGATGTGTGTGTGGTTAGGAGAACTGTTATTTAAAGTGAGTTGGAACAGATTGTTCTGAAGACGTGAAACTCAATGGAAACTCAATGAAGCTTATTGGAGAAGTTTAAGTGAAACATAACGTTGTGTTGTCGTTCAATTTCATTCCAATACATTTGAATCTTCTGCATGTATCTATGAGGCGAGCTGATGTTTCTATAAACATTATCGAAGACAAAGGCATCGCTGTAACTTGAGCTCTGTTGTTTGACGTGCAGGAGCCTGTAGTGGACAGCGGAGATGGACAGACGGCCGACGATGACCTGGTCAGTGGTCTGATAGACGACTGCGCTGGCCAGTTGGAAAAGAACAATTTGTGGGATGCGAACACCACCAGCAGCATCAAACATTTCAGTGACATCTATAACATCGCTTCGCAGGAGGGCGATGACGACGACGACGACAGCCTGTCCTTCGATCGGCTGCTCGGTCATGCGCGGAAATGCTCAATGGAGTCATGGATGACAGGAGTCGGTTCCTCTGATGCGGAACCTCCTGCTGGCATTAACGTATTGGCAACGACTTCGGTCCTGAGACCGCTGATGCCCGCAGCCATGGTCCCCACCGGTATTCTGGGGTCTTCGAATGGGGGTCTGTCGCAGGACCTGTCGCTGATGCCGATGGCACGCCCCATCGAGCAGGTGACGTTGATTCCGGTGAATGAACACTCGGCGAAGCTCGCCTTCACGCCTGCCGCTCACGGGGACCTGCCGAGCGGTCACGTTCCGAACGCTGTGGTCGGTCAGAGCCTCGCAGTTGCAGTGCCATCTAGTCAGAGTTCGGTCTCACAGGTGTGGACCTCTGTGAGCAACGGAGATGGCAACAGGACGACGTTTTCTGCAAAGAGCCAGATCAAGCCGTCGAGGAGCAGAGCCAACCGACCGAAAGTGGAGATGGCTAAGCCGGCGATGAATGAGAAAGAGTCGCACGAGCTGGAACGAGTGATGGACATCCTGAAGCGCTACAAACAGCAGCTGGCAGAAAGCGACCAGATCGGCCAGTTCCTCCCTTGCAAGCGGAAACGAAGCAAACCGCCGAGTCAGTCGACGGATTCGTCCGGTTCCTACCCTAAGTCAACAGAAACAGCGGATTTGCCAGAACACGAGAAGGCGACCATGCCCGACTTGACAAATTTGAAATACGCGGAAAAATCCATTGTCGGTCATCTGCCGGCAACCATTAATTACCGCTACGAACCCAAGGCCGCGGAGTCCAAAGCCCACGCGGACGTAAGCGACGAGACGAGTCTGGTGCCGGCGGACGGCGGCGGTACAGCAGAGGTGAGAGGTCATTCGAACGTAAACATGGCAAATCCCATGGTATATGCAAACATCCTGACAGGTAACGATTCAGTCTCTTCCTTCTCACCCGGGAACTCGTATGGTGGCACTCCCCCAGTGTCCGTGCTACAGTGCAGTCCAGGCACCGTGGAACAGGCTTCTCGTTGTACGTCTGTTGGTATAGAGTATCAACTGGACTCTGCTCAGGGCTTGGCAAGATATCAAAATCAACTGCCTCCGACAAGGTTCGCCTGCGGTCTGACGGCAGAGTCGGTCATGGAAGCCAGTCTCGTGAAATTACCCATCAGCACGGAAATCGAGAACGCATCGGCGAATTCTCTCCTCTGTGTGCAGAAGAATTCTGTCGTGGAGCACCATATAGGGTCAGATGTAAAAGATGATGAGACTATGCCGGTGCTATGCACTGCAGCAACGAAAACCGATTTCATGAATAACTTTCCAATGGAGAATGAGATAAAAACATCAACATCAAAACTCACCAAGGAACAGATTCAACAGAACACGGCTGAATTAGTACCAACATGCACCTGTCTCTCTTCCTCAGGTGAGCGTTTGGTTGCTACTTGCGGGAATTATCCTCTTCTGTGTTTCAGTGTTGGATGAGACTATTAACTTAACAATGGTTTCTGATACTTATTTGATGCTTGTGAAGTATTGTGATATATACTTTATGGTATTATAAATAGAAATGGTAAGTGTCACTTGAGCCGTAATGAAAACAAGGATTGCCCACCACTTGACGATGAGGTGCATTGATTTCACGGTCAATTTTAGTAAATTCTTATCTTTAAGGTGTTTAACATCCAATGGACTGTTATACCTGCACTTATTAGACTTTTTCATTCTGTGACTTTCTGAGACTTGCGATTTAGGCTGTTCTTTGTATTTGCCCTCGGCATATCGCATTGTTGTACTGATGGTCTGGATCAGAGCTTTACCAACTTGAGCAGTCATTCACAAAAGCCAGCTGCTTAACAAGGTCATCTGCTGTCCTGAACAAATACCATGTCTTTGGTCTGGTTTGAATAGAGTGATTAAGACAGCTGATATCATTTTCTATCTTGTGTGAACATATTGCTCTCACCATTCAACATGCTTGTTACAGGGCATGAGGCTTGTGCTTAAAGCAAGTGGTAATGGCGGGATAGCAATTTTGACACAATTTCTGCCCTGGCAGGGGTTTGAATCCAAATCTCTCGATAGACAGTCCACAAGAGAGGTCAGAGGCTCAAATCCCTGCTGGGGCAGAAATTTAGCTTGAGATTTCGGCTTCACCGGCGCCACTAACCAACTCAGCTATAATGAGATGGAGGAGTGGACTGGCGACCCACCCTCATAAGCCAAGGCTAAGAAAGTGAAGTCGCTAACACTTCATACCCACCCTAGCTTAAGGGCTGCTCTTCTGGTTCTTCTTGCAATGTATTTATGCATATGTGCATGTGTGATATCTGAACATTTCTTTAGCAACTTTTATGCACCTCTCACAGTCTTAAAGCACTGGAAAATGGTTATCATACAGGCTTAAACAGCTGCAACTTATGATGTTTTCTGTAGCTGTCTTTCTCATTAAGATCCATTTTCTAAAGAATGCTGAACTGCAATCTTGATGCCTCATCCTCATTGGGTCTAAAACATCGCAGTAATAGTATAACCAAACTCGTTATAATTTTGATTTTGTAAGCCACATCAAGAACTGCTTAATAACATCATCTTAGAACAGGCATACTTCATATCACTTAACTGTTTTTGGGATGCATGTTCCCGACCATGTTGAATCTGAATTTGTCGTATTGTGAAGCATGTTCTAACAAGCTTCCAGTGTAATTTATTGCTTGTTTTGTACAAATTTGTTGGGGTGCTCAATGGTATGGTTTAGCATGGCAGACTGCCAAGGTTTCAAATCTCCACCTTGGTAGAAAATTAAGATTTATGCTCGATATGCACCCCCAGCTGTTATGAGTACACTGACCGATGATTGCAGTAGGGATGAACCGAGTTTACACTAGAAAGTAGTAACTGGTAAGTCTATCAGTAACAGTATTTGTGTCTTTAGTTAGGTCGATTGTCGATTTGTAAATAAAAATTTCAATTTTCGTTTTGAACAGAAAATCGGAAGGATTAAAACTCGGGCCCATTGTGTGTCCGAGTGTACGTACTATGAAACTCTGACCGAGTTCGGAGCCGAGTTTCAGTTGATCTCTCGACTGTACACGGTTGGTGGGAAGATGAGATCGCAAGGGAGAGGACTGACCAGCATTTCTCATGTGCCTAGGATGAAGAGAAGCAAAGTTACTAATGCTTCATGCACATGCCAAGTGACTTCTTCTTCTTGTCAACTGTAAATGTTTTGTATTGAGCATCAGCCGCTTACAGCGCATTGTTTGTTTTCAGGATTAGTCTTTGATGAGACAAAAGAGGGACCATACTACACACAGCTTGGAGCGGCAGAGTCCGTCGCCAGAATCCGAGAGATTATGGAAAGACGGTACGGAATCAGTGGCTGACCTCTCTTGTAATACATAACTATAGCTATTCAAAAGGTTTCTGTACATAAAATTTGATGGGGATTCTTTGCATGGGCCCACCACTGGTGACTTCTTTAAGCTTTCTGTGCTTAGTTTTGTGCTAACAGGTGTATTTTACTCGTTCACTATGAGATTTAACATCAGTTCAGCCATCGCAGAGAGCGCCTTGAGTAGATACATTTGGAAACAGACTGTGAGTAACTTAAAACCTGATCAATTTCTTTCTGCTAATCCACCTTGTAGGATTTTCTGTGATATTGACTTGTCTTTGAATCCAGATTCAATAAACGAAGATACATACTTAACATTGTACCATATATGCTCTGACAATATCAACACATACAACCGAATTAGAGGCAACATAATCACAGTCCATGCTTACCACAGTGGAAGAACAGTGTAAGCTGACCTGCGTCCACTAAACATTGGGTAGAATACGGCCTGGAGTCAAGTCCAGCCTCCAGAATATGGGACGGTGGCTGCATGTCGTGGAAATGCAACACTACTAAAAACAACATGGGACAGATGTTGATGAAGGCAATGATTATGCACAAAGAATGCATTCAAATATCAGATGCTGAGGGCAATGTGTCATGCAATTAAGGAATGATGGATTGCAGAATTTATATATGTGAGGATGAGCATTACTGAATTTTTAAAAGGAAGCTAACGGCGACTGGCTGTCCGAGCGCTTTGAGTGCCCTCCCTCTTTCATTTGCCATTGCATTTTATTTTAGGCTGGGAATAACAGGCAATTCGCTGCGGATCGAGAAGATTATTTACGCAGGCAAAGAAGGCAAGAATGCGATGGGTTGCCCAGCTGCAAAATGGGTAAGTGGTAATAAATCTCCAAGAGTCATTAGTTGGTCATGATCTTAATGAAATTACGCCTGACATGATTATATTAATGTTTCTCAGTGTCTGAAGAAAGATGATTTTTCTGGTTCAAAGCATTGTCCGACTTCAATATCCATTTGTAAGCTTTGGGATTGATTTGCATTTAAATCTGAGGGATATCTCAAAAGTCACATTGTGCCTGCACATTGCAGTAGGCTTTTTACACTTAACAATGACTGTGTACTGAAATGCATGGAAGACTAATCCTTCTTGTCGTTAAAAAGGTCATGCATTCTCTTAACTCTTTTATCATAGGATACTTATCGTTGGAATAGGAAGACTTAGACCTTGCCCCTTTTAGTAGATACCCTTATCAACAATTCACACCCTCGAAAATTTCTATACTTTGAAATCGCCCCTCTTCCAAAAGTTTGTGCTCAGAAGTGCACATGCCTCGACGGCACAATTGCAGTTGTACTGCAGAGCAATTGTGTGCGAATGACTTGCTCAAGGTCCCTACACAGTGACTGACGCCTCAGACGAGGATCAAGCCCGCTCACACAATGCACACTGAGCGTTACGGGCTGATCACTCTGACCAATCTACACATAGAAGTTTGAACTATTTTTAATGTCAGTTCAACCCAGGATCCTTTGCAAATAGTCATCTAGACCTCATGTTTAAATAACCATATATATCTGATAGGTTCTTTAAACATATGAATGAATCATTTTAAACAAATTTTTTGCAGATTATAAGGCGTGCTAATGAGGAAGAAAAAGTCCTTTGCCTCATCCGCAAACGCCCTGGCCATGCGTGCGACACGGCTGTCTTAGTTGTTGGAATCGTCGTTTGGGAAGGAATTTCAGATTCACAGAAATCAGACACCCTGTACGACTACCTAACTCAAACGTTATCTCTACATGGACTGAACACAGACAGACGCTGTGGCAGCAACGACCAGTAAGCGACCAGTGTCGTAATGCAGTATTGTAAAACAGGTTGAATATGTTTCAATATTTGAATGAATATGCATCCAGTCGGGTTTTTTGTTGCTAAATTTTGCAGGTTCGTTTATTAGACATACAATTATAGCACACCGCAACCCAGTTAGTTGTCCAACAGACTTGACTTCTTGGTTCCTTGCTCTAGAACTGCTCTGGCTAAGTCTTGATCCTTTGCTTCAATTGTTCCCTCCCTCCGGAATATACTTTCTTCTTCTGTTTGCTCTAAATTCTATCTGGCAGTCTCTCATCATCTTCGCTTTTCTGAGCGGTTCAACGCACTAGATGCGTTTAAAAAATTCAATATAATGCAATACGAGAGCAATTGATCTTTGAAAGTTAAATATAGGTATTTTGATGCAAAACAGTAATAATGTATAAAATTAGGGTTAGGGTGGATACTCATTTTTCATGTATTAAATTCTGATGTAATGTGTTAAAATTTTAGTTGTAGAACTTGTTCGTGATTATTTTAATGTCGTGCTTATTGCAGGTCTAAAAGTGAGCTCATTGTGTGAAATTATTTGTCTTGTTTGAGCAGAAAGATGAACTTTCACACTGAAATGTTTTTGCTTTGTTCTGAAATATAAATTTTGAATTAGAGTTTTCTTTGTCTTTTAGAAAGACGTGTTGTTGTCAGGGATGGGATTCATCAGTAGGTGGAGCCTCGTTCACCTTTGGCTGTTCGTGGAGTATGTTCTACAATGGATGTAAATTTGCCAAGAGCTCTGTGCCGCGCAAGTTTCGCATGAAAAGACAACAAGAGGTTGCCATCTTGTGACTATTTTAAAGGAGGAAAATAAGTTGTTAATGGGAATGATGATACCTTATACATGTATACTGTAGGTCATATGTAACATGTTTGCTTTTGTAGTCTTGATTTCCTATGTTTCATTGTGGCATAGTGTTTGGAGCATGCGTTGAAATTGACAGTGCAGCTGTTGGTGGTCAAGGAGGTCTTGTTGTTGGTCAAAAGGTCTTGTTGGTCAGTGTTGGGCTGCCATTGTTATCAAAACTCAGATGAGTGCTGTTTTTTATTATGTGAGTTTTAGGTAGCAACTGCACTTCTGCGTTTTGTCTTACAAACATTCATGTGTAGCTAAGAATAGGAATGCTGCAGTCAGGTCTAGACCAACATAGATTGTTTTGGATATGTCTATCACCTGCTTCTTAAGCAATTTGCCAGAAAAAACTGGCATTGTCAGAGTGCAAACAGTGGTGGTCTCTATGTGCCATCTATGATCAGGAGTGGGGTCCCTTTCCACCTCCTGATTGGGTGATATATGCCAAAGGAGGAAACAACTCTTGTCGCCTACATCTTCTCATGTCCCCCTCATAAAATGGAGATTTCTTTAGGCCTTTATCGTTTGCTATTGCTGTTTTTACAGGAGAAGCGGTTAGAACAGTGTCTCAATCAGCTTGCGTCCGACATTGCTCCCCTTTATGCCAGAGCCGCACCTGACTCCTTCAGCAACCAGGTTTGTGAATGGTACTTCCTATTGTTGTGTGACTGTACAGCAGTGTGCATTATACTTAAAGCATTGTTGATGTATTTGTGACTGTTGTGTACGAATCTGGGCTCTATGGAGCACATCTTACATATAAGGGTCACTCAAAGCACTGTGTAAATGACTGTGTAAGGATTTTGAACACATGTGCATTTTAACAAATGCAGGGCCCTGTGATGCATGGATGTGCATCTTTTGTTTACTTGCTGCATTACATTGTGTGCATCGTAAATTTCAGTAGCAGCAGTAGTAATTATAATGATAAAAACAGACAAACATCTTGTGACCAGTTTTTTTCTTCAGTTAAGACAATGGATGCATATCACATCTGCTGTGTGATATGTCCCAAATTTGCATGTTTGTGTAATCTAGCCAAAATACATTAAACTTTTTGATTTATTAGACCAGAGCAGTTGTGCGTTGCAGTTATTTAAGTTTCTTATTTATTAGCTTCTGGCATGGTAACTTGTTACAACAGTATCCATCTGCTGTTTCAGTTGCCTTTCATTGTGATCTCCTGCATAATATTTAACCAGTAATCATTGCTAGAAATTTAAATTGATTATAATCTTATTAGGTCAATTCAGCAAGACAGATGAAAATTAGGATTAAAAATATATATTTGAAAATATCTGGAAAACGTGTATCTAGTGTCTGAAATTATAGAACTTTTGATAAGGCTCTCAGCAAATTGTTTATAAATTTTAGTTTCTATGTATCATTTTCTATGTATCATTTTCTTAGGAATGTTGGGTCATCTTTTCTCATTAATAAGCTGTTTTCAAATAGTTTAACTGAACTAATTCTCTTCAGTGTATGTTATTTTGTTTTTATTAGACACAGGCTGGAAGTGAGGCGAATGATTGTCGCCTTGGCAACACAAAGCTAAAGCCGTGGTCTGGCGTGACCGCTGTTGTTGACTATTGCACTCATTCTCACAAAGATATCAATAACATGCAGAATGGTTGCGTGGCGGTATGTTAATTGCTATGTAAGGATTAGACAGCATATTAGCTTAGATGAACGGTATATAAATGTTTAGCTATCTAGAACATATACAATCAATCAATCAATTATATTTATTTGTAAAATCAGCATAATTTTATAGTCAACAATTTACAAAGATTTCACAACATAGTAGTGATGAGTGTAAGTCTACTTGAAATGGAAAGGGAGTGACTAAGGAAGCTGAGATAAGCCCAGGAGACCCAATTAGGGACCAAACAGATTTATCAATAAACTTGCTGTATTGGGTAATATTTACATTATGTTTTTGCACTGTAACTCTGCCGCTCGCTTTCCAAAAACATTTTCTCTATTTTTTAGAAGATAGAGTTATTAAATTGTACTAGTCACTGATAGGATTCTTTCACCATTACAAATTTAGGAACATTTTGTATTAGATAATGCAAGATACATTTTCTTCGAATTGAAGAGTGGTAAACTTGTCTTCCTTCCTTTCTGGCACCAGTTATGTTTACTAATTCATTTGACTTGAATACTAATATATACACCTTTAGACTTAAACAACAATCTCTGAATTTCCGATTTCCTTTGATGGTGGCAACTAGCACGGCATCATTTAAATCAAATTTCAGGGTTTGATAAAATGAATATTGCTTGGACAATTTTGAACTTGTTCTACTGTATTAGATTGTGATTCTTTTTAGTCTTCTGCCGATGAGCAGGTTTGTGACAGGGACGATTCTTGTCTCTCTCCTTTCTCTCCAACTCCCTCTGTCTCTTTGTAGTTGCATAAGGTTCTCCACTATCCAGATCACTTAGCATGTTCAATCTTTTCTTTCCCTATGTTGCCTTCCCAGCATCCTTCCCTCCTGTACCGTCAGCAGCAAACCCCCTTTTCGGAATGTATGTCCAAGCCAGCGATATGTTTGCTATTTGTTTACTGTGTCAATGTTGTTATACTTGATGGATAGATCGTGACGTTAACGAAACACAGATCACCTCAATTGAAGCCTGATGATGAACAACTTCACGTTCTGCCGTTGTATGTCATGGATTCAACCGATGAGTTTGACAGCGTCGAAGGCCAGCACGCTAAGGTTGCGGCCGGTGCTGTCGAGTGCCTTACGAAGTTTCCCTCTGTGATGAGAATTCAACAGCAGAGGACGAACTGTCAACCACGAAGAAACTACAGGAACAAGTCCAAGCCACGTGGCGTTCCGCTGGAAAAGATCCAAAAGAAGGCGGCGACGGTTCCCCGCAAGAGACTGCGACCGTCGAGGACTACTACAATGAGAGTAACTGCACAGAAGCCACTGGGAGCTGGTCAGAAGGGCCACGAGAGAAAACTGGGAGAAGAGGAGTCGGGAAGTCAGGAAGACGGATGTAGAAAGGATGATGCACAGTTAGCGGAAGAAACGCACAGTGATACTACGGCATGTCCTGCAGGAACCATTGTGGAAGAGTTTGATGCGACTGTTGACACGGGACAGGCTCGAAGAACTTCCGTCGAATGCGTGTACGGTGGCTCCGTTTCGGAAGACGGCAGAAAAGTCAAGAGTGGAAATGGCACTGGCAGTAACAGCCTTTTGTATGGTCTGTATCCAGAGGGCAGCAGTCGTGGAGACGAGCAGCAGACTCTGTTTAGCCAGGCCACGCAGAATGCGCCTGACTCCCAGGTCCATTCGGACGCAATGGAGCCGTTCAGCGCTTGGTACAGCAGGATTGATGGCGATGTGCAGCTGAAGAAACCGCAGCAGATTCCAAACGACAATCTTCAGGCACTGTGGACGCTTGACGGAGGAGGCGACAGTGATGGGATGGATGTAGGCAGCAGCAGCAACCAGTTGGTGAAGAGAACTGAAGGTTCCTGCGATCTCAGAAACCACGACGAAGTACCGGGAGTTGCGGAAAATCTCCTAACAGTCAATTCTGTCGGGGATCCATCTCAGACTCGGATTGGTTCCCGTCTGAATACCATATCAGCCAATCAGCAGACGACGACAGTCTCAAGTGGGCAGCAGTTGCTGGTATCAAGTGAGAAACCACAGCTATTGGCTCAGAACAAGCACATGACAGTCAGTGAACACAATGTAACTTTGAATGAGCTCGCACAGACTATGACCAGCCGACAGATCGCTTTGGCAAATGAAGGCAGCAGCTCTCAACCAGAATCTTCGTCGTCGGCAAACACCTCTACCGGTTACCAACAGAAATGTGGTGGATTTCTTCAGCTGCTCAATGGTGACGAAGATATCGATTATGCTGACGGTTGTCTTAACTCGCACGATTATTATCTACAGTACCTTCATGTGAGCGGCATGGAAAAGAATCAGAAAGAAGAACCAATGCTTAAAGATGTGGCAAATGGAAACGATTCCAAGTCAAAGCCCAGCGGATGTCCAGACTCACGTCATGAGATCAACACGGAAAACGAGCATCTCTTTAAGGACTCCAAAATTGGTGGAGTTGCCATCGCACTCACTCATGGATCGGTGTTCTTTGAGGTAGCCAAGCGCGAGGTACATGCGACCACAGCGCTCAAGAATCCGAATCGCTTTGCTCCTACGAGGATTGCTCTGATTTTCTACCAACACAAGCACCTGAACCATCCAAACCACGGAAGTCGGCAGGCGGATAAAGCGGTAAAACAGGAGAAGCCAGGCATTGCTGAGAAGGACACGATATCTGTTGAGGAGTGCCGTGACTTACCGGATAAATGCCATCCTCTGAGCGAACCGGTTGCCTCTGAGTCGAGCTCGTCTCAAGGGGGCAGCAACCGGGAGTTGTTTGCGCTCGATCACCTACCCCCCACCAGAGGATGTCTTTGGTCTGCTCCGGTCAACAACGTCCATACCTTGACCACCACAACGATGGTTACGAAGTGGATTCAACCAAAGCTAGCCACCAGTGGACCATATCAATGCTGGGGTTGACTGACTGTCAAGGACATGTTTAGACCTGGTTGTGTTACAATTGAACAGCATAATTTTTCTAGCCTGTTTATATATGGTCTGAGAAAGTCTGTTGTTCAGGAGTCTAACCTGATAATTGTGCAGTGAAGTAACTTTGTTGCAAGTGGTTCTCTGTTGAGCGTTCTCTACTGAGCGTTCTTTATTGAGCGTAAGCACACCGCTCACTGTCCATGAGTTTATATGAAGCATTGTTCAAATTGCTGAAATTAGCCACAGGGCATTGTTACAGGGAGACAGAGTCCGAGTCGTCATTGTGTAAGACGTACACCTTCCTTTGTAGGTGCTGTTGAATAAGCTAGGACCCACATTTAGCTTTAAAGTGTCCCATCAGGTATTTTGGAGGTCATAATTATGATTTTGTTGTGCCATTCTGGTAATACAATAGGCTTCAACAGACCTGCCTGCAATCTGTCCATCGCTAGAAGCAGAGAGCCGGAGCCTTGGGGGGGGGACAGGAGGAGTCTGTCCCCCTCCTAAATTTCAGGTGATGGGAATGAAGCGGCTTATATCCCCTCAAATATTTGATATATATTGAACATTTGTTTTCCTCTGTTCATCATTTTTGCTGCATCCATGTTTGGGAATTGAAAATTTTCCAACCTGACCCCAACCCAATTTTCTTCGACCTGTCCCCCAAGCCAGTTCGTCTTTTGTGATAGGATGGATGGCATGAAGCAAGTAGGCATTTAGCACGTAGAAGTCGAGCTAAGAATGCAGGGGCAAGACTTTTTTAGAGCATTTACATGACAGTCTCAGATCTCAATTATGTATTTTACTCTATTTTATTGGCTCAGCAGTTTTCATAGTTTACATGTTTGAACCTCTTTGTAGTGTATGGATCTGTTGTTCATGTGCATTGTGATGCTATTGTTGCTCTGGTGTCCGATTGGCATAGGCCTTGGTAAATGAATTGAATTAACTACCTAACAGATTTGAGGCACAAGCTTCAATTGCGGTCTCGTATGAATTCCACTTTTAAGCACATCTTTTTTATGCCGTTGTTGCTATATCTGTTGTTTCTGAGTTGCATTTAGATTGTGTGCATACTTTTTCGTATTGTATCTAGTAATTTAAACTTTCGTATTTTTACTGTTGCTGGTATTTTCTCATTTGGTTTTTAAATTGCACTTTGTCTCATTGTTTTATTTATTTTGCATATTTTGTTTTACACTTAAACCGTGTTAGTCAAGCAAGTCTAGTCGTAGTCACTGTGGATGGCCTGTGTATAAGTTGTTGTTATTATTATTATTAAATGTCTGTCGTATTGCATTTGAAACTTGCTATAGAAATGAAGGTTTATAAAAGAACAGCAGAAATTATATTAAACGTTTCATTGTCTCAGATTCTAAAAGCCGTGTAATGAGTGTCGAGCGTGCATAGCCATGTCAAGTCTTTTTGATTGATTGATTGATTGGTTGATTGATCTATTGATAGCCGTTTAATCAGAATCTAAAGTTACTTTGCTTGTCTATCTTGGCCCTCCAGCGTGGAGTTGTCTTCCACAGTCCTTGTGCCTGGAATTACTGACCCTCTCACCTTGCCAGTTACGGAGACGCCTTAATTAGACTTTTCTGTTCCCCTGCCCAAGCATAGACGCCTGTCGACAGGACTTTTGATTAGAGCGGCGCTATGTAAATGCTTGATTACATTACATTATGTTCACCTGCGTACCTGGTTTCTTTTAGTATCATAGCCACAGTTTCTAACACTGATAAGTCGTGGCATCGTTCTGATAATTAACTGAACGTCAATGTTACTAGATTATGAAGTTCGTAAGTAAAATTATTTATTCTCTGATGCCTTCTGGTAACGCTGTCCTATCTTTCCAAAGAGCGACTTCCTTGAGTTTCATTACTGATTCAGTTACGAACGTTTCCAACTCTGACCTGACGAAGGCTTGACGGTCATTTCTGCGAGATTTGGAGCCTTTTGTATGCGCCACCCAGTCTGCTTCTTATACAAGATAAGTTCTTGTTCCCAGAGGAGGCGATCTCGTTTGACAGGTTGGGGGACACCCGATGAGAGGGGTAGAAATGTGAAGGGGACAAACGTATAACGTGTCCCCTCTCTGTAAAAGATGGAGGACTTGTCCCCCTCGGGCCCACCCTGGGATCGCCGCCCCTACTTGTTCCATTTATTTAGTTAGCCTGAATTTAAACATTCCCAGTCGTAGATCCTTTCTGACAGGGCAAATCAACTAAGACCTTAGGCCTGCTGTATGCTGCCTAATGATGGCAGGCATTTTATTCCATCAGACCGTTTCGGTCAGAGGCGTCAATCCCTCTGAGTGATGGAGGCAAACTCCCTGGTCCCAAGTGCCAGGAAGACAAGATAACTCACCCTCTACCTGAAATTGGAAGCATTCGCCTCCGAACCCCCTCCCTATCTGGACGCCTCTGATTTCGCTTAGAAATCAAACACGCAGCAAAGATGTAGCTTTAAAGCGTCCTGTTTGCACTGTGACTGCCAGTCCCAAGCCTGGATAAAGGAGGAGGGCGACGCTAAATAATGATCTTTCACAGTGTCGCTACACTGAAACTACTAATACGTATTTCAGCATAATATCGCGCCTAGGTTCCGGTTCGCTGTAAGCCTGATTATAAAGATGGATTATTGGTCTCCCCTCCTCCTCCGTTGGAAGGAACATGGTCTTTCCATCGTTGTAGTAGTTCTCCACTTAGAATGGGCTTCCGCTAAAGTTACGCTTGTAAAGCCTACAAGTTGTCAGACCTACATCGCCCTCGGAACGATTCAACAACCCGCTTGAATCTTCATTTTCAACCGTGGCTGGACGGGAGAGCCTCCGAGCAGGTTATTCAGATGCACTATATAAATTTTAAGAATGACTGGAATAGATGAACAATGACGTTCTAAGCAATAGCAATAAAGGAATTACGTCATCGAAATTAATCTCGCTAGAGGACGCTGCGAAACAAACGGTTATTTTATAAGCGTCTTCAGTTGTTCCTGAGCTCGTAGGCGAATTAATTGTCGGACGTGGAGAGAGAGGCTGGAAGACTGTCTTCGAAGAAAAATCGCCGGACAGATAGTTTGAGTGTAGAGAGATTAGCAAGGAAGGAAGCGGGACGAAGAACTGCCTTGTTTCGCCGATTGGAGAAACGAAGATTTTTGAATCGATTCATCGGCTGCAGTGAAGACTTGGTATCTTGTGAAGACGATTTGGTGAGCTGAAGAAACGGTCATTTCATTCGAATCGACTCATACGACAGATCGAAAAATGGATCCATCCAGAAGCGTGTCAGTCGCGATGCTGTTAGCCATCCGAAATCACAACATGGACGCATTTCGTCAGGCTCTCGCACAGGGTTTCGACGTCCGGTCCTACGTCCGATCGAAGAAGTCGTCCAACTCGATGCCATTCGTCGAGAAAGTGGCCAGGTCCCGCTTCTCCAACGCCCTTCGAGTCCTTCTCGTCGAAACGATTCCATGCATTGTCAGCCGTGAAGATGCGGTACGCGCCTTCCACGCCAGCGTCAAGTCGGGGGCACCGCGAACCATCATCACCGTCTTCGTCGACGCCTCCATCCTCGGCAACCTGCCCGTGCTCAGCCTGGCCGATTCCTATCGCTACGCCATGGAATACCACTGTTCGAGGCTGGCACGACGAGT
Organism: Bimastos eiseni; assembly: GCA_959347315.1. NCBI lineage: Eukaryota > Metazoa > Annelida > Clitellata > Crassiclitellata > Lumbricidae > Bimastos > Bimastos eiseni. The sequence goes on from OY365818.1 coordinate 9,761,064, forward strand.
CATCGACGTCCAGGGATTCGACCCCAACTGTTGCATCCAGCTGTTCGCAGGGGCCTGGGAACGACCCATCCACTCAGCCATCAAACGCAACCAGTACGATACGTCGACACGCCTGCTGAAGTTGGGCGCGCAGGTGGACGCACCCAACTGCTACGGCATCACTGCGCTGATGATGGCCTGCGGCAAGGTCAGCTTCGACTCCGTCCGGCTTCTGCTCTCCTACGGCGCCGACCCCAACTCCCATGAAGGCATCAAGGCCAACACGTGGCCCCTCGGGGCGTCAGAGTTCCCCGGACCGATGTTCAACAAGCCGATGATATCGGTCTACCCGAATTTCCATACGAACCTGAGGCGCTGGCGACTGACGACCAAGGCCGACAAGATCGTCGCTCTACTGATCAGCGGCGGACTGCGCCCTTCGCGGGGGATGTGGCTCCAGAGGACCTCCGTTGTCGTCCACATGTCCCGCGAGGCTGGTCAGGTTCTGGCGAAGATGGCCCATCGGCTGCCTCTGCTCAGCGAAGCCGCCATCATCCAAGGTAGGCAGGCGATCAGGAAGCTGATGAACGGGAAATTGGATGGAGAAGGATTCAACGAGACCCTCAACAATCTTCATCTTCCTTACATGGTGAAGGCACAGCTCAAGATCGACCTCATCAACTAGCTCCAGTTACCTTCTCACCGCTCTCCGCCTTAGTTCATAGTTTAGGCGTAGAGCTCCTTTAGACATCCTAGATTATACTCAATTACAATACACTCCCTCTCATTCGGACTACGCTACAATACATGGCCTTAACAGCTGCACTGATTTAAATTACCATTTCCTTGCTACACGTTATGTTACCTATGCTTTAGATGTCGATAAAGGCGTTGCTTTTAAACCCGTTTGCACCTCAAAACACGATAACCCAGTCACCAACAAACAGGTTCAGCACAACAACCCTGCAACACATCACACTACGAACACTTCATTAATTACATCACACTACGAACACTTCATTAATTACATCACACTACGAACACTTCATTAATTACTACCATCCCAAACTCCTTCTAGCAGATAAAATTACCAGTTGAACTATGACTATTATTGCAATATTACTAGAACTTTAATTATTAAAATTTGACATAAATTACTTTCAATGTGATTAGATTTAAGTTTTTTGTATTTCTTTAAAAATTAATTTGAATTTCAGTTCAATTATATTGTGTAATTCTTAGACACTTTGTAGTCTAGAAGCCTATTGTGGTGTATTGCAACGGTTTGTTGTGCTGGAAAAACAAGATTAAAACATATACAAGTTTTGTTTTTATTCTGGATTAGGCAAGGTAGGCTGATGCAGATAACGGCAGAGAAAGGCAAGGAAAGCGAAGGTGTAAAGTAGGTAATGTAACAAAAGGTAAAGAAAGACAAAGTAAGCAAAATAATGGCAAGATAATTAAACCTAAGTTCATGCAAGATAGGGTAAAGCAGATTAGGTCAACATCCCTTTATTACAAACCTCGACTGACAGTAGTACCCTGGGATGGCTGAAAGATGCTGGTAGATGAGGCGAGATGAGCCCAAAAGAGGGATAAAAGACGGCTCAATTAATAAACTGGAGGTTCATTTAATAAACTACTAAAGGATTATAATTAACTGAAGGTTTATTTAATAAACTGAAGACTTATTTCAATCACTGAAGGCCTATTTAATGAGTTGAAGGCTCATTTAATAAAATGATTGCTCAACTAAATTAAACAGAAGGATCGATTTAATCGACTAAACGTTCATTTAATAAACTGAAGATTTTTTCAAATTAGTTCCAGGTTTTTCTACTAAACTGAAAGCTCAATTAAATTCACTGAATGCTTACTTAATTTGCTGAATGCTTACTTTATTCACGGAATGCTAATTTAATTTGCCAACTGCCTATTTAATTCACTGAATTGCAAAAACAAATACACAGATCAATGATTTTCTATCAATCACTGGCACTCAAAAGATTTTTCCCTTGATAAAAATGGAATTCACCAATTCTTGTTGAAACAGAAAAACTTCAGAAGCAGAGGGTCAAAGAAAAAGACAACCAGTTGTGGACTGACTGATTTGATTGGAATATTAAAAAAGACAGTAATGCAATAGAAAAATAAATAGATGTGACTGGCACATTACAAACCACGATGACCCACAAAACAATGACCATGCTACATGGTTCATTCAATGATCATTCAATGATCCCATTGGGTTGAATAAGATTGGATAGTTTTAAGGTTCCATCACAGATTCATATCATTTGCAATTCCCACCTAATGTTATTTATATATTATACATAAACATAATAATGTAAATAAAATGTAAATAAATTAAATTTGGCATTATATTATAATACCAAATTTAAGCTGCACTTACATTATGATGTTTATCTCAGAATCTAAATGAATGAAAGTTTGTAATGGTTAAGTGTATTCCGCCAATTTTTGTAGGATCGCAGTTTAATGCGGCAGAGTCTTTCGATGATGACCTAGTGTCGTGTCCAGAGCCTTGCCACCAAAGGGAAGAAAGGAGCAGCACCTCCTTTACATTTCTCCAGTGACATGGGACCCTTGCATTATTCCCAAACAGATGTGTTTCGTGTTTGTTTAAAACTTCCGGCCACCAGTTCCATTGTAGGCCGATTAATTTACAGAATAGTACATTAGATATCATAACAATGTACATCAGGTACACAATGTTCATGTGATTTAATAGTTGTGATACCATAATCAATGTTCTCTAAAAAATGGATACAGTTCATGAATCTGTTGTCAGTATAATGTAAAACTGTCAAATGGCAGGTGCAGACCACATCTTTACTTCTTTTTCGCAGGTTTTGCCAGTAACGCGGCTGGTATGTTAGCGACATCTATTCCCTTAACAGAGAAAAGCCTTTCTCCTCTTTCCCTTAGAGTGCCACCGCATTTCATACCCAGAGTCATGAGCGCCTCTTTCAGCACATCTAGTCCCAGCTCGTAAAGTTCTTCTGCCGAGTTGTACCGATCAAGGTCCAAAGATTGGCCCAACTGCAAACACATACACAAGCAATTTAGAATCATCCAGTAATTACTCATAGCTGTACACGAATCATTGTCAGTTAGTATCTGAGTCTCTGATCAGTAAGTTCTGAGGTGATGAAAAACAAGTAAAGAATTTTCACAACATCAATAAATTTAAAACAAGCAAAAAATAGCTACCATCAGGTACTGAATTAAAAGCATTTTATCTCAGAAATTTATAAATAAAGATATAGTATTGTATATATTAACACTTTGATCGGTCTATGTGTCTCTGATGCCCAGGACATGCTCTCAACTGAGGCTAAAACCCTGATTCCTTTGTACAACACACAATAATTCATCCCAGACAAACTCCAAACCCGTTTCCATCATACCAGTTTGAAATCGGGTTTTCCTTGCTCAACTGGTTTATCTACAGGCTCTTCTTCAACCACCTTGTGTTCAACAATGCCTTCTGGTTGAGCAATCTGATCGTCTGCTGTCGTCTCAGGTTGTGAGCATGCCACTTCCTCATCCTTGGTCACAGACTCATCTGATGAGCTCGATACGTTCTCGTCCAGCTCTGGCCTGAAAAGCAACAGAACAACGAAGAAAATTGGAGACCTCGTTCCATTGAAGAAAACGCATGCAGCTGCAAGGCCAGAATCTAAACACAAGAGAGTTAAGCTGGTTATTAGAAAGAATAATCTGTATGCTTTGTATCGTATCATATTTGAGAATTTCTATAGCACCTCTGGACTACTATTAGGCTATTTCTATACTCTGCAAAGCAGTTGTTAGTGCCTGAAGTACTAAATATGCTAATGTTGAGCATTTCTAGGTGTTTATTAAATAAATTATCAACAACAGCAATGTTCATAGAAACATGGTATTTCATTCATACTATTATTAATTAATTCATTCATTCATTCATTGTGAAAACTTATATAGCACACCTTGTAAAATGCATCTGAATGCGCTAATGTAAAATGCATCTGAATGAACCCTAGGCATAAGACACAACGATAATCATTGCAAGCACAGAATCTACAACTATTGCAACAATAACAAATTTTACATCTGCATTTTAGTTGTTGACACACAGGAGGATTGATTTTTGACCCCCTGGCAGCTCAGGTGCTTAGAAACTATTGTGTCTCCTACCTAGAAACTCCACAAAAGCATTTTATACCTCTCTGTAATCAATTTTTTCAGCTGTGGGTGGACTGGGAGCGCCCCTCAGTAGATATCTTGAAAGAGTGCTATGTCTTGAGTCATTTTAATTGATTGACCATGAAGATAAGCAAACTGCATTAACTTCACAGGTAATTATGTGAGATTTCATTTAGATGTACAACAACTCACCACTTTGCCTTCTTTGGATTGCCTTCTGCAGCAGGTTTTGAAGATTTTCGTTTGCCTGATGTTGAGGCACAAGCTGCAGATGATGATGATGATGATGAACAGCCAGCAGCAGCAGCAGCTGATGATGACGATGCGGCAGCAGAAGATTTTTTCAGACCTAAACAAATATTGCATCTATTAACATACAATACACACAGCAGTAATAATCTAAAAAAATTAAGTAAAAATCTAACACTGCTTAACATATAAAATCTATGAATGAGCAATTTAATCATAACAATTGAAATGACGAAAAGAGAATAAATAATTTGCAATAATAATTAAAAACATTAATTTAAAACAAAACCTTTCATTTTGCTGATTATTTAATACAACTAACAAAATCAAACTGAACAAAATAAAAAATTAAACCCTTAACTTTAATAACAATACAGAGCAAAAGTAAAAAGTAGAGCTGCCCTAGAAGTCCAAATGGAGCAGAAATCTCAAACCAAGAACCAAATTTATTAACCCATGGCCTCTCGACTGACAGTCCAGCAAGCTAACTACGACACTCTGGAGCATCCCGCAGATACACACATAAATGTGTGCCCAGGCAAACAATTGATGAAGAAGCTTACCTTGTTCAAAGGCATCGTCGAGGTCGTCAGCTATCTTCTGTCTCTGCAGCTCATAGTCTTTGTCTACCTCTTTAAATTTCTTTGGTGCCAGCATTCTCGCTCGTCGTTCTCTTCGCTTCTCTTGCTTATCCTTCTCCCGATCAGCTGTCTTTGCAGCCCATTCACGAAGCCTGTCAGGAAAACAACGCAATTGTGGAGAACAGTGAACATGTTAAATTCGCTTTTGCAGAATAAACCTTTTCAGTGCACATGATATGACAATTTTGATTTACAAGCCCTCCATATAAATAACTTTTATAAAAAGATGATGCAATAAGCATGGGAATAACTTTGGCTAGATGGTTTTGCATTGTACCATCTTATTTGTCATGATAACTGATACGAACTTGACAATATTCGCATCCAGCTTGCATTTCAATGTAACATACACTGATAACTTACATCTATATGTGTTGGTTTTGCTTCAAGAGAAAAGTTATAGTTCTTATTCCTAGACAATCCTATCACAGCTTTAACACGAAGAATTACCACAAGATCAAATCTTCACGTTTTACAAGAGAGGTCTATGGAAGAGTGCAATTTAAACTGCAGCAAAAGATAGCAAATCCAAATCAACACAAGTGCTTTGTCAGCCAGTAGATGAAAGTGCAAACACAAGTTTATCATAAAAGGTTTCAACTACTGACCACAAAACTAAAAGATTCTGATTCCAGCTCCTTTCTCAGCTTCATACACCTTCATATACAACTATTGTCAATCTTCTCCTATTTAGTTAACTGATTGCCTTTATTAGTTAGTTATAGTTAAACAGATGAATGTTATTTTGCTGTGTAATGAATTGTCAATGATGACTTCAATAAACTTCTATTCTATTCTACTCTAAATAAAAGTCATGCAATACTTACTTTTTCTCATTGTTGACATCTCTCATCCTGCGACCACTCAAGTCTCGACACGCCTCGCGATTCGTTGTCTTTTCAATCTGAGCCCCAAGTGCTCGAAGCATAGAGCCAAAACCTATCAGAATATACAATACATGTATTCAACTGGTTAAATGGTAACAACAACAAACTTAACATTTAAAAACTATATTTCATAAGAAATGTTTAATCGACATACCCCCAAGCAGAGAAACTTCCTCAACTATTTTAAACAGCTAAATAACTAACTAAATAAATAATAAAATAGAAAATCTGCAGCTGCAACAACCTCTATTAACAGCCCTATTGTCATTAAAATATGAAGATTTACAGAGAACAAATCAAATACACTGCATATGCACAGCAACAAGAATAGCGATTAAACAATGTAAACAATGTACCTGAACGTAGCTCTGAGCATTAGCAATTGCTCTTACATAAGTTAACAGTGCGTGTATAGCACCCTAGAAGTAGCTTGTAATCAACAATGATGTTAAATTTGTCGTGGTAACAATTATAATCGCTTTATAGAGTGGAAAATGCAGAACATTTTAACACAGCAAATCTACACAGTCGTTATTAGTGGCCTCAAATATTGAAACACATCGGTAGAATAGCACAGGAAAGAATATCTCAGGTTTGAACCTCACCTCCTTTTCCTCCAAGAACCCGAGGAACAGCATAATATGTTTCACTTTCAACAATTTCATGCTGTTCATCAATACATTTTCCATGATGAATTATGTAGTAATCTTTTGGTGAAACATTTGGACCCTGCATAAAATACAATACAACTGCTATTTGAAATCGCCCTTCTCATAGTTTAGTTTAGAAGTGCACACACGCCTTAACGGCGCAACTGCAGTTGTAATGCAGAGCAATCGTATGCGAAGGACTTATTCAAGGGCCCTACACAGTGATGTCTCAGATGAGAGTTGAACTCGCTCACTCAGCGCACACTGAGCGTTACGGGCCGACTTAAACTAGAACAAAAATAACTAGGTGATCGTCCGCGGAAACGAAATTACGAACTAAAACTAACTAAAAACGAAAAAGAGTCTGTGTAGAACAAAATAAAAATTATATTGACACCTTGAAATAAATCTATAGAAAATTTTACACAAGTATCAATTTCTTTCCTTCCACACTAACTGAGGTCCAAAGTCAAAGTGGAGCCTCAGGATTTGGAGTTATAAAGAGGTTCGAATGTCTGGCAGCAAGATTGAACGAATAAGACATAACTAAACATGATGTTGAAATCACCAATGTAAATATATCCAACAAGAAATGGACAGATATTTATCAGAGGTAACAAAGTATAGTAGAGAAAATGTCAACAGGTTCTGGACTGAACAAAGGATGATTTATCCAACATTAGTTCCTGTAGCTCTTAGGATATTCTCATAGCTCCTACTTCCCAGGTTTATGCTGAAAGGCTCTTTTCACTATGTGGATTTTTAACAGCAGGCAGGATGTCCACATCTTTGGAAATGCACACATTTCCTAAATTAAATATGAACGTTTTATAAGAATAGACCTACTCGATAAGCAGCATTCCTTTTTACTTATGGGTAATTAATGGTGATGGTCTGATTAATTTTTATTTTATTGAACCAAACTCAAACGAGAGTTAAAAAGATGAGTCAATCGTTAGCTAAAACGATTTGATGAATAAAAACTAAACTAAAACTAACATGATTATCATAAATGAAACTAAAAAATATCTGAACTGAAATTATTTACACCGAACTAAGTAAAAACTAAAACAAAATGATTTTATGAACTAAAATAACACTGTTATCCACCACCGCGCTAACGTGTTTACGTTCAACTTAGTAATAACACGACAACGGACACTTACCAAAACACAATCAACAGCTGATCTTATTAACTTCTCATCCGAATAAATTGTTTGTTTTGGCCTTCCACGTTGCCATTCGATACACAACTCAAAGAGAACCATTATGGACGATTATTACAAAGTTCCGAATTAACGAAAAAGCTGAAAAATCCCAACTTTCTCTGTAAAAAAATTCCGGATGTTTGCCAAAGACTAATATTAAAATGTAGTTATTGATAAAAATCAATCATTGCGCTGCATAAATAGAATATTATGTTTAAAAAATTTGGATTACAGAATTAAAGAGTTTAGGATATATGCGAAAAAACTTATTAAATTAGTTTATGGAGTAATGAGCTCATTAACGGATTACCAATGTATGTATGGTTGTGCTTGGTTCTACTACGAAGGATAATATCATGTCGTGTCATCCGTTTGGCTTAACGCCAGCGCATAGGATGGTTTCCATCACACATGATCACTTATGCGCTGTAAATATCTCGAGCTTGCCGGTACAATTAGTCGATTACTATTAGGATCATTTTGTGTCGCAGACATTCTGCTGCTTCAAAAGAAATTTATCTGAAGCCGCCAGAGCAGCGAGCATGGGTTTGTGGGAACTGTGAGGCATCGATAAAACAGCCTAAATTTTTATTCTAACAAACATAAAGATTCTAATGGTTATTTAAAGAACACCTTTAAACAAAGTTAGTTAAATAAAGTTTCGATAATACTGATAGATGTCCGCTCGATATTCTGAAGTTTCGATAGTCCTAAGATTCTGTGCTCCGACATTAATTTAATTGGAAGTAGCAGCTGGATTAATCGATGGAAAGAATGTGCAAAACTGGGAGCTGGATTGGTATGAATAGAATCCTGTCCAAATGAAGCTAGATGAATGAAAAGAATGGTGCAATCCAGCTTCTAGCCAAACATAATTCTTTACATCAATCCAGCTACCATTAAAACCGCAATCTTATCATCGATCGACCAGAAACCATGCGATCTTTGGATTATCGAACCTTTATTACTTAGGACTATCGAACCTTCGGATTATAGACTCAGAAGTCAGAACTAACTGACATTCCCGTTTTTAATTTTGCTCCCCAATTTTCTCTTGATTGGACTTGCTTCCGCAGCGGTCTGCAACGTTACGTATCAAAACATTTTAACTAGGAGTTATTTTTAATAAACACAAGAATCGAGATGGCAAAACTACAGGTTAATTTTTTATATTTTATTTCATCATCAAGAAATTGTAGTTTTTCTGTTGCCATGTGATTTTCTATCGTTTCGAGCTACTTGATAGGTGGCGTGACTGAAGTTCGTCTACACCATGGGGTAGACCAAAGGTTAAAGTTTACAGACATTTTGGTGCCTTGGTACACAGTTAGTGAAATTTTGCTGTTGGAGGAGTGGCATATGCTTTTCGTGTTTATCGTAAAAAACCGAAGTAGGTGGCGATATGACGAAAGTAAGTTCTCAAACAACAACAGATGTTTACAGTGGTAATATAGCATTATAACAAACCGGATGGTTGGGGTAAACGGATCTTGGAAGTGTAATCTGCAGCAATTGAGATGCTGATGCATTATGCAGGGTATGTGCAGTTTTCTTAACAGTAGCAAAAGGACATCTGTTTTGCATTTGCAACTAAGCCAAATGGCAGGGATGCAGAGCTAACACCATCCAGAACTCTCTTAATGAATTAGTTAAAGAAGTGTGGAAATATATACAGGGATTTGTGGTTTAATGTTAGCACTTATTCATATTTTATTCTCATTTGTATGTGTTCATGGTTTTGCATAGTGATATGCATTTGCTGAGCCAGATGAGTTTTATGTACCTCTTACCTTACCCTCGTGAAAGTCTAAATGTGTGATATTATTCAACTTTGTATGGGCTTGGATAGTTTTTCAGTTTTCTGTATGCATAAACATAAAACCCATTGTTTTTTCTTTTTTTTTTATCAGTTTGATACTAATGAACTTGTTTTTGTATTGTTGCCTTAGCCGATCTTGTATTCCTACTATCGTAGCTCTGCATCATATAGAGTTCGAATCGGTGAGCTTTCATTACGTTGCAAAAGCATTTTTAAAAATCATGAACATGAAGTTGCTTGCCTTATTTCTCTAGTTATTTAGAACAACTTGTCTTATTTCTCTAGTTATTTAGGTCTATCTTCCATCAATTGACTGGGCTAGAGATTTTGCTACATCAGAATGATTAAAGTTTCAACACTTGCACTGCATGGAGTTTTGGCTGAAAATATTTAATTCGTTGTTATGAAGCTATGCGGTTTGATTTTTTTGTCATTGTCCTCACTGTTGCTGCCGTTATCATCCATTTGATAGTCATTGCTATCAAGTTCAGCACATTGGCTATTTCTGGGTTGTCAGGCTAGCGGCTTCACATTACAAGAGAAATAGAGTATGGCGCCCTTGTAGTGGTTAGGGCTACGTTTACGGTGCCTTATAAATCGGCGTTGTTATTATTGTTTTGTTATTGATACTGCTACTGTTACTATTATTATTATTACTATTATTATTATTATTACTATTATTATTATTATTACTATTATTATTATTATTATTATCATTATCATTATATAGACACAAAGTGGTCTCCTTCAAACTTAAGCTTAAGTCTCATCTATTCTCTAAGGCTTATCCAGGTATGTTGTTGTTTGTGAGGCACCCTTGTAGTGGTATGGCCACGTTACGGCGCCATATAAATTGTCATTATTTTTATTATAGTACAGGTAGATGGTTGATTTATGGGTCAGCAAATTATTTTAGCGTTGAATTGGGTTACTTCACTTTCAAATTGTTTGGTCATAAAATTCAGTACAGTCTGTGAGGTGAATCTTGATGTTAAACAGAGAAGTTTGTGATGTGTTTGGTAAATTTTCCTCTGTTATTGCAGCTCTTGCGCACAAAGAGATTGACTATGAGTACAGGGAGGTCAACTTGACGAAAGACGGGGGTCAGCAGGTTCTGATTGTTAATTATATTATCATTGTTTCACAGTTAATTGTATTATCATTGTTTCACAGTTAATTATATTATATCATTATTTCACAGTTAATTGTATTATCGTTGTTTCACAGTTAATTATATTATATCATTATCTCACAGTTTGTAACATGCATTTGCTGGATGATTTGAAGCAAAGGTAATTATTGCTTTTAAAGTATACTGCTGATCAAAGCAAAGTCATTTTTAAAATGGAATTTTTGTGACTGTATCTTATAGGTGATATTGCTTCTTCTAGGATACTTTCGAATGCACTATAATAATATCCTAATGCACTAGATTAATAAGTGACAGCTGAATTTGTGTTAATAATTGTGAAAGTTCTTGAATAACTTCAATTAATTATTTGCAGAATAAACTTTTACTGCTGTCTGTTATCATTGTTTAGTCTAAACTCTGTTCTCTATACACATTCAGTTAATGACTGAATTCATTTTTTATTTTTTGTAGTTGTCTGAGTCATATCTGGAACTGAATCCTATGGGTCAAGTGCCGTCTCTTTTGATTGACAACGTCACCCTAACTCAGTCGGTGAGTGTGATAGAATTTTGTCTGTATCGTATCACTTGCTGGTATCGATAAATGTCTGCTCAAGCAATTCATTGTTCTCAAATTTGAGACTCTTCTTTAGTGACATGGTGTTGGATACTACACCATTTGTTTATTTATTTTTTATTACAGAAATTTGATACCGCCCTTCTTCCAACATGTTTTGCTCAGAAGTGGGCACACACGCCTCCTCGACTGCACAATTGCAGTTGTATACTGCAGAGCGATTGTGCGCGAAGGACTTGCTCAAGGTCCCTAAACAGTGCCTGACGCCTCGGACGAGGGTCGAACCCGCTCACTCAGCGCACACTGAGTGTTACGCACTTACTGCTCTAACCAATCAGCCACTATGCCATGGTATTGGTTGCTCATTCTGTTCACCAACGTTAGTTCAATGTAGGTCATGTTAGTTAAATGCTGTATTAACAAACATTTGAGTTACTCTGAAAACAATGTATATGTTATTTCATTAACATGATTTTGTTTAACATAATTTTTTTAACCTAATTTTGTGAGTCTATAGGTTAACAATATAATCGCTTTATATTTTATATATTAGCTTCCGATTATTGAATATCTGGAGGAAACACGACCAGAAAAGCCGCTTTTGCCAAAGGATCCGATTTTGAGAGCTCAGGTTTGTTTGTTTTCTGCTTTCGTCGTTACCATGACGATGCTGATAATGAAGGAAAGCACCAACTAATCAAAAGATCCTAAATGCTTCATTTTAAACAAATTGTATAGACTAGTTGAACATGGTGTTTAACAAAAGCTACTCATGGTGATTTGAGTTATCAGGTAACTAGAATTACTTTTGTTCAACAATTAATAATTATTGCCTTGCAAGTGACTACCAGGATCAAGGCAGTTTACGAAACTTTGTTTTCTTTAGGCACGAAGAATTGCAGAGGTTGTCAACTGTGGTATTCAACCAATTCAGAATCTGTCTGTTCTGAATTTCGTGGTTGAACTGACTGGTGATGAGTCAAGGAAGGCATTTTGGGCAAAGCACTGGATAGCAGTGGGACTGAAAGGTATTTCTGTATGGCACTTTAGCAGCTGTTTATATTTAATGGCATAAACGGATGAATAGGTTAATACAAAGGTTTATATTCAACTATGCATTTATCAATTCATGCTTTTAAGGAAACTTCATCTGAAGTGTTCCTGGTCTCAGCCCAGTTCTTGTGGGAGTTTCCTAACGAGTCCTTTAAACTTACGCCTTAAGACCTTTCTTTTTCCATGCACAGGCGCACGTCAAGAGTGCTGCTGATTTGAGCAGCGCTATATAAATGCTTGATTACATTACATTACATGTAGAACAATAGGAGCAATATGTTGAGTTATCAAGAGAGGCTGGTATGAAATGTTAGGTAATTCATTATCTTAGTCTTGGCATATGAGGGTTAGAGGCGTGGTCTCTCTCCCTCACTGTCTGATCTTCTCACTGACAATGTCATAACTGTCATAACCTCCACTGGAGGAGAAATCTTGTGAGGAAAAAATTCTTCTCTAGCTGGAATTTGACCCCAAGTTGACAGCCCAGAAAACTTGTGACTAGATTACTGCACACCTCTGTTTTTCAAACTTAGTCTGATTCATGTCGCGCTCTGGTGGCTGGTATTTGTTAAATGAGTAGACCACCAATCAAAACACATGTTGCAACTAACCAAATCTTTGAATACTATAGATTTTGTAAGCAATATTATTTTGAGATATTATTCTTTCACCATGAACCATGTTTCAAAATGATTCAAATTTAATAAGTTTATTGCAAACTACTGGACTACTGTATGTGGTTTCAGTTTGTGTTTATTACAATTTGAGACAGAATGTGGGAGCAAGTGAGAGAGAGAGAAATATTGTAAGATAGAACGAGGATAACAACCGGAGTAACAAAAGAAATTACCAATGCACATCAGAGGGTAGGGTAACTACGGTTGTATGATTTAAAGATGGATAATTATAATCGAACTGCTGTGAATGATATAAAGAGGGAACTATGTTGGGATTGTGTAAAGAGGGAAGAGGTAACTAGGGTGGGGTAATGTACAAAATTGTATATATATATATAAATAATAATATATGTTTAGATAAATCAACATTGCTCCATGGAGTATTATAATTTATCATTTGGCCTTTGACAGCTCTTGAAAGCACACTAGCACAGACAGCTGGTCGGTTTTGTGTTGGCAATGAAGTAACAGTCGCTGACTTGTGTTTGGTGCCACAATTGTACAATGCAAGCAGGTATGTGCTGGTTAATTCTATATTTATGAATTTTAAATATTTTGATCTTTAATCATATATATTTGTAGCTACTGTAATTAAGAATTTTATGAATTATGATGGATGAATTATGTACTCACTACCGATAGAAGAGTCTCCTTTTAAACTTTTACCTCCTGAGTAGACTATTATTGAAGAACTCAGGGCCTCTATAATTTGTTTTGAAACAAGTGTGCAGTTGACTTATACATGTTACTACGAATTCCTGAGAGATGAGTTCAAGTCAATTGCATCTGAAATATTACTTTTGTGGCACAGTGGTCAATCGGTTAGAGCGGTCAGCCCGTAACGTTCAGTGTGCGCTGAGCCAATTGGGTCGAACCGGCCCTCGTCCGAGCAGTCACTGTGTAGGGACCTTGAGCAAGTCAACAATTGCTCTGCAGTACAATTGCAATTGCGCCGTCGAGGCGTGTTTGTGCACTTCTGAGCAAAAAATGTTGGAAGAAGGGCGGTATCAAATTTAGGTAATAAAAAATAAATAAATAAAAAATTACTTTAGGTTAAAGTGAAAGTTCGAGGAAGAATGTGCAGTTGACATTTCTGAGTATTTAGTCACTTGAAGAACTGTCGTAAATATAATATTATAAGACTATCCAGAACTCTGAATTCAACATGTGTTGGAACTGTCAAAAATTGGACTGGTTCACTTTCTAAAAACGTACCCACATTATCACTGTCCATTGTTTCATTTTATCTGAACTACAAAGCAGAATTATTGTTCTTTCTGTCCCGAGAGAAGATCACGAATGGAACGCTATGACGATATGAATATTTGTACGAAACATTCTTATGCAAATATATTGGTCTTCAACAAATAATTTACTTAATTCTGATATTTGGACATGTCTACTTTCGAATTGCACAATTCGATGACATGCAATATATTAACAAACGCCATTTGCATTCACATCAGGTGCAAATTATAATATGCAAATCAGTTATACAACCACGGCAGGACTATGATCGCTTGCCCCATGGAACACTCACGATCTTCACATGATCAGGTAGAGCTACGCGGAAACAATTTCAGAGGCAAAGGAGCACACTCGCTCATTTCTAAATTCAATCCCAGGCAAACTTTATGTTGGAAATCTAGTAACGTATAATTGTAATTATCGAATTGTAGTGCGACCACTGTCCATTGTTTCATTCTTGTGACTTATAATTGTAATTAACAATTTATATTGTGCCATTGTCTAATGCAGCAGGCGATGCTTGGCCTTTGCAAATGTTTGGGTCATTTGACAGGCATGCTGTATTGGGATTTGCATGTTCCGTTTACATGCATGCAAAACTCCATTACTGTGAAATTAACTTTGTTTGGTTGGAGCTATGCAGTTCACAAATTACCATCGTTTGAGTAGACCTTCGTGCGTAACAGAATTAACTTAGTTTTAGAGGAGCTACGGTGATGGAATGACATGGATGTTTTTTTGTCGTCTCTTATTTGATTGTGGAAAGAATTCGTTCTGAATGTAAAAGTTTCTTGATAGTTTGATTGTCTTTTATATTTGACGAGGAACTGTTGATGCAATGCAAATTAATGGTCATTGCTATCATAATGTTTCATAGGCAGTAGCCCCATTGTATATTATTTGTCATTTAAAAGTTAAAACCTGATATTTGGAAGTTTTATAGGGAATGGAGGAGCAGCAACTCTACTTTTCGTCATATTATCTTCCATTTGAAACATAGAGTCCTAGAAATTTAAGAATTTTTAAAATTTAATTGGCATTTATTCAGTGGCACATGTTCTACTGTTTAGGTTTGGCGTTGATTTGGCGCCATTTCCAATAATTAATCGAATTGTTGGCGAGTGTGGTAAGTTGGAAGCTTTCCAGAAGGCTGATCCTTCGAGACAGCCTGATTATCCGGAACAGGAGAAAAAGTGACTGTTGACGATAAAACATCGATCATGACTAACTAACATTCAGGTGCTACGATATTTAATAGAGTACTCAACAATATATATATATATATATATATAACAAAAGTGCAATTAATCATGTAATCTATAGTATGTTGAATTATTTTAGAAATGTTGAAGCTACGTTATTTGTCAGTATTATGATAACGAATTCACTTGATTTGCTAGATTTTCTGTTGAGGTTTTCTTTACAAGGAAATCATAATTATATATGCCGATAATTAACTTTGTGGCTTTGAATGCAACTTTGTTTACATTGGATAATAATGTTATTTGTGTGGACTTCAGATGTTCAATGTTGAAACAGGACAAGGGGCTGGCACATAATAAACTACACAATACAACTGTTATTTGATATCGCCCTTCTTACACTTAAGTTCAGAAGTGCACACATGCCTCGACAGCGCTGCTGCAGTTGTAATGCAGAGCAATTGTGTGCGAAGGACTTTCCCAAGGTCCCTACACAGTGACTCCTTTGACGAGAGTCGAACCCGTTCACTCGGCGCACACTGAGGTTTACGGGCCGACCGCTCTAACCACTCTGCCACCATGCCACACATGCAGCTTCAGTAATGAAAGGGTTGGGCTACCAGAAACGACTTTTATCAGATTTTACTAGTTAATTCCGAGTATAGGAAGGGTTGAAGCTATGCGTGTTCTAGGGATAACAGTAAGTTCCAACATGAATATAAGCGCCATTTTTGAGGAGGTAGCATCCACATGCGCTTCGTCAATGTGCGCACTTCAGGTGCTTTGCTCGCCTGATTTACCAGCATTTTCATTGCACGAGGTGTATCCTATGACATCTTTGATGCGGGCCTTGCCATTATGGTGTTAATAGGCGCAAGCATGTGATAGAAAGGTCGTGAGAAGGAGGAATAGGTGCGGATATACTCGCGACACCATTGGTGGAGCGCATAGTGGATGAAGCGGATACTTTCCTGTTTCAGGCTGATGTAACTGATAATAATCGTATTCTGAGAAAGGACTTAACCACCGGCTATTAACAACAAATACAATTTACGAGCTAAGATTACACCTTACCAACCAAAGATGATCAGAGTCTTGTGTCTCGACTTCTTTATAGATTTATAGAAATATTTATTTTCTGAGATTGATTGAATGTAGTGAAAATGGGATACTATAATAACCCAGGTTTTCATCCAGTTGACTAGGTAGAGGACAATATGTAATGTAATATGCCTGTAAAATATATACATAATTGTATAGCTCAAGCGTTATTGTAAACTAATTTGTTCCCTTATTATGTAATGTAATGTAAATCCTCAATTTCTTAGTGACCACAAAAGCCTCGTCAGGGAGACCAGCTTATTCACCGGCGCAAATATTGAATTGGATTGAAAAGTTATAGAATGCAATCATGTGTGCTAGTTGACATAAGCTAATAGCTTGAAATTCATTCTACATAAACCGCAAACAAGTGCTGCACACTCGACAATGATAGTCAAAGACTATGTTACAAAACACCTAATTACCGGTCGTCCTCGTTTCACTCTGAAACGGAAGGGAGTGAACTGACTTTAGTGCTGAGGGTCGGCGAGACCGTGATCCTGTCCGCTGGCACGAAAGCGATGACGTAGAGAATGGGAACGAACTGGCAGCCAAGCGTGACGAAGCAGTTCAGCAGGAGGCAGACTCCCAAGATGGCCGACTGCAGGTAGGCGTAGTAGGCAGTGAAGTAGGCGGGGATGAAGACAACCCAGGCGAATAGTGTAGTCGAGACGGAGATGAATATGAACCAGGACTCGTTGAAGTTGTCCGGGAGTTTCCTGGTGATGAACCCGATCCAGGCGCAGGTCAGCATGATAAAGACGTTGTAGGTGAGAGGAACGAGGAACCAGACGGTCGATTTGTCGCAGTGGAGCTCCACGTATCGGTCGAACATGCTAGGCATCTTCAGCTTCGTCGTCGACGGTGCCAGCCATTCCGACATCAGAACCAATGCCACCTGTTCCAACAGTTGAAATGCGTGTCGTTTACTCAGTCTCTAAGAAACTATTGATAGGTGCATCTCCGTCCGTCCGTCCGTCTGTCTATATATGTGTCTATGTATGTGTCAGACTTTGTGTCTATCTATCTATCTATCTATCTATCTATCTATCTATCTATCTATCTATCTATCTATCTATCTAGCCATCTAGCCATCTATCTATCTAGCCATCTATCTATTTATATCTATCCATCTATCTGTCTTTCTACCTACCTAACTACGTATCTACCTAGATACACGTACCTATCTATCTATCTATCTATCTATCTATCTATCTATCTATCTCTCCGCCCACCAACCCATCCATCTATTTCTGTCTGTCTTTATGTCTGTGTCTCTCTCAGCTACAGCCTATATGCTGCTCAACATCTGTATAAGAACTAATTTTGACAAAGGCGTGTTACATATTATTTAACTTATAAACAAGTCAATAAATGAGTGATTTTCTTACCGCGCCAAATCATTCCTCACTAAATATCTTGCCTGTATACTTTGCTCCTTCCTTCTAATATTTAAAGCTGATAACCACTTGCCTGAACCAGAATAAGCAGATTGACGATGAGTATCTGAGACACGGTTGAGACGCAGGAGGGGGGCCTGGTGCTCTTCCTTCCGCCGGCAAAGATCCTGTAGATGCGGACGTTCTTGACGAGCAGCGGAGCGTAGATGATGTTGATGCCAATGTGGAATGTCACGCTCCTCGTCACGCATACGATGCTCGCCGCATCCGGTCTGGCGACGAAGATGCCAACAGCTGCTGCAACCGTCACGGTTCCAAGGAGGATGAAGAGGCTGAGCTCAATGCTCGTTGCCTTGACGATCTTATGGTGACGCTTAACCAGGTAGACGGCTGTGCACGTCACAGAGAGGATTGCACCTACCACGGCCAGTCCCAGCATTGATATGGAGATGGGATGTGACAGATGAAGATAGACGGGGTCGATGGGGAGACAGACGTCTGCGTCGTCGTCTGGCCACTCGAAAATGGGGCAGGCGTGGCAACCTGTACGATTCTGGCTGACGATCTCGTTGTCGCGGCACGTACCGCAGGTCCAGCAACAGGAGACGGCCTCTCTGATGACGTACTCGTTGTTGGAGCACGGAAGGCTGCAGACGGAGGTCGGTGGTCGGTGGAAGCCGGGGTCTGCCGAGGTCGGGTTCGCCGATGGGGTCTGGTTCATCGTGAAGGGGCTCCAGTCGATGATACCTTCATCCACTATAAGGACGGACAGAGACGCGTTCCAGACTCCGATGACCTCTGAGGTGAAGACCTCCCCATCCTTCAACTTCCTCTGATATTGCATGACGACGAGGTTTTCCACCAGATCTCCGTTCTCGTCGAAGCTTATTCTTCCAATCGTCCCATCCACAGAGCTGTTAAGCAGCCTCTGAAGTAGGACGTCGCCTAGAATACAGCTGCCGAGGACCGTCCTGTCGCTGAATCCGTCCGGACACTCGTCGGAGATGTAGTCATGCAGAACGGAGGCGTAGAGCGTAAAGGCGTCATAGATACGATTGACGAGGCCCATATGAGGCTGGCAGATGGTGACGTTCAGAGTCTGGTTCTGGTCGCAGACCACGACTCCCGTCTTGTTGGTCGAGGTACCGTCATCGAACGTGCAATTGAAGAAGTCCTCGAAAACCTCCCTCACCCAGACGCTTCCGCGATAGTTCGCAGGAGTACGGGTGTTCATGAAACGAATGAAATCGGGCATCGGAAAAGCGGGATGGTCCACGTAGAAGAGCCCTTCCAGCATGTCCCTATAAGATGCTCCTTCCAAACCCGTCAGGGAATCGGCGCCTAGAAAGACGAACCTTCCTCTAGCACCCCTTTCCCCCAGGGCGTCGAAGAGACTCTTCAGGACATTGCCCTCCAAGAAGAGAATGACAACACGGGCGTTTCTCTCGGCCACCAGAGAGTCCGCGATCACACCGATGTCTTCCGTACTGGCGTCCGATGAAATCCTAAGACTGACTGCAAGACAGATGTTGTAGTTGAGACCTGGTTCCCTGAGCAGGCTATCGATCTGTGCAGCCCCGTTCTCTCCGTACGGTCCCTGCGAGTAGACGAGGGACACGTACGTCCACCCGAAGTACCGAATGAAGTCGAATGCCGTCCGACACTGGTACCTGTCGGGTGCCACCAACCTCAGGAAATACTGAAAGCGACTCTTATCGCTCAGGGCATCGCTCGTCGTGTAGAGTCCAACTGATGGCAGGTGGAACACCCCGAGAAGACTCGCAATGGCCGCTGCGATTCGGCTGGTCAACGGTCCCACTATGCCTACGACGTGGTAGTGACTTCGAAGACCGCATTCATCCGGAGGAGACTGGGGTGTGGCGTTAGGGTTTATTTGGACGTCATCCCGAATGAAAAGCGTGGACACTTCTAGCGACTGCATGTCGCTGAGGCAGCCATCGACGTTGACGAAACCAAGGGAGACGTTCGGAAGGAGGTCCTGCCTCTGGTTGATCCGGTCGACGACGTATTCCACCATAAGCTCAGATGCGCACCCGTTCCGCGTCCGCTTATTTGAGCAGCGTTCCGTCGCTTGATCGTAGGTGTGAATGTCGATGAAGCTGCCTATGTTGATGTCGCCCTCCCTGGCGAACACGGAGCTCCTGTCCGGGTATCTGACTCCGGGAACGTTGGGAGGATGCTCGCTGACAGCGGAGGTCCCACACCTGCATAGGCCGACGAATAACGACAGCCAATAAAGCATGCCATCGGGTCTCATCAAACGCCACATTGTAACGTAATGTAATTACTGCTCCGGTCTGCCTAGAGTGCTGAGGTGTATTGTTAGTCACGACTTCAATGAAGACGTAAACTTTCCAGAGTGACTAAGATTGTAGGTGTCTTCGCAATATACATTTAGGCTTTTGCCTGTCAAGTAAAAACCACTTGCTACTGAAACGTATAGGCCCTAAGGAATACAGAAATTTTCTACGTTTACTAATATTGTGATTGTACCTGCATAGGCCTACTGTTTTTCCAGTTCGTGTGATAATATTCGACGATTCTAAAGACTCTTGCAGTTGGCGTTAAATATTGCTAAAGTTAACAGTGACGATTTAGCTCTGTGTAGTCTATTTATCTTTGCAGATGAAAAGAAAACTTGGCACATACGGTACAGTCATAGTCCGTTGTGTTCCGCCAGTTCCGCGATTGTAAAACAATCATAAACAGCTGCGTTGGTTTAGCGATGACGACATAGAAGGCTGTATATATCACTCTGCAGCCTATTGAGTCTTTGTGTAAAGTTTTAAAGCGAAAACTTACGAGATAATCGTCGCCCGCTGGTGTTCTCAGGTAACACCAATGAGTCTGTGTTTATTTGCGATTGATGGCAATGTCTGCGTCGTGCTTTATGTGGGCAAACGACGTCGGAACCATGTGCTCGCGTGTGGTTGCGGATCGACTATAGATTCATCTCGAATAAGCAGCTTAGCCATAAACCTATTACATGAGCCGTTTGCGTGTTTCAGTTATGTTGGGAAACATGTGATTGGACGGTTGAGACGCATAGTATAAACCTATTGCAGATTTTTCAAAAGTTCATTTCTTATCGCTGTGTCTGGCATCATGCTATTGCGCCGCATTTTGTATTGGCTGCGTGACTTTTTAGCAACGTCTTTTAGCTGGCCTCCTCCATGATACGACAAGGAGGATATTATTATGATTAGGTCTATTAATTGTTATGGTTGAATGGGTGAATTAATTAGCGAATTAATTGATGATAGACACGAATGAATGACACGTTATACTCGAAGTGAACTCCGAGGCATCTGATATATATCAGATAGTCCTTAATAAGCTAATCAGTTTATGTCATAACATCGACGTTAGTGGGGCAGCATAAATTAGAGCACACTGACACGTATGCTTACTTGACCCGTTAATTATTTCATGACAATTATTTCGGCTGGCATGGTCGTTTGACGTCCGACTTTCAATACATCAGATGCTTATTATTAAGAACTGAATAAACAGACTGTTTGGTTGCATTTACTACGAGAGTGCAAATTGATGTTGTGATATATGCGCTCGTTCCATTCTTTTTCAGTCTCGTAGTCCTTAACAGGGAACCAGTGTACCCAGAGGCGGCGATCTCGTTTGACAAGTGGGGGGAACACCCAATGAGAGGGGTAGGAAATGTGGGAAGATACGCGTATAGTCTAAGCGTGCCCATTCCTCCTCGTCGCAAGGCTTGCCGTGTAACTTTCTTCTCGAGATTGACTACTGTACATTGTCTCTCTCTCACCCTCTCTGTCTCTCTCCCTCTCTCTCTGTCTCTCTGTCTCTCTGTCTCTCTGTCTCTCTGTCTCTGTCTCTCTGTCTCTGTCTCTGTCTCTCTCTCTGTCTCTCTCTCTCTCTCTCTCTCTCTCTCTCTCTCTCTCTCTCTCTCTCTCTCTCTCTCTCTCTCTCTCTCTCTCTCTGTCTCTCTCTCTCGTCAATCACTCATTTCCATAACCACAATCTGATTCACCTCTAGATACTCCATCCCCTACTGCATGATGACTCTCCTCCTTCCCCAGTCTTCATCGTCATTATCCATCTTCCAACCAGAGACGGTCTCAAAGAGACTGAAATATCAAATCATATTATAATTCTCTTCGAACTTGGTCCTATGCCCACCACCTTACTGAAAGACTGTACATTTATCCTAGTTCCAATAATTTCCAAAACGATCAACCTCAATTTATCTACTGACTAGTTTCCCTTACTCTTCAAACATTCTATAGTCACTCAAGTCCTCAAAAAAACATCGCCCGATCAAGACATCTGTTCTAATTACGTTCATTGACCTCTCTCTAACCTGTCGTTCATTTCTAAACTAATCGAGCGCATTGTCCTGTCACAGATCAATGACTACCTGACTTCCAACTCACTCTTCATCTGAATTTGACAAGCGGCAGGCACTCAACCGAACCCTTCTCACTTCCATCTGCAATAAACTTCTTTTTGTCGTCTCTCACCAATAAGTCTCCTGTCTCTGCCTCCTTGATTGTTCTGCAGCCGTCGACACATCGATCACAACATATTGCTCCAAACCTGTATATTTGGTTCGGTGTCACCTACAATGCTCTTCTCTAGATCCTAGCTCTCTAACAGTAACAGCTCATTCTAAGTCAAAACATCGGAAATCCTATCCCAATCAAGTCCGCTCGTCTGTGGTGTCCCGCAAGGTTCTGTTCTCTGGCCCTTAATTCTTGTTCATGCTATACATTTGGAACGAGTTCCACGTTCGCTGCAACACTTTCCCTCTGTCAACAAGCGCGAGTGTAACTTTCGTCCAAGGCCTCATGACTATACCCTACCCGTAACAGACAATGAAAACTTCTTTATCCCAAGAGTAGGCCTACTACTGTTCAAGCAAATGCAATATAATGGCCCTTGTCATCAAACCCAAACAATAGTCTTAATCAAATATTTTGTTACTAGGTTGCAGTTTGCCAACCTTGTCTTAATAATAAACTAAAATCATCATCACGACCACACTTAGTCACTCAACAAAGTTGACGACACCTAATTATTCGTTTCGATCTCTCAAAACAGTCTCTCCGATTCCATACAGCATCTGACCAATCTGTGGCTTCATGTATTACTTAACAGCATGGCGTCGAGTTTACCTGCACCGCAGCAAGATGATTGTGTCAAACAACAACTAATTAGTTATAATAATAATAGTGGCTTTAGTTTAACAACACTCTGTGATAAAAAAATCATTTGCGTCGCCCTGTTAGTCGATCAGTCGTTCTCCTTTTGGTCTATTTTGTCTGTTTTATCATCCATCGCTTTGTCTTTTCAGTTCGTTTCTTCTCCTTCTATTCAGTTAATCAATCAATCAATCAAACGATCAATCAAATGATCTATGCAATATATAAAGCGCCTCTTCAGATAGCTATTCGCAGGCCCGGTCAAAGAGGAAGGTCTTAAGAAGTTTATCGAAAGAGCCATACACAGGTCGCGCGAGAGAAATTGCGGTCAGATGGGAGGCTCTTCCAGACACTGTGACCTAAGTGTTTCGTTCTTTGGAATAGCCTAAAGGTCAATTCAATCGATCACACGTTGGCCTACACTCAAGGTAGTCTGTGGTTTTCTTCTCTCATTACTTATTACTGAAATATAGCTCTAGAAAAAACAGGACTGCTTCTTTAATTATTAATTATTACGACATTCATCTTATTGTAACCGTTATAGATTGTAATTGTTATAGTTCGTCGCTTGCTTGCTCGAACCTCTACGCCAACACAGTCACAAGTTATGACGCTGTAACGACGCTGCCTATAGGACTAACATTTGCCATGAGTGTAACTCCGGATTGTCATCAATAGTCCGTCACGACTATGTACGCATCATTACATCACTCGATCGCTACGTCGCGCGAGTTCATTGCGTCAAAATCTCCCGCACGAACTGTATATAATTCTCTGATTGTAGTGGATATAAACCCGTCTCCGAGCGACTGTCACGGTCACGCTTAGCTCGGAACTCGCCCGTAATACAACCAGATTCCCTCGTTAGGACATGAATGATCGGACTCCACCTGAATTCGTCCTTCCAGTTCTTCCGCTAAGCCCCGTTTCTAACCATCGTGAACTTTCGTTCACTCGGTGCTTGACCCTGTCGGGATTTCGACGACCTTGACGACGACTACTGTCAGATCGTCCGAGCTCATGCCTCCATCCCGCTCCAGCACATGCTCCTCTTCCTCCAGGATAGCGGGAGTGGTGCTCGACCTGGAATGTTCCTGGAGTGGCGTTCGTTCACCGTCCGATAATTCTCTCACTTCTGCGCACTCGTCCTTCTCGTTGGGGCGATATTCGTCCTCTTCAATTTCGCTGATGCTTCCGTCAGAGTAGATCATCCTGTTGGTGAGTACCTGGATGCGTTGGTTCAGCATTCCCGGCTCCTCGCGCATGCTGGACACCGGACCGGAGTCCAGTTTCGACCGCAGCTCGCGCAGCAGACGCCAGCTCCGCGGGTGGACTATCGCTTTCACCTTGCGGCGAAACCTCGCACAGAGGCTCAGCTCCCCCGATCGTCTGACTAGCCAGATACGCTGTTGAATGAGGGCGATGCGAAGCCTGAGGCCGACGCGAGCGTCCAGGGTCCCGATAGGACGAACTAAATTGTCCGCATGGAAGAGTGAGTTTCTTGCCTGGACCAAGTAGCGCGGCTTTACTTGACTGACGGTGCTACCAGTGACTTTGGTGCTGCTTGTGACGCTAGCGCCACTTGTGCCTATGCTGCCTCGGGTGCCGCTGGCGCCGGCAACGCTGTCTTCTGTTTGTCTTCTTGAAATCGTAACCGGCCAGTTGTTAGCGTTGACGTTGCCGGCTGAGGTCGTCGGTGGCAGGGTATGAGTAAGAGTAAATGGAGGAAGTGGAGAACTGAGACGAAGGCGGCTGTCTGTGATCGACTGATAGGAAGATTGGGATAGAGGAATTGGAGCAAGGGAAAGAGGAAGAGGTGGAGGAGATTGAGGAGTAGCAGGACGAGATGATGTGGTCTTTCGAGTGGGAGACAGAGGCAGAGTTAATGGACCAGGTGATGATGACGAAGAACAACAACAACTGGAAGAGTGTATTTGTATGAAGTGAGACGGAGGACGCAATGTGGAAGGAAGAACTGGAAGAGATGGAGGAAAGGGAACACGAAGGGGTTGAGATGGAGTCGTTCTGTAGGAGTGAGGAGGAAGAGAAGTAGCAAAGGAAGGAGACTGATTAGGAGCAATGAGAGGATGAGAATAAGGTGACTGAGGAAGATGAAACGGATCCTTAATTGTGTGAGACGTAGGAGCACCGGAAGGTTGAGGAGAGGAATACAGAGGAAGAAGACGCCTGTTGGTTAGAAGAAAAGGAGCTGAGAAATAAGGTTGAGATGGGAGTGGAAACGTAGGTCGAACAGATGGACACTTACAAGAGAATTGACGACGGATATGACCCTGGGAACGTATCGATCCCAGGGGGTCAGAGGTATTATCGTCGTCCGCCAAAGATTGACACGGTCCATTCGACCGATCGATGTCTTGCTGCGTCGAGGCTGGTGCAAGGCAGCGCATCGAGGCGTGACCGGTCTGGCAGTGCCTCTGGATCTGCGAAGGTCGTTGATGGGTGAGTCTTTCAACAGGAAACTGAATGTCGACATCGTTCTTTGCCACTCCTTCTTTCCCCAACGGCGACCTCTCTTCTTCTTCCTCTTCGTCTTTGCCTGTGGCTCTGTCTTCTGCTTTGTCTTCTTCTCTGTGTTCTGTCGGTCGACTGTGATTGGAACGGCGACTTCTGATTCTCAGCGGAAAACACCACTGAATAAATCGATATAAACGGTAAATAGTTCTATTCTAACTTAGAATAATCCAATCCCACTAAGAACAATCTCAGAAAATTCTATTAGAACTCAATAAGAACTTAATCAATAATAACTTAATAATAATAATAATAACTTAATAATAATAATAATAACTTAATAATAATTATAATAACTTAATAATAATAATAATAACTTAATAATAATAACTTAATAATAACTTAATTAATATGAACTTAATAAGAACTTAATCAGTTAATAAGAATTTCAAGATTAATACTCATAGGCCAACCTGATCGAAGCTTAGCGAATGAAGGCATTGTTGCAGTCTTGTATGCAAGACTTTAAACTTCAAGACCAAGACGAGTCCGATACAGTGAAATGCCGAGACCGAGACAGTGAAGTCCCGGACCGAGACACTAGGTTCAAGACAGTTCGAGACAGTAAAAGACAAGTGATCCTATATAAAAGGCTGTAAAATATTAATGTATCAGTTTTCAGGAATAAGGTTCATTTGTAATTTCAATTTGAAACTTAATTGTAATGTATATCGTACCAATTCCCAAGAATAGTTTTTATATTACCGAGTTTTATCTCTTGCGATATTTCTTCTTCAGCCTACCTTCTGAATAGTATAAAGAAAGCACGTCTGAAATCTTCTAGACGATTTTAAACAAGGAAATTCGATACCAAACACCAAACGAAATTATAAATTCACACACCCAGATAAACTCGAAGTTGTTCCGATCGTTTCGGTTATGGTGGTTTTACATCAATGACAGACTAATAGTCAATTGTTTGTCAATAGGCCTAACTTAAAATTGCGTAAACGCAAGTTTCACAATTTCAGGTTCTCTCTCAGACATTTTTCCACTTTAAGACAATTGAATTGATTTCTGTACCATGTGACTCGATCGCGCGTTAACCAGAATTACCGTTTCTAGTAAATTCCGGTTTCAGTTTCTAGCACAAAATTTTAAGACATTTAACGCAAAACTTATTGAGACCGCTTGTTCGAGACAGAACAAAACTTTCACTTCAAGACAGTTTTTAAAAATTCGAGACACTACCTCGAGACCGAGACCGAGGCAGCAGGCTTCCGAGACCAAGACCGAGACACTAAAAAACTGTCTCAAGACGTCTCGAGACCGAGACACTGTCCTGAGACCACACATCTCTGCATTGTTGACTGCAGTTGTCAATCTTATCTCACGTAGGCTATAAACATTCTGTTTCCAAATATAATCTTTCCAATATCAACTCTTAATAGTCCAACTTTAACTCAAAATAATCCAATTCAACCTAAAACAATCCCGTACAAGTATAACCTTATTCCGCTTGTAATCAATCTTATTTTCATGATCAATCCAATTCCAGCAACGTCAACTCTTAATAATTATATTGTAGATCAAATCAATCTATTTCCCATTTCAACAATCCCATCTAATCGTTTTCTACCTGAAGTCAATACGTTTACAAATATGAATATTCATATTATTGATATTTGAAATTGTAATTAATCCTATTCTATCTGAATAATTAACCATATTCTGTCCAATGCTAGGAATTAATGCTCTAATTATAAATAAAATTATTCATATTACTTAGGTCTGTATCATTGAAAGATAGTGGCTTATTTGGAGGTTATACAATTAGGACTATTTAATTTCCTCTGTAAACAAATCGGAACCTTCATAAAACCAATTATTAGAGATAAGTGCAGTAGAGATCTAACCTAGACTCTACTGACTTCTAGAGCGCCATTTTAATAATACAAATGGCATCAATCAGTGACGCTCCGAGTGAAACCGTTGTCAAGGCTAGACCTGTGTGGTTGTGGTTGTCTGTTGACTTCGCAGAGGACACCTGGCGAAATCAGACATCTTTTAAGAGGCGCTACTTAAGTCTGGCTGACTGACTAAATGAATGAATGAATGGACTTCGGTCACGAAAGCTAGAAGGCGTTAGCGGAGGGTCAATGAGTGAAACAGCCAATTGAGTCTTTATATACAGTCTTAGAAATTGCTAAGCATCACACAACTGTCGCATCATGGAAAACAGCTAAAACACCTGCGCTACATCAATGATCAAATCAGGTCCACAATAGCCGGGCTGATGTGTCCTCTAAGGAGCCAGGTCAGACTCCGGGGAGGTGTCAGAGGGTTTAGACCATAATTAGGCCTACATGAAAGAAACGACCTAACGCGGAGAAACGAGTGCAGTGAATTTCAAAGCTGTAAGCTTCACTGTTCATTGTGATAGTACGGGGCAGGACAGACAGCTAGTCAAACACAAGGACAAAATGGAAGCAAGACAGAATTACGAAGACGGATGGAATAACACAGGTAGATCATTTAATGATAGATTCAAGAGAAATGATATCCAAATGATCCCAAATAAGCGGTGATTATCCTAGGGTGAGAATGAGTCGCCATCTTCTCCGATTGTTAATCAAGCCTAATCAACTGACTCAAATCGCTTTCCTCGAATATGAAACGATCCAGTACTCACTAACATGTTAAGAGAGCGATCATCGAAAGGAATTCTCCGTCGTTTTTCGCATAGTTAACGCCTGCTTAATATTCAACCAGACACGTTAGGCAAAAGCATCAGAATCGAAACTTTATATAATCGAAACTTCAATAGGTATGACGCTAATGCTATACACAAATAGAAATAATGGATTGAGGTGAGTATGACGTATTAATTCGTGGAAACACTTTTCAACATGCATTCATGGCAACGTCTTTGATTCCTTCAGTTATCGTGAGCGACATCAATTATGTTGTTGACGTCATCGTCAAACAGCTGTGGACACAAGAAGCAAACAGACAGACAGATAGACCGACGGACAGCCAGACAGATTGACCGACGGACAGACACGCAGAAACTACGAGAACACGTGTACATCACGATGCTAAGAAGAAAGCGAGTTAAAGTAAAACAATGGAGTGAGTGACAATGTGATGTTAGTCTACGCTGATCTGCGCCCTTATAAGCGTTGTGACATCTAGCGAGTGAGCCGAGAATTGCGACAAATAATTATCGGCTCATGCGATCGAATGGGTGTATGTAGTCGAGAGAAACAGCATCCTATCAGTCCTATGTATATGAAATCATGCCTACGTATGTTCGTATGTCTTTGTGCATAGATATGAACAGAAGCTATGTCTCTATAGAATTGGCGAGGAAAGATTCGAGTCCTGTCAACAGAGAGAGAGAGAGAGAGAGAGAGAGAGAGGTGAAGAATAATAATAGCAACAAAAGCAACAATTATTACTATGGCAACGCAAACTCAACCATATTGCAACGAAGCAATGACGTCGAGCGGAGTTAGCCTATTCGAACAGATGAACCCACGATATCGAACTGAAACATCAGAATAGGCATACCCGGGAGACCCCCGTAAATGGCCCGCAAGAATCGACGAGTTTCAAGGGCCTGGGGCTGGCGCTCAACCAACTTATGAAAATATTATATATAATCAGTTATGCTAAGTATATATGTACGCCTCTATAAATTACTCCTAAATTATACAGACACCTAACTACAATCAGTTTACACTTAAAGCATCTTGATATCACCAAACTCATCCTTCATCACTATGGAACAAGTTCACTTCCGTCATAGTGGCCCGTGAAAACTCTGCTTAGGCGCAGTGAATTTCTCTGCCTACATTTCTGTCGTCATGCCTGGCGAGCAGATGGGTCTTTAGCTTAGCCTTCGGTCTTAGAGGACTCAACCGTCGAGTCAGCAGAATGGATCTCAGAAGAGAGACTGTTCAACACCTGGACCACATAGTCGCGCTTGTATAATATATATATTATAATCATTAATCACAGAGTTACGTCTTCATCCGTCGCACGCAAGGATCGCCCTTCTCACGCCATCTCAGTCGAAGACCTGCCTTGGATGAGGGTGTTTCGTCCCCCTAGTCGTCTCAGATATTCCGGAGAGGGTCCGTGGCGTGCCCTGAAGACATAGCTTATACTCGAGTCGACGCGGAACGAGGAGCCAGTGAAGGACTACGTCGAATAGCGTGTTAAGTGATATAATGCCTGTGGATATCTGCAGATCATTGGATTGATTGACGAGTGACATAGACAAACAGAGAGAGAACGAGAGACAGACAGAAAAGCATGCATACATTATTTTGTCTTCATTTATTTGATCAACCTGGATGGCAATGGCATACCGCAACCAGTTACAAGGCAAATTTAAAGAAGCAGTCATGCATATCCATCCATTCAATCATTCATTCATTCATTCATTCATTCATTCATTCATTCATTCATTCATTCATTCATTCATCCATCCATCCATCCATCCATTCATTCATTCATTCATCCATCTCTTTATCATTCATAAATCCGTCCAATCATCCATCTATCCATTCATCCATCCATCCAGAGGTGTAACAAAGTTTTGAAAAGTGGGAGCGGGGTCATAATATAAAAAATATTGCGCAAAGTGCAAAAAGTTTCTCTTATTACTACTTTTTTAATTCTGTCATCCCAGAAATTTGAAAAATGGGGGCACAAATTATCTTAGCAAAAGTAATCTTAAAAAGCCATTGGATAAACATATGAAAGAACAAATTTAGGGGAACATGGGAGCACTGAGCACTAAAACTGGGGGCTTTATCCCAGTTATCAAACTTGGGGGCCGGTGCTCCCCTGCTTCCCGCTTGTTACACCCCTGCATCCATCCATTTATTCTTTCATTCATCTATTTATCATCCATCAACCCATCCAATCATCCATCCATTCATTCATCCATCCATCTATTTAACATCAATCAATCGATCAATCCATCCATTCATTCATCCATTTATCAATTCATTCATTCATCCATCCATTCATCCATCCATCTATTCATCCATTTATCCATTCATCCGCCCATGCATTCATTCATTCATTCATTCATTCATCTATTCATCCATCCATCCACCCATCCATCCTCCCATTCATTCATCCATTCATTCATCCATCCATCCATCTATTTATCATCCCTCCCTCCATCCATTCATCTATTTGTCATCCATCCATCAATCCATCCATCCATCCATTCATCTGTTCATCCGTTCATCCATCAATCCATCTATCTATCTATCTATCTATCCATCCATATATCAATGCACGTCATTCTATTTGCTGTCTGATTATTGGATAACGTATCGGGTGTTTACCATGCAACTTCCGCTTTTAACCAAAGGTCACCGGAAGAACTCTCGGCCTTTGACCGCTAATAAAGACGTCCACAGTCAACACACACAAGCACACAGACACACAGACACGCACACACTGACACATACACATACGTCACTCTATCTCTGTAGTATTGATTAAAGCACTTCACTAAGATCGACAATTTATATAGCGGCGTAAGTGTTCGGCTATTTCTAGAACGAAAAATCGATCCTAAGGATATTGTGGTCATTATACGGTTTGATGCGCCATCGTCTGAAGCCTAGCACACTATGATTCCGCGCTACTGAAGTTACTAATTACAATTACAATTCAACATGTTGTAACTTAGTCGTAAGTTAACAAAGAGTCGTCCAGGTACAGTGTTGACATCACTTCCCTTGATTATGGCACCGAATTCTGTGAGCTTTGGCGCTCCATCGCCAAAAAAGTCCGCTTCGTGACAAGTGCGTTAAATAGACATAGCTCTTGGCCGCACTGGATTTATAGGATTAACATGCGGGCATTGGGAAGGGGCATTAAAACAGGGCCTTTGTCTTCCTTCCCTTTGCTGCTCTTGGAGAGGCCTTAATAGGTTATACTGGAAGAGCCTGATAATGGCCAAGTAGAGTGGATCGCTATTAAAAGATTCCAACTTGACCTGACTTTTTAATTTCGATAAATTATTGGAAATAATTACTTAAACAAGGCATTTTTATGTCTTAATTAGCATCTGTATTTAAGTGCAACTACTTAAGTGACGTTTTATTTCCTAAACGTTATAACGAGCGATTTTACTGATGTCATTAGGCCTATATGACACGTGTCTGTCATTAATAACGCTACAAAGATTTCAATTTTTTGTTTTTGTAATCACTCTATTTACAAATATTGGCCCTTCTTTGACCAAAGTAATAAACTATGTAACCATGTAAACTATGTAAAAAATATAATAATAATAATAATAATAGTAATAGTAATAATATTAAGAAATACGTCAGGGAAAAATAATAATAATTATGATTATCATTATTATTATAGTAGTAATAATAATAAATATAATAATAATAAGTAATTCGTTTAATTTCAAACTGACGAACCGCAGTATGATTACACGTAGGGCCTACAGCTCTACACTATAAAAAACGATAACAAGTTATTACAAGAGTCGATTTAACTGCCAGCAGCCATGCAAGGCACCCATTACGCTCTACATCATAGACATCGCTTCCTAGGTGTTTTCATGCAGACGCTGAATTATTTGCTAATAAAGTGTGTATATTAAATTTATATATATATATAAAATATATATATATAAAATATATATATATATAATATATAAATATATATATATAATATATATAAAATTACAATGTGAAAGGTGAAGGTGGGGGCAGAAATTGGTGCATAATTTAAATGCCTCACATTCTAGACCAAAACTACGACTCTGGTTGGAGAGATATGTCAGCTTATGAATGATATCTAATCATTAAAATATTTCGAGGTATACAGTATCTGGTGACGCTGGCTATTGAGAGCGCAGGTGCGAGGTGTCGCCTTTATAAATTACCAAGGAAGGTTAATAACGATAGGCAGGTGATCGCATCTTTCGAAGTTTTTATTGGCATCAGTCACGTGCATTCAGATGACAACGGACTTCGCTATTAGGATATTATGACAGCAGCCCCGCATCTCTCCGTCTACATTTCCTTTGAAAGATTAGCGACAGCGATTGTCTTCCGTATTGGAAAATATTTTTGTCTCTTGCGGAAGGCGGCCATTGTCAGCGACTAGAAGATTACCTCCTACGCGGAATCTCTCATCCCCTAGATACATACATAGGCCTGAAATCACTTCAACCGTCTTAGGGAATTAGTGCATGATAGGGGTTGCAAAGGTTCGTCCCTTTGTATATCTGCAACGTATGCAGTGACCATTGATCACCAATTAACTCTCGGGCCGTAGGGACGTCGGACACCTCAACCGTGGATCGTGAGTGATCCGTCAAATGCAGCCGCGTTTCTACTATTAAAGCAAAGAATCTTATAATTATCGTCAATGCAAAGTGCGACTTACTGCAGAATGGATGAAGCTGCATAATATGGAATCTCATCTGCAGCGCCATTCGATTTGCCTCTGAACTAATTCCCTCTTTTGATGATTGGGGAAAATCCTTTCGGGTCATTAGGTGTCACTCGCCAAGTCGGTCGGTTCAAAGGGGTGCTTCATATCGGAGCGACCCTTTCGCTCGAATTTACTTTCAATAGATGAATGACTTTATGGGAAGGTCATTAAGAGTTGCTTAACGGTCAGTGAGCTCGCTGGAACAATTAAAGTAAGATCTGCGAGCAATAATGCACTCAAAGAAGTCAAACAGATTTCGATTGAACCCCATGGACAGTTGAGGGTCGCTCAGCGTGCGACTTCGTATAGGCCTATGTCACAAGCGATCGAAAGAGAAGAAAGAGAAAGTGAAGAGGGAGAAAAAGAAAGAGCAAAAGAGTAGAAGGTAAAAAAGAAGAAGGTAAAGGAGAAGGAAGAAGGTAGCAGAGAAGAGGGGAGAGCGAAGAAGAAGATAGAGTAGATGGGAAAGAGAAGAAGGAGAAAGAGAAGAAAGAGAAGGGGGAAATAGAGAATAGAGAGAAGAAGACATGGAAGAGGGGAAAAGAGTGGAGAGAAAAATAGAGGATATAAAAAGAGAATATGGGCAGAGAGAAGAAGGCGATATAAATAGAGTCGATTGGGAAAGAGAGGAAGAAGAAAGAAAAGATGGGGAAAGGGCAGAGAAAGGACTTAAGAGGTCGATGCAGACCTAATGAATGCCACATTCGCAAACTAAAGGACTTTGTTATGGAACCGGAGACAACAGCATTTCGAAACCAAGAAAGACCAATAATACGTGATGAGAAATAACACGAGTTTTTAATTAATTAATAATGTATTCTCGTTCGCAGGATTTAATGCAATCTTATTGAAATGTAGCAGAAATGTAGTCCTATTGGATACACGCTGTTGTCCTCGATCGGTCATCTGTCGAGCTCATTGCTTCGTTTAGTGCTATTTAGTCCAAGTGATGCGAGGTGATCTTTCGTATCGTCAACCAAGTTCGTCTGTCCTTCTATTTAATGCGATTGCAGATTTGCTGGGGGATTGTCAGAGGCGTCTGACCCTTTAGTCATTGGAGTAATTGAATCCTCCCTTAAGTAATTGGAGCAACTCCCACCGTTTTGACTGACAGATGGTCTAACATTATTAAAGAATGAATATTAGATAGAAATAAGTTAATGGCGCACATATTGACATTTTAGAATAGAACTGAATGGCTCAACTGCAAGTAATAACTAAATTTTAATGGTATAATAATATAAAAAAATTAACATCCCCTAACTTTTTAATGAGATCTTCCCCCTCACTTATTGGATGGAGCATTTGCTCCATGCAAGGTCTCTATGGTGTATAGACGCCTCTGTCGATTGTAGTTTGTTCACATGTGAAGAATTTAATGTGCTTAAGTGTAGGCAATAATCCAAAGAAGGGTAGAAGGTTATAATTTACAAGGGGTGGCCTAAGATGGAACGTATATCAACACTAAAAGCAGCTTTCGCGTCATTTGTATTTTTTATAAGGATTGAACAAAATGTTTGATATGACATCATCGGGGCCACTTCTTGTTAGCAGACAGAGCGATGAAAGATGCGGGTCTTTATATTAGGCAGCAGTCGTAGACAAACACACTCGATCTCTATCAATTGCAATTAATTTTGGAACATTTATTGCTACTAATTATGCCAGCATCTACTTTTTGCTGGGAAAGGAGAGAAGGAAGAGGCATCTGATAAAGTATTGAAACAGAATGAAATTAAGGGCAATTTTAGACAATTATTACAAAGAATTCAACAGCAGACAATTAAAAGCGAGGGCAATTAGGACGCATGCAGTAAGTATGTACCCATTCATGTTTGCCTGATACTTAAGCATGTAAGCATGTGCGTATGTAAGTGTATGCATTAGTGTATGCAAAACAGTACATATGTAGGCTATGCGTTTGTATACATAATGCATATGTAAACACGCGTGTATACATGGTACACGCATGTACACGTATAAGCATGCATGCATCTAATAATATTATCATATTATTTTGTCTTCCTGTGCACATTCAGGGGGCGTGACCCGACAAAAGAGCGCCGACGAAAGAGCGCTCTTTTGTCGGCGCCATTTTGTCGGGGCTCTTTTGTCGGGCGCTCTTTGGTCGGGCGCTCTTTTGTCGGGGTGCCCATTCAGTTATAATCATAGAAGGATAGTCTATACTCATAGGTCCTTCCATAAAGACACTTAATTACCTTACATGTATACTTGTTAATCATAGGTCTGTTAATCGTAGGTCTGTTAATCATAGGTCTGATTGATTACTGGTCCAAAAGTGATCGAAGACTAGTCCACAAATGATAATTGGAATCTAGTTTTTTTTACCATATTAAATTAAATATTAAATTATATAAATTATGCTAAGTCTGAAAACAATGTCATGTTGAAGCAATTGTTTAGAAATCATATTGCAAATGAAACTTAAAACTATAATATTTAACGCTAAATCAGGGTAAATATGGCTTACTAGGCAGTGACAATTTTGCAGAATCAAACATTTACTAGCGTAATCATAATCTCGAAATGTCTACAGCGCTCACAAAAGCGAAGTTGTGGGAGCCAGTTCATCGCAGGCGCTTAATCAAAACAAAATGCGGGGTAAAATCAGCTCCAGGTCAATATAATATGGTCAGGCAGGCAGATAGTCAAACAATAAGAGGACTGGTTTTTATACTTGAAATGTCGAGAAAGGTAAGGGTAAAAGAATAGAAGGCGTCGGAATAGAGTTTGTGAAAGAGCAGTGTTTTCATTCGACAAATGAATAAATAATGTCAGCTGAGGTTGAAAGCCACTGGATAACAGGTGAATCAATAACCTGTTCCCAGCAACAGAAAGTTTGAGAAGTACTGCTATTGGGCATCTTCAGTACATGAAAAAACACATTGTTATTAAATGATTTTATAAACCAAAATTCAATTATTTGATACAAAAAATGCATGAGTTATATATTTAGTTTCTTTTTGATATAATTGTTACAGATTTCTTTTTCAAGTATACACTTTCGGATCGAAGAGAGTTATAAATCATGAGAGACAGTCACTCAACAATTAATTAACGAAGTAATTAATTGAACAGCATAATAAGGCATTCTTTATCATGTCTTCAACATATATTACAAATACATATGCCATCATGCAGCTGCGTACACGCGTAAAGACTGCCTTTTGAGCGTTTGTGCTCGTAACTTCATAACAAACAGCCTTACAGCAAATCCTGCATCTCAGATACATAAATACTATACGCGACGCGTAATATTGGCATTTTAAAAGTTACATGAGCGTAAAACCAAAATTCGGTTTCAACGGTCGAACAAAATGGGAACGTAAAGGCTCCTCTAACTAGGCAGAGTCGATCGAAACAATGCGGCAATTTACTCCCAATACTGGTTGTTCCCAGACAGTGCCAGTCCCAAGCCTGGATAAGCGAGGAGGGTGACGCCAATGATCTTTGTTATCACACAGTGTCGTTGAACTGAAACTATTAACAATGCGGAAATAATTGTAGCAAGTATTACATGTAAAGTCAAAGTATACAGTTCAAGATAGAGAACTTAAACAGAGCCAGCTGTTTCTGTACAGAAAACCTACCCGCATATGTACACGCACCTATGTAAGTAAGTATGAAAACGAAAATTAACGTGTAATTATATACATATACGTATTTATATGCACAGGTACTTTTTTATGTAGGTCTATGTAGAGATGGGTACATGTATGCGTGCATTTGCGTGCGCGTATGTTTATTTACGTTATGTATTTCTGTGTTAATGCGTGTGTGTATGTGTGTGTATGTGTGTGTATGTATCCAACAAGATGCGTATGTAGTCAGAGGCGGCGTTCACGTTTGACAGGTGGGGGACACCCAATGAGAGGGGTAGAAAATGTGGGGGACCCACGTGTAACTTGTCCTTTTTCTGTGAAAGGTGGAGGACTTATCCCCTCGACCCACCCCCACTCCCGGGATCACCGCCCCTGCATGTATGTAGTGTCTTTTGGAGTCGTGTAAAAGTGCAGTGTGGTCATTTAATGAGCGGTTTCAAAATAAGCGAAATTCTAGACCAATTATTCACCAACTGCACTTTTCCCCTTCTGTACACATCTGCTACGATGAAGTCAACAGTGCATAAATTTCCATCAGAGATGTTTATCAAAGAACCTTTGCACATGGTGACATTGGTTACGAGAACACGATTCGGCGGAACCTGGCTGTAGGCCTACTCGCACACTTACAAACCAGGCCCACAGAATATAAAACGAAACTATTTCCGGAATTCATGAGATTAATCGGAAACATCATAATGGCTGAAATTCGTTTCAAAGAAACACCAATGGAAGACGGGATGGAAAAAACCCGGAATTTATTCGACTAATAAGTCACATCTAATGGACGAACACAATGCGGATCTGGAAGAACAGCCACCTAAGAAGACATAATAGACCAATTATCCAGGCACGTAGGGGGCCTATACGCGCCTAATTGGGCTCGAGCGATTATCCAGTGACAGATGTGTGTAAATCCAGTGGCTGAAAACGTTGCTTATAGGAATAAAATAGATTTACTAGAATATATATATATATATAGGCCTATTACAATATGAAAAACTACGAACTATGCTGCTGTAGTGAAATGCTACAACACTCATGTGTACGCGATATGCATTGGTCATGGAGACTCAGAAAGAGATTATTCAGAACGTTCCAATGTCAGAGCTAGGGTGCATTACATCAAGGCACAAAGTCTATCGTATCAAAATATAAAAAAACAAGGCACGGCAAAGACCCCTATAGCTTACTTAATATCTGAGAGTTGGCAATTCTTTCAAGGCAAAAGACAGGCACTTTAACGGATATATAGGGTGACAGAAACTGACAATTAGCATGCATTTATAATTCAGTATATACACATCCATTCTTGCGCTTGATTCTTGCGCGAAATTAATTGCATAAGTGGCCATTTTAAAAACATTGATCATTTTAAACCGTGTTGATTTCAAACACTTTACACGATTTTAGCCATGTTTGCAAAAATAAAGATCAAATCACCAACAGAATATATGACTTAACCCTCTTAATGAGAAATTAATTATCATTTCAAGCCGTGTTTATAAAAAGAAAGATCAAGTATTCAGCAGAATGTTAGGCTTAACCCACTTCTTTAAAAATTATTTGTCATTTTTAAACGTCATTGATCTGAGCCGTTTGTGCAAAATGATGATCAAAACAGTGGCAAAAAACTCACAAAACAAGAATCGCCTGTTTTTCTATCTCAAGCGATTAATAGATTTCTTACGAAGTCATCAAGACTTTGTTTTGCAGCATGCAACTTAATATCTCTACAAAAACCTCTCTCCTCAACGGTAACAACTGACAGCTTATACAAGGCACGTTATAATGTACACATAATATGAAAATAATCTTCAGATCAAAAATGCCAATACTTCTCAGAAGTAGTCCAGTTATACGACTGACCAGCAGCCTCCACACTCACACACAGACGCATGCACTCGCTTGTCAATATAGGAAATAAACGTTCAGTTAATGAAGCGAAAACTTCTTTCCTTAAATGCGACAGAGGGGGCAGTAAGTCTCAGGAAATAACTTACAGGATTTTCTTCAATAATCGTGAACACATAACCGTTGAACACCCGCGTCACATAAAAGGCATTAGTCTCTTCCAGAATTCCAGATTCTTCAAACGCCGTCAGCTACGACACTCACAATGAGAAAATGTCACCAGTGACAGATTCTTCCGTACGATTCTCCGCTAAAATGTCAGAATATCGATTTGAGAATATCCTCCGATCAGCCCGCAAAGCTATCAATCAATGGTTCAATCAAGCCGGAAACAGTCTTTAAACCGGATGTCATCTCGCGTCGTCGGTCGATCGCTTCAATAGCACAGAATACGCCACAGACAGAGCCGTTCGTCGTCGTAAGTAAGCAAGCAAAGAACTCCACTTGGCTTTCCCTACCATCCTCCCTCTTTCTCCTCACTCGCCATCCTTGTCCTCTTGAGGAGTGAGCCCGTAGACGGCAAACAGCTCCTCAGGAGTGTAGCCGAGAATGTTCTCGAGGTTGCATACGAAGCGGTAGACGTACCTCTTCCCGGATGTCTTGTGAATTATATTCTTGTCGTAGTAGTAACGAAGACCGCGACTCAACTTTTCGTAGTTCATTTTCGGTTTGTTCTTGCGGACGCCCCAGCGCTTTGCTACTTCGTCCGGATCGGATAGTTTGAACTCCCAACCGTCTCCCGTCCAGGCGATGAAATGCTGGCAAGACTTATCCGTTAGCTGCTCAAGGAGGAACTGCCATAGCTGAATTGGACCGCTTCCTATAAACAGACAGCGAAAGACGCATATTGAGATCAAAGGAGGTGTTTTATAAAGCTATAATTATGCACCTAATCCGAAACTCTCCACTGCTTGCACTCAGGCAGTGCCAGTCCCAACCTCAGACAAAGGAGGAGGTCGGCGCTAATAATCCCTGTCTTTCACACTATTACTACTACCTCATTCTGGTGTCAATGGCTGCAATAAAATGAACTGAATTGAAAAAATCTAGTGACAAATTAAACTTGGAACATCTGATTACGACAATTTATAAAACTTTAATTTAAAACATGAAATCTCTTAGGTCCTATGTGCCTTTAACAAATTTCATGTTTATGCTTGTTGGTGCTGTGGGTTATAAAAAATGTGTGTCATTTAACTAGCGCCTTTTGAGAATACTGTTTAAAGCGCTGTACACATAACGACCATATCATTATTATTGTGGCTGAGAGATCAGTCGACTTACTATAGCTAGGACGACTAAAGGAACCTGAGCCAGTAATCGCGTTCGAAGAACTTCGAACCCGTATACTCCCGCATTACTAGGCGAGCCCTCAAACCA
Source organism: Bimastos eiseni (assembly GCA_959347315.1). Taxonomy (NCBI): domain Eukaryota; kingdom Metazoa; phylum Annelida; class Clitellata; order Crassiclitellata; family Lumbricidae; genus Bimastos; species Bimastos eiseni. The sequence goes on from OY365818.1 coordinate 9,801,176, forward strand.
ATCCGCATATCTATCTCAGCGGGTGCCACTATTCAAATTGGTCAAAGTTGGAAATTTTTCAGCTTTTGACAACTTCAAAACGTCCATCATTAAATTCGAAATTTCGGTAAAAACATCTTTGAATCCACAGTTCTTTCATCGATGTATATATAGGCCACTCTATAGTATATGCACCTCTGTGGGACAATAGGAACAGTTCAGTTACTCGCCGATCGTACTCTTAAAAACTCCTTAAAGCGCAGCGGGGTGCAATCGGGCATTAAGTGCGCATCACCTGCTAAAAAGACACCTCCTGTCAGTCATTAAATAATGATGCGAAACGCTTCGCGTTGCTTATTATTATTATTATTATTATTATTAATATTATTATTAAATTTGTAACGCGCACAAGGTCACATCTAAATGTGAATCTGAGGCGCGGATAGTCAGTCGCCAGGAGAAGATGCAATTAGATTTCCAAATCCTTGAAAGCCAAAGAGAAATAGTTCGGACTATATATCAAAATGCCGTGGTAATAGACACATATGCGCATAAAGATAAAGCTGACATGCGCAGGAATACACCCTGGACGTCATGCGCAACAAGGTGGAACAAGGTTTCGACATGACTTACGTCGTGTGATATATTGTATCTGTAGCCAAATGGATTGGTTAATTGATAGAAGACTATCCGTTAATTGCTCACAACGGTATCAAACGATAGAATGACAGATCGAGAATAACAATGAACAAGCTATATACATATCCCACTGTCAATAGCCTATATATTTATTATGGGCCTACTATAAATTTATATATATATATATATAAATGCGTGATTTTTTAATATTAGAGTCAGTCTAACGACGCTGTGCATGATAGCTGATAACAAGGATCCTTATTAGCTCCTCCTATATCCAGGCCTTGGTCTGGCACTGCCAGAGTGCAAGCACTGGATGAGTTCTATGCATGTTCAAGAATAAGGATCACATCGGTTAAGACTAACAGTATGTGCTAAAACGAATTTACACATCCAGTGGGAAAACTCCTCCACTGTCCGCTTTCTGACAGTGCCAGTCCCTAGTCCGGATAAAGGAGGAGGGTTACGCTAACGATCCTTGTTATCACACAGTGTCGTTAAATTGCAACTGACATATCCGGTGAATATGAATATCAGTTCTCTTTGGTGCGGCATCAATTTATGTAAGGTCTATATGTCTTTGCATTATACAAATTACACATGGAACCAGATGAACTTGACGTACCCGAATAAGTCGAGAGGCCACCAGACGGCGCCTCAAGCTTGATGTTGACGTTAGGTGGCGCCAGCGAACAGTGACGTGGCGATGACTGAAGATGACGCCCGTTGTTGTAGCAGGGCGTCAATACGTCACGGTGACGCCAGTCAGTCAGCGTCATGCCGCGGTTGTCATACCAGAGGTCAACCGCTGTCGTTGGCTGCTGCTGCTGCTGCTGCTGTTGCTGCTGGTGCTGGACATGTCGGTGATGGATGGACGAGTGAGGAGGACGATGACCGTTTTGGAAATGACCGGTAGGGGTCGTCTTGTAGATCAATCGATCGCGAAAGTCAGGATTGGAGGAGACGGAAGAGGAGGAGGAGGGAGACGGAGAAGAGGAGAAACAGAAGGAGGAATTCGGAAGATGATCTGTCAACAGCAAAAGACAATCAAATTCTCATTAGATTACTATCATTATTATTTTTATTATTACTTTTTATGCCCTGAGGTACTTCGTTCCCCATTGGCTTAGAGATTATTAACATAGAGATTTAATTGTCCGGAGAGTCAGGCCTCGTCTTCTGGGGTCAACGGAAAGGTGCCCGTAAAAGTGATTATGTTGTAGCGTAGGATACAAACAGAAAGGTGCTGAAAGAGAAAGGTCGTCCCACCTCTGTCGATACTTATATTATTATTATCTATTATTATTATTATTTTATTGATACAGTTGTTGTTATTATTATTGTCATTATTTTTAATATTATTATTATTATATGCAAGAGTCAATCAGTCTCTAGTCTCACTATTTTTCCAGTCTGAATCTGAGGTGCTCATAATTATTATTATTACTATTATTGTTACTATTATTATCATTACTATTGTTAGTAGTAGTAGTATTAAACCAGCGGTTTATGAATTATAAAACCGGGATAAGTGTAGGCCTAATTGTTAAGAGTTAATATTACGTTGGGATTTGTAAATATGTAAACGGGAACCTGAAAACCAGGTTCGTTGCCATTCATTTCTCCTAGTTCATAAACTATATAGAACAATTAGAACCAATCGATAGCGCTAATAAGCTGTTCTATAGTCCTATAGGACTGCTGGAAGACAAATTCATCTGAATTGAAAGGCATGCAAATACCTCGATCACTATCTCTCCTTTGAAGGCAAACATCCAGCGGTTCTCATCACAGGCGTCTTTAAACGCACTTATTATAATTATTCCCTGTGGGGGGTATGTGGCTTTGAGAGCGCCTCTTAAATAGCCTGTACTGGATCAGGCGCTATGGAAATTCTCAGAAACGATTATTTAATATCAATTCCCATTTAGAATGTTCAGTTTTTCTTTTTAAGCGGTCAATGTGAGAGCGAGAGTCACCTGCCTATAAGCGGAGACAGAGAACATGAAGTGGCTAAAGTTTGTATACCAATGGCTGAGAGGTCCTCTTCAAGGACTAATTCTTTTGGAATTTGATGCTGGAGTCCAAGAATGTTAATCTGACCACGACCTTTAAACGCACCTGATATCTTATGTTAATTGATTTAATTTTGACTGGGTTCCTGCGACTTGTGATCTAAGACCTTTTGTGGGCAATTTCGAAATCCCCAGATTGAAATCATGATTAAGGAAAGTAAACACCCGCGCGGCCTATCCCTGACAACAAAAGTTTTAGCTATATGTCGCTATGCGGTTATGAATCGTCACTGCCAACAATGGCATATTATTCAATTGTGATGCTGTTCAATTGTTCTGTAATCAGCGTGGTTCCCGTTTAAAAGCGGCTGGGTTGAGCTACCGAGTGGGTAGAAGGCTAAGTGGACACAAAGCGTGGCTGGACCTCTAGTGACACTGAAATCGCATTCACAAAATCTTCATTTACGGTGCAGCGCTTCTCGAAGATATGTAGGTGGAAGAGCGGATGGTTATTCACTAGCGCTGCGTTTTGTCAGAGTGGCTGCCCAACAATATTGAGTCCCATCAAACCATAGACATTAAGAATGTCTATACATATTTGAAAAGATGCGACCTTTAAGGTCTACGTTTTACGCCTCTCGTGCTTGGAGTTGCAAACATAAGACAACGCGCGATTACAGAAGGCAACCGATTAAAACTGGTTGTGAAGAGGCCAACGTGTTGCATTCTTAGTTGTATTTTAAATTGCGCATCTGATTCATCCTTTTTCTACACTACTAAAACATCGTCGTTTTTATCACGCCGCCCCAACCACCTCCACCACCCCTACCACCACTTCCACCGTCTACACCACCACCATCATCATCACGTCCACCACGACCATCACAATCAGAAGCGTCACAATCAGCCCCGTCATGGTACTCGTTAGTCCTCCCTATGAGTCTATGGCCATCATATAGAAACGTTGCAATTCGTCACGAAGTCAGAATCGTCAGAATCGTCATCATGACACGATTTTCTTTCTCGAAGCGTAATCATCTCTTGAACATGGACGTGAAATCTATCCTGGGAGGAAGGGTAGAGGGAAGATATGAAAAGGGAAAGTCGTATGCTTGACCTCTCGACTCACAAAGATTCCGACAGATCTTCTGTTCGAAAGTTCAAATTTCATCCGATTCCCTTAACGACCCTCTGATTGATCGAAGCTAAATTCGTCCCAATTGACTGGAATCCAAGCCAGATAATTAATGGGACCCTGTCAGCCAATCACCCTCCTCCAAATGAGGAGCACCCTCGCACAGAACGCCGGCGACAAGAGCCCATAGACCACGAAGCCACGATCTCCGAAAAGCCTCACAAGTCCACTATTGTTCGACGCCTTGCTAAGATTCGATACTATTGTTCGTCACTTACTATTGTTCGTAGTCCCTGATCGCGGAATCTGACACTTCTGGTCCGCCTCAGTACAATAGGAGACGTGTTGCTGATGGTGAAGTTGTCCGAGGTACTGAGGGTGGACCGCTTGCTCCGGGGTTGTGTTCGAAGGAGGCGGTGGGGGCATTTGTTCCGTGTAGGGGTTGAATTCGTTGGTTGGTGATCCGCCCTCTTGTCCGGTGACCATGTACCAGCTGCGGTTGGCGAGTAATGAGTCCGGTCTCAGTCCATTGAGCGCCTGCATCGAGTCAGTGATGTGGAAAGAACCTGGAGGCAACGAATTGTCAACACAGTGAAAATATGGCACCAACGGCATTAAAAGCCGCTTAGTGACCGATGTACGGGGCCGAATCGGGGCCCTACGGGGGCGGACAGTCTGTCACCCGACTCCAACCGCCGTCGATCGGTGGAAAATCGGCCTCAGAGTGACGTAGATAAAGATTTATAACTAATTTATTTCGCATTGTTCCCCTAAACATTCTGGTCGTTCGCTGATTACAATGCGTGGCCAATGCTTTCGTTTTCTCGTTGAAAACGCGTCGACGAACGCTAATGACAGTCACACGCCGTCGTTAAACTGACACAGACTGGTGTAATACATTGGGTCAGTTTCACAAGGCACGTGAACTGACCCATTCACCTGACCTATAATTTGGCTACGTTATTTATGTGGATTGTTGAAGCCTTGCGTTTAAACGTACGGATGCCTTATAATTACATTAGATCCCATTGCTCCAGGTTTAATTACGAGGTGTTACGTTACTTTACAGAGACAACGTTAAGACCGCGCATATATCGCACAGGCACTAGGCCCTACAGAGATAGACGGACGGACGGACGGACGGACAGACGGACGGACGGACGGACGGACGGACGGACGGACGGACGGACGGACGGACGGACGGACGGACGGATGGATGGATGGATGGAAGGATGGATGGATGGATGACATTTCACACATACCATCAGTGTGCCTGGAGCTGGAATTGCTGATTGGAGAGGCGGGCGATGGAACGTTGGAGTAGAGACCTGGAAGAGGAGTGAGGTTGTCTGGCTGCATGGGTCCTGGAAACTGTACGTCCATCATACCATAGACTGCGTCAGGTGGAGAGTACTCAGCAGACGACAGACCAACGACTGGGGAAGGAAAGTACTCGCACTTGATGCGCACATTGAACATCGTTGTCTTCTCCACCTCTGGAAAAAACAACAGCAACAACTCTGTCACTACAATGACCTTACCATCATCATCGTTGTTATCATCGTCGTTATCATCATCATCGGCGTCGTCGTCGTTGTCATCGTCAGCATCATCATCATCATCGTCGTCGTCATCGTCATCAGCGTCGTCATCAGCGTCTTTGTCATCGTCATCGTCGTAGTCGACGTCATCAGCATCATCATCAGATGAAAAAATATGAATACTATAAAAAAATTTAAAATGTATAACAGGTATCTGTGCTGGTCCGCATGTTAGTGTGTGAAAAAACACGTATGTGTTTATGCATAGAAGGAAGTCGGTAAATAGACACACACCAATATATATATATATAGACGTTTATGTATGTATATATATATATGTATGTATATATGTATGTATGTATATATATATGTATGTATATATGCCCGCATGTATGTATGTAAGTAAGTTTGTATGACATACAAACATGCATGCATGTTGGTATGTCCGTGTGCATACGTGATGTAAAGGCCTCCTGTTGACTTAAGCATTGTAGAGGAGATGATAACGATTCTTTATGGATATACCTTTCTGAAGTATTTCTAGATGTTCCCACAGGATGTCGCCTACGTAAGGTGGCGCCCTCTGCAGGAACTTCTCTCGACCTTCGTCGATCAGTTCGTATCCTGTGCAGCAGAACTTCGACGAATCGATGCCTTCCAGGTTGAAGTTCTCAATAGCCCACATCAGCCACTGACAGACCTGTGCTGAACTCCACTGTTGCGGATCTATAACACACGCAAGACACCACTCGTTTCAACCGGTTCAGCCGTTCATTCATTCATTCATTCATTCATTCACTTGTTCGTTAATTCCCTCGTTCATTCGTTCGATCATTTACTTGTTTATTCGTTCACTTGTTCGTTCATTCATTCATTCGTTCGCTCATTCATATACTTGTTCATTCATTCACTCATTAATTCATTAATTCGTTCATTCATCCACTTGTTTGTTCATGCATTCGTTCACTCACTTCTTTGTGAGTGCTGCTAGCTAACACCCATGTCTCGCTCAATGTACTTGGGTGTTCGCATAAATACTGTGTCGTAGAGAGGCAGACAATTGAGAATTTCAGACGGTACGGGTTCAATAATAACAATAATATTACTTCAAGCTTCATTGCACATATGCATCGAAGCGCACTTACTGAAGACTATAGACCAGGCTACTAGCTTCACCTATATCTGTTGATCAAATTGACAATTCAGCAGTGTAATAATTGATTAAATAAATATAAAAATGGAAAGAAAGATATAACAATAATGTTCGTTTAATTTCAAACGGACAAACCGCAGTTGATTGTAGATATAGCATGAACAAATGATGAATTACTACATGAGCCGAATTTAACTGTCGGAAGTCATGCAAGGCGCCCATAACGTCACACATCTAATTTAACCAATTCCGCAGCCTTGCAAAAGAAGGACGACTCAACCTTAGGAGGAATTATCGGAATCGTATCCGCCGTAATTGTTATGAAGGCTGTTCAACGTAGGATATCTAAGCGTTTACGTACCGTCAACGAAGTTCATAGGATTGATGACAGATTGGTTTACCTCGAATGGTCATTATCAGTCAGACAACTAAGCTGCCGGGCTCTGCTGTGCTTACTGTTCCTGTTATGGTCGCGTGCTTCGACACGATGACGTATACGGTATATGTCACGCATAAATTAATCGAGCGATAGCAGCCGAATGATGCCGAATAATGGCGACGTCGTTTGCGCTAATTAAGGCTAGGCTGACCTTTCGACTGCGCGGCTAATTCAAACGACTGACCTTTGGGAATGGCGAGCCGGCGCTGTTCTGTCTCAAAGCTCTTGAAGATGTCCAGTATGGCCTGTGATATCTTCTGGTTCGTTCCAGGAGTGAGAGGAGGAACGATGGAGGCCGAACCGCTGCATTCGATGGCTGGAGAAAATCACAACATCACGAAACTTAACTTTCAGCTAAATGCAAGAGGCGATCTTAAGTTCTTGATCTAGTCGCACACGGCTGGGGCAATGACGTTGACTCAATAGCAGGCTATAGGCATCTGTCTCGATTTATATATATATATATATATATATATATATATATATATATATATATATATATATATATATATATAAATACGAGTTATTACATGCATGTGTGTGTATATATATATACATGAGTATAATCTTTTGATAGGGGTAACATTTGGCTAACTGGAGGACTCTGTTTAGCGGAGCTCCTGGGAGAAACGGTCTCGCTGCCTGTAGCGTTGAGCCTGTATGCTTAGGAAATTACGTCCAATGACGTTTTAATGAATTTATTGTCGACCAACGAGTAGTTGATTGGCACGTGGGTTAAAGCGCTGTGGCGCGCGTGGGATTCGATTAATCGAAGCTGGACAGCAGAGGCAACACCAGTCAACCTCAGTTGACGTCTGCTCAATGCTGGAAAGCGTGGCGTAGGGGCCTATAGTTTACAGGGGCGGTTCGTGTGTTGGAATATACCCAACTATTACTCAATACGTTGGTCACTGATTAATGCTGGAAAACCTGTCTTTGGCCTTATGATGGAAAACCTGCGTTTGGCCTGATGCTGTAAAACCTGTCTCTGGTCTTATGATGGAAAGCCTGTCTTTGACCTAATGCTGGAAAACCTGTTTTTGGTCTAATGCTGGAAAACCTGTGTTTAGTCTCATGCGAGAAACCTGTTCCTGGTCTTTTGATTGAAAACCTCTTTTCTTTGGTCTTATACTGGAAGCCTTTGAAAAGCGGATTCTCTGTTACTTTGCTGGAAAGTCGAACCAGAAGATTCTGTGCTAATGCTGACATTTTTGACTGTTAGGGGCATTCTGTTCTAATGCTGGAAAGACTGACTGTTAAGAGCAGTCTACTTTGTATGTGTATGTATGCTGGTATGTATATGAACACTTGTATAGCGCCCTACAAGAACCTCCCGAGGGCGCTTACCGAAGCATGCATAACAGTTCTGAAATAAGTGCGACTTCGCATTTTTTGCTTTACGCTCAAAGATTAACTAGACTACTTGAGAAAATGCTCATATGGCGGAAAGCCTTGCAGCTATAATCATTGAGACTGATGTCATGAAAGAGAGCCGCAATATGTGATCTGCTAGAGAATTAGAGATCTAGAGATCCCGAACCATAAAGCGAAGGATACTCAGCCTAATGCGGGACTACGATGGCATCAATGGGAGACGCTGTCATGGTACAATTATAGAGGCGCATAATAAATCATCGATTAGGTTACCGGTTGTAATTGGACCCTGGATAGATAGATAGATGACACTCTCTGGACGATACAGAGTTGTTATTCTGCGAGGCACCACGCGCGAGAGACCGCACGGTTGAGTTACTGCAGCTGGTTGCTGCGAACTACCTTCAAAGCATCGCTGCAGCCAGCAGCCGCTGTAGCTCCATCAACAGCTTAGCTGGACCAAAGTAAGACATCATGGGTTAAGGGTCACAGTAGCAGCACCAGGCAGCTGCCCACAAAACCCACACTCATCGCACTGATTATAATACTTATAAGACTGTATGTATAAACGTGCAGCACGTGGAAAATTAATGTGCATGCATAAAATTAGTGAATGTAATTACAAAATGCTCAACTCGATCTTATATATAATTATCGTATAAATGTACAAAATGTATATATATATATATAATAGATCGTTTAAAGTACATCGCACATAAATGCATACGATATATATTCATTCACTATATATATATATTTCGTTTTTTTGAATGGATCAATTTGTGTTTTATGGACTTCCGTGAATTATCGTATTTACGCAACAAGTCAAGTGCATTATATATAGAGATCATTGGATGTCTGGAGACGGTTATATAATATATCCATAGTCTATAGAGCGTGTATACATACTTATATTTATACACACATACATACAAATGGCTCATTATATGTATATCTATGTATATATGCATGAATGTATGGCTGATGTCAACCACATCGTGATTAGCCGCCTTCGTTTTGCTCACAGAATGCATTAGTCGCAATAAAGGAACAGAGAGAGAGACACACAGAGACAGACATACAGACAGACAGACAGACATACAGACATACACACATACAGACAGACAGACATACATACAGACAGACAGACAGACAGACAGACAGACAGACAGACATACAGACATACAGACAGACATACAGACAGACATACAGACAGACATACAGACAGACAGACAGACACCAGCACCTCGTAATTTGTGCCCGCATCTGCAGCATTTGCGCCAGGCATAACTCGACCCGTCCATAAATTATTTAGCTCCGTCAAAAGAGCATCTACATAATCCGGGCTGCGATCAATCCGCCTTCCCTTTCCGACCGAGGGCCGCCCAGCGCTTGACATTCAAAGCTCGTTTCGTGGCCCTGACCCATGGCGGCGATAGCAACGGCTGGTGATGCGCAGGGGCAGCTGCACGGGAAGGCACCCTCCCATTGGTAAAGAGTTGACCGGGCGGGGTGACTGGGTTAACACCTTATGACAAACTTACGATCGGCCAACGCAGCCGACTAAAAAACTGCGAGGACAAACACGACACAACTGTTGAAGGCAAAATACAGAGGGACTGCTGCGGCTCTAATTCCCAGATACGGAATAACACGGCCACTCCATCGTTTAATCCCAAATACGAAAGAAGACAGAATTCTCAGGGCGACTATTGAATGGCGCCATTACCATCTTTTTACAGGAGTGCGAACAACGCGCATTCCTTTATAGATGAATTTGGTTTTAGTTCTTAGACTAACTTAGAGTTATAAGTTTTCATTTTGAAAAGCATAAATAAAATGTAATAGTTAAGTCTCAGTTCAATGACGACGACGATGACGAAGATAACAATAATATTATCATTATTATTGTTACTATTGTTATTGTTGTTATTACTATTATTATTATTATTATTATTATTATTATTATCAGCCAGTCACTAAGCCAGTCAGTCACTCAGCCAGCCAGCCAGCCAGCCAGCCAGTCACTCAGTCAATCAAGAGATCAATCAATCAATCGTGTCATTCAGTTGAATGATTCACGTATACCTGTCTGTCTGTCTGTCTGTCTGTCCGTGTGTATATTTGTATGTGTAGCCTTAAATTTATGTAGTTCTCTCAAATTTGACAGACATACAGACGTATACGGAGACAACACATACACATACCTACATGCATACACGGTAACGCACTCATATATATGTTTATTTTACATATTTATATATATGTATATATAAACATGTGTGTGCATATAAGTATACATGTATGCTTATATGCATATAAGGATACACAAATTGGTTCGCATTCTAGAGAGGGGTGGCGGAGGAAGAAGCATTGGTGGTGTTGTTGGTGTTGTTGTTGGAGGTGGGTGGTGGTGGTAGTGGTGGTGAGAGGTGGTGTAGAGGTCACTGGTCTGTGCCAGAGGACGTACGTTGCTGTACCGAGCGACGATCGTTTTATGAATGACTCGCCAGATAACATTTTTATTCGAGCGCAGACGCCGACAGCAAATAAATTTCATCCTAACAGAATCTGATAAGAAAGGAGACTGCAGAGGTCGAGCAACGCCGCCAAGCTATCTGTCTCCCTCTGTCTGTCTCCCTCTGTCTGTCTCCCTCTGTCTGTCTCCCTCTGTCTGTCTCCCTCTGTCTGTCTCCCTCTGTCTGTCTCCCTCTGTCTGTCTCCCTCTGTCTGTCTCCCTCTGTTTGTCTCCCTCTGTCTGTCTCCCTCTGTCTGTCTCCCTCTGTCTGTCTCCCTCTGTCTGTCTGTCTGTGTATGTTTCTGTTGTGGTTTCTTGTTTCTGTCAGTCTCTTTAGTTCTCTTTCTCGTACTCTGTCTCTCTATGTATGTCTGCGTCCGTCTGTTTGTTACTCTATACATGCCAGTAGCTCAAAGTCTCTGTCTCTCTCTCTCTCTATCAATGTCTGTCTGTCATTTCTTCTCTCCATGTCTCTCACTCTCTCTATCTCTCTCTCTCTGTGTCACTGTTTTCTTGTCTGTCTCTCGGTCTCTTCGTCTCTCTCTCTCTCTCACTCCTCGTGTCAATGTCTCTGTCCGTCTCTTTCTCTCTATTTCTCTCTGTTTGTTGCTATACTTGTTTCTGTATCTTCGTCTGTCTCTCACAGTGTGCATATCTCGTTTTGTCTGCGTGTCTTTGTGTTCGTGTGCCTATTGCTCCGTGTCTCTGTCTTTCTTGTCTGTCTATGTATCAGTCTCTCTGTATATGCGTGTCTGTTGCGCCGCATTACGTCTCCATATTCTCTGAGTATGTACATTCTAAGGAAACGTTGCCTTCTCCAACTCTGTGAATTAGTCTCTTAGTATGTTGGTCCCTATCTCTGCCTCTATCTCAGTAGGTCTATGTCTCACGGTCGTACAACCTCAATAATTTATAAATAATTATTCCACATGAATATATATATATACAAGTTATAAATATATATATTTTTACAGCATAAATATGCATATATATATGTATATATATATATATATATATGATTGTAATATGGGTCCAATGTACATAATGCGTTTATAAGCCATATGTAGATAGGTCTATAATATACATATATATATACATATATATATATATATATATATATAGTGTCCAATATTGCCCAGTTCACTTACGCGTTGATTTGCGACACTTCGAGTGATTTAACATAATGTTAAATTATGTCGAGTAATGTATCACCTGGCTATAAAGAAATCTTGCCTTGGGCTTTTTAGAGATTATGAGAGTTGAATTTCATCAGACGACGACGACAGGCTTTTTCTTCACCAGCGACAAGTTCAAGATGATACGGAACTCACAGGTAGAAGAGGACAGGCAGAGAGAGGTATACACAGAGAGAAAGACGCGGACTAAGAAGAGCTGGATGGTGAATCATGTTGGGAGTTTGAGGGAGAAGGATAGACAGACGTATGAAGGCAGACGTGGGGACATACTGCCGAACAGCGAGTAACGATATCGTGTCGGCAATCTGTCAAATATCGCAAACGTTGTTCGTATTGAAAATAAGATGGTAAAGGTCGTCGGTGCTTATTATATGGGTGAGTATCGAGTTGTTTTTATTTGTGGGAAGCGAGTTGTTAATGTATGAGTGATCAGGGCTTTGATTGGTCGATATACGGAACGTTGATAAGTGGGTATTTATTTTACTCAGCTTTGATATGTGGGCAGCTTACAGAGCGTTGATAAGCGGGTATTTACTCAGCTTTGATATGTGGGCATTGAGCTTTAGTTTACGTTGATATTGAGCTCTGATAAGCGATCATATTTTGAGCTTTGATAAATGGGCATTGATATTTTACAACCGGGTATTCATTGAGCTACTAAATATGAATAACGCACTTGATTAGCGGGCATTTGTTGAGCTGTGATTAGTTGGATAGGATATTCAACATTGATAAGTTGGTTTATTTTTAATCTCAAATAGTTAGCCCTAATATACTGAACTTTGATAAGTGAGCATTGAACTTCGATAAGATGCTAGATTTCCTGAGTTCTCATTAATGGGTATTACGGTTTGATAGCAGGTATTTAGTTATTCAGTGACGTTTGGTATGTGGCTATATAAATGAAGTGAAGTATAAAGCTACAGAGTAGAATGCATTGGTTGGGATCTACGTGTGTGCGGGACCTTGCCGTTAGTCACTCTTTCAGTAATCGGTTATATAAGTGCTGCTTTAGTTTTCAATTGCGTCCACGATTGGCCCAAACATCAAGTAGATAGGCGCAATTCTAAAATATTTATTGAAATTTGTCCATTTATAATTTTTTAAGCTTCAGTGCATGGTTGAATTGCGAGTATAGTCATGTGATGGGAAAACTAACTTTCTGAATAAACTGGAGCCGATAAATCTCGACTAAAACCTTTTCTATTATCCTTGCTTATCCTCCTTAGACTATTTTTCTGTCTCTTAGGACTGACCTTCCATTTGACCTTGCTGCTCTGTGAGCTATTATGGTGGCGCTATAGATGTTTTTAGTCATGGTCATAGTCTTAGTGAAAACAGAGACCGTTAAGTTCTGATAATAGATTTTGGGCGGCAGGTGGTTCTGGTAGTTACGGTAAAGCGCAAAGGAATGAGGTGAAGACTATAGCTGAATTGAAGGAGCATTAGTCAAAGACGGAACAGAGAGTCAGTCCTTAAATGGCGACACGCCGACCTTCTTTCAGAGAATGAGTTTCACTTCTCAGTCAAAGCCATGCAACGCCCCCAGTCATCAGTGGCTGGAAATGGAGATCGAAATCAAAGGACTGCGTCTAGGAGACGGAACCGTTCGGCTGCTGACGCTGGGTCCCATCCCCACATCTGCGGTTCCGCCCATCCTCTTAGAAGCGCCGTCATACGATCTAACTTTCTCCAACTTCTTTTGGCCACCGGTTCGGGTCGGTTGCTATGATGACCCGCAACGCGTCCTTACAGGCATCGGAATACCGAGTGTATGCGTGTGTGTAGATGTAGGGGGTGTGTAGGTGGGTGTATATGTGAGCGTGCGAGTGTAACGAACGTTAATTTATGACTGCGACCAACAGATGTTTGTCGAAACGACCGTCAAAAGAAGCTTAAGTTCTGTCTTATTACAACGAGGCACCAAACGGATAGACGGGGACAGCGAGCGAGACAGTCAGAAGGACACACGCAGACGGAGACAGAGACGGCCGATGGGGAGGTGGAAGTAAGCGGAGGAGCGCGTCACAGGATGATCTGGATGGGTGATGCGGCCGCTTACAACTTACTTCTTTGATGCGGTCGGCATCTCATCAAAGCATCCAGACGATGACTGAGGGAAAGAGGAAGAGAAAGAGGGAAGAGGGCGACAGACCATTCCCACTCCCGCCCGGACCCTTTCCCCACCCAGACGCCACCCCCACCCTACCCATCTCTCTCCTAATGCTATCAATTAGTTGGCAGAGTCAGCTGCCGATCTGTCCTGAGTTATGTATGATTAGCCGATGATCAGCGGATATAAACTCGTCGCTTTAGACAACTGCAGCTGACGTGGATCTATTTTAGACGACCGAGGCCGAGACACTTGAGAGCGGATTTATGTCGCTTCTCCATCGATTGCTTTTAAAACCATTTGGTTCTTGTACCAGACAACCAGTCATTGGCTCGTTTATTACTTCGTTCGTTAACTCGTTTGTACATTAGCTCTTTAGCAGTTCCTTATATATTCAATCGGGAAGTAGGTCCGCGAGTCAATAAGACAGGCCGCAAGCAGTCACGACGGCTGTGCTTAACCAGCCAATCGGTGAGTTAGTTAGTCAGTCAGTCAGTCAGTCAGTCAGTCAGTCAGTCAGTCAGTCAGTCAGCCAGTCATTTAAACAATCAGTCAGTCAGTCAATCAGCAAGTCAGTCAGTCAGCTAGTCAGTCAGCTAGTCAGTCATTCAGTTAGCCAGTCAATTAAGCAATCAGTCAGTCGGCCAGCAAGTCAGTCAGTGAGTCAGTGAGGCAGTCAGCCAAAACCAACCAGTTTATTAGGTCAGTTAATGGTTAATGGTTTATCTTAACACGCTGCCGCCAGATTCACGGGCGCATTAACAACAGGACTTTAAATAACTGTCGCATTCTAAACCAGATTCACTCTGGCATAAGTCCACGAACGACGTCCTTTATATATAAAACATGGCCACAAGGACAACCATTGGTAGCAGATAACTTCATTCACCTAGTGAGATGTCAACGCTCCTCTGCGTTCAATATACGCACATGCAGGCAAACAGGCAAACAAACGGACGGACAAACAGATAGATCGTCAACCAGACAGATAGCCACCCAGCCAGACAACCATCCATCCATTCAGACAGTGAGACCAACAGCCAAACAGACAGACAGAAAGGCAGATAGCTAAATAGACAGACAGACAACCACCCAAACAGACAGAGAGACAGACAGACAATTAGCCATGCAGACAGCCATACAAACAGACGGACAATTGAGAGCAGAGAAATGGTGGAGAAGACGTGGAGGGGATGGAGTGTAGGCTGGAGAGGATTCGGTGTCGTTAATACGACGTGCGAAGAGACGGATCGACTGACAGACATGCGTCAGATGAAACCCGAAGATGTTCCGGACCAGATAATTACTAGCAGACAACGAACATCACAAGTTGTCCTGGCGTCAGGCAACGGCCTCTCCAGCCTCTGCAGCAGAAGCATCCTCGACCGCTGCATAAAAACTGGATGCACCGCCCGCCACACGAAGAACGAATATTATAATTAAGTTAATGGACTTCAACTCGCATCATCGAATTACCTGGCCTCTGCTGTTTTAGATCTAGGAGGAAAGACGTTATAGCAAACTAAACTAATATATATTTATATATAGTCTATATATATATATATATATATATATATATATATATGTATGTATACATATATGAGCGTGTGTGTGTGTAGGTGTGTGTGTGTAGTGTGTGTGTAGGTGTGTGTGTGTAGGTGTGTGTGTATAGGTGTGTGTATTGGAAGCACAACTCTTGCTAACAAACGCTATTCTGTATGGAGGCGAAAAAGAAACCTTCACGTATCGCAAATATAAATTGAACCAATGGTGAGTTGTAACGGAACAAGCAAGGCTTCGAGCCTTGCCTGAAGCGATTACTGTGTATAGGGGCATTGAGCAAGTCCTTCACACACAGTTGCTCATCACCAGAATATACCCTCCCTGTCTCATCGTTGCAAAGGCATTTAAGAACTCTTGTAATAGACTATAATTTGAAATTTAGTTTTATTGTGATGTACGTCTAAAGGCCAATATAGGTAAGTTAGTAAGTAAGTATTGTTGTTAATATGAAAGCTTGCAATCGCACGGCAACTGTACAATCAAGCATTTTTAACGCACTCCGTATACATAACATAAGCTTAGTAGTAGAAGAGACTGAAGCTCATCATCATCATCATCGCCATCATCATCATCGCCATCATCATCATCACCGGCAGGATCAGCAGCAGCAACCGCACATCCGTCAACATGTCTCGCTCATCATATCGACTGCCACAGGCGGGTGACCGTCAGCCCTACCCTTGATCGGGTGTCCAGTTGCAACGGGGTATTCGTCCCCACCGTTACCGTCATCAGCAAAGACAACATCACCCGACGCCAGATAACCCCTACTAAAACGATGCGAGCGACTACAACCGATCCTCCAAGAGAAGAGGGTGGCCAAGTACCTAAGTAAGTACTTCCCTGGGAGTATACCCGATACACTACGAAGCGTATATCACCGGCGCTAGCTCCAGGGGGTGGCCAAATTGCTTCCCTGGGATTGTATGACCCCTTTTGTTTTCTCAACCCACCGTCGCCTTATACGTCGATCTGAATCCTTATCGTAATTTCCTTGACCAGCGTTAATTGAAATCATCTCTCATTCTCTTCTTTGTCTCTCTCTCTCTCTTTCTGTCTCTGTCCTTGTCTTTGTCTATATCTGTCTCTATCTATCTATCTATATCTCTCTGTCTCCCTCTATCTCTGTGTGTATGTTTGTCTCTCTCTCTCTCTGTATGTTTGTATATCCATCTCTATCTCTCCTTGTCTCTTTTCCTCGCTCTCTCTGTCTCTCTCTGTCTCCCTCTCTGTCTCTCTCTGTCTCCCTCTCTGTCTCTCTCTGTCTCCCTCTCTGTCTCTCTCTGTCTCCCTCTCTGTCTCTCTCTGTCTCCCTCTCTGTCTCTCTCTGTCTCCCTCTCTGTCTCTCTCTGTCTCCCTCTCTGTCTTTCTCTGTCTCCCTCTCTGTCTCTCTCTCTCTGTCTCTCTTTGTCTGTCTCTCTTTATATGTCTCTCTGTCTCTCTTTCGTTCTTTCTCGGTCTCTCTCTCTGTCTCTCTCTTTGTCTGTCTGTATTTCTTTCTCTCGGTCTCTCTCATTCTCTCTCTCCACTTATCATGCTCATTTCATTATTCGACAGTATCACCGGATGCTGCCAAAGAGATGAGAATCTGTTGCTGCAGCCGACGTTTTGTCGTTCGTTCTGTTATCGCTGCCAGCCACATGGAGATGCTCGGCTGCTGAGACTGAAGGCAGCAGTCAAAACCACAGAACGATTGTCATCTCTATAGGAGCATCCGCCCAAACAACATCAGCGAGAAACCTAATTGGTTGTTGTACTTAACTAGGCGAAGACAATGTCAGAACATAAAGCGGCTGATAGTATCTCGAGTCGCCATCATTATTATCATCATCATTGTTGTCGTCGTCATCATAATTGCCGTCATTCCCATCAAAATCCAGAGTATCCCTTATTGTTCTCTTTCAGGATTCGTCACTGAATCTGTATATTCAACTTTGCAAAGATTTATATAGCGCACCCCATGGTACTAAACTCTGTATACGCAAGTTCTCCTATAGCATGATTTCAATTTCTACTCAATATTTATAGTGACTTCAGAATCATGGATTGAACGACGTTTTCCTCTGCATGTAATAAGGCGCAAGATGTCGCTTCGATCAACAAAGAAACTGCATGCAAAATATGTACCTATCAATCTTCTGCTAAGCCCGTGTATATATATATATATATATACAACTGTACCTTCGTAGCTTCGTCCACGACTCCACGTGCATACGTAGGTCCCACCAGCTGGAACAGCCTCCCACTTCCTCTTCGGAAGGAGCTGCTCTCTGTCTCTTCCATGCTGCCTTCCCGGAGCGTCTGAAGCCTTTCCTGTTCTCCCTTTAGCTTTGTGTTGAGCCGTGAGCGCCTCTGATTTGAGTGGCGCTATATAAATGCTCCCTTACATTACGTTACATTATATATGTATAGATACTCCCGATTAGCGGGACAATTAGTCCCTTTAGGATTTTCTGTTCCCTTGTTCCCAATACGATTGTGACCATGTTTATGTTTTCTTTGATTTATCTTGAAATGTTTTCGGGACCAATAAACATTATGCATGGTTATGGTTATACTCACTTCTCAGCCATGATAGAGCTTCTAAAACAGTCAAAAGCAAGAATCGGACAGTGATGGAAGAGAACTTAATGCAATTACACACACTGTTTTATGGCAATAATGCCAGCAAGAAATTAATGGTATATATATATATATATACATCGATGGGAAGCTGTGCACGCGACGAAGAAGAGGCCTATTATAGCTGAGGATAAGAAAGTGAAACAGCCAACACTTCATATAAACGGTTGGCTCTCAGACGAGCTACGAGGGACCGCCACTCATCTCTATTACCCGACGATGACATATGACAATCTTTGAACGCGTTCTGGAAGATGTTAGATATCTATGGGGCCTTCAGTTGGCACCAAATGGGTTCCTCATGCGACCACTCTTCAACGCCAAACGACTGCGATCTATAATGACAGGGCAAATGGCTGACGAACAATCGATATCGAGGAACATCAAAAAGTTTGGATAATAAAACTCGTCGCTGGTGCCAATCATTTGACCTCATTAGCACATCGCTGCAGACACCTGTACTTATGCGCTCAATGGCTGCTCGCAGAGTAACGAGCATTATATACAATGGCCACAAACCATCCATATGTCGTGTGCGTATACATATACATATACATATATATGAATGCATGAGCAAAAATATACACATATATATTTACATACCTAGCTGAATATATGTGAGTCAGCACACTGAGTATAGGTTACGAGCATGAGTTATACTTTTCAAGCATTAGTGTCCCGCAGCGGATAAATGCTGAGTCAAGGTTTACGAAGAATAGAAGACGGGTTATGCAGCATAATAGTATATACGTGTGTATATATATATATATGTGCATGTATATGTACACACATGTATACATGTGTGTACATAAACGGGAAGTATACGCCATGCGTATATTCCAACGTGGAGTAAACAATTGCAGTCTGTGATGTATACAGAAAGCATTCTTATTTTATCAAACACTATAGTATACGTCTACCCATGCATTGCAATTCTATTTGATTGCATTATAATAAATGTATTCCCTGCAATGAATTGAATATACATTATATGCTACAGATTAAAATGTTGTGTGTTATGTATAATTGGTTGGATAAGTACTCTCTGTTGATACAACAAAAAACGTTATAGGGTTCAAATCGAATCCGTCAGACTTCGAGGTGTTTACTCCCCTCGTCCACTTCTGTCGCTTCAATGGTCAGACGGCGAGGTGGAGTAAATGAGGTGGCCGACCTCATGCATATATACATACTTACATGTATATATGCATATATATATATATGTATTTGAGAAGAGCAGTTTAAATATTATATGCTAAATATGTCTTAATAGAGTTCATCGCATGTAACAATAGACTCTCATGTATGTCCGACATATTTGGACCTTTTTTGCTTGACTTACCGTCAAGCATGACTAGTTCAATGCAGTCACGAATGACCTCAGAGTAAATGCGGCAATCATGCAATCATTTCGACGCCCGCACAAACGCACGCACGTCACCTCTCAGTGTACTATGTACATGCATTGTCAAAGAACACGGTGCACGCACGACCAACTGGTAACGTATCAGCCTACGTCCTGCAGTTTATAACAACAAAGGCACAATTGGGAAACCGTGCCTAACCTCCAAGGTCATTACCGACAGTCGCCGCGATGTGTCTAACGGTTTTTTATTTCCACCAACCTTATATTTGGGTTTCCATCAACCCTGTGCTTCAACAACCCTGTATTTCCACAACCCTGTTCTTCAATCAACCCTGTATTTCAACAACCCTGTTTTTCAACAATCCTGTATTTCAACAACCCTGTTTTTCAATCAACTCTGCATATCAACAACCCTGTATTTCAGCAACCCTGTTTTTCAACAACCCTGCCATAATGAGTACACCAACCACACACTTGTCGGTAGGCATATCAGACTGCGCGGGAGAGGACAAGTACCCGTCCGCATACGCCGAGACTAAGAAAAATGAAGTCAGTGACAATTCACAGCACCTCCTCAGGTAATAACTTAGGGGACTGTCGTTAATTCTCTGTATCTTCTTCTTCACACACATGTGTCTGCCAGCGTCTTGTCAGTAAGCCAATCGGTTCTGTCACCCATCAGGCGTAGAAGAAACTCATCACATCCTGTCAATGGTTTTGACCCCTCGCTGGTGAGCCACATAAGTCTTAAAGGAGTTGATTGTTCGGTTGTCGGATTGATTTTTTGGTTGTCGGATTGATTGTTCGGTTATCAGATTGATTGTTTGGTTGTCGGATTGATTGTTCTGTTGCTGGATTGATTGTTCTGTTGCTGGATTGATTGTTCGGTTGTCGGATTGATTGTTTGGTTGTTCCTTATATTATAACCTGAGGGGCTGTGAATTGTCATCGACTTCATTTTTCTTAGTCTCGACATATGCGGGCGTGTTTATCGGTTGTCAGATAAATAGACAATTATCTCATATCACGTGATGGTGATACTTGCTACCTGCTATAGGATGGAATCGAGTTTTCTTCTTTAATATTAAAACGGCTTTAATCAGACGGTCTATGGCAAAATCTGGATAGCGCTGCTTGCAGGGTGTATGGGTCTGCGGCGTGCGGGAGTCTGCCAGTGTCGAAATTTCGTCATCTGAGAATTATCTTGGCGAATATCCAAAATCGAAAATTCCGAGAAAAACGCGTTGAAGTTTTGGCGGGAAAGCGTCGCCTGAGAATTATATTGGCGAATATCCCAAATCGAAATTATTAACGAGTATTTTCGTTTAGATGTTCATAGTTATAGTGCGATTTTTTTAGGAAAAGTTTTTAAAGTGTTTGGATGTATACCGGACGTATACGTATACACCGGATGTATATCTACGGCCACGCGCACAGTGAAATGCTGTTGGATCTCTTTTGTCCAATCAATAATGAGCTTTTTCTGGACATACGACAAAGACACTGCTATATACCGTGCAAACTTTTTGTCGGATCTCCATACAACTCTGGAGGTACGATAAACGGTGTTTGGAAGCAGGAGATACTACAGTCAGTTTTTGATGAATATCTTTAAAACGATATGTCGTCTCTCTTAGTTACTGACACTGAACATAGATAAAATATTGCCTGCTACAATCAACTCTAAACTCAACTTCGGAAAACAGTGGAGATTCGCCAAGATAATTCTCAGGCGACGACTTTAGATATACATGCATTATACTGACGAACATTTGTGCGTGATGACTTTGAAAGTTTATAACCATTTGGGCTCGAATATGCATCGCTTCTATTAAATACTTAATTCGGGCATATTTAGAGCATATAGATAACTAAAAATCACTAACTATACACTAGCTCACCTTTAGCCACAGGGAACTCTTGGCCTAAGCATGTTGTGAGTAATTACTCGCAAGCCGAGGAAGACAAGAAATAGTCAAGCAGGGACACAATGCAACTGTTCGCTCAAACTGTATGCTGTACTCGGTAACTAGGAATCATCATGTTAGTGTATTTTGTAATTTCCATAGCACCCGTGATTATCGCGAGGCAGGGCCGTACCGAGCTATAATTGCGCCCTGTGCCTAGCTAATTGCGCCTAGGTACGGCCCTGTTGCGAGGGACCCTGTGAAAAAGAGAAGACGAAAGCCAGCGGAGAGTTGCAACTGCAAGCAACTCCATTAGTTGTAACTATATCGGAAATAATCCTATGTCTGAGAGATGTTCAAATATAATTATAAGCCGTATACTGAGGCTTTTCAAAACGCGATGTATAAAAGCCAATACATGTATTCGTATGCAAACATATACACATTCATGCAGGCATACTTACAAGCATACAATCATTCATGCACATTGTATATAATCGCACATGCACACATTTGCATGCATGCATACATACACACATTGCCGCATGTGTGTAATGTATGTGTGTAATGTATGTGTGTAATGTATGTGTGTAATGTATGTGTGTAATGTATGTGTGTAATGTATGTGTGTAATGTATGTGTGTAATGTATGTGTGTAATGTATGTGTGTAATGTATGTGTGTAATGTATGTGTGTAATGTATGTGTGTAATGTATGTGTGTAATGTATGTGTGTAATGTATGTGTGTAATGTATGTGTGTAATGTATGTGTGTAATGTATGTGTGTAATGTATGTGTGTAATGTATGTGTGTAATGTATGTGTGTAATGTATGTGTGTAATGTATGTGTGTAATGTATGTGTGTAATGTATGTGTGGATGCATGCACACACCCATACAAACATGTACACATGCGTAAAAACATACTGAGCAATAGACTGCGGTGTACTTACGAGGCGGCGTGTTGGTTCCTGGGGGTAGACTGAGCGGGTGGACTGTTCTGTGCGAGGGCGAATACTGTTCAGCAATCGACTCCGCAACAGCCCCCGATTGCATCTGAACGTAGGGCGAGTATCGAATCAGAGGCGCTGAGACTGCCGTGTGGTGCATGTTGTTCGCTAGACCACCGCAGGGTAACGACGACGACCAATGACCTTCGACCGGAATGACCCTGATTATGGTGCTGGAGGTGGAAGCGGAGACAGGGATGCCGGTGTAGTCGGAGGAGATGCAGCTGGGCATTTGTCGTCAGAAGGGAAATCCAAGACCCCACGAGCCCCAAGCGATGTCCCTCTCAGAATGCTCCTCTTCCTTTTAGGGAAAAAACCGAGAGTTTTGCTTGAGTGGGCCTCAGAAGACGATGCAGCGAGCGAGAGTTAGAATGCCTCTAATGTTGTCGTTGCTAATAAAAATCTTGATAGACCGCCGAGGACAACGCGCAACGTAACGTAATCAGTCGGTTACGCTACGTTTACTTTATAACTATCTGCCTTATAAGCCTAACTGTTGGGTTAGCCTCATAACTGCACCTACAGCGACGACATCTGTTGTAACCGACTCTCTAGCGCTAAGATCTAACCGACTGATCTGGTATACACTCTCAGTCCTGTTCTCTTCCTTCCTAATGCACCCTTTCCTCTGGACCCTCACAGGTCCTTCCCTTCCTCCTCCTATCACCCAATCCGCTGTCAGCCCCGATTCTCGGCCCATCGGCCCAGCATCGGTCGCTTCATTCACGCTCTGACCCACCGCGATCACGTGCAGCGTCTGTTTCAACCAATCACGGCTGAGGAAAAGCTCATTCATAAAAACGCGATCGTCGGAGGGGACCCTGTAGTCGTCAACACGGCTGTGCTGGGCGTCCCTTGGTAGGCAGGAGCAGAGCGGGCTCAGGTCGCAGCAGGGCCAGTCAGTCAACTAGCAGCAGGCCCCCTCTCTGATCGCCTGAGCTGATTATTCGCTGCCTCCATTCAAGTCTTTTCGGATACGCACGTTGTATTCGCTTGCACACTAACACACACACACACATACACACATACACACACACATACACACACGCACGCACGCATATACATATAATCACATAGATAGAGGCATACAGGCATACACATAGGCACACATACATGCATCTTATCACACACACACAGGCATACACACACGTCTACAGGTATATATGCATACGCACAGCTACACCCACACATAAAATAGGCATATACACATAGACATACACAACCAGTTAGAGACATGTATATACGCACACGCGCAAGCATACAGATGCCCGCAGCCAGTAACTTTCGCTTGTCTAAACAATCTCGATTTCACTGCAGTAGGCTTACATAAACTGCTGGGCCATCATTTTCACATCTCATCTATTGGTCACGTGACGCAACTCGCGGCTAACGACATCAAAGATGGCGGCGGATCTAAGGTAAATGGAGACATGGAAGGGAGGAAGGAAGGAAGGAAGGAAGGAAGGAAGGAAGGAATGAAGGAAGGAAAGGAGGAAAGAAGGAAGGAAGGAATGAAGAAAGGAAGGAAAGAAGGAAGAAAGGAAGGAAAGAAGGAAGGAAGGAAGGAAGCAAGGAAGCAAGGAAGCAAGGAAGGAAGGAAGGAAGGAAGGAAGGAAGGAAGGAAGGAAGGAAGGAAGGAAGGAAGGAAGGAAGGAAGGAAGGAAGGAAGGAAGGAAGGAAGGAAGGAAGGAAGGAAGGAAGGAAGGAAGGAAGGAAGGAAGGAAGGAATGAAGGAAGGAAGGAAGGAAGGAAGGAAGGAAGGAAGGAAAGGAGGAAAGAAGGAAGGAAGGAATGAAGAAAGGAAGGAAAGAAGGAAGGAAGGAAGGAAGGAAGGAAGGAAGGAAGGAAGGAAGGAAGGAAGGAAGGAAGGAAGGAAGGAAGGAAGGAAGGAAGGAAGGAAGGAAGGAAAGGAGGAAAGAAGGAAGGAAAGGAGGAAAGAAGGAAGGAAGGAATGAAGAAAGGAAGGAAAGAAGGAAGGAAGGAAGGAAGGAAGAAGGAATGGAAAGGGTCCTTGTATTAGCTATATTCGTTCAAATGAAATTGGGCTTTATTAGGCCAGAGGCCAGATTTACGCCATTCAACGCTCAGGCGAGATTCGAGTTACGCGCTGTCACAGACCGACGATAATTAGTAGAATTTACTCTGACACTTTTATCTCCACTTCAGAACGTCGTCCGTCTGCCCGACTGCATGCACGTTTGGCTGCATTGTATGCGCGTACTAAGCATGTATGCATGCATGTATGAGTATACAATACATTGCATCTATTCATGCGTGGGAATGGATGTATCCATGTATGAATTTATGTACTAATGGAATATTCGAAATATATGAAAAAAAGAAATATGTGAATGTACGAATACATTGTGTGCATGTAAGAATGTATGTATGGTTGTATGCAATATATGTATTGTATACGTGTATAAGAAACACACTATGAAACACTGCATATGTATCCACATTATTTATGTTGCTTCGCTGTGTCCATTTCTCTGTATCCGTCGCTGTCTCTTTCTGAGTCTCCACCTCTCTCTGTCTCTGTCTCTCTCGTTCTCTCTGTCTCTGTTTCTCTCTATCTCTCTCTGTCTCTGTCTCTCTCGCTCTCTCTCTCTCTCTCCTTTGTCTCTGTCTCTGTCTCTGTTTCTGTCTCTGTCTCTGTTTCTGTCTCTGTCTCTCTGTGGATCTCTCTCTCTCTCTCTCTGTCTGTCTCTCTTTCTCTTCTCTCTCTCTCCATCTCTCTCTGTATCCCTCTCTCTCTCTCTCTCTTCTCTCTACCCCTCTCTCTTTCTCTCGTTCTCTCTGTCTCTCTCTCTCGCTCTCCCTCTCTATCCCTCTCTCTCTCTCTCCTCTGTCTCTGTCTCTGTCACTTTTTCTTCTCTCTCTCCCTCTCTCTTCCTCTCTCCCTCTCTCTCTCCCTCTCTACATGTCCCTCCTAGTCTACAACTTCATCTCCACGTATACACCAACTAAATAACACCATTCATCATCCATAATACACAAGACACAAATCGCCAGCGCTGGCCACCTGTCGGCCACCGAAGCAAACCAAGGCCTACATATAGCGACAGACCTGAGACTCGGAAATCGCCTGAAGATGGTGACACCGTTCGTCCCTTCGTCCGCGCACGTGTTCGTATACATCCGGTCGACCTTTGACCCTCTTCACGACCCTCATCTTGCCGAGAAGAGGGAAACGGCCTATCGTCATGATCGCCTTTTACGGTCTATCGTTAGCTGTATAAGATCGTGTACCCCCATGCACATATACATTTGCCCATACCTTTCTCATGAAGTTTATAGGCTAAATGCCCACCGCGCATTTAGAAGCACCCTTCATTGACGGCATGTAAGCATCTTGAGTGTCTGTTTTATGCGAAGGCTTACGATCGTGTAAAAACTCCTTCCGACGATCATGACCTTGCCATGGCCACGGGAACTCGAAGCCTTTTGTGACTAATTATTATCCGCAAGACGAAGAGGCCATGAAGTGGCCAAACACAAACACAATGAAACTTTCGCTCAGACTGAGTGTTCTACACAGAACCAGTATTTGTGCGTTTTATATTTGAGACTTTATTTGCAATACTAGAATATTCTACTGTTAAAAATCATGCCATGCAATGAAATCTGTCACAATACAAATCCAAAAAATTCAGCTTAATACAATACAATACAATGTCATCAGTGAAAGACCATCAAATGAATTCATTAATTCAAGTGCTTCACGCGAGAAAAAAGGTTTCACTAATCGTTATTAATCATTACAAATCGTTATTAATCATTACAAATCGTTATTAATCATTACTAATCGTTATCAATCATTAATAATCATTGACAATCGCATTCTTCATTCAATTTTAATTAGACGCAGCAGGCCTTATGTCTATATGGTCAAAAGTTTGGTGATTAAGCATGGACACAAACATTTTGAATTCCTATATTCCACCCTACACGCCTCTCTAGCCCAACTCCCCCCCAATTCCCCAAGCAATACACTAAGCCCCTCGTTCTCAGCTCCCCTACATCCTTCTATTACTTCGCTGCTGCCTTACTGCATCTGTTGCAAGATACCACATCACTTATCTGTCACAGCAGCCACGGAATGCTCAAAGGACGAAGGACTGCAGCGACTGATAAACAATCGCATCCGCCATCATCGACTCAAACACCGCGTACGCTCACACACATACTAACAGCAGCAACATATTCACTGCAGACCTATATATAGATAGACGCCTTCACCCTTTAATCACACACACACACACACACACACACACACACACACACACACACACACACACACACACACACACGTGCACACGCACAAACACACACATATAAACACAC
>OY365818.1:9828291-9996397 GCA_959347315.1 Bimastos eiseni
CCTGACACCAGCCATTTGGCGGTCATGGGAACAAACGAATAAACGAGCTCGTTTGTTACCGGTTTTTTCATCAATTCCTTTGTTCCATTGAAATTGTCATTGTTGATGCTTTCTATCGTAATATTGGTCTGTCTGTAATATATACTTAATGAATAAATTAATGGATTAACTAATAAGTTATGATGATGACAAAAATATTGTTACCATCGTTATTATTATCATTATGATAATTGTCGTTGATATTGCTATTGTTTTTGGTTGTGTTACTTTTATTGCTATAATCTTTCACATTTGTTCGAATTTTTTACGGTTCTAAAAAAATCTGCATGCCGAAAACATTTGGATCTTACAAGTTACAGTAACTAAGGCGACTCTACAGACCAATGCACTTCTCATATAGAATATAATTTACATCCTCTGTAAATACACAATCAAATATATCTATAAAAACACCAGCATGTACTCAAGCATACTCCAATATATATATATATATATACACACACTTAAATTTATATTATAAACATTCTACATATATATTTACATTTTACCGAATACATATCGAGGGTTTCATGACGGTCTTACGTGTCTATCTCTGCTTTCTTTCCATTGTATGCACGGGCCATATTATAGTTATAGGCGTGTATCCAGCTACGTACACACACGATGTACATATATATATATATGTATATATATATGTATATATACATGTATATATATATTAATGCAAGTATACATGTGTGCGTGAAGCTGAATATATTTATGTTACCGCGTGAATTATTGTGACGGCGCGTAAAGGCAGCGAGTGCATGCGTCATCGTCATCGTCGTTCCTGCTCACCTTTGACCCCTTCTGCAGCAGCAGCAGCTATAGCAAACCGTCGTTTGGAACCCATATATATATATATATATATATATATATATATATATTATATATATATATATATATATATATATGATTGTGCGCTCATGTTTTAGTGTATACAGTGTATACGTATATATATATATATATATATATATATACGTATATATATATATATATATATATATATACGTATACACTGTATACACTAAAACATGAGCGCACAATCATATATATATATATATATATATATACGTATACACTGTATACACTAAAACATGAGCGCACAATCATATATATATATATATATATATATATATATACGTATACACTGTATACACTAAAACATGAGCGCACAATCACGTATAAACATTGTAACGTGATAATGTAATATATCGATATTTGAAAGTCAGCGTGCATGTATGCATTTCGTGAGGTGAATGTGTCTGCTTGGGCATACGTCTATTTGTCTGTGCGTATGTCTGTTCGTCTCTCTCTCTCTCTCTCTCTCTCTGCGTAATAAATTCAAGAGAGACAGACAGACAGACAGACAGACAGGGAAAGAGCGAGAGAGAGAGAGAGAGCGAGAGAGAGGCAGACAGTCAGACAGAGAGACAGACAAAGAGGGAGGAAGGGTGGGAGGGAGACAGAGACGGAGACAGACAGCGAGAGAATATATAGAGAGGCAAGGGCTTGAGATGTGAAATGTGAATACAGCAGCATTTTTTTATACGTATACGTGGGGGATATATTTAATGTTATATATATGTATATATATATATATAACAAAGTACTGGGTTAAGGTTAAGGTTAAATATATATAAATGTCTATTTTGCTGCTGCAGTGAGTTCATGTAACTAGTGTGTTCCTATACGCTCGTCATACATAAATTCTTCGATTTCAGCTGAAAATAATACGCCCTGCTGGTAAAACATAATGGCAAATGTCGCATTTTAAACTGACTTCTGCATCATCGGATTTCTCCCGTTCTTACAAGGACATGCAGTTCAACTGTTGATCTGTAATTTCTTCTGGACGTCAAAAATAATTCGAAGGCTATAATTTAAATTGACGAAATTGGATGAATAGCTTTCTTAAACGCATGCTGAGAAACTGTGTTAAGATTTCTCACGCCATAGATAATCCAATTTCAGGTCAATCAGAGTCAACATTTAATCCTTAGGTTATGGTTCTATCCAGCTCGCCTAAGGTTCCCGAATTTGAACGGGGCACTCTGAGCCTCTCGACCATGCATTACCTACGAGAGAAGAGCTAGGCACTGGCAACAATCACAGCAGGACAGACTAATTACGTTGTAACACATATGAGCCGAAGAACCCCGGCACTTAATTAGCTCGTGATCACAAAACAATTGTATCAACGGAGATTGGCGTTGGATAAAGATATAAATTTTGATCTGCTTGGAGCGGTGCTTGCAATGTGAGCTCATCATATGCCAATGAGAAGTGACTGGTTTATACGCCTTATCAACGACGGGCTCCATATAAATTGACGCCGCCCGCAGCGTTCAATTATGGCATCAATTTATATACACCGCGGTCATAAAATTGAGAGTCTGACTATCTGAGCTTTTATTGCGCCTCGTGTCGATGTGTTCAGACTCAGGCATAGACAGCCCAGTTCTATGGTTAGATGTTTGTGTAAATACCTCTACCCACCTATAATAATGCTCAAAGCCTATATTTAGGCTACGTATTTTTGATTTATATAGCGCTCACTTAAATATTTAGCACGTGAAGATGTAAATTATGGTATACATACGGATGGGGGAGGGTTGAGATCAAATGGATAGGGTCAAAGGGATGGAGAGTTACAGGTAGGGGTAGAGAAACAGACAGGTCAAGGGACAAAGAAAGAGGCAGATGGAGCAAGTGAAAATTTTACATGGGAACAATAATGATGACGATGATGATGATGTTGATAATAAAAATAAAAATAATAACAATAATAACAATAATAACAATAGTAATGATACTGATACTGATGATAATAATAATGATGATGAAGATGATGATATGATGATGCTGACGATGACGGTGATAGTGAGTGATGATGATGACGAAAGCAATTATGTTACTACTACTACTACTACTACTACTACTACTACTACTACTACTACTAATAATAATAATAATAATAACAACAATAATAATAATAATTATCATTATTATGATTACATTATATGAATTTAACGCATGACCGACGACAATGGCGGTCATTTATTTCTACCCATCGACACAAAAATGGCCGACGTCAGGAACTGATGCTGCTGTTGCTCATAGAATTATTGCATTATGTTTTTAATGCCTAATACATTTTCATTATTGTGGGTGTACAGCTGATGAGAGGGCAAGGCGATTGATCGTGTCTTAGTCACATCACAAACCTATTTACCGTTGTATGGTTTGATAATGGCCCTTGCGGTGTCTCTCAACGGGGTTGCGTAACCCCCCATCACACCCCCATGCATCCACTATGGCACAGGTGACATAAGCCGAGTATTAACCACCGATCATTTGACGAAAGAATCACCGGGAAAAATTTCAGTCATGAATTGAGGGGGGTCCACTTGTGAGGTCGTGAACCGGAAGTGAGGTCTTTATGAAGCTCTATTTTATGTCAATAGACACAGCTTGGGGTGGAAGATATCGGCTCGTGATTATGGAACAGCGGGATGTGAGTCTAGAAAATGGTGCTATATAAATTAAGTACATAAATATTGCAGCTATAAGAAACATAAATGCTTATAATATATTAACACGCAATCAAACATAAATAATGCATACAAACGTAGATATGCATGCATACATACATACTGCATACATGCATACTACATACATACATACATACATGCATACATACATACATACATACATACGTTACCTACATGCATTCATACATACATACATGCATACATACACCCTTGTGTGCTTAGCTCATGTTTTTACGCCTCAGTACTCCTTTATTCAACTGGTTCACAAGACTGCCACCTACATAGGCCACTAATAAGCCTGTGGATTACCGTGGCACATATGCTAAACACCTACAGCTGTACTACAGATACTATTATAATTGTGCGTCCCATAATAAAATCGAATTACTTTTAAAGAGTCATAATAATGTGCAAGACATCAGTCACTGGTCGTTTCGAGCAAAATGGGGAAAAATTATTCATTGGGTGAAACTGCAGATGTCAACACACCGAGAGGAATTACAAGCAGGTGGTTGTACGAGGTTAGCGCACAGGTTGTACGAGACTTCTCACAACATAATTATGTTTAACATTGACGCGTCTTTAGCATTCCCTTTGGCCACTCTATGCGCTGCGTCATTTCTGGCACAGGGCAACACGCAGAGAGTTCTAGATTCTGGATGTATGACCCGCATAGCATTGCTGACAGATCGATGCAAACTATATCAAATTGACACAATGTCGTCGACATCTAATTCGTTTGGCTGATGAAGAAGCAGCTTCAACACCTCAACGATGACATTCGACAATTAGAAAGTTTAACCATGCAACCAAACAGTAGACGACTAACGGTAATCTAGGGCGACCAATTGAAACGGGAGTTATTCCTTTCGAACAATAACAAGATTGTGTCCAATGGGATCGTTTTCCCCCTTAAACAAATGTACCTGGCTATTGATCACATCTGCTGAAAGGGTGAATTTAATTATGAACTGGCCAGTGACCGGTAGAATAATGTCTGTATGGGATGTCACTGGTCAGTTTAGAATTAAGGCCTCAACTGTTGTTAATTACCGAGAGACGTTTTCTGTAACGGATGATATTCTGTTACGATTTATCTCGCGATTCAGCTGCGTTGGTATATTAAGTCGCATGCATGGCAGGGAATGTTGACATTTAATTACATTAACACGTACGACATAAAGAAAGGATGTCTGCCAAGTCCCACGTCCCTTCTGGGAGTTGTATCTATAGTCTATCAGCGTTTACAAGACGATAGAGCACCGTAATTATGGTGCGCCACTGTGTATACAGATGACGGTGATCGGTTAGTGAGAACGAGTGACTGCGTCTTTATGTGACCATATGTTAGTGAGACAAGGTAACCAACAAGGTCGTAAGAGAGAGAGAGAGAGAGAGAGACAGACAGACAGACAGACAGACAGAGACAGACAGAGAGAGACAGGCAGGCAGGCAGGCAGACCAGACAGACAGACACAGTCACAGACACAGACACAAACACAGACACAAAACGGGACAGGAAGAGAGACAGCGAAAGCTACATCAGAAGTTGAAGGCTGAAGTGGATGGGACATATATGTCTGCCAGAAATTCAGATTTACCGAAAAGGTGAATACTTCAGTTAGACATTGAATGCGATGGATAATACAGATGATGGGCAAGCGATATAAAAGACGGGATGAATAGGGCTGCTAGGGGTACCCGGGTACTCGCGAGTACCCGACTCCAAAAATTACTCGAGTAATTTTTCCTACTCGAGTACCCGTCTAATTCCACTTCCGGTCGGAAAATTGCAATTTCCGGTTCCAGTTTTCCGAATTACGGTGACGCTTTGGTGAGTTAATTCATTACAAATTGGCAGTTGTAGGCTTGCAGGAAAGTTGCAGCCTATACCAGGTCCAGGTTATAGACTTCAGAATTTGTTACTTACTGTTACTGACTGCTATTTCTACTTATCTATCAAATGATCTATGGTAGAAGTCATGCAGCTTGCATTAAGCAGCTTGTATTAAGCACTTCCGGTGTTAACGGGTACTCGAGTACCCGCTACGCTACTCGATCGAATACTCGACTCCAAAACCACTCGCTAGCAGCCGCCCGATTGATGGATAATAAATTCAATAAATCCAATGGACTCTTGTCATCTTGTACCGCATTTTCATAAAATGTATTCAAGGGCGAGATTCATAATACTGTACCCAGATGAACCGTCTTTACGGAGTCACAACTCAAGACACTCATGCAAGAGTTGAAACCATATGCACGTAATTCTTAGACCAACGCATTTGTGTTGCAGCAAGGCATAAGCGACTTATTGACAATGTTTGTCGGTGCATAGAAAAGTCTCGGCGATCTTATAAATGACTCACCCAATGGTCAATGATCCTGGGCAATGATGTCTGGCATGAAAGGTCGTTGGGTTGGCTTGAAAATGCAGATCGATTGGTGTCGTGTAAGGAGAGAGGAGAGAGAGTAAAGTTATGCAGATTCAAAATAATTGATGGAGGTTGGACACAGATATTATATGCACTCGTGAAGAGAAAGACAGAGAAGGACGCGCAATGAGGCACATAAAGAGAGAGAGAGAGAGAGAGAGAGAGAGAGAGAGAGAGAGAGAGAGAGAGAGAGAGAGAGAGAGAGAGAGAGAGAGAGAGAGAGAGAGAGAGAGAGAGAGAGAGAGAGAGAGAGAGAGGGACGGAGGGACGTAGAGAGAGAGAGAGGGAGACAGAGACAGAGACAGAGACAAAGAGACAGAGACAGAGAGACAGAGAGACAGAAAGAAACAGCCAGACAGACAGAAAGACAAAAATGCTGACTAACAGACAGACATGCCAAACTCTCGTCATCACCGAAAACCTGAATATCTAATATTCGTTCATCAATTTACCCTTATCATCATAGCTAATATGCAAGAATTGTAAGCCTAATCGTATTTTAAATGTAAGTGAGGCAGTAATGCTGTCATAGTATTGAACCTTTATATAGCGCCGCTCAAAGAAATGCTGAAAGCACAGGCGATCGATATACGCTGACCACTGCGATGTTAGATATAATTAAGAATGATCCATTAATTAATAAGTAGACTATTATACCAGCTATAGTAGAACAACGCAAAGCAAACTGGAAGATTCACTAGTGGCGGGCTCACGCACACACGTAGCGCCAGCCAGATGGGTTACAGTCACCAGATGGCACGGATGTTTCGAATTCATATAGAGCATATATTCATATGTTATATATATATATACACACATATTTAAATATGTATGTTTCAGGCCTATACCTGCTCTAACAGAGATAATAGCACTAAATGGTCCCTCAACAAAATTGGACATTTATGGAGCGCCATAATATGGGAGGATAGGGCTTGGTCGGGGGTGAGGAAAGCAACGACGGCGGGGTATCTGTGCGTGAAATAGATTAAGCGAGACCGACCTGAGTATGGCTCTATTATAGCTCTGTCGGTGATTAGCCCCAATCAGAGTCCGATGGTAATGACCTGCGAATGTTCCCAGTCGGGGCACGGTCAATTACTGGTCACTGAGGGGCGCCCCGTCGTGCTTTTCCAGATGGTCGAATGAAGGCGGTGGTGTTATCGGGGTAGACTGGGGAGAGGATCTGATGGCCGTAATGGGCGCTCGTCGCACGACCCCTTGGCAGGGAGGCGGCGGCTGCTGCTACCCCGCGATTGTCCGGTTGATCCCGGGCCACGCTGGGTAGCCTCGATCAATGACTTAGTCGGCGTTGTCCGTTGAGGGAAGACGAGGGGAGGGTCGTTAGGGGATGGGGTACTGAATGATGCACGCTTCTGTGGACACGAAGCCCGCATCTGACATACAAACACACAGCGATTTTCTCCTGGCATATTGATAGGATCTGCGCATGTGAATTTTATTCTATATTGATACGTCGCCTCATCAATTGCGACTTTGCCGACATAACCTACTGCACGGAGCATTTCGTGTATAGGTATATATATATATATATATATGAATATGTGCGAATAGGTGCGTGACTGTGTGCCTGTATGTGCGTTTCCCCTTGTCATGCCCTGCCCTGTTGGATGCTATAGGCGATAATCCGCAATATCGTCAGGCATCATTTTCGCAACTGCTGAAGCTTGGACTGATAAGTCGTTTCTCGCTATTTATCAGCACCTGTATTTGCTGATGACAGGTGAACGTAGTAGGGTCAGTGTTCGATCATCCGTGCTGATTGCTATGCCTTGGAATTTTAGAACGGCTCATCAGTATTTTTCAGACTAGAAATTAATGCCTGTTCAACTGACCAATTCAAGTTTATGTCTGGGTGCACGATGACTAGCTCGAAGACCTTCAAAACTAAGGTCGGTCGTAATAAAACTGTGAAATTAAAAGGTCATTTCAAAGTGGAAATGTAGAAGAGTTAATTGCAAGTGGATCCCTAAAAAAAGTGATATCAATGTTGAATTCAATTTTATTATTTTATCATCAGCCGTCAAGTATCAGCTATAGCGATGCCTGCTGATAAGTTAGTTACAAATAGATTTATTACAGCTGATCAGCAAGTAATGCTTGGAATAGTTAATTAACCTAAATAATTAATTAACCTAAATATTATGCGTCTAGAGGCTACGGAAAGGGGACATTATTGATAATTGGATCACCCAACTAAACACAAAGTGAATGGCAACCAGTTGCTATTAGGCAATTATTATACTTTTATGCTATCATGCCATATACCTTTTATACAGAATTTTATACTTTAAAGAGCCTTTCAAAAATTAACTTATAATAGTGTAATTATTTTAAATATGCGTTTTGGGAACATGACGGATAGATAGGTATTTTATTCTAGACACGAATGGAATAGAAAATGACTGGGTATTCTGGGCACCATGTACGCCTATAGTCGATATATATATATATATATATATATATATATATATGTTGGAGCCACTCGTAGGATAAGTTTGAATTTCAGAGAGACGAGAGAATAATTGATTACATAAAGCAATCAATAGGTTATGTTCCTAGTTATGAAAAAGTTGCCCATCTGCACCATCCTCTCATTTATTCGATTTTTGATGAGTTAAATTCAATAAATTATAAACTAATATGATAAACATAGATAATGATATACCAGTAACACGACGAACAGCTCGCTTTGCATAACTGACAGTCTTAGAAAATTATACTTATAAGTGGAGACCAAGTAATATAAAGTTTCAATAAGATAAATGCAGCAGAGTAGAAAGATATAATCAAACAGCAGAGATCAGAAACCGTTGGAACTTAGTTTGTATTAATGAAATATCAGGAAATGAAAACCAACCTATATGAGAAGAGAAGTTTTAAATCTCCTTTCTTCAATGTAACAACGTTGAACTTGATTAAGAACGGTTTTTATTGATTGGTCGTTTCCCTCTTTAAACACGGTCTGTGTGTGCATCTGTCTGTGTCTGTCTGTCTGTGTCTGTCTGTCTGTGTCTGTCTGTGTCTGTCTGTCTGTGTCTGTGTCTGTCTGTCTGTGTCTGTCTGTGTCTGTCTGTGTCTGTCTGTGTCTGTCTGTGTCTGTCTGTCTGTCTGTCTGTCTGTGTCTGTCTGTGTCTGTCTGTCTGTGTCTGTCTGTCTGTCTGTGTCTGTCTGTGTCTGTCTGTTTGTGTCTGTCTGTCTGTCTGTGTCTGTCTGTCTGTGTCTGTCTGTGTCTGTCTGTCTGTGTCTGTCTGTCTGTGTCTGTGTCTGTCTGTGTGCCTTCCTCTGTGTCTGTCTGTCTGTCTGTCTGTCTAATTATCTCTCCTTTTGATTGTGAATGCCTATCATCTTGTGCATTTCAAATATAGTTCGTCCGTCTGTCTCTCTGTCAGTCTCTCTAAGTGACTGCATTGTTTAGTCTGTATGTCTGTCTGCGTGTTTGTCTTTGAGTGTGCGTCTGTCGGTTGGTGCAGGCGAGTCAGTCCGCCTGAGCGTCCGTGTACGTCTGCGTGTCTGTCTCCCTGTCTATCAATGAATACGTATGCATTGTTGTTCCTCTTTCAGCACAGGAAACTCAACCGAAAGCAACTCCAACGCGTAATTGATGCGTTCCAATATGTTATGCATAATTATGATTCCAAGCCATTGGAGAACAGCATTGAGTCTTAAGCATTCGGTTCTCAGCCTTCTGTCTACGGGTACGCGTGGTTGTATGCCTGCGTGCCTGTCTGTTACCTGCTGTTGGACGTCTTGCTTCAGGCAGTTGTGCTTTTTCAGTGAATTCAGTCAAGGGGAACTTTGAACTTAGTACGTAAAATATAGATGGCAAAGCATTGCGTTTGCCGTTCCAAAAAGAGCGGCTGACATAATAACTATGCTTTATATATGCCTTAACAAACGCCTCAGGAAGTTTATCATTGTCTCTCGATCTTTGTGAGTTTCAACGAAGGACGTCATTTGAAAGAGGTATAAATCCAAATTCGACAGTCCGACATGCATTATATGTCCAATTCGCATGACTGAACATAGGATTAAGAACTAGAATCGCAGATGTTAAAAGTCGATGCGTTAGTCATCTTGATCATTATTATTTACTACTAAATAATAATCTTCAACGACAGTTGTACCATGCACATATAGGGCATCGGCCAATGGCATTTCATCATCATCAGCAGCAGCAGTAGAATCAGCATTAGCATCATCGTCATCGTCGTCGTCGTCATCATCATCATCAGCAGCAGCAGCAGCAACAGCAGCAGCATCAGCATCAGAATCAGCATTAACATTATATCATCATCATCGTCGTCGTCGTCGTCATCATCATCATCATCATCTTCGTTGAAATCTCACAAAGTGTAACGAAGACGTTGACTTCAATATTCTCGCTGGGAAAGTCTTAGAAATCGTATTTCGAGCTCTAATATAATGCTGCAGAACATCGGATAGGACCATGAAGGGGATGTAGTGTTACCAGGTCGATTACCAACTGCCTTTGCCAGGAACTGCTTCCCCAAGAGTTCCCAAACTCCCCATCACTACGTATCTCAGTGTCTATTCATGGCCTCAGGGCCGCAGTGACTAAGGCATCGAGACAATTTTTAAACATCATTACTCATTGGAGTAAACATACACATATTCATACACCCTTGTGTTATATCAAGTGCACATATGTGCACATGCACCTAGACATATGCACGCATACGTACGCGCAGACAAACGCATGTGCAGGTACGTGTGTACGCGTTTGTACGTGTGTGCTTTCGGTGTTTGTAACAGAGCCAAGTACATGGACCCGAGTCCTGCATAATGTCTCTGGGATCAGACGATACAGACAGACAAAGGGGAGACGGAGACAGAGATGGAGATAGAGATAGAGATGGATACAGAGGCAGAGACACAGACACAGACACAGACAGAGAAATAGAGAGACAGAGAGATACAGGGAGAGAGACGGAGACAGCGATGGAGATAGAGACAGAGAGCCAGAGAGCAAAACATTCAGACAGACAGACGTGTAGATATGGACACTATAGACAAAGAAACAGACTAGAGGCGAGAGAGGCGGTGTGTGTGTGAGAGAGAGAGACAGACAAAAAGACAGAGACAGACAGGCAGAATGACAGAGAGAAACATAGAGACAGACAGACGGAAAGACAGGAAGACAGACAGACACACAGAATTACAGAGAGACAGAAAGAGAGACAAACCTAGAGAGACTGACAGACAGACAGAGATATCGTCGTCGTAACCTTCAGTAAGTCGATGTGTGCCAGGCAGTGTGCGTGCGTTTGTGCGTCGTCCAACGCCAGCCACTGTCTGTCAACACCATCTACTGCGCATGCTCTGTGTCTTCGACCGAAGAGGCGGCGGCAGCGTTTACAAGGACCAGGTCAACCCCACTGCCTCCATTCTACTCTGCCTCCGGTCCCGTCTGTCTCTATCACTCCATGTTTCCCTCCCTAAACCTCCCTCTCTGCCTCTCAGCCTCCTTCTCGGTCCCGCCCGCATCGATCGCCAGATAAGAGCCGCTGAGCGCTAACATCAGGCGCTCACCGTCTCAGATACGAAGGCGTCGTCAAATGGACCAATATGATTTGGTCCATTTGACGATTCCTTCGTATCATCGTCGTCGTCGTCATCATCATCGTCATCGTCATCATCATAACCATCGTCTTCGTCGTCGTTGCTATTATCGTGAGCAACAACGTCATTGTTCCTCGCTGCCAACGCCATTGCAATAACCACATCACTCGTCGTCATCGTCGTCGTCATCATCATCATCATCATCATCATCATCATCGTCATCATCATCATCATCATCATCATCGTCATCACCATTATCACCATCATGACCGTCACTAACATCAAAATTGTAGTCGTCATCATCAGCTTCGTCGTCGTCGTTGTTGCCATTTAAATCATTACCAAAGTCCCAAAGATAAACAGCACCGCAAGTTGTTTAACTCAGAGCAACACCTGGGTATGGGTAAATGAAGAGGGTTGGGGTGTTTGGGGTTGCTAAAGATGGGGTTGGGGTCTAGTATGGGTCTTTGTCTCGTCCTGTGGCTCCATTGTTTAGAATAGGAACAAGAGAGATAAAACACGAGAATACAGAAACGCCTCCGCACACCTACATCATTGACCCGTCAATCATGCAGAGTTGACCCTGGGGTCAGACGGGGTCGCGCGTTACTATCCCCGCCGGTCGGTCGGCATATTTAGATTACCTCAGATTGCAACGTCAGCATAACCACTGCAGCCCATGCAGAACCAAAGTCACGGATGAGGAATTGTGCCAGCGTAGCGCTATATAAATTATGCTGGAATAAATCGATCGATCGATGATGTCATTAATGGCGGTTATCGCCGTTATGAAAACGATGATGATGATGATGATGATGATGGCGGAGGTGATGTTGTCGGCGATGATGATATTCTGTTGTTGTCAATATTATTGATGATGATTATGAGGATGATGATGACAAGCATGCTGTTGTTGTGTTGTAGTTGCTACTGATGACGACAATGACGACGATGAAAACTATGATAGTGATGATAATAGTGATGCTGATTATCATGATGATGATGAAAACGATGATGAAGAATGATGATGATCGTGATGATGATGACGTTGAAGATGACGACGACGATGATGATGACGATGATGATGATGATGATGATGACGATGACGATGATGATGATGATGACGATGACGATGATGATGATGACGACGACATACATACATACATACATACATACATACATACATACATACATACATACATACATACATACATACATACATGCATACATACATACATACATACATACATACATACATACATGCATACATACATACATACATACATACATACATACATACATACATACATGCATACCTACATACATGAATGCTTAATTACATACATGCATCCATGCATAACAATTCATTGCATCTTAGTGCGATCACAGTCACAGAGTTTGAAATTTGAATTCTAATTTATTAAAAGTAATTATGGGTTTACTAATTACATAGTCCACGTCTGACTTTTATCGAAGCATCTTCCGCCTCTCTCTCTCTCTATCTGTGTTCGTCTTTCACCGTCTCTATCTCTGTCTCTCCATCTCTCTCTCTCCCATTTATGTCACCCCAAATACCAGAGCATAAATTAAACGTTTCCTCTGCATCCAAGCAATCAACCAATCACCGGCGCTGCTCTTGACGCTCTATACCATATTATACGTCCATGCCACCATCTGCTCTTATATCACAGGGTTCCGGTGAACTAATCGTTTATCAATTATTCACAAGATGATCGCTGACAGCCAGAACATTGTTCCCAACGGGCAGATGTTCCCGATTTTTCTGGCGAAAACACAGATGCCACCCATACCAACCATAGCCTGCATATGAAGGGGTAGACGGCAGTAGCCAAAGGGCTGAGGGCAAAGCGGGGCATACTGTCACAAAGCCAGCCCTTAAAGTCAACGGTTGTTTCCCCGACTAGAGACCCCGAGCGTTAGCTCACCCTCCTCCTAATTTCCTAATTCACCCATATATCCCTTGTATTCTTACACTCTTCCTTGCCCTCTACTTCTGTCTGTCTATTGCTCGCTCTACATTCGCCTTCTTGTCCTTCTTGCACGAGCAACGACGTCGCGTTGTCAACTTTAATACACGCACATACAGACAGGCACACAAAACACAGACGCAGGCTGACGCGCACATACACACACAGACATACGAAGGCATGAAAAGATACACCGACGCGAACACTGAACATTCTACTGCAGAGCCATTCATCGTGTCATTCAGACCGTAGATCCGGTCGCACCCCCTCCTACCCTCCTCACCTCCTAAAAATGCACACCATTCAGCAAACACACGTCCATACCCACACAACACGTACATGTAGGCCTTGCCTATGCTGCCATTAAATTGAGGCAATGCCATTCATTCATTCATTCATTCATTCGTTCGTTCGTTCGTTCGTTTGTTTGTGAAAACTGGGAGGCACACGTGACGAGGAAAGTCATGAATGGAGAGCACGACTCACAGGCAGCTTTATATATTGATGAAGAAATACTTAACGTTACACACACGCACACACATACACACACACAGACGCACGCAAACACACACGCAAACACACACGCAGGCATGCACGCACGCACATTCATGCATTCGTATATTAGTGCATTCGTTCGGTCATACATTTATGCCTGCATACACATATACAATATACATATACGTATACATGGATGCGTATGTAATGCATGCATTCTTGCATACGTAAATAAAAACATACATCTTTGTATACATACATACATACATACACACTTCTTCTGTAGGCGCCTATCTTTGTATATGGCGTTGTACGCACTTCCGACGGAGAGAATGACCTTTGAACTGACCCCCACTCAGGCTCAAGTACGTGCGTATGTGCGTGTGTTTGAGAGTCGGTAAGCTGTCGTATATATATATATATATATATATATATATGATACTATATACATTTATATATACCCATGCACAAATACATCTGTACATGAACAGAGATATGCTGTGCCTCCAGCTGTGCCGCAGACTGTTGCGGCGGCAATTTACAACTGTGAATGACAGACGCTGGCAACAACCACTTGTTGCCTTTAGTTTATGAATGAAGCGTTGAAATGTGCGTGGGCGTACATGGTTATACGTTGACGGTTGGCCTATAATACACGCAAAAATTATTCATATATACATATATATTCATATATATACATATGCGCTGTTATTTATGCTTATAAAAATGATTTAAATACATAGTTCACGTGTTGTATGCGGCCGTGCAGCGTATTTCATAGAACATGCTGCCGTGCGTGAGATACGCAAGCATTTTCGTTTCATTTCACACTGACAAACTGCAGCATGACAACAAGTTCAGCACGAGCGAATGATGATAAGTTATTACGATTTTAACCGTCACTTGCTGTGCAAGGCGTCCATTACGCATCGATGCATATATGTAATTAAGCATCTAATTTTAACGAGCGCCATCTAGCGTTAGGAGGACTAGTCAACCTTACGGGGATACGGTTCTCGAACTCAGTTCCTCAGCTCTGCGCCCAGGTGTGCTCATCATTATATTTAATATTATATATATATGTATGTATATTTGCATGAGTAGTGTAATCGCAGCAATATAGGCCTACATATTTATTTATCCTGAAATTTGATATCGCCCTCCTTCCAACATTTTTTCCTGTGCCTCGACGGCGCAATTGCAGTTGTACTGCAGTGCAATTGTGCGCGAAGGACTTGTTCAAGGTCCCTACACAGTAATCGCCTCGGACAAGGGTCGAACCCGCACTCTGCGCATTACAGGCCGACCGCTCTAACCGATCAGCTACCGTGCCGCATATATATATATATATATATATATATATATATACATACATACATAATGTATGCTATGGAATGGTTGAACGATTGAGTTGTCGTACAAGTGTCAATGGAGTGGCGTTTACTGCATCCAACGTTTACGTCCCAGTCAAGCATAATCGTAGGAACATGCAGTCTGATGC
The DNA here is from genome assembly GCA_959347315.1 of Bimastos eiseni. Classification (NCBI taxonomy): domain Eukaryota; kingdom Metazoa; phylum Annelida; class Clitellata; order Crassiclitellata; family Lumbricidae; genus Bimastos; species Bimastos eiseni. The sequence continues at coordinate 9,843,905 of OY365818.1, forward strand.
AGAGGGCTATAGAGAAAACAGCGCTCGGTTAGCCCTGCTTTATTGTATACTTAAAAGTATAGGAATACATATATATATATATGTACATATAATATATATATGTATATACATTGCCACTATATTCAAAGATATATTGTCTATATATATATATATATATATCGCTGACGACGCTGAGCATAATATGTGCTTAAGGAGACTATTAGGCCCTATAGATTATTGTGTTGCGCGTGGCCGATAAGAGTTGGTCTGAGAGGGCAAAGGCAAACAGACGAGCGACTCCTAAATGCTCTGAGGACCAGGGAAAAACGAGAGGGAGAGAGAGAGAGTGGGGGACAGAGGGAGAGACAGAGGGAGGGACAGAGGGAGGGAGGAGTAGGATTGGCAAATTACGGGAAGATTCATTTCCTGTGCCCTAAAGAATGGACTAAACCAAGGACTCTGAAATAAATGGACAATTCACCTAATCGTCCACTATCCAACTGGAGGCTGGCAAGCGAGACTATTCATCTCTACATAGCATGCGTAAAGAGTTTAGTCGTGCTAACTGTTATATATGGAGGTTTAACTGTAACCAGACCTATCTTGGGGGTTATCACAATCACTTGTAATTCAGTAGGACTACGTTTGTCTTTTTTTAAAATATTAATTGGAAGTCTTCAGGAATTGGAGCTTCGTTTAGTATTTTTTCTCGAATCTCAACGAGACTGTGCAAATAGACATCATCTTTTTTTTAAAATTAGGATTCAATGTAATGCAGATGCAATCAAGCATTTATATAGCGCCCCTTTAAGATATCTATTCAGAGGCGCTCTCTGCGCTGGCCTAAATGATGTTAAATGTCATAGTGATCGAGTAAATACATTCTGTTAGCAAAACTATGCACTGCAAGAAGTTGAAAAGAGTCACCAGTGGCACGTTGCCTTCTTTCAGCTTCTAATATATACATTCTGAAGTTGATTTTGTTGCTGAATGTGGTTCGCAAGGAATAGATGACAATATCTTCGTTAGGCAGTGGTGTTGGTTAGATTTTACGTATAATAGGATGGGTGCCTTGCATAGTTGTCGACAGTTAAATTCGATTCCCATGATAACTTGTAATCATTCGTTCATACTATGTCTGTCGTCAGTTTAAAAATAAAATTATCGAGTAGTCTTTCTAAACTTTAAATACGTGTTATTACGCATAATTGATATCTATAAAGTAAGCATCAGTGATTTTAGGTACTTTAGTCCAGAATACGTTTAGGCCTATTTTAGGCCGACGGAGACTTGGTCTACAAAGGGCCAAATAACTATCTGTCTGCCTGTGTCTGAACGTATGCCTATCTGTCCTGCTCTGTAAGTCTATAGGGCTCAAGTGCATGAGCTACATAAGAATCTGAACGAACGAACGAAGGGCCTATAGACGGTGGTCGTTCGGCGTCGATCGGGTGATGTCGGCTGATGACGGGCCGTCGTTGGGGAATTTGGTCGAATTCGTCGTTCTAAAAAATCGCCGGAAGTTGACGGAGGCACCTATTATTTGCTGCCTATTGTCCGTCACGCACGACTGCTCAGCGACAACCACCCGACCGACCGACGCCGACCGAGGAGGGAGAGGTCACGTGATCAAGCCAACCGAACGAATTGTCAGAACTGAGTTTCTAGGTTCATCGGTTGGAGAAAAATTGTCAGCTGTCTGACCTCATTGCAGAAGTCAACGAATTGCTTGCATATAATGGCAAAGTCTTTATATATTTATATATATAATTATATTTATATGTGTGTGCGTATGTGCGTGTGCGGAATACAAAGGCAAGGAGATATATACAAGGATGGATCAATAGATAGACACACATGTGTAGAATGGATGGATGGATGGATGGATGGATGGATGGATGGATGGATGGATGGATGGATGGATGGATGGATGGATGGATGGATGGATGGATGGATGGATGGATGGATGGATGGATGGATGGATGGATGGATGGATGGATGGATGGATGGATGGATGGATGGATGGATGGATGGATGGATGGATGGATGGATGGATGGATGGATGGATGGATGGATGGATGGATGGATGGATGGATGGATGGATGGATGGATGGATGGATGGATGGATGGATGGATGGATGGATGGATGGATGGATGGATGGATGGATGGATGGATGGATGGATGGATGGATGGATGGATGGATGGATGGATGGATGGATGGATGGATGGATGGATGGATGGATGGATGGATGGATGGATGGATGGATGGATGGATGGATGGATGGATGGATGGATGGATGGATGGATGGATGGATGGATGGATGGATGGATGGATGGATGGATGGATGGATGGATGGATGGATGGATGGATGGATGGATGGATGGATGGATGGATGGATGGATGGATGGATGGATGGATGGATGGATGGATGGATGGATGGATGGATGGATGGATGGATGGATGGATGGATGGATGGATGGATGGATGGATGGATGGATGGATGGATGGATGGATGGATGGATGGATGGATGGATGGATGGATGGATGGATGGATGGATGGATGGATGGATGGATGGATGGATGGATGGATGGATGGATGGATGGATGGATGGATGGATGGATGGATGGATGGATGGATGGATGGATGGATGGATGGATGGATGGATGGATGGATGGATGGATGGATGGATGGATGGATGGATGGATGGATGGATGGATGGATGGATGGATGGATGGATGGATGGATGGATGGATGGATGGATGGATGGATGGATGGATGGATGGATGGATGGATGGATGGATGGATGGATGGATGGATGGATGGATGGATGGATGGATGGATGGATGGATGGATGGATGGATGGATGGATGGATGGATGGATGGATGGATGGATGGATGGATGGATGGATGGATGGATGGATGGATGGATGGATGGATGGATGGATGGATGGATGGATGGATGGATGGATGGATGGATGGATGGATGGATGGATGGATGGATGGATGGATGGATGGATGGATGGATGGATGGATGGATGGATGGATGGATGGATGGATGGATGGATGGATGGATGGATGGATGGATGGATGGATGGATGGATGGATGGATGGATGGATGGATGGATGGATGGATGGATGGATGGATGGATGGATGGATGGATGGATGGATGGATGGATGGATGGATGGATGGATGGATGGATGGATGGATGGATGGATGGATGGATGGATGGATGGATGGATGGATGGATGGATGGATGGATGGATGGATGGATGGATGGATGGATGGATGGATGGATGGATGGATGGATGGATGGATGGATGGATGGATGGATGGATGGATGGATGGATGGATGGATGGATGGATGGATGGATGGATGGATGGATGGATGGATGGATGGATGGATGGATGGATGGATGGATGGATGGATGGATGGATGGATGGATGGATGGATGGATGGATGGATGGATGGATGGATGGATGGATGGATGGATGGATGGATGGATGGATGGATGGATGGATGGATGGATGGATGGATGGATGGATGGATGGATGGATGGATGGATAGTATACTTGTCTTGATGTGTTATTGTTGTGGGTCTATGCTAAAGTATTTAGACGTTTGAACTGTTTCGCTGCCATAATCCCTACTCGACCTTACATTCATTGTTGAGTCTCTTCGATCGAGAGTCCATCCAAAGAGCATAGAGAATAGAGGCCGCATCAAGGACAAACACCCTCTGCCGGTTGCTTAAAACGCTCAATTTCATATCCATAGACTATTAATCACCGGATGCAGCCCAATTTACATAGACCTTATTGCCACTGGAATTGGTCTTTAAGGGTCTATCAACTGAAGCGCAAACATGACGCTAATCCATAAAAATTCAACCTAATCATATATGGGAAAACAAAACGGTGTAGTGTACATGTAAGGGTGTACGGTTGAAGACAATCAAAGATTGTATTAGACGGCATGACAAAGAGCTTCGGGTTCAAATTCCTAGCAGATCAGAATATAATTATCTCTAGATTTCTGCTCCCCTAAGCGACTCAGATGCTATGAGCATACTCGACCGTATACTCTGTCGATGGGAAGACGAGCCGGTGAGAGGGAGAGAATTGGTCACTCGCCCTCATGTGCCGGGGAAAAAGAAATAGAAAATTCTGACACTTCAGACCTATGGCTGCTTCTAGGCCATAGCTGAAGATGATGCCAAGTTATTACAGATGTCGAATTTAGCTCTCGGCGGCCATGCAAGGTGCTATTATGATATAGATCGGATCTGACCAGCGCCACCGCCTAGCGAAAGAAGGAATAGTCAACCTTAGGCTTCCTTAGGGGTAACGCGAATCGAACTCGCTTTCCCTGCTCTGCGCGCCAGTATGTTGTCAATTAATCTACGGAGATTCCTTAGTCGCTTTATACTCCACCTTCTTCTTTCCAATATCTTGCTAATCATTCTCCTTCACCTCCTTCCACTTCTCCGTCTCCTACTCCACATTTTTCTCTACATCCCGTATGGTATTCCCTTTTCTCTTTCGCCTCCTCCACCCATCTTCTCCTCCGTCTCCCTCTCCTCCTCCATTTTCCTCCTTGTCTTTTCCTCCACGTCCTGCTACACCTTCTTCTCCTCCGTCTCTTTCTCCTACTGCTCCGTTTTCTCCTCCATCTCCCTCCCCTCCTGCTTCTCCGTCTCCTCCTGCTTCTCAGTTTCCTCCTACTTCTCCGTCTCCTCTTACTTCTCCGTCTCTTCCTACTTCTACTTCCATCTACTTCTCCGTCTCTTACTACTGCTTCTTCTTTTAGATAGACCTATGCCAATGGAGAGCGTTGCTGTATCGTCGTCCATGCGAGCATGTTACACAGACACCGATCTACTTTGATAGAAGATACGGGACGCTTAAGGAAATTGAAGTTTGCTTGTCATGCCATGTCAAATCGCCGTCATCGCTTAGTGACGGTTGGCTGCATGAATGGAACTACATGATAGACTATAGCCCAGCCTGCCTCGTCCATCTCATACTGCGCTCATTAGACCAGTTCCAGGTAGCTCAGCCCACATCAGAATATTGTCCATTCAGGATAGTCCAGGCCTTCCACAATTCCTCTACCTCTCGACGAGATCTGTCATCACACTGTTCTCGATGTTGTCCCATGGTTGTCTCATAATATGTCCGAAGTAGCGCAGTTTTCATGCCTGGACGGGCTCCAACAGTTAATTTCTGGCCTCTGTCAATGCTTGTTAGTCAATGTTTGTGTCCCGGAAATTCTTAGCATCTTTCTAATGCACTTGTTTTCAAATGCTTGAATGCGCTTAGCATCTTTCTAATGCACTTGTTTTCAAATGCTTGAATGCGTTTCTCCTCCTGTTTCTTTAGCGTCCAGGCTTCACAACCATGCGTTGCTACTGGCAACACCAGTGCCACAGTCAGGAATAATTTAGTTATATTGCTTACGTGCTTATTCTTCCATATTAATTTTTTGTAAACTTGACCATAATAGCCATCCCCATTACCAGCGTTAATTTCACCTCGCTGGCGCAGTCCGCGTCTCTCGTTATCCTGCAGCCCAAATCCACGAAGGACTAGAAAGAGTTTTCCGGTGCTCACCTCGATCTCAAGTACATCCTCTGTTTGCTTAGCATTTCTGAATGGAATTCTGCAAGCGCTTGAGCCCAACCGATTTGCTAAATTGAGATCGTAAAAATTGACGAATAACGTCATTTTGGCCTATAGGGCCTACTCCATAGTCTACTCTGGTATTAGTTGGGAAGTACAGTTTTGCAGATGTTATGGTGTTCCCCACTCTCTGTGGGGAGGGGGAGGAACGTGTCCTCTGCTCTCTGCCTAGGATTACCGCCAGGCCATTAATTATTAGCTTGGCAAGACGAATGAAGACCGCGAGCGAATCTAAGGCACCGTGTATAGAATGGTGAACTCCGATAGGGCGTAGTCGTACTCTCCAAACTTCTAAAGCGCCAATTGAAAGCCGAGAATATGGCACCTACTCATTAACGTGCGCTGCGTCGAATCAGAGGGGCTGTCCAAAGGGTGGTCCGAAGTAGGTGAGACCGGTTTCCAGAGGTTCAGAGTGGCTGTTAAGGTCTATTAGGTCAAATCAACATGTGGGAAATTAACACAACAGGCAAACGTTATACGGGCTGAAATAATTACGTCAATGCCATAAGATAACAAAGGCAATTATTACTCGCGTCGAACCCAGTGATGGAGGTTTAATGCGCAACTCCTCCACCCCACCAAACCCCCATAGCCGAAAGCACGCCAAGTCGTACGTCGCCACCGGTTTAAGTCTAAATCAAGCGAGTAGTAAAAATAGCCAGCGCCCGCGGTGACTAATCGCAGTGTCCGCCACGGCACACGTTCTGTTTATACGACGTTTGTGTAGCTGCAGTTGGGTTTGCGTCGCAGACCCTTCCCCTTTCCCACCATGTACTACGGCGTTGACATCTGAATCACACAGGTCAGGACCATTTCAGATGTGTCTGGAACGAACAGCTCCACAGAAACACCACCGCCACCTCCTCGTTCTCCTCCTCTTACAGCGCATGTGTGCGCATTCAACAAAACAACGACAGCGCGTTTATTTGCGTTCCAGTCAGTTCCATCTATGGCAAGCCAAAGTCCTTACATTACGCGTCGTAGGGAAGCTAATACCGACAGTTTCTTAATCCTCCGTTACTCTCGCTTAGTCCGTCGATTAATCTTCCTTCCGTCGCGCTCTCCTATTTACCGCATCGCTGTTCTCGCGCAAGAAGCGTTCCTCGATTACCGTGACCTGTGGTGCCAAAGATAAACAACGGTTGACCTTTGTATCGCAGTCGTCCTCTGGCGAGTCTCGGAATTAACTAGTTATCTTGGCGATGGCATTGGATAGCTAATTGGCCTTAGCAGGGCGTGACGGAAGTCCATATTAACATGAATTTAACGCCTCAAGGCATTGGTTTCCTACTCAGCATTTGTTAACATTCGTCATTAGTTAAAGTATTTCTTTGCATCATTCTGACATTGAAGCCACTTGCTATATTGTGTATCGAATGACCGCAAGTTATTAAAAATCAGCTGTAGGCCTATAGTGTATACTGGTCATACTTACAACATCGGGGTGGGCGAGTTACCGCGCGTCGTACGGTAGCTTTTCGCATGCTGCACGGAAGGTACTGCGCTTTCTAACGACGACACTAACCCAAACATGTCCCTCACAACGCCCGCATCTACAAGCACCCTGCTGCGTTAGAAGTATCAATAGTCCGTGAACAATAAAAATATTGAATGATCTACACAGCAACGATGTAAATCGCGATCATAGTGCCACACAGAAAACTTTCTTTGGCTGATTGGGAGTTTGAGGCCGATACACTCGCCCCTATCTGATTTGCATAAGGGTCCCAATAGCACCTAACTCTGGTCAAGGCCCAATGTGAACCCAGTTTGGGAGGCTGTCACTCGAACCGTTTGCTTTGCTCTGCTAATATTTCTATCTGATAGTCACAACATAATATTTTGATTGCATCACATGCTCCTCTGAATAGTAATTCTGTGAGAGGCGCTATATAAATCTAAAGATATGACATGATAGGCCTACTTCAAACAAATGTTAAGCATTTCAGCCGCATATGACAATATCTCCACATGGACAGAAATGTCTCAAATACAGGTTCTTACGAGTCTTAATCATTCAATGACAGCTTCTATCGTATATTGATCAGTGTTTAATGAACATGGAATAAACTCGGCGCAACACAATCCGTAATCAGATCAACATCTTGTAGGAAATATGGAGCCTCAACCACTCTGTGTACGTACATACATACATACACATATACATACATACATACATACATATATACATACATGTGGCGTGTGGCATTGTTGCTGATTGGTTAGAGCAGTTGGCCCGTAACGCTCAGTGTGCGCTGAGTGAGCGGGTTCGACTCTCGTCAGAGGCATCACTGTGTAGGGACCTTGGGCAAGTCCTTCGTGCACAATTGCTTCTATTACCAAATCATAGCATACATAATTTATATTCAGAGAAAATTAATTCCACAGAAATGAAAGCAAATTGTTTCTGATCAAAACATAACAAATAAAGAAAGTCTCAAGAGAATTGTTGTCCAAAAAGTTTGTAACTTTAATCTGAAATTAAAATTTAGACAGTTGCATTGATCCAATACAATTCAAACTTTAGATGCATCATATGCCTTAGAAGTTTCAAATCGCACAAGAATTAGTGTAAGGAACATTATCAGTCAGATCTATCTGGTCCCAACTAGAATCAAAATCATTCACACTAATCCTTAACAAGTTATTGAGAGCAATCAATTTAAGTGATGATGGTTAGCACCAATGTTTTATCGAATTTCCTCGCCCTTTCATCAGATCTTGTTGAAGGCTGCAATGTCAACAGACTGCACAAGATCCTCAAACTTCGTAATCTCTTCCTCGAGGAAATCGGTGCCGATCTTGTCGTCCTCAACGACGCAAGAAATCTGCAATTTCTTTATGCCGTATGCAAGCGGAACCAGTTTGGAAGCTCCCCAGAGCAATCCGTCGGCCTCGATGGAACGAACGACCTCCTCCACCTTTGCCATGTCCGTCTCATCGTCCCACGGCTTCACGTCCAAGAAGATGTTGCTCTTGGCCACTATTTGCACCTTACCCTTCTTCTTCTCTGCATAGGCCTGCAGTCGCTCGGCCTTCAACCGTTCGGCCTCGGCATCGTCCTCTTCGTCCGATCCAAACAGATCGAAATTGTCCTCGTCCTTTGTCTCCACTTCCTTCTTCTCTTCTTTCTTTTCTTCGGATTTCTTCTCGGCCCCGGATCGGTTATGAAACAGGCCGAGTTCAGCAAGGCCGCATCGCTTTCCGGGGAACTTGTCGATTTCCCTTCCGTACGATTTTATGTGTTTGTACCATCGCACGTAGTGCACGTACTTTGCAGGAGGCGGTCCATTGAGCGCGCGAAAGACGGAGACGTCGGCCTGAGACGGTTGATAGCCTTCGATGTAACTGCGATCGGCCAGATGGTTGTTGATGGTTTCGTCCAGACTGACCGGCTTTTCCTTCGTCCCAGCGCCGCCATCCGGCTTGTCTTGCTTCTTAGCATCACTTGTTGCTGCCTTTTCCTGCCTGCTTCCCGTTGCTTCGGCTGCTTTTGATTTTAAGTTGAGTTTTTCGTCTGCAAATTCCTTCGACATCTTGACGACCTGTTCGAGACATCCAGTGTTTGTGCCTGTGGCCTGCGCAGACGAGTCCTTTCCTCCACCCTTGCCGTTCATGAGAGTCTGAACATGTGACACCCACGACTGTGCTTTCAGACCCTTCTTAATCAACTCCTGGCAAACACAAGACACAAGTCGAACTGGTTCATTAAAGAAACTGCAGATTGTAAAACGAAGGATGACGACTTTTGTAAACAATGAATGGTAAGATGAAAATTGGTGATTTATTACAACCATCAGTAATTTGACAAATGCATCAAACCAAAACTATCCATTGAGTGAACAAAGTAATCAAACCGTACTCCTCACATAATTCACACGAATTCGATTTAATGCAGACATGTATGTGATAGATGGACATGTCGTACAAGTGTTCTTAGGCGTACCTCTGGTAATATCGGCTAAGTTTTTTCAGGACTTCCTGCAAGAACCCATCGCAGTGAAAGTCTAAAATAGACATGAAATTCACATTGACTAGACAAAAAACCATGGAATTAGATAGAGTCCAAGAAACTCACATCAGGTACAAAGCTCATGCAGAGTATCTTTCCAGCCTCATCATCTACAGAGAAGAAGAGGCAGGCTGTGTGTGGTGCAGATGTCTTGAACTGCTTAATAGCTCCATCCAAGGCCTACAACATAAAACACCCATCAGTTACCCTGCTTTAAATAACATGATAACAACTCTGCCTTACCTTAAGCCATCCATGTCTACCCATAGACCTAGGCTCACAGTTAGTCAGAATTTGTAAACAAAACATGTTGGATGAAAAAATCCCAAACATGGGTCTATCAAAACACCCTTAACGGATACAGCATTCATGTTTACGAAAACACTGTAACACCAATATCTATAGCTACTGTTCACTTAATCTCAATGCATATCATCCAGAAATCATCGGAACGCTTTGTAAATTACACAAAAACAATTCGTACACTGCAAATTCTGAACAATCACCTAAGACAACATAGTCTGTTTTAACCCTTTAACGACCAGTATTATTGATCATCCCTTACACTTTGGTACATGCTGGTCGTTAAGGAGTTAACAACACACTAAATTTACCAGCCCAGCATCAATTCATTTAAGGCTTTCACAAAAACCAACACACTGGAGCAAAGCATTGACAACTTCTCTTCGTACCATCACCAACCACAGCCTGCACTGGTTGTACCATTCGCTTCAAAGTCCTGAGAATACTCAAAATGCAACAATAATGCACAGATTATGTTCAAAATTACCTTTCCATTGGACTCTGCATCAAACGTGTGGATCACATAAGCTGCGTTTGGCTGATCATCAATCAACTTCTTTGCCTCATCCACCACCTATTCAACATTTAGACAAAGTCACAAGAGTAAGAACACCCGAACCACTACAATTGAAACAAAGCATGCTACTTTTCATTATAATTGAGTTCAAACACAGTTCAGCCACAGCATTTCTTCAAGGCTCCTACAAGGTATAATATCAAATAGTGTCTAGATAACCAACCATTTGAACTGGCATAGCAATCAGTGTGGCACATTGGCTGATCGGTTAGAGCGGTCAGCCCGTAACGTTCAGTGTGCACTGAGCGAGCAGGTTCGACCCTTGTTCGGGGAGTCATTGTGTAGGGACCTTGAGCAAGTCCTTCGTGCACAATTGCTCTGCAGTACAACTGCAATGGCGCCGTCAAAGTGTGCATGTGTGCACTTCTGAGCAAAAAATATTGGAAGAAGGGCGATATCCAATTTCGGTCATAATAAGAATAAAATAAATCAACCAGTAAATGCAGCATTAAATTTAAACAAAACTCAAATATTATGTATTAAATGCAAAGCTGTTGCAATTTCAAGTGTAGTATAATTCGAATGTCATAAAACTGTAATGACTGCACAAAAAAAGGAGCGTCACATTTTTCAGAACGGAAGCCTTTCGCTGTCGATCCAAATCATCAATGGCCTTCCTCAGTGCTTCCAATTTGTTGCGTAGGTTGTCTCGTCTGCAGTAAGGAATGCTTGACTGAGAGACCTCCTGTGATTAAAAAAGGAAAGTAAAAGGTCATGAAGCTGTTACAAGAACACAAGAACCACGAACAAGTACTTCATTAAATTTCCAATTTAATCAAGGATTTTAAAATGCAATTACAACTTACACTTCAATCAAATGTGATTTTTACAAAACTACCCACATTACTGGTCAACTTCTGAGTGTCCTCTACTGCAGCTTAAATTGGGACACAACCCACAAACAATAGTCCTAGGGCTAAGAGGTAGATAGTTGCAGTTTAACAACACTGTGTTATAACAAAGATCATTAGGGTCGCCCTCCTCCTTTATCCAGACTTGGGACTGGCACTGCCAGAGTTCTTGCAGTGGCGGAGTTCCTAGGGCTGAGAACAGCTCAACCTCTTCATTTATACTCTTGTAATCTAAATTATACATTTCCTTTAGCATCTTTAGCAAAAAATCGTAATTATACGTTCAATAAAGACACCTATTTGGGGAAAACTACTGAGAAGACAGTGGTCTTGATCTTACAACACATAATTAAGACCTAACATAATCGTTCTTCTAATATAACCAAAGTGAACGAGCTTCTTTAGATACCCAAAATCAAATCCAATGACTGAAGTACTGGTTTGTATTGGATGGGGGAGGAGGGGGGTGCGGAACATCACATCCATACATTTTCCATATCATTACCTTATCAATATATAATTTCATCAATAAATCACCTCCTTAAGATCAACAATCTGCTTCTTCAGGACTTTCTCAGACAAGTTCTGACCATTTCCACCAACAACCAAATCCACTTTCTCGTTGAGTTTGTCGCACTCTGCTTCCAAGACCTGCGCCTTGTGCAAAGCCTGTATGAAAAATATTCAGTTAATAACAATAAACATTCAAATAAAGAACTGAAGTAAATTAATCAACACAACAACATAGAAATAACCACACAATGGAAAGTAAAGTAAAATTCATGACGAGACAAATTCAGATAGCCCTAAAAGTTTACTAAAATATATTTCAATCATTCAATCGATGAAACTTAATGTAGTGCTTCTTCAAGAAATCTACTCAGAGGCGCTACCGGTCCAACCTCGGCCAAATAAGACAGATATCAGAGTGGAATAAAAATTGGGCTGAGAGTTCCTAGGCAAGAGCTATTCCAAGCAGTTGGACCGACAACTGAATCAAGAGACATCAATAGATATATGACTACACAAATTACAAAGAGTAAAAGAGTTGAAGCAAGCAACAAAACTATGGATGTGTTAGGGAAAAGACAAACCTGGGAATTATGTGAGCTTTGGAAACTGAGCTATATAAATGCAAACATATACAGCTCACCTTGTTAGCTTCACTTCCAGTAACCGCAACAATCCGTCGAACTCCTGCAGATATGGCTTCCTCAGTGACGACCACAAAGTTGCCAATGTCATCACTTCTCTTCACATGACTAAAACAGAATTTAAAAATGCAGGATGACCTTATTGACCTCTCGATGAAAAAACTCATCCAATTACACCACATTATACTATGAGCTGGCAAGGGCAAAATTAATCTAAATCAATATTATATTGAATCTGATCACATATACAGAATATATTTTAACTATTTAAATACAGAATCCACAACATTTCTGTCATGTTAAGTTTAAATTGCTTGAATTAGCTCAATGAAAGATTTATTTTAAAGGATTGACTAAGTTCCACTTCTTTAGATCGTTACTACTTTAAAGATATTGAAAAATAAACGATATGGATTCCCAAATATATATCTCCTTCAGGCTTGAATTAATCCCTCACAATCTAAAATTCCCTCACAACCCAAATATATATAAAGTATATAATATATATTTGTATACATACACACCATATACTCGTACATGCTTCATATTAACTTAAATTGAATCCAAAGTTAAATATCATATGCCAAAAATGTAATCACAATCATGTTATGCTGCAGTTCTTGATATGGCCGCCAATTGCAGCTTTCAAATCAAAAGTGGAAATTCTTTACAAATGATTTAGTCAGGTATGAAATGAAATGATCAAAATGGAAAGAAAACCCTCTGGCACTCACGTTCCCCCGCAGAACTCCACTGAAGCAAGAAGACCACTTTCGCCGTTTGGATTGCTGAGAAGCTCTTCCACAGGGACTCCAACAGACACAACTCTAACTGGATCTGGATACACCTAGTCAAAACCATTAAAATATTTGTACCTAGGATTTACGCTAAAAGCCGCACACTAAATCGTGCAAATCTGTTGATTAACTATTACAGTAAGAACTAGTTTATAGGGTTCTATGACAAAATGGTAGAGGACAAAATGGTATGGGGACAAAATGGTATTGGACAAAATGGTACGGACAAAATGGTATTGGACAAAATGTTACGGACAAAATGGTACGGACACAATGGTATGGACAAAATGGTATGAGGACAAAATGTTACGAATAAAATGGTACAGACAAAATGGTACAGACAAAATGGTATTGGACCAAATAGTAGGCTTACTGATAAAATGGTAGAGATTTAAGGGGTCTAGGACATATTTCCACTCCCCGGACATTTCCCCTAGGACATTTCTTCCGATTGATCACTAACATAGCACACATATATATAAGTTGTGTATCATATTATCCATATTAATTAAGTATGTATGATTAATCTAATATATATAACATATATATGATTAATATCCGGGAGTGGAATGTCAGCGAAAAAATATATATATATATCAGACTATGTTTGATATGCGTATAACAAACTTTGGTAAACCATAGTTTAGGTTGGCAAAGTCATTTTTCTTGCAAATATCATGCTGTCTAAATTTGAAATTGAAACTGAACTGATGAACAGAATCCTTGCATGAATTTAGGCTGGATTAATTAATAGAATCTTGTTTAATCAGAAGCTGGACTGATGAAAAGATTTATGTATAATTTGAAGTAGGACTGATTGGAATCCTTGCTAACATCGATGCTTGACCAATTGAAAGAATCTTGTTTAATCAGCAGCTGGATTGATGAAAAGAATCATGTTTGTTTATAAGGTGATTGATAAAAATGATCGCTCTTCAGATCAGAAGCGGGATCGATGAGAAAACGATGTTCAATTAGAAGTTGGATAGTTTAGAAGAATCATGCTTAAAAGGCAAAGCTGGATCAACGAAAAGTTGTACGGGTTCGATAAGAGAATTCTGCTTTAACGAAATGGATGTTAAAAATAATGCCTATTTAGAAGCTGGATTGGTCCAAAGAATTACACTTATTTGGAAGCTGTTATCTGTATTCCTTGAAAAGAGAAGGGCTGAAGAAGATGCTTGATTTAGGAAAAGAATTATGCTGAAATGGAAACTGGATCGAATAAAAGATTCCTATTTAATAAGATTGATAGAAAGCCGCTAGAATGGATGCGTGCTTACGTGGAAATTGAATACCATTTTGTCCGTAACCATTTTGTCCGCTACCATTTTGTCCCCATACCATTTTGTCCGCTACCATTTTGTCCCCATATCATTTTGTCCGCTACCATTTTGTCCGGTCACCGTTGATAGAGGTCATGCCATACACTGGGTCACATATATGACATCAAGGTCCTATTTAATACCACACCCCAGGGCCCAGGTTTTCGATGACAAATAAAAAAATGACTTTGGGGGGACACCACCACTCTGCACAGGGAAATGGCATGTTAAATGGAAGCATCAACAGCACCAACAGCAACAAACCTGAATCAGGGAGCACCTCAGAGTAATGGGTACAATAATTATAATACCTCTTAACGAATGAATAAATTCAGATACTGTATTACACAATCCTTGCTGGTTGACATTTTTAACAAAGTGGTTTTCATTTAAAAACCAAGAATTGGTTACCTCATCAAAAACAGCTCTCAGTCCTCGAATTGACTTCGCTTCAGCAAGCGAAACAACCTTTGAGTAGACCGTCTTACTCTCTTTTATGACCACATTCGAAATTGATTCCGCCTCTCCAATTTCTTTGGTCGTCAAGGCACCCTGTTCATAATGCAAACATCTAAGCAGTCTTGAGCAACAATTATCACTAAAGCACACGACAAAGACATGAAAAAGAGCTTAAACTCATCTTAGGATTGTCTACAACTTGAGTAAAAGTCACAGCTCTTCTCACGTCTGAGGCTCATACTTGCCCGAAATACAGTGCCTCAGTAGGTGTATCTGCTAGCTCCCTTTTCTCTTGTCATCCATGGCAACCATTATTCGAAGCCCGAAGCCTTCAAAATGGCAGGCATTAACAGCGTTTCACTGTATTTGTTTAGATTATCACAATACTAAACAAAATAGGCTCTTACGATACACAGTAAAAGTTAGAACTGATCAACTACGAAAAATTAGTCAGAAATCCAACAGACACAGTAAACTCAATATCTGACGTTAATGGCAAATAATGCGAAGAATGGCAAAAATAACTAGATAATAAAAATTAAAAAAATGCCTCATATTTAATTAGTCAAACACCGAACATCCTTTCTTAGCCAAACAAAATTAACATATAATAATAATCAACCTTATTGCTGAAATCGAAGCGCAGGCGATCCGGAGCCACGAGCGACCCCTTCTGATCAGTCTCTCCAAGTACCTTCCTCAGGGCGAAGTTCAGGACGTGAGTTCCAGTGTGGTTGTTCATGATACCACGCCTTCTATCCTGCAAAGCCAGCATTCAAGAAAGACAACCATCAAATCACCTAAGAATAAACTGTAATGAGACAGATATCAACTCAAAATAAACCAATAACAAATATTTTGAGTCAGAAATAAAGAGAATATATGTACAGAATCGGTGATTATTTCAATCCACTGACCAGCCACATAACAGCATTTCAAAGCGCTCTTGAGAGATCTAAAAGCATACTTACATACCAATTACCAATACATTGAGTTTACCCCAACTACTAATACATTCCAAACACAAGCGTTAATGTGGTAAAATCTATTCATACCACTTGCATCAATAATCTGTTAACTCTCCCAGTAGGCAGCGCAACACTTAAACTTACTCCATCCACTAGACATTTCACTTTGTCGCCAACACGCAATGTTCCTTCGACATTTCCTATATGCAGAACATATCCACCGCGCACTTGAACGTTCTTCACTCGAAACTCCGTCTCCTAAACAAAGTCATAGGGAATAAATCTAACATGAAACAAGCAAAATCACAATAGGTGAAATAAGAAAGTAATTTTTAACTTAACCAATGGACATTACAGAAAATCTTAATTTCCACTTGAACTCAAGTTCAAGTTTAATGTCTAAAAATTCAATGTCTCATACAGGTTTCAATTTCCTGTAAATGTTGCTTTGCATAAAGCAAGACTTCTTTTACACCATCAATACAATATTCATTTTCTAACAAGTAATCACATTGGTCCATCAGTCCTTGCCGAGGCCTATCTTCACAACATCCGTTGCCCCACCATGGCTCTCTACTGAATGAGGCACGCTTATCATTCCTAAGCCCCTCGATATGGGTGGACTCCCTTAATGCCACACTTGCTCCCCGGCACCCACTCTGACTCTTTGACACTCACCTCAAACTGTGCAGGGGTTGGGAGCATTCCCCAGTAGTAGCCTTGAAGAGGTGCCATATGAGGTGCCATATAAATCTTGCAATGAATGAATGCAAAACACAAGCAAAATATATGTCTAAGGAGTGACCTCATCACCAATCTTGACCAAGAATCCCTCATCATAGATCTGTCCACCCTGCTCTGCATAGAAGTTCGTCTGGTCAAGCAGAAGACCGCACTCTTGTCCCGATGTCACCTCATTCACAAACTGCTTGTTGAAGCGTATTGCTTTGATTTCTCCAACACACGACTCATACACTAGAATAAAAATACCGATAAGGTAAACTGATAGTTTTCAAAGACAAGGAGCAAGAGACATAGAGCAAGAGACATGGAGCAAGAGACACAGAGCAAGAGACATAGACCACACTAATGAATCAACATGAGAGGTATGACCACTAAATAAAAATTTAATGTCTAAAAATTCAATGTCTAAAAATTTATTGTCTAAAAATTTAATAACTAAAAATTCAATGTCTAAAAATTTATTGTCTAAAAATTTAATAACTAAAAATTCATTGTCTAAAAATTTATTGTCTAAAAATTTAACGTCTAAAAATTTAACGTCTAAAAATTTAACGTCTAAAAATTTAACGTCTAAAAATTTAATGTCTAAAAATTCAATGTCTAAAAATTTAATGTCTAAAAATTCAATGTACAAAAATTTAATGTCTAAAAATTTATTGTCTAAAAATTCAATGTCCAAAAATTTAATGTCCAAAAATTTTATGTCTAAAAATTTAACGTCTAAAAATTTAACGTCTAAAAATTTAATGTCTAAAAATTTATTGTCTAAAAATTTAATGTCTAAAAATTCAATATTCTAAAAATTTAATGTCTAAAAATTTATTGTCTAAAAATTTAATGTCTAAAAATTTAAGGTCCAAAAATTTAATGTCTTAAAAATTCAAAGTCTAAACATTTAATGTCTGAAAGTTTGTCCAGCTGTGTATCTGTCTCAGTAAAAACTAACGAATGCAGCACTCTAACCAAAAGAAAATTTACATACTATTCTCCTGCAAATTTTTAGGCTAATGCAACTATTTTCAGCTCAAAACATCCTTTCAATTCCAAGATAAGAACATTTTAAGTTCACAGATATTTACATTCCCGGTTGCCCTCCGTCTTCCCCTTACAATGACCTACCTACCTTTTGTAAGCTGCTGAAGTCATTTCTTTTTGGCCATGGCTGGGTTGGGAGCACCTCTGAGTAGTTTCCCTTGAAGAGGCGCTATATAAATTATCGACATGAATGAATGAATGAATGAAATCCTGTAACAAATAATGCCTGTCATTTCTATTTATGGACTATGCCCTCTGAAGGCAGGGCTACTTATGCAAATCAGATAGGATTGATATATAGGAGCAGAGATCACCCACTTGAAACAAAGTATGAATATCTAGTAATAAATAAAGCAACATAAGTAGAAAGCTCCAGGAAGCTTTACCACTTCAATGAACCGCTTTATTGGCTTCCTAGTCGCTTTTAGTGCACTCTCCTCTCCTTGTTAATATGTTAACTTGCAAATAATTTGATCAGCTCAAGTTCCAAAACAGCTTAAATAATCCTTTTTTTATTCAGACAAATACCAAGACTTCTGGAATACTAGGCTCAAGTTTTCATAAAAACAATTACTAGTAACTGATCAATAAGCTCAAAGAGAAAAAATTATTTTAAGCAGCAAATTACAAGGAATGCATATCTTCACTTCGCAAATGCCTTTAAATCCAATCCTTACAACACAAAAAATTAGGCAACTTTAATTCTTGTTAAAACAGTAGCCCACAATACACATTATTTACTTAGCAAAACTTGAAATAACATTTTATAATTTACCATAATTTAGGTTTCTTCACCATGTATTTTTGCTAAAAACTCGATTGTTTACCATAGCTTCGGTTTGCGTCTGCATCGTATTTGTACTTGGACAGATCATCGGTCGGTTTCTCTCCTTTGCTCTGAAGTTCACTAATAGAATGCACGTCCAGTCCAATTAACTCATCTGCTGTTCCAGTGCCCAACTGAGACTTTGCCTAAAAGAATGCAAATGCTTATCACAGTAGTTCTCTTGAAGGGGCTATATAAATGTTCAATGCGAATAAATACTCTTCTATGCGTACAAATATCTAACCTCAACACTTTGAACATGTATGCCGTATATATACGTCATTATTTTAGTGTTTCTGTGCATGTATGTTGTAAATATATGTCATAAAGTATACGACCATTAGATATCTATATAATGGCCTAATCAGCGTCCCGGCAATAAACTCTGCCACGTCTCAGTTACTACTAATGTGTGTGATGTTATTGGGTGTATAATGATGTATTTTCTTAGAGTTTACTGCAAATGCTAGGCCCTGTCTTACGTCACTGTGTAGGCCTATGTCACTGTTCTGATCGCATGCTATCCATGGCGTCAAGAAAAGATAGACAGGTTCGAAGGTTCTGATAGAAATTGATTTATGAGACGGTGATTACTTTGAAGAGGAGAGTGATCGCGATAGTGATAAAGAATTAGACGACTTTGCACTGGCATGTGACATTGAAAGTCAAGCAAGAGAGGCCTATAATCCTCTGAAATGCTTGGAATGTACATGCGAGTAGCTCAGCCAACAAATAACAGCCTGATGCGATGCCGCTGTTCCAACTGCATTTGCCAGTGTGTTTGGGAGCGAATTCAGAGTAATTATGTTCCCAATATGGACATCCTACCGCCATCTGCACACAAGCAGACAACAACTAGCGGATGCATCCTATGCTACAAATGTGTGCAACGGAAAGAGAGTCGTTACATTTGCAAGACGTGCTTGATTCCATGTTTTGAGGATTACCATTCACATGCAGACTGCTAGCCAGATTACCGTAGAGTTGGAGTGTTGAACAAGCTGTTTGCGTTTCATAGTCTTTACGTTATTTTGTCAATAATTAGCGCTTTACGTGATTTCTTCACAATGCCGATAATTTCTTATATGGCGTTGCGCCAGAGTAAAAAATGTTCCCGTGGTCAATGTGTTAAATAAAGATCATTAGCAAAACTGTTAACTATATACTATGCTCTGACTTTCAATTGATTAGACTAGACAAAGAAATATTAACATGTGCAAGTAGTTTTCTTGAAGGGGCAGTGGGGCGCTATATAAATTTCCAGAATGAATCAATGAATAAATTTGAATATATGAAAATTGATCTATTGATTGCTGGGTATTATAAATCATCATTGGGTGCATCACTGCCTCCTCATTTGACCCAAGTCGAATGCAAAGAGATGAAAAGAGACAGAGCAAGAGACATGGAGCATGACACTAACCACAGCCTCTTTCTTCGCCTCTTCATATCCGACCATGTCAATTGTCATCAACCTTTCCTCAACCATCAGCTGAGTGAGATCCACAGGAAAGCCATAAGTATCGTAGAGACGCCAAGCAACATCACCTGAAGACAAAGAAGAACACAGCTCACAGTCAAAGTCATTTCATCTAACATTGACCATTACCTCTATTCTGCAGTCTGCAACGGACCCCCCCCTTCGTTCCTCTGCCCGCGGACTGCTGGTGGTCCCCCGCGTGCACTATGCCACAGCCTCGCCTATGTGGGTCCCACTAGCTGGAACAGCCTCCCAATTTCTTCGGGAGGAGCTGCTCTCTCTTACTTCTGCCGCCTTCCGCAAGCGCCTCAAGACTTTCCTGTTCTCCGTCTAGCTCTGTGTTGAGTCGTGAGTGCCATGGATTACGAGTGGCGCTATATAAGCTTTCAATTACAATTTAAATACAATGCAAATTGTCAACATAACAAAATAATAACTGAATAAAATGTTACCATAGTGCTTATGAGCACAAAACTTAAAGCACTATTCTTACAATACACAAAGGACAGCAAAACAACTACATTATTATCATTATTATTCCAAAAACTATTATTTTATAATGAGTACTAAAACAAAAAATTGACAAGAGTGAAAACTTTTTGCAGAATTAAGAAGACAATGAAACACAGAAATTTTCACTGTGTGGAGAGTGCATATGCACTTACACACAAGTGAATCATGCTAACTTTCATACAATGCAAAACAAACTTACACACAAATACAACATGTGAACCTACACAAAAATGCAACATGTGAACTTACACAAAAATGCAACATATGAACTTACAAAAGAATGCAACATGTGAACTTACACATAAATGCAACATATGAACTTACACAAAACTGCAACACTCATGCTTACCAGGTAGAATCTTGGTATCGCCAAGCTTTGCGAATGTTCGCTCTAACAACCGTCGCCCTCTGCTAAGCGTCTTCAGAAACTGCTCCTCCTCTTCATTGATGATGTCTTTAACCTTGACAAAGACAAACACGGTCATAAACTCAAGTTCAAGTGGTTGTATGAAACAGTCAGTCAACACCTTGAAAGATATCTAACGCCACTCATCACGGAGGAAAGGTTAAGGACAGCTGCTCTATTTGACCCCTTTTGGTCAACAGACTGACCTTGGCATAAATTCTTTGTGCTTCATACTCTTAGCTTATTTCCAGCTTGCACTGTCAAAATTTTAGGCATGCAGATCAGGTAAGTAATATGGAAAGCTATGTTAGAAAAGTTATGTATACAATTTCTAGTCGGCAAAATCCATGTACCTTGGCATATTGTATGGGCACTTTCTATGGAAACAGAATTACAAGTGTTAACTATGAATTTTGAAGTGTACGCAAATGTAAGTTCATCAAAGTCTTCATTCATTACATTGCAAGGCTTACCATGTCAGGATCTCTTGAAATTTCGGGAAATGCCCCACCCTGAAATGGACAGCATTCAAGAATTTACTGAGATTGTTAATAAGGCACATTAAACATAATGCAAGTCAAGGCAGGGCAACAATTCGTTCATAACAAGTCAATGTAAATAATTTGTCACAAGTGATCAGGATGAATAGGTCAGATATTGCAAGACAGTAAGCAGAGAAGTAAGTTGTTCAACGAGAAGTTGCCAGTTGCCACAAAATGGAAACCAACAGTCACTCAGCAAGAGTACTCAGCTACTCAGCAAGAGCAACTGTAGTTAAAGAGTCAAGGCCAGCTAACTGCTCTCAAGATTCTTCACAATATCCACAACGAACTCAACCACAGAAACATGATGATGAACAAGCAGCCAAAATGACTGAATAAATTCTAATATTCAATCTCATCCCTCTCACGATTTCTTTCGTTTTTGCAGCTCACGTGGATCTGTTGGGTAGCTACATTTAGCGCCTTGAGAGGTTACTGCAAGGCGCTCTATAAATAGCCATAAACATACAAATCATCACTATAAAGATGAACTAACAGTCCACGAATGAGACACATCGACTATGTGCACCATAACCTGCACTGAACGATATCTGTATAAAGTGTAAGGGATAAGAATTCTCGGGAGCAGCATATTACCCACGGACATCACAATATTTCCATAGCGCATATATACATACATACATGCATACTTGCATACCTATATACTTGCATACCTACATACTTGCATACATACATATTCATTCATTCATTGCAAAAATTCACATAGAGCCCCTTCAAGGTTACTACTCAGGAGCGCTCCCGACTCAACCCTGGCTGAAAGAAACGTACATACTTACATACCGAAATGCATACATACACAGATACATACTTACATATACATATGTATACATGCATATATAATTATATACATATGTACAAATACATTTACATATTTTCATACATAATGTCCTGGGGGTAATGTCCTAGACCCGAATTCTCGCTACACAGACCCACCTTTTGCCGATAAGCTAACGATAAAATCTGGGATCGGCCTCAACAATTCTTCAACTTGACATTAAAGGGTTCCTCAAGAGTCAATTCATCTATTCCATCAATTACATACACTGCATCATTATTAAGCAAGAGATGTCAATTAATGCCCAAATCTTTTTGTCCATTCTAAACAGTGAAAGGAAGAGACATACCAGGATTGAGACAACTGTATCCACAAACTGAGACAACATTCCTGGCTTGGCATTCAACTTCTCACTTGCAAACCGTATGGCACGACGAAGAATGCGACGCAAGACATATCTAGAACACATTAACAGAACGGTACGATAATTTCACCCAGAGTTAAAGGACAACAGTATTATAATTGCTTTTAATCAAGTTGAATTGTGCGCAAGGTCACACCGAAATGTGAATCTGAGGTGTGGATAGTCAACTGCCAGGTGAGGGAGCATTTAGATTCCCAAATCCATAAAAGTCAAAGAAAAATAGCAAGTTTTGAGCCAATTCTTGAAGGAAGGAAGTGAATTTGAACTATGACCACTCTGGAATTCCATTCTGTTCTGTATCGACGACTCAGCTAAAAGATCTGTACTTTATGATCGTAGACAACTAGTAGGAATGTAAGGAGTTACCAGTGCATAAAGAAAGGTATGGCTTTTTTAGATTAGCTAGACACGTAGCACTAAGCGAGCTAAGGAGGTTTGAATGCACTGAAGTCTGTTGAGTTCCAGGTTTGAGATACCCACAAAATGAAAATTTCAATGAAAATAATCAAGATAAGAGGACACAAATTAACTGGCTATGTTTGCGACCTATTCTTAGTCAGAGTTGACCTGATGTAACCTGAAGTGATAGAAACAGACTCGCAAAGGTTTCAACATCATGTATAACATAAAACCGGAAACATTTAAATACAAGCTGATTATGATAGAGAGACTAACAGAATTCTACGAATCATGGCAAACTATTCTAAACATTCTAACAATACGAAGTCAAACTTCCATAGTTTCGAACGCACTGATAACATTTCAAAAGCCGGGTTCTACTATTTCTACAGCAAACCCTTGCAATTAATAGCATTAAAAATTGAAAACAGCAATCAACCTAGACTTAACAACAATTATTCAATTGAAGAAAAGATGAACAAAAGCTATGATAGCAATCTGTTGATTATGCAATGATCAAGCTGTATATACATGAAACCTACATACCCTCGGCCAACGTTGTCTGGTCTTCCACCGTCAGACAAGGCCACAGTCAAGGTCCGCACGTGATCCGCCACTACTCTGTAAGCCATGTCGATGCCATCCACATCCTCTGCACCAACCTTTCTGCCGTAAGGCCTCATGCCAGTCGTCTAATACAAAATTAAAATAATCCTCAGCAGTTATAACCAACAAAATAACAATGCTCTTACAAGGATTATACCTAACCCAACATTTATGTACCATATTCCGGGTTGATAGCAAAATTCAGGAAAAAACTCCAGCCACCCATAAATGTCTTGTAAGAAGACAAATTGTCAAGATGGGAATTGAATAAATCAGATAAATCAAATTCCACTTTTGAAATCACAGCACACACCCTTTCACGTTCACTTAACCTGATTTAAATCCACTAAAAAGTTAATGCATTTATAAAAAGCTATTGTATAGCAGACAAGACTTATAAGGAATAAAACCAGTATCACCCACATCATGTAAAATATCTTATTATTAAAAAAAATTTACTCAAATTCCCAGAAAACTGAAAACATGAATCTTATACACTCTCCACACAAGCAATTTTGATTGGTCACTAACATACATTTAATATCCAATATTATTTTGAAAACTTGAAAAAGACTTTCTTGTTTACAGAAATCCTACAGGGAAAATAAAAAATCTGTTAATAAGCAAACCCATTACCTTTGAAATGACTTCGAAGAGAGGAACAAACATGTCTGTGTCATAGTTGGATGGTTTGCCTTGGATTACGGAAACAACTCGTTCCAAACCCATTCCACAGTCAATACTCTTCTTTGGAAGTTGTATCAGAGAACCATCTTGCTCCCTGTTGCACAATTTATTAAAATTTTTACGTATTCGTCAATTGCAATAATCATGCGAGCAAGGTCAGTAAACTTGAAACTGAGGAGCAAGAGGAAGTGTGCATGGAGTAGTTGTCAAGGATTAATATGCAGAGCCAACCCAGCAGTTTGAATAAGCAGTCTGAATAATAAATTCAACACATTACCAAATAATCACTATGCCATACATATTAGATCGGCAAAATAAATGTTATTTAATTCAGAATTCCCATTTATAGTTGTCTGCTCCAAAATTCAAAAGAAATTGCTTGACATGGGAGTCAATTGCTTGAAATCTTGAACTGTGACAAGTAGGGTACAGCGTACCAATTGTGACAAGCAGGGTACAGCGTACCTCTGCAAAAATTATTTTTCAAGCACAAAAGTGATGCTACATCCAATCTTCAAGTTTCACAAATTTATTCATCTCCCGAAACACATAAAAAAACTCTACAGTCGCCTGGC
This sequence comes from Bimastos eiseni, assembly GCA_959347315.1. Lineage (NCBI taxonomy): Eukaryota > Metazoa > Annelida > Clitellata > Crassiclitellata > Lumbricidae > Bimastos > Bimastos eiseni. The sequence goes on from OY365818.1 coordinate 9,869,047, forward strand.
TAATAACTCTTAAATAAAGAGGCAGTACATGACGTTTCTTACATGTTGTACTGAATGAACACGAGGTTCCAGATTTCCAGAACATCTGGAACATCCATGTTGACAAGACTTGAAGCATCACGTCCTCCAATCCGATCAAAGTGAATTTCTGAGCATGGTCCACACGGACCAGTTTCCCCCATCATCCAGAAGTTCTCCTTCATTCCAAAGGGCATCACACGCTCAGGTGGCACACTAAAGATAGAACAACAATATGGATGAACCGAAACTTGGCCCGAAACTACTTCCTAACTAGTGTAAACTGAGTCAAAACCAAAATGTTCATAAAAATTGTGCAAACCGCCAAACTAAAAATCAAGACAATGAGACTTTAAAAAATGTACATATTCTAAACTCAGACTCGATACAGCTCAACTCTGTTCATCCCTTAACGACAAACATCTTTACTAGAGCAGCCAACCTCAAACTGCTCTCTCACAGTATGTCACTACAAATATGTGTTCAAGCTCGGCTCTCAAAAGACCACATAAAAACATGTACCCATAACGCAGCGGTTCTCAACCTGTGGGTTTCTATTTGCCAGGGGTTGCCAGGAATTTGTTAAAAAAAGTTTTCACCCTTGAGATTTCAGCTGATATATAATATTTATATAATCATGATTATTTCACAAACTAGCCTTTTACTATAGTGACTTTAATTAATCTTAACTTATTTCTTGTAAATTGATTCGTTTAATGAAATTATTGTCAACAACAAATTTTAAATTGTTCTGTTAATTAAAGATTAACGACTGATTATGCTGTTATGCATGAGGTGTATGGATCATCAAATGATAAGAATTAAGTAAAATGAATGGTAGAAAAAACGCGGTGAAGGCAGTAACCCAATACTTTTAATAGCTGGGCGTTGCAACACCTTTGGATATATGTTATTAGGGGGTCGCAGGGCTAAAAAGGTTGAGAACCGCTGCTGTACAGTATATAATGAAACTTAAACTGATTCATTTGCAGTTGAAATGAATGATCTATCAGACAAGTTATGAACCTTTCTGCAACTGTTAAAGAACATCTGACAATCACTCAACCAAATAGCCCATATCTGACAATATGAAAAGTTGCAAGAGATCAATCACATGGCAGAATAACCTCAAGATAACTATCACTAACTTTACAACACCTTGCCAACACTGGCACACTAAATTTTATACCTTCTATTGTGTATACTGCAGTTGTTCAAGAACTTTTTGTTTTTATTGATTATGCTCGTAATGACTCTAACACCATTTAGGTTGATGCAGGCAGAACTTTACTGATGTACATGACAGACACGATAATTATGAAGTAACTGGATACAAATGTACTGAAGCAAAGTATATTAACAGGCACAACACTCACCCAACTTTGATCCAGATTTCCCTTGCTTCCAGATCAGGTTCTAGTCCCTTTTCTTTATTGCCTCCGAAGTAACTCACATAAAGTCGGTCCTTCGGCATGTGCCATCTCTCTGTAAGCAACTCCCAGGCCCACGCAATGCACTCTTTCTGTTAAAAAGAATTCCAGCATGTAAGTATCTTGTTCTAATGCCAAGAACCTAAATCATGTTCCAAAATTTACACATTAACACTTTAACAGTGACCTGTATTGTTTTTCCCATAGCTGTTAGCGCCTCATCATCATCGAAGCATTAATCAGCAAATATTAAATGCAATACAAATAATCTGTATGTGTATATATGTGTATATATATATATATATATATATATATATATATATATATATCATCTGCATAAATATATCTGTATCTCTGTATCACTTTGTCATACATTGTCAAAATCTCCAACTCAGAAGCCATTTAGTACATTTCCATGTCCTAAATTGATCAGTCAGGTATCAAAATACATCTAAACTACAACGCATTTCAGTATTTTTTCTTACTCAATTGAAGCCTTAATCGGAAGAACCACGGAAGTCCATTTTCAGTTTATTGATACATCCCCAAAATTTTTTAAATCTACAGATATATTATATCTGTAGATTTTAAACATTTGTTTACAGTATACAGATATAATATCTGTAGACTTTAACAAATTTTTAAAGTATACAGATATATTATATCTGTAGGTTTAAACAAATTTTTGGGGCGATATATCAATAAAGTGAAAATGGACTTCCACGGTTCTTCCGGTGAAGGCCTCAATTCAGTACCAGTTAAGAGCATGTAGAAGGTAATAACATAGCAGTCAACCAAACGATGTGGCGCAAACGTTTCTCAGTATAACAGTCACCACAGAAACCTAATAAATCAACTAATGTTAAATGCAAACCATAAAGAATCACCAAAATATCACACATGACAGACAACTTATTATATCACAACTGCAACAGCCAAACCCAAAATTCCCTGGTGAAAGACAAGATGCAACCTGAAGTTGACAAACTGCAATTCCTAGAGTCACAGACTATTTATTCACTGACGTGTAGTTCTATTAACTTAAATAACAGACTTCACCAAGTGTAAAAATCTAATGAAACATATGCAAATTTTCCAATTTCAAGTTAACTTTGATTGAACACTACAAAACTTTGATTGAACTTTACAAAACTTTGATTGAACATTGCAAAACTTTGATTGAACATTACAAAACTTTGATTGAAGACTACAAAATTTTGATTGAACATTACAAAATTTCGATGGAACATTAATTATAAAACTTTGTCAGAACATTATTAATTTGAAAATCAATTAAAATGAGTCTCATAACACATGGAAGTTTATTGGGTTACCTTAAAGTATTCACCAAAAGACCAGTTTCCAAGCATCTCAAAGTACGTATGATGATAGACGTCCTTGCCGACATCATCAAGGTCATTGTGTTTTCCACCTGCACGAATGCACTTCTGACTGTTGACCGCTCTTACAAGGCGCCCGAGGTCACTGTTAGGCTCAATCGTTCCCAGGAAGATCGGCTTGAACTGATACCAGAAAAGTTCCAAAATACAATTACAGCAACGTGCATATTGTTATATCTTCTCCCAGGCAGCTTTCTATAAAGACTATAAAGACTATTCACCCAAATGTTTATCAATGTAGCAGTCCCCATGCTTTATTTTGCCAATATTGTTTAGCATTACATAAATACAGAACAATAAAAGTCAATGTAAAAAGTACTTGCAGGATAGAAACTTTCATGTATCAACGTGCTCCTAAGTGTTAGTTAACAGATATTTATAACTGAAATACCATATAATTCATGTCATAGCCAGGAAATTAGGACATGACATCACAGAAAATTCTCAGTTTGCAATTACTTAATTAAAATAATTGGTAGAACTATTGCAATACAACAGAAGCCGACCTGATTCATGCCAGCATTCGTAAAAAGCAGTGTTGGGTCATCCAAGGGTATTACGGATGATGAATGTACGTAAGTATGAGCTTTCTCTTCAAAAAAAGAGATGAATGCTCGTCGAATGTCATTGGCTGAGAGACTGGAGTCCATGATGAAAGAAATCCCAACTAAAAATAGATCATCATCATTATATGGTCAGTCAGGTTGTATTACAGGCAGTTAGAGGATTATATATTAATAAACTCATTATGCATCCAAAATGTATTGTATCGTAACAATGCACCTGTGTACTACCATTTATAGTGCCATTGCATTGTTAGTGTGCTTTAAAGCTATGGTCAACAAGCAGTTTGTACAATATGCTTATATGCCATTGTTTCTTTCACAGCATCAAGTTGAAGCTACAACAAAAGAAGCTCTGCTCAGCAAGCATGAATGGCAATGGTATAGTATCCAAATGTATAGGCACATACTCTGGGGTAGCCAGGGCATGTGTACCCTAATAATTGAGGGGGGCATTGCCCCAAAAATCTAGAGAGTCTATTGAAATATATTTCATTTAGTAGCTTCATTAGATCCAAAGACAAAGAACTGAAAACTATCAGAAATTCCATAAAAAATAAAGATTTTAGTTATTTGTATCTTCATATCTTCAAGACTTCAATATGAAACCACTTCACATGTAAGGAAAACACATGCATTTCATAAGTATTACAAAACACTAGAATCACACATGAAGTCGTCAGTTTTTGCCAATTGTCCAGACTCATGCTCCCATTATTTTTGATAGGTCGATGCCAGTGTGCCTATATTATTGTAATAATCGATGCCTATTATGAAGAAAATTATTTCTAAAGCAATGTTGTTTCTGTGCAACAAGAAAGAAAAGAGCTAAGGCCTACAAGAATGCCCCACTTCAAATCAGCATCTCCAATACACTGAATGGCCTCACTTAAAAAACTAACAATCAATTCAAGTTTTATTAAATTTCAATCAATTCATTCAATTTTATTAGTAAATCGATAGTAAATCAGTTGGCACACCGCATACTAGTTACAAGATACAACAACAATATTTTTTTTATAGTAATAATAATAATGGCAACAGTAATCTACTTTTAGTAGCAATCACAAATCATAAGACAATGAGGCTCCAAAGGGATGAATCTCACTCGATGGCCTATCGATAAACATTTACAGCTTTAGAATGATGGCTGAATTATTTTTCCAGCAAATAATGTTAATACGTGGAGGTTACAATTCTTTGTCTTCCAATAGACGTCATTGAGAAGTAAAATACAAACGCAACCCTCGTTGAAAGTAGCAAATTAGGACACGAGACAAAAAAATGAGTAATCTCGTTTCGAAACTTAGCTAAGCTTAACTAAACTAAACAAACATAATTAGTCAAAAACCTAGTGTCAAACAGTCGGCATTTTAGTGACCATTCCCTCCGATGTGTAGTTCAGCAGGCAAACACAACACATAAGTCATCAAAAATTATTAGGTTATAAAAAGAGCAAAAAATTAGACAACTTATGTTAAGGAAATTGTAAGAAGGCAACTTTATTTTATAGACGATTAAAAGCAATCAACCTGATGCCAAACATATTGCAAATTTCGAAAGCACCAGAGACATTTTGCATAATTGGACATCCATGCATGATTTGCAAATTAATGTCTCAGCAAATTGTTACACAATACGTTGTAAGACTAACCAACTTGATCTGGACCAATCTGGTAAAGTTCGTGCTGTAACTAGCACTAAACTCTTGCTATGTATACTGGAGTAGACGTGAAACAATAAGCAGCCCTTATAATTATTTCTGTATGGTTTCAATATTGCATCAGACAATGTCTGCATTGCCCAATTCTTGTGACATACTAGCACTTAACTCTTGGAATATTGGGGGTAGTCGTGAAACAAAATTCAGTACTTATAATTATTTCTCGCCAGTTTTTATATTGCATCAGACAACTAAACACCTGCATTGCCGAACCCTTGCGATATTATCACATGGCGATTACGCCGACATGCGTCACAAAACACCGATACACTAGATATTGCTAAAATGGCCCATAAGCGGTGGCAGTGAGTTTAAGATTGATACCGCAGAAAACATGTCTACTGCGAGAAATGTCGTACTTAAATCAGTGATATGCCGATAACTTTCTTGAGGCACTGTATGTCAGGAACTCAACGTGTGTTGTAATCGAATCGCTTATGTCGCTGGCTTATCCAGCATTCTTATCCCTGCCTAGCCCAAAAGTAGCCTTATACATACATCAACTAGGGTTTAGGTTCTTTAGGAGGCATATGAATCAGATGCGCTTTCAATAGTTATGTCTGTTAAAGTCTCCCGTGATCAGAAATTCATAAGGAGTTGTTGCAGAGGTGGAGATGCCTATGACCACTAGAATAATTAGGCATATAACGCGCATTCACAAGGGCAACGTAATATACATGGGTGCAAGAAGTAGCCAATCTATGGTCTGGTGATATATATTTATTTAACGACGCATCAATAAAAGGATTACACACGTCTTAGCTCGGTTTGGTTTTTATACCCTAGAAGGTTTTTTAAGTTCCCAAATAGATTTTTTTCTGTTTCGTAAATATGAAAATTGAAACCTTCATCATTAAGAGTTGATTCTCTTTTGGTTGAAAAATAAACTATATTTAATTGAAATAACGACACTATGGCTGTTTAAGCCTAATTTTCACGTTGAACAATTGAACTGAGCCCAGTCGTATTTAGCCCACTTTTCTGGTGGTAAAATAAAACCATTCGAAGCACGTATATATTTTTGAAAAGGTGTGGCATTGTGACGTTAAAGGCTGCATTTATATATTTACACCTTTCTTCAGTCTCAAGTTCTCAACAATAATTTAAAATAGGAGATAAAATTCCATTGTATGATGAGGTAAACGACTAGGATGAGGATACCGGCATGATGAATCGATGATAACAACAATAACGACGAAACCAAACCGGAAATTCATCTAATATCCATGATTTCGTCCGTCATAAACACATCTCGCAGTACTCGCGACGAAAATGGCTTATTCTTATCTTTTCAAATATATAATCATCGGAGATACGGGTATTGTTAAATCCTATATCGCTTTTTGATCAGTTTTTATCGATGCGTTTTATACTGTAGACGTTTGTGTTTAATATACTATGTATGTTTGAGATTATTTTGTCGACAACGATAGCATTCCTATACGTTGGAGGCGGACCATGGCACGAAATTGCATTAATTATTACAGAAGCTTTCACATTTTCTGATGCAGCGACCTAGCAATTGGGCCAATTATGAGTTTTGATATTCGCAGACGTGTAAGAAATAAATTTCGACGGGTTTCAAGTACTGGATTATTTTCCGTTTTATTCAACGTTGCGATACAATGACAAAGCGTCAACGAATGGCTTTTAGAATTGTAGATTATAGACATACATTACAGAAAGGGTTTTGAAAAAGAAATGCGCTTCGACAGACTGACACCTGTAGATATGGAAGAAATTTTGGTAACTGGAGCCAGAGTGTCACTTCAGTTTCTTTTCCAAACACATGCACATGTTCTCAACTGTTGTTTGTGCCTCATGATTGTCTAAAGTTCTGTTCATATCAACAATAGATTACTATATGTCGTTTATTGATAGGAATTAAATTGATGTACTGCAACTGATTACAAAGAGGGATGCTGTTCTTTTAGCAATTTATTCCAAATGCAGGGACAAGAGGTAAGGTTTAACTGAGGCTTAGAGCTATACCTTGAACGGCCCAAGGGAGAGAGCACTCGAGAGATGAAATGAGTCATCTTTTGGGTAATAGAATGCCATTTTCAATATTAAATTAAGCTTGCCATCCATCCAATATGATGAGTTACTGCGATGGATATGTTTGTGCTGAAGGAGTTTCCATGCTCTGTTCTATTCCAATCTGTGGATGACCTTATTGTTTATGCATGATCAGTGGACCTGGGTCGCAATTACATTTTATTTCTGAGATATATAAATTTGGAAGAAAAGGTTTTGAAGAAGAAATGCACATTTTGTACTACAGGGTTTTATATGTGAATGTGTTTCATATGTTAATATGTAAAAAATTTTGTATGTAAGGGGTTGTGGTCTAAAATTTTAAGGCCTGAGCTCAAATTTACTGTTTACATAATTATATTTATTAAATGTTGTCAATGTTTTGTTTTGTTTGTAGCTGTCGGCAAGTCGTGTTTGCTGTTGCAGTTCACAGACAAACGCTTTCAACCTGTTCATGACCTAACTATTGGTATGATTCAGTGTACATATATGAACTGTTATAATTTAATTAGGAAAGCTGAGAGATTCAGAGGTTTAAAGTCCAAGTATGAACAGAGATAGAGGCAAGAGCTAATCACCTTGTTCTATGCATTTGGAAGCTAGATGCCAACAACTATACAAGATCAGATTCTTGTGCTACTAGGCTTTGTTTAGTAGCTATGGCATTCATTTGCCTAAGTGATGTCTATTCCATAACAAAATTAATAAAATAATGATTAAAATGCAGGATGGTTTTTTTATAAATTTTTTAGTCCTACTAAAATGTGTTGTTAATTTAAGTTATGACCACGACAATATTCCAAATTTATGGCAGCCCTGCTCTTGGGTATTGGTTGAGAGATGTGAGAAGTCTGGAGACCTTTAGACATGTGTCAGGATTGTTGTCCATCATCAGTTGAGTTCTGTTCTTGTTTTTCAAATGTTGCACCCAAGAGAATGGGATGTCGTCCAATTGCATTTGTACACTGTTGCTTTCATTGGCTGAACTGACATCAAACCTTTTACATACGATCCTACATAAGTTGGCCTTGCCACTCCATTCCGACCTGACCACCCAACCAAATCTCCGCCTGCCCTCTCGACGCCAACTTTCCTTTACCACCCTCCTCCAGGAAGCACAAGCGGCCGCCCTTTGGAGGGCAGAGTGGTTGGAGCTGAACAGCGCAAACAAATTCCTGACTGATGACCCGACCCCAGCAAGCCACCCGGCATGGACCTACCTCGCCAGCTCTGGTCACTCTTAAATCATTTCTGCACGAACCACAACCAATGTGGAGCTGAACTAGTCAGATGGTCCCTGGCCACGTCGGCCTTGTGCGAGTGTGGAGAGGTGCAGACGATGTTCCACATAGTGGAGGACTGCACAATGTGAAGATTTCCGGGTGGTCTCCGGGCCCTTCACAGGGTCGAGGAAGTTGGAAGGTCCTGACTCAGCAAGTCAAACACTTGCTAATAATATATACACTGCACCTGTCTGTCAGCAATGCTCATGCATTGTATGCTGTAGTAGGCTATCAAAGACTAGATGTGGAGATTACTGGTCTACCTGCTTCTGTTGGCTACATCTGCAGGAATGCTTACTCAGTTGGCGCATTCACAATTTGCACAATTTACAACTGAACAGAACTCAACATGCATTAATCAGCATGCGAGTGTTTATGTGTTTGCGGACCGAGTGTAATACTTGTTGTTAAATGCATGCACGAATATAGAGACAAACATAGCTTATTGTTTCATGCTACCACAGTCTTAAAACGATGTCCAAATCAAAACATTAAGAATTGACATACACATGGCTGCCATAAAATTACAATTAAATTCTTCCTTATACAGCCACAGGTTACGCTTTGCTGGCTTAGTTGAAGGGATTTGGCAGAGTAAATTGTAATATATAAGGATGTAATGAATTGAAACCAGAATTGGCTCATGGGATTTGATAATTAGCTCATACACTTTGACGTTGTCAACTGATTCCACGTTGACTGTTGTTTTTCATTTTATAGGAGTCGAATTTGGAGCTCGGATGATAAATATAGAGGGAAAGCAGATTAAACTGCAGATTTGGGACACGGTTAGTATCTGTAAATAAATCTATGAGTTGATGTCAAATAGTTTAGCAATACTGAAAAATTAATTATGAATGCCCATCTGAAATTATGAAACTTGTGACTAACTTATAATTACACTATATTATTTTTTACTGTGGTTAAGAACAAGTTTTTGTTACTGATCAATATTGTATTTATAAAGAAATTATTGAGTGTGTAGCCTGTTTGGCTATAAAGGCAACTTTCTGTTCCTCTAATGTCCTCTGAGAAACTTGGATACAAAGCAGGACACTAGGGTTTCACTCAATGAGAGGCCTAAATGAGAGAACTGGCTAACTGCCCAGTTTTCAAAGGGCAGGATGTGATGAATTGTTGTGACCGTGGTCACTGTGTCTGATGGTCAAGTCTGGTTGGTTACTTATAACCATAGCCAACTGTTTGACTTTGGTATGATGGTAAATTCCTGTCAGTCAATGTTGAAAATTTTCCTGTCTTTGATTTATAGTCAGATCATTTATGTAGCGCCTTTTATTATACTGTCAAGAGCAAGCAGTTGCATGTAAAGAATTATGGTCGCCAATGTTTTTGACAAAGTTTGCAAAACAAAATATATTATATATTACCGGATAAAGATATTTGAAATTTTATTCCTTGAGCATTGTACAAAAACATATACTACCATAAATTCACTGTGTGGCACAGTGGCCGATCAGTTAGAGCGGTTAGCCCGTAACATTCAGTGTGTGCTAAGCGAGCGGGTTCGAGCCTCGTCCGAGGCGTCACTGTGTAGGGACCTTGAGCAAGTCTTTCGTGCACAATTGCTCTGCAGTACAGCTGCAATTGCGCCGTCGAGGCGTGTGTATGTACTTCTGAGCAAAAGATGTTGAAAGGAGGGCGGAATCAAATTTTGGGTTTAAAAAAAAAATCATCTAATTAAATCTCAAACTAAGTGATTTTCTGATTTGGTGTAACTATAACTGTCTAAATATTAATCTGTACTTATCATAACCATTGTAACAAGTTATGGTTTTGCCAGCATGATATCTGAATAAACAAAAACTGTTTTGGTTGGTGTGCGTCTGCAGGCTGGTCAAGAGTCATTCCGATCGATAACGCGATCGTACTACCGAGGGGCAGCTGGTGCCCTGCTCGTCTACGATATTACAAGGTAGGATTTCTTATAATTCAGGTGCACTGCTATATATTGGGGAAAATGATATTTTTGGGGGGAAATTCATTTGAATGATAAACTTTCTTGAGCTTCAGAATGAGAGGTTGAGCGATGTGTGACGAAATGTTATTTATGATCAGTGCATTTATGTGGTGCCTTTTGTGAAACTGTGCAGAGCAAGCAGGTGAACATAAAGAATTGCGATTGCCAAAGTTTTTAACAAAGTTTGCAAAACAAAATGTGTAAAATGATGGAAGACACCATGTTATTCCTGGTCAAGCCAATGACTTGCTTCAAATCCAGTCTTTAGGCAATTTACTGCTTTCTCTGTGTTTATGTGTGATCAAATGACTGTATGTATGTATATGAATATTTGTATTTGGCCATTTGTGCAGCAATATCTTTTAAAAATCTGTCAAAGATAAACATTCAGGGCTGTACAATTCGATTTTAAAAGCCTAGAAAATCCTAGGTTATTCTAAGCCCTGTAAATAGCACGTTGATAAAGATTTGAGGTTGCCAATATTTTAGGTTTGCGCATGAAAAGTGTCTTTTGCTGTTGCCCTTGATCATCTTGAAATATCAATTTTAAGTACTATACAGTTGAGCAACAAGCTGCACTGGTTTCCCAGTCGCTTTTGGTACAGTCTCGTGATTAAATTGTTAAACATGTACTTATGGATGAATTATCATGTACCGGATATTTATCTAAATTGATGTTGCAAACTCTTCAATGTTATGTTAACTTTTTTAGACGGGATACCTTTAACCATTTGACTACTTGGCTAGAAGATGCGCGTCAACATTCCAGTTCGAACATGGTGATCATGCTGATCGGAAACAAAAGGTTGTAATGCTTACATAGCTCAATAACAGCAATAATAATTGTAATGCTACTACTACTAATAATTATGTATTGAGCTGTTTCTGTTTTAAGACACAGCTTATTGAAGGGACTGTGCCTTCGTACTTGCATAGTGTATGCCAGTGCATACACTCTGATACACACGTTTGTGTGTGTGTGTGTATAGATATGTTGCGGTTAGCGTAATCGACAGTTGAGAGCAAAGCAGAGACTGTAGGAAGGTTGACTTTTGTGCCATTAATAAAATAAGGGACATTCCTGCTGTGTTTTTTTCTTCATTATAACAGATACTAGTTAGTGGTTGTGTAGGGGTAGTCTCGATAGTGTATTGGTTAGTGTGCTTGTCTGTCAAATGATAGGTCGGGGGTTCAAATCCGAGCTAGGGCGGATATCTGGGTCAAGATTTCAGCTCCTATCCCTTAGTCAACTCAAGTTCTATAATGAGTACACTGACCATACAATGTGGGTGGGAAGCTTGCACAGTGAGGGAGAGAAATGGCGATCAGCCCTCATAAGGTGAGGCTAAGTAAATTAAGCCACTGATGCATTTTCATTCTGGTCTTCAAGACACAATGGAGTATCTATGTAATGCATAATTTATGTTTTTCCTGATTGAGATAAATTATATTTGCCTTGGCCATGTCCTTGAATATCTAGCTGATGTAATTCTTCATCAACCCCTTCACATCGTCCACTCTTGCTCTTCAAACTGACTTGATCTTCTAGTTTCTTATTCCTGGACAAATTGCTAAGGGACACCAGTCCTTGTCTTTGTACTAACTCAAATTCTAGCTCCTTTTTTTATTTTCTCAAAATCTGCTTCTTCTCTTGTGGCTTTATGCACTACTGGGTTTGTACACTATAACCAAACTTATTGTGCACTATGAATACAATATACATGGCTGCCTCAGTGCTTGAATTAATTAACAAGTGGTTGTGGTTTTTGTGATGTTTCAATATGTTGGAAATGACTATGTCAGTAGCAAAACTTTAGTGGATGTCCGATATTTGCTGACTTTAATAAATAATTAGTTGATTAACATTGTTGTTGTTGTAAAGTTCTATTTCTTCTCGTTCAGTGATTTAGAGGCACGACGTGAAGTAAAGAGGGAGGAAGGTGAGGCATTTGCCCAAGAGCACGGACTTGTCTTCATGGAAACCTCGGCAAAGACGGCGGCCAATGTCGAAGAGGTAAGAAACCACAGGTGGAAATGATCTCATTTCTGGTAATTTGATCTTGCTCAAAACGCAGATGGTACTATCAGTGTGCTGTGTATACGGTACATGGCATTTCTGTGAGGTGTCCGATAAATGTTCAATTACATGTGTATATGTGTATATCAACACACCAACACACGTATACATGCATTCTTGCATGCATACATTTCACACATACATTCATGCATACATAGTACATGCATTCATGCTTTCCTGTTCTCTGGCCCAAGCACAGATGCCCGTTGAAAGCGCTGTTGATTTGAGCGATGCTATACAAATGTTTGCTTGCATTGCATACATATATGCAAGATAGAAGCACGTCTTCAGCATCATAAGTCACAGCAGAGTTTGAGTGATCTTAGAAGTTAAAATGAGGAAAGTGAAATTGAATGTGTCTGAAATTTTTCCTCTGAATTTATTTATTTATTTTTTCTGATTGAGATGCGTTTGCCTTGGCCATGGCAGATAGAAAGAAACACCAATTTAAAGAATTCTGTGGACATCTTAGAAGTTTAAAGTTTTAAACATATTCTTCCAAGACTAGTGTCTGACTAATGAGTTGTCATGTAGCAATTTTCTAACCGATTCATGTTATTCGTAATTAATCTTTTTCCACTGTAGGCTTTCATAAACACTGCTAAACAGATCTACCAGAAAATACAGGAGGGAGTTTTTGATGTCAGTAATGAGGTTAGTTCTGTACAGGATACTTGTTCATAAATGAGAAAATATCGTAAATTAATTTTTCACACTATTTATCCCTTCTCTATGATATTAAGATACTCATACATTCTATTATCACTAAAATATTATCATGGCAATAGTTTTCCATTATTGTGACTATTAAATGCTTTTGATTGGTCTTTAAAAACACCTTTAAAATGTTCTTAAAAGCACTGAACATTATAGTTATATCTGGATATATGCAAATGCACACACGTGCATTAGACTGTTTAACTTTTTTGGTTAGTCTTTGCCTTTTAGATATTCTCAAACTTTTCTTACGGCTTAAGTTCTCTGTGCATATCTGATATTTATCTGTGTCAGGCGAATGGAATAAAACTTGGACCCAGTCAACAACAGTCGAGAACACAGGCGTCCTCTGGTGGTGGAGGTGCAAGCCAGGGCAGTGGATGTTGCTAGAGTCCCACCTGTTGATCGCCATAGCACTCTGCACAGTTGCTGTAACTGATCAACGAAATAACGCTGAACCTAAATGTTTCCTCGAACAGGTGTTTCTGTTGAACAAATCGTTAAGAGCTATTTTGTGTGGTGGGAAAGTCTAGATTATTGAAATTTTAAGCATCCGATCGTCATTTTTGGTTTAAGAATTCTGTATGCTATATCTTCAATTTGTGATTCACTGGTAGTTGCCTAAATTATTTGATTTAGTTGTATTTTTAGGCGGGAAATTGTATTTTAATAGGATGAACTAATAATGGGACATTACGTCTGTGTTTTATTTATGGATTCAAGTCCTGTGTCGTTCGGTGTTGGCAGGTGCATTTCAAATGATCTTTTAGCTGCCTGGACAGGGTCCTTCTATTCTAAAAAAATAGCAACCAAATATTGATTATATTGTTTCTTGTGATTGAAAAGCTTTCATTTCTCAGATGTTCTCGCAAGCTGCAGTCAATGCATGTTCAGCTTTTCTGTCTTTTCTTAGTTGCTAATATTTGCCGCTAAGTTTCTGCTTGCATAATGTTTTTTTACTCTCCATGCTGTCTACATGGATTCGATTTAAAATATTTTCTTAGCGGTAATTTTCGCATGACTTACAATAACTGTTGCACTTCCCTATTTAGGACTTCTGACAGTGCCATCTTAACTGGTGCAATAGAATAGTTGTTGCAGCAAACTGCTGTTATTGGCTGCATTTCTTGGATTTCTGCAGATGAACATTGTCTAAAAGAATCGGCGTTGCTCTTCTCTCTTGCAAGGTAGTGAATTTGTGTAATTATCGACACTGGAATGACTTCTTCTGTTCAACATTCTCATGATGAAATCTAAAATACTGGTTGTGTTTTTCGATCATTTGAAATGTATGCTGGTTGATTTTGAGATTTCTCACGTAACAGAATTTCTTTTTTGTTTCTGTTGGGGCTGTATATTGTTTGCCGTCTGTCTGGTGGGGACTGGTGTAACAACATGCATTGTTATTTGATATACGTATATATGTATAATTATACACATGCTTTGAATGCCAAAGGTGACGTTTGGTGTAATGCTTAGTGACATCGGTGCTCTGAATATGGAAACATAATGACCTGGCACCTGCCAATTCGACGTTCCTCTTAAAGCATAGATTAGGGAGCAAACAACCATAGTTGCTTTTGGGAGATCTTGCTTGTACCTTTCTGTCAAGCCTCCTCTGTCATTACAAGAACCTATAGTATTGTGGAACATGCTGCTTTCCTTGAAGTAAAGCAATGTTACCATACAGATAAAAAGGGGAGTTGAACAGAAAGAATACCAATGAAATCAAATCTCTATTGCAAACGTGAGCCATTTCCCTTCAATACATCAATCTTTGCTGATAAAACTACATTTAAGTGGGCCTGACTTGGTGGAGTACGCACCATGTGCTAACCTACAATATACTGTAGTTTTCATAAACATTGCATTAGTGGCAGGCCTACTCTGTCCATGATTTGCATACTAACTAACCATATTGCTAGGCAGTTCTCATACTTGTAATTATACTGCTTGCAATTAAGCTACTGCTTCATAACAAACAATAAGTTCAAACAGATTTCGGTCCGAGATCACTTTAACGGAATTAATTTATAACTTCTGCGAAGGTTATTGCATGCTTTCAAGTGTTTTCAGTTGTGGTAACATCAAATTAAGCATAGCGAATAATACATGCAGCTTGAAACTTTATAATAACATTTTTGTAGCAGCTTAAGCATTTGTATAATTGTCACCTTTCATATCCAGAATGTAACAAAATGGATGGCTTGAATCATTCCTGCACAACTAAGAATTAAATGCACAGGAAGCACTTTATAGGAAGCACATACATATGATGATAAGATGATCTGTATGCCACAAAATGACCAAGACTGTAGGAAGGCGAATGTATGTGGAGAGTTAGTTGGCCATTGTGGTCAAAGGTCATTGGCCAAAGATCATGGAGAAAATGTCGTAAGCCATGATTTACAGCGTAGATTGAAACAGTCCTTTAGCCAGAAAATAAAGAGGATGACATCCAAAAGCATTCAGACTTCAAAGTCGTGACACTCGAAGCTGTGAGCCACAATGGACGATCTGAGTCCGAAGGCTAATGTCCGTACCCTATAATTATTACCTATGAATTTTGATCAGTTACAATAGCGTTCTTTGTATACATTGAAGCTAACAGCATATGTTGACTTCAAATAACGGGATGAATGATTTATACGTTGTATCACATTTAACACAAACTACTTTTTTAGTCATCCTATCACGTCCATGAGCAATAATTTATTCCTGTCTAAAATAATATCTGTGGGTCTGAACTGAACACTTGTTAGATCTCTCACGAGCCTCTTTTATGATACTTACAATACATGTATTTTTTTAGGTCAATTGCTACAACATAGGTAAACAATCCCAAACGCTATATAAAACACAACTGTCATTTAATAAGGCCTTCTTACAATTAGTTTATAAGTGCACACATGCCTCAATCACAATTGCAAATATATAGCAGAGCAATTGTTCGCAAAGGACTTGCTCAAGGTCCCTACACAGTGATTCCTCAGACCAGCTTTAACCAATTGGCCACTTGGTTGATTTGTAGGTTTTTTGTTCAGTCAGACTTACAGACTCTTAGCCAGAAAATAAAGAGATCGATATCTTAATTGAAGGGGTGCAATAGGAGGGCAGACTATTCTACAACTATTTAAATAATTAAACTTTGCTTTGTAAGTCACCCAAGTCCTTTTTATCCTTTGAATGGGAGTGTTCTGTCTGTACTGTTCTTTGAAGGGGTGCTATATAAATGCCCGGAATGCATGAATAACTACTGCCAGTAATGAGAAACATCTGGTAGTCTGAGGTGAGCGAAAGGACTTGGCTGACATTCTCATGTTCGGCATCAGTTTAACAACGGCGGGGTGTGATATAAGCATTTCAATGCTACCATACGAAGAACTTATCCACAAAGTATGCTTGAAAATTTGCATTAAAAAGACACAATCAGCTTGTTTACAAATTCAGTTTATTGTGTCAAATTAGTTCCGCTGAGCAAATTTCTATTGGCTTAACAGTGTAACAAAAATGACCTCTGACTAAATGCAAGACAGATGCATGATAACCATTGTAAGGAAACTTAAAATCATTCAGTTATACAGTGCACAGAGAATCATAACATAGCAATACTAAGAAAAATATTACTAAAAATTGCTTAAAGACATTATTGGTAAACAAGAATTGTTAGACATTTTGATATATCATCCAACAAACCATTAATATGTATAACAAGACCATATATAACGTAAGCAATTATTTTAAATCTGTAAATCTGTATGCAATATTAACCAAACCAATTGTAATCTGTTAGAGCGTATGCATAATTTATCAGCGAGCAAAAATGCCAATATCAGTTAATCAACCTGAGCTTACATAATTTTTATGCAAGATACAATTAAAATATATGCAATGCAAGAAATATAAACATACTTTAAAGGCCATCTTTATGGCATTTATGTAGCATCTTTGCTTCACGACAGACATCAGGCTTGTGCCCCTGTAGAAAAGAAACAACATTTGGATGAAACTGAATGCATAATAGTCAAATAAATTATCAAACACAAAGGATACTTAAATGGAATATAGAAATTATTATGCATTAGAGTTTTTATGTTTTATGCATTAAAACAGCCATCATCATATAGAACTAATCAAAGAACATAGCTGGGAATATGCAATTGTGAAGTATATACACGACTTAAATTTAATAAACTGTTTAAGACTCTGAAGGACAAATGAAAACCAATTGATGTTAAATTAAAGTAATAGGCATAACTCTAGGTGACTAGTTCATTTAGGTATGTGCCTGTAAATCAGCCAAATTTCAAGCTCAACAGATGCCATTTTGGAATTTTGCATTCATACAGAGCATACATATAGTGACTCAAAAGGAACTACTCTGGGTAGTTTTTTTTTTTTATTACAGAAATTTGATACTGCCCTTCTTCCAACATTTTTTGCTCAGAAGTGCACACACACTCCTCGACAGCGCAATTGCAGTTATACTGCAGAGCAAATGTGTGTACAGGACTTGTTCAATGTCCCTACACAGCGACTCCCCGGACGAGGGTTGAACCCGCTCGCTCATATGTCTTTTCTCGTTTCCAAATTTCTGCCGAGTATACATGCTTGGAATTGAGAAAACCTCGTCTTACAGCACAGTTAACTATGACACGATTGTCAATAAACAACTATGGCATAACTAGCAGTGTTTAGCAAGTCTCACTCTGGTGTGACCATTAACACTTCAAAAGGAAGCTACATTTTCCACACTGGTGACATTTAGTACACACTCGTCATTAACGTTAAAGGGTTAACCACTACCTGGTGACAATTGTTGAATGTTTAGCTATATAATCTCTTATATATACATAAGCTCTCTCCCGTGCGACCTGTCTAGCTCTTTCAATGAACTTCTCAAGACTTTCATCTTTGACTGGACTTGGGTCGGGAGCGCATCTGAATAGCTATCTTGTAAAGGCGCTACATAAATTGATTGATAAGAAAATGATGATAATAACCCCATCAACATCATTATAACATTTGCAATATATTTCAATTACTTACTGTGTATGTATCACAGAGTAATTGCAGAAGGTTGGTCAAGGCTTCTTGTTCTATTTCATCCGTGTGCATCTAGGAAGATAATTAAAAGATCACTCATAATACAAGTTGTGCCTGCAATGAATTGTACATGCACAAAACAAGCAGATGAATTTCAAGGAAGCAAATAATCGTGGAACAATCAATAATGTATACAGACTCATCACTGCTTTGATGCTTTTATTTCAAAGCTTTCAATATAATTGTATATTAAATCAGACATTTCAAACCGTTATGATACTTCATATGATACTTTATTTTCTACTGATAATGTGCCCCCTTTTCGTCATGGTATTGTGGACGATTCCTACATGCAAAAAGTAGTCCTTTGTTAAAGACAACTACATAAGCCTTAAATGACATAAAATATTGGCAAAAACTCACTGTACCCTACAATCACTCATGAATCATTAAAACAACATGATAAACTCAGCAAGAGACAAAAATCTGCTTATACTATACCCCATTCAGCGTAATCCAAGGAACAAAGGTAAGTCTTGGGTCGAGCTGACCAGTCTTCACGGCCATATCGTGTTGTAGACCGTTCCCAAGCGAACCACTGGTGCAACTCTTAACTGATAAATAGTCGATTCCATACCTTTTTGCGCACTAGAATAAATATGCATATTCTCATTTTCACATCACAAGAGTATCTACTTAACTATGCATAACCAAGCAAGTGTACACAACACCATATGGACACCTACCTAATCCAGGCCACAATTTCATTTTATACTATTTTTCTTGCTTCAGTCATTTGGTTGAATTTTGACCAAACTGATTCTTGACAATAGTTTGCCTTTGTTTTTGGTAGCAGTTACTACTGATTAATAACTAATTAATTACTTCAGTGCATTTAAATGTGGAGGTAAATAATATGGTATATACACAAATGCACTATGTGTATAAGTAGATACAAATATGCACAAACTATCTATAAAAACTATTTGCATGCAATAAACACCACTGAAACAATGAACCAATTGTCATGAATCGAACAGCACTTCATGCATTGATGCAGAAGTTATTACAGTTTCGGCTTAACTAAAATTCAGTAAAAATACATTTACAATAAAATGCACTGTTACAATATGTGAACGGTTTATATTTGATGTAAAGAACAATAGACAAGGTCGAGATATATCATGTGAGTAATCGTAATCTCTAACTATCTAAAGCACCACTCGAAACCCAAGCGCAGGGCCCCGGCTTATTCACGAGTGTTGCGTCATGAGTGGCGAGTAGTTCCGTCTGTCAAATCTTATGGACAAGCGCCAACTGATGACAATGATTAAAAACGAAGCATTAAGTCGTATTTACCACTGGTGCACTGTCGCCAGGTGCAAGATCAGATATTTCCATACAGTGTACAAATGGAAACACCTTGCTAACATTGCCAGTGATGTGAATGGCACAGGTCTGCAAAGAATTAGAAGAAATTAAAATTAGTTCAAACCATTAAAATCCGTCTGGAACTTGTATAACAAGTGAAATCTACCACACTGGCAACTAAGGCTGTCAAAAAATGTGGAAATCATGACTCGGGTACCCGACCGCGCGAATATTTTGTTAGGAAATGTAGAGAATTGTGCATTTTTACGGAATGTCGGGCACTTGAGAATCGATTTCATTGATTGGGCAGTCAGCCAATATGACCAACGGATTATTTCTGGCATATGTTCAGGTAAAATTGCACGTTTTTACAGAATTTCTGGTACCCGAATTCGATTTCATTACCCGGGTAGTCGGCGTCGGGCGGGTACCCGTTGACAGCCTTAATGGCAACCAAACATTAAGGCATTGAAGGCCCAATGTAGACGCTCCCTTTGCTATGCTGAGAGGGAGGGCTCTTGTGGTTCTCCATTTACCCATACAGCAGCTATGCAAAACCATGCATTCTCAGTGGTAAGCCCTAGGCTCTTGGAGTGGCCTTTCTCTGGAGTTACACCTGTTCCCTAAATCGTGCAGTGGTACTTTTATGGTCATTTGAAAACTTCCCTTGTTGTTTGGGCTGGAGATGGGAGTGCTTTTGAGTAATTACCTTGAAATGGTGCAATATAAATTTTTGAATGAATGCAGAAACACAGTATACTTACCTAAAATCTGTTAGCAAGTCATATCTATATCGAAGTTCAACTTCAAACAGGATAGTAGTTCTGAGAAATAATCTAGCACCACAAATTATTCTCAAAAGTCAAAGTAGCTCAATAAATTTGTGAAAAAAATTACTTTGTGGAAATAACTATCCTTAAGGATTTTAACTTTCAAATACCTGAATCAAATTTCCAACACATTCCAGTGGTCCATGTTGACAAGTAAACTTCCAGACATCACCGACACGTGTTTCCTGCAATAAAATAAAATAAAAATGCATTTATTATAATAACAGCATTTTGGCTATGATAGAAGTAACTAAACTATGGTCCTAAACTTATAGGTTTTAGAGAATATGAGGACCCTGTAAGTGCAACCAGCAGCTAGATGCGGTTGTCTTGGCATAGGACGACTGATGCGGGTCATTGGAGTGACTTCAACCACTAAGTCATTGGAGTGAATTTAACCACTAAGTCACTGGTGATGGTTCAATCTAACGAACGACGTATGCCTGCTTCATGTACACATGGCAACGCCCCAACAAGTCTGCCACTTGATAGCTGCTACATAAATGTTCAATTACAATGAAATTACAACTGACCTCACTGAAGTTACAATATAACCGACTCCACTAACATTTGCCTTGCCGTAAGGAACCAATTCCAGGTTGACGATGCTGGCCAAATTATGATATGCTGACCAAAGCTGGAAATCAATGAACTTTATACTGTCTGGACACAGCGTTTCGTAGTACACGGTAAGATTGACCTTTGGTGCATTTTTCTGAGTTCGCCATGCATTGTATTCACACTGTTCCTCAACCTATAAACCAACAGAGTGGCAATTTTTCAAAGCAGCAACCATTCAGAATATATTCAGAATACATGCCAGCTGTTTGTTAGTTTTTCCATGCGTTGAGAGGCTGATGTTTCGGCCGCAGAAGCTCCACTTACTTAGGCATTCAGTGCAGAGGCACAACTGTAGGGGTGCCGAGGGTTGCCTGAGCACCCCTGGATAAAAATGTTGACCAACGCAATTGATCCAATTCCGATGAGTTTTTCTTTCTTTAAGGGGCTTGGATACAGGTGCTGGTAGGGGTGCTTTCAGTACGCTGCTTCACGCCATTGGAGTTTGCAATATGAGCACCCCCGGAAAATGCTCTGGTTGCTTTTCAATTTGCTGTAGTATTAAATTTAAAACTTGCTGAAATGCAAGTGTACTTATTGTTAATATTTACTTTCTTCAAAACAGTGAGAAAAATAATGTCTCATAGAGGACTTTTGCAAATCAACTTTCGTAAAAGGGGCAGAGGAGCTTAGTTATACGCAAGAATGGAGGAGGTCTCATAAAATGTATGAGGCGCATAATAGAGTATGAAAATATAATTCTTTGCAAACGCAATACTTGGATGGGCCCTTACCTGGCAGGCTCGGGCAATTTGTCTCGAACTACACCAAACACTGGGAGGAAAATTGCACTCAGGACTCGATTGAACGAGCGTCCAGCAAAGATAGAACGAAAGTGACAGCAACTTTCCTATTCGAAGCACGGAATCCATCGCTCTTCCTTCACTCGAGCCGGTCTAACAGAACTCTAAACCGCTTCTGTTGACCAACTTCATAAAGCACATGATACTTTCAACAACGCACATGATACTTTCACAACGCCCATGATACTTTCACATGACCGCGGTGCCCAACAGTGAATGCCATTAGGTGAATACAACCTACATGTAGTTGGGTGCGAAACACCGGCAGTTAAATCCATGAGGACCATGACGCTATTAACATTTGCGTGCCTGGAAGTCTGGAACTTACAATACTATACTCACGCTCACAATATTCTACCCATTGCAATTGTTCCAAATGTCAACATGAACCACTACAAAACAAAAATATTGGGGTTAACCATAGATATTATAGTGTCTAAGGGATTAATCGTCCTATAGTAATTCAGTTCAATGGGGTTAACGACCTGTGTCGACGGTTCTGGTCTGATACGCTCGATCAGTGATTGGCCATAGATATAAATGCCGGGGTTTATAGGCTGGAACTACGGTGCAAAATATACGACTGAATTTAACACATCATATGAATAAAATTTATGTGGCAGTCGCATGAAAGCGCTCTGGATATTCTGCAGAAGATAATCGGGAATAAGAACAGAAACTGGTTTCATTTATTTATATGTGATTGAGTTCATGGTCTTATTTATATTTGTTTGTTTCACGTGTCTGTACTGTTTTAATGCTGGGTGAAATATTGATTTAGCATATGCCTAATAATAATTACACCGGCAATACAGCCGCCACAGCAGAACCTGAGGAGCAGCCTTCACATGATCAGCATAGAGCCGGTGAACAAGATCACACGGTGTCAACCAGGACCAACACCTGCCGTGTGGATAGTAATAATTTATAAAGTATTGATTTTAGTAAAGTGGGTTTTGTTCAAGCTAGCTTGCTATAACATCTACCCTAAAGTATACCCTGCTATAAGTTGCAAGAACCTGAAAGTGTGCTCTCTCTTACCGATATTGCAATGCCTGGCGTCTACCAATATCGGGGGAAAGAGTGCTTGCCACAACTTTTGAGTTTAGAATGTTAAAAACGTGGTTGTTGATTTTCAATAATACAATGGTTCTGAGTGACTACAGAGTCTGTTATGTACAAGTCGGACAGAGCATGTTCTCTCTAGTTGAATGCTACTAATTGCAATGAATTTCAAGCTGCAATTTAAATCTAAGCACCTAGTACGCTGGAAATCTGCATCAACTAGGAACAAACAACTCTGCAAAAATATTGAGTTTATTATCAAATACAGTCAGTTGAACAAATTCATATTGGCTTACAGAGTATAGCAAGGCCTACTACAAATAACAAATGTTGAAAGGTGGGTGCAAAGTGTTAAAGTAAAAACGTCATCGTTCCTATAAATTGAGGACAGTTTCAAAATAGCACTTGTACAACCCCTCTTTAACAGAAACTTCCATGATGGTTTCACTTGAAAAAGTTACACATAATTGTGACCGTAAAACTCCACACTTTCAAACGATTTCATGCATTCTTTTGGATAAATGTGTAGTACGAAAAATACAATGGGTATAATAGAAAGAAATAATTGATATATGAGAAGACATTGTTAGACATTTCAATACAGCCTTATACAAAGCATCAGTATTATAATACACAAATGTAGCAAATTGTTTTCAACAGCTCCAATTGTAATTGTAAATATAACGTATATCGCAAATGTGTTGATGTGCCCAAAAGCCAAGCTGTAATTCAAGAACAACAGCCCACAAAGTAAACAACAACCACACAAAGGACAAGTAATTTGAAAAAGGTATGCCATGGATAGTACAGATTATCTCAGATCACCAAAAAAAGGTCCACCTTGCCGAAATTCATGGTTTAATCAACCTGACATGATTTATATGCAAGATGACTTCAAACAGCAGAAACACACTTTAAAGGTCGTTCTTCTAGCATTCATGTAGAGATTTCGTCTTACGGCAGGCATCAGGTTTGGACCCCTGTTGAAAAGAAACAACACAGTCTTGGTATTAGATGACAAAAACTAATGCATAATAGTCTTTAATAAGACAGAAAAATACATTTAAACTGGGCATAGAAATCAGATATGGAAAACTCCCAACATAATCAGATAGAACACATCTGAGAACGTGACTGCAAATAAGCAATTGTAAATTTTATATATGACTTAAATTTAATCAACTGTTTAGGTAACTGAAGAACAAATCCAGAAGCATGCTTTAGGTAACCAGTTCATATAGTTAGCAGCATATTAATTTATTTTGAAATAAACAATCTGACAAAATTGCAAAAATGCTAACATAAGTACAATGAGCAATAAAGTAGATAGAAATAATAACATTCTAGTCAATATTTTTATATAATGATCTGGCATATATTGAGAGTTTGTCTTTGGGTGGGAGAATATGTTTCTGTGCTCTAGGTCTTAAATTTTTGCTGTATAACATACTTGCTTGGAATGGAGTAAAACCACTCTTAACAGCATAGTTAACTATGGCGTGACTGGCAGCTGTAGACAACCATGCCATGATTAGGAGTGATAAGAAAATTTTACTCACACCTAACATATTAAAGTTGAATAATGCTAACTAAGACAGTATAAACGTACTGCATAAATTAAAACAATTGCCTAATTATTACCTGATTACAATCGTCCCAACGACATCATTTGCAATAAGAATCAATTACCCACCGTGAAGGTATCACACAGTAGTTTCAGAAGGTCAGAGTTGGCTCTCTCCTCTATTTCGTCTGTGGCCTCCTAGGAAAAAATAATGTAAAGATTTATCTAAATGACAGTGTTGGTCTCATCGACTTGTACGCAAGGTAAGCAGATGAATTTCGAGCAAGACAAAGTAATCTTTGGTAGCACGAAACAAATGCACATGCTTGCGCTTCTGAGCAGTAGCCTTGAAGGGGCGCTATATAAACCTCTGTAATGAATGAATGAATACTTCAACAATTAGTAATGCCTACTGACAGAGTGGAAGAAGGAAACATTTAATCCTGTTGAACAACAATGTCACCAAGGCTAACAAGGAACAGCTTTCAGGGGTTCTAAGAAAATACTATAAGAAAACAACAAATAGATAAGGAGTTAGCCATTAGGTACACTCACAAGTGGGGTAGATGGAAGTCATCTAAGAATGGACGATGGTATGTAGCCCGTGTTATTATTACAGGACTCTGCAACTTCCCCCAAATCTGGTTTTGACAGCCCCATGCCAAGATGAAGGACGTTGTCACTAATAAATAAACTTTACTTATGACGCACAGCATTAAACAACAACAAATCAATAACTGCTTTTGCACATAATTATACCTATTGAATTCTGGAAGTGCCTTAATACTGCATCGTAAGTCTGCTCATTTGGGAGTCGACATCTTAATCAACTCCCAACAGAGCAGATTTACCATTCCTTGCATACATGGCGATGGCTATCGAGCGTCAACATTCCCATGCATATTGCAGGAGACTTATAATGACATATGGCGCATCTTAAAAGGACAGAACTAATAGTCTATGAATGACATTATATCGGCTCTGTTATAGATTTTGTTTGTTTCATGTTTGTGTATAGATGTCCACAAAGAAAGGGAGAGGTAATACCAAACGTGGAAAATGGGACGAAGGGTAATTCTAAATGTGGCTAAAATAGGGTGGGCCCAAAGTATGTCACTTATGGGCAATTCCTAGATTCATACATACATATAAACAGATGATTTCCGTTAATCAATACTATTTATGTAGAAATTACTCAAGGACAATCATACAAACCCTCACAAAACACTGGCAAAAAATTAGTCTATTATACAATAATTGCCCAAAAAAGCATGATAAATCCAGCAAGAAAATAGCCAAAATTCAATTTGTACCCCATTCAACGTGATCCAAGGAACATATTGATGTGGTGGGTCAAGCTTCTCTGTCTTTACTGCCATCTCGTGTTCAAGTTTGTTTCCAAGTGAACTATTTGTGCAACTCTTCACTGATTCATAGTCGATTCCGTGTTTTTTTGCACACTAAAATAAATACATATATTCTGAGAAAATAGTCAAAACAGCATAAACTCAAATGTATAGGTGCCCAGCCGTGCAAGTGAACATAAAACACAGTATCTGAACACCTGCATAATCCAGGTCATACTTTCATAATATGCCATTTTCTTGTTTCAGTCATTATATTGCTAGATTATGACCAGACTTATTTTTCATCTTAGCTTGACTTTTCACATACCAGCGACTACAGATTAACATGAAACGCAAAATTAATGATTCTAGCTTCAGATATACAGTTTGTAACCCTGCATAACAATGGATAGACTATACATTAATGTATGCATCTAAACTACAAAGCAGAAAATGTTTCATTTCGTCCCAGGAAAGGCTCATGAACAGAACGCTCTAGCGACATGAAACTGTTTGCAAAATGATTTCATGCGTTATTTGACCTCCAGCCTCACTCGGAATGCACGCCAAATGGAATGGACGCAATCGGGTTCAAAATTCAATCCCAGCAGATGCTGGGTGTAAGGTTAGTGTATATATAAATATAAATAAAATAAATTATATAAAAACAAATTATACTGAACACATAGTGCACATAATTTATTTGATCAAATCTGTTTGTAAGTAATAAATGGTAAAACAATCAAACAATTTACATCAGTACACTGTGCTCTTGAGCAGTAATCAGTCAATATAGATTCACATAATTCTGCCTGAACACATTTACAATACAATGTATCCTAACAGTATTAAAAGGTTCTAATAATGTGTAAGGAACAATAGATGAAATAGACCCATATAATTGGATGGTGACGAGTTTTCTCTATAAAATCTAGAGGATGAGCCTTGACTGATGACACAATAAACTGGTCAATGCTTACCGTTGGTCCACTGTCCTCAGGAGCGAGATCCGACATTTCCATGCAGGAAATGAATGGAAAGGCCTTGCTAATGTTGCCGGCAACATGAATGGCACATGTCTACAAAGAAATAAGAAAAGTAAGATGCTTCAATTAGTTGACACCATTTAAATCTACCTTTGATGTCCAATGCCTAGGCTCCCTTCGTTCTTCTGTACAGGTCAAGCTTTTTGTCCCTCGAACTTCCATGAGGCAGCGCCAAGCCTTCTCTGT
This sequence comes from Bimastos eiseni, assembly GCA_959347315.1. Classification (NCBI taxonomy): domain Eukaryota; kingdom Metazoa; phylum Annelida; class Clitellata; order Crassiclitellata; family Lumbricidae; genus Bimastos; species Bimastos eiseni. The sequence goes on from OY365818.1 coordinate 9,896,148, forward strand.
TGCTGACCTTGTAACCTGGTATGGGCCCCATGTTGCCCTTTCCCCATGGGCCACTATACAGTGTTCTAGATCAACCTAAAGACTACTTTTTAGCCAGGGTTGGGCTAGGAGCGCTCCTGAGTAGATGTTCTTGAAGGGGTGATATATAAGTCCTCCAAATAAACAAATAAATGATTCTGCAACCTGTATATAAAGATTGTGAAAGCCGTCACAGAAAGGCAAAGACATGGCTGCCAAATGTCATTATAGCAAAATTCAAGTAGGATAATTAGGGGCGAGTGATAGTTTAGCAGTTAGTATTCCAGACTGTCAAACCATAGGCTGCATTTCAAATCATTGAAAGAGAAGAATCTGTTTTGAGATTTCTGCTTCATCTGTACGTCTTGTCAACTTAGCCATAATTCTCACTTAAATCTTAAATACCTGGATCAAATTTCCGACACATTCCGTTGGTCCATGTTGACAGGTAAACTCCCAGGCATCTCCAACCTGTTTTTCCTGCAATCAAATGAAAAATGTATCTATCATTTTAAAAAGCACCCATTAAGTCCAAAAAGTATATGTTTACAATACAATTTATCCATACAGTATGTAAACGGTATACTTTAATGAAAGGAACACTAGATGAGGTTTACCTATTATAATATAAAGATATAATTGTCAGAGAGACAATGAAGTTATAATCGGTTTAAGGATCAAACAAAATCAAGGGATAAAATTATCCTCTGAAGAATAATTTATGAACTGAACCTAAAATGAATTCATCTCAAGTCACTGTTAGGATATAATATAGTTGTGTTGTGCCTGGGCTGGGACTGCTGCTGAGTAGGTTCTTGAAAGGGCATTATATAAATGCTCTGAATGAATGAATGAACATGAACTCAAATAATGTGATATAATGAAATTCATAGCAAACTCAGGAGGAACGTGCAAGCTTCAACTCAAAATGGTCTCATAAAATGACCCTCACATTACTAAGAGTGATTGCACATAAAATTCATTTGAACTCACACAAAAATCACAGATTATTGTTAGTCCCATAATAAATTGATGAAACTCATAAATGCATTGGAAATGAGGCAAACTTTTCTGCTACATTATTCAGATCAAAATATATCCTTCAGAGATATCAACTGCCCCAAAGCCATGTCAATATAACTGACTACACTAACCTCTGCATTGCCATATGGGACCAATTCCAGGTTGAATATCTCAGACACTTTAAGAAATGTTGGCCATAGCTGCAACTTCACAAAATCCTTGCAGCCTGGACAGAGTGTTTCGTAGAACAATGCCAGCTTTACCTTTGGCGCATTGTTCTGAACCCACCATGCATTGTTTTCGCACTGTTCCTCAACCTAAAAATCAACAGCATAATAACTTTTGGTGAAATGTACACGTATTTCCATAGCAAATCACAGGTGCCATACCATGTCACTTAAGGTCAACCAGAGTTTTCCATGGGTTGGGTCGACCTACGAGTCGGGTCTTGTGGGGTTGGATTGGGTCGGGTCACCAATATCTGTGGTTTCAGTGGCTCGGGTCAAGATCCTGGCGGGTCGGATTGGGTCGGGTGTACAGTTTGGACCCAGTTCGACCCACCAATTCTGCGTAGAATTATATAGAGAATCGTTATACTTGTTTGACTGCATGCCTGGGTATTGTTGGGGTTAGAAAGAGAGTAAACTGCTAGGCTAAGAAGTGCAGGATCCAGGGTTAAAGAATATGCCTGGCCCACTGATGAAAACAGCAACAGTGGCCGGCGGGATTACCAGAATTGGCTGGCTGACCAGTGCTCTGAATGAATGATTGGGCAGGGTAGAGAAACACATGATTGTGAGAGACAGGGACGGCAAAGTATAGTTAGAACTTTGGGTGACATTTCTTATTGTGTATAATGATGATGGCTTCTCTGCCTGAAGGCAGGTCCCCCATTGGCTTTATGTCATCTGGGTATGAGATAAATTAGGTGGTTTCCCATTGCCTTCCTCACAGACAATTATGGGTTGAGTCGGATCTAGGACTTCATGGGTCAGGTCGTCTCAGATATTCGGTTTGAGAAGTCGGGTCGAATCCATTTAGAATGGGTCGTGTCATAAAAATTGGACCATGGACAACTCTGTGAGCAACAGTGCTAGCCTGAGATTTCAGTCTCTGAAATAGGATCGTGATTAGTATGCAAACTGGCATCCTCATGCAAATCGACATCCTGTTTTTATCAAAGTAGCCAACGAGAGTTATACAACTAATGATGAGATGCTTTATAATTATGCACAAGGCCCTGCAAAGAAAAATTGTACAAAACGGAACTAAACTACGGCCCTAAAAATAAAAAAAAAATAGTCTTCCTGGTCAATTGTCCAGAAAGTCGAGTCTGAAATTGAAAAAAATATTTATAGTTAAAAAAGTAGCCTACAGTTGAGATGATTTCAAGAATCCAGCTGGCGAACAACAGTGTTTGTTTCAGAAAGTTCTTCTAGCAACCTGACCATAACCTAACCATAACCAACTTATTATTGACATCCTCAACCGGTGAAAAATTGATGACATGAAACATGAACAAGTATATATGAAACACCAAGACAAATGAGGATCAATAGGGAGAAACAAACAAACCCTCAGAGGCCAACAGGATCCCGCTAACGGGGCCCATCCATTCTCACACAAGATACAAGCAGCGGAAAAGATTACAACAGTAATAAATTATAGCACAAAGGTAACTTATAACTCAACTAGTTAGCTAAAGAATAGACAGGCACCTCGCTTCTAAGTTCGAGGACTCCAACTCATGCATAATATAACTATATAATAATGCACTCTAAAATCCTATAATTTCTTATAATTATGCGTCATGAGGGTCGGTTAGGGTCAGGTTGAACATCGTGAGGGTTGATTAGGGTCAGATTAGGCGTTGCAAGGGTTGTTTAGGGTTAGTGCTAGGGTTAGGGTCGGTTTTAGACATATAAGTTGGAGTCCTAAGTACTATATGTAAGCCCTAAGCTTGTTAAGTCAGCAACCTGTGTAGCCCATTTCTTGCAGAATATTTTGGTAGTCCGAGATAAGCGAATATCTATAGGAAGTCATGTTCCAAATTCAAGGTCCAGAGTATTTTAGTCGCTAAACCTGCTCTTACAGACTATCCACAGTAACTTATCTAAAGCATTCAATTGATTCAAATCGTCTGTTGATATATTTGATCATTCTGGCAGATAAGTAAGTCAGCCCTTTTCAATTTAACGTTTTCGCGTTCTAAATTATTCCCATTGCATGGACAAACCCAGGTTTTAACACTTGGTAGAAAAACTTGCACCTATGAAAAGAATCTTTAATAAATAGGCTATAGATGCTGGTTGAATAAAAACAAGTCTTCCTTAAATAGAAATTGGATTAGCTAAACTATCCTTGTTCAAATAGAAGTTGATGATTGGATTGATGACAAGGACAATAATTATTGGTGACAAGTTTCTTGTTTAAACAGAAGTGGGCTTGACAAAACATAAAGATGCTAGAATGCGGAAAACAATACATTACCGAGGTTATTTACAGAATGGACTTCAGACACATGATTACACATCTTGTTCCGCTACTTAAACCAAAACCTAACTAAATAATTATAAAAGTTAATTTCTTAGACCTGGAAGAGTGAGTGCTTATATTACCTGGCAGGCCCTGGCAATGTTTCTTGAACTGCACCAGACACTTGGAGGAAAATTGCACTGGCGACTCGATTGAACGAGTAACCAGCAAAGACAAAACGCAGCAGACAGCAACGCCCCTCTTCTAAAAGCGGAATGCATTGTCTTGTGTCTTCTCTCGAAACCTGGCGTAGTGCGTATACCCACCTTCTATTGTGCGACTTATAATAAGCTCTATTATAAAAATTATTGCATGGGTAATAGGCTATTTAAGCGTATGATCCAATGGTAGGTCACTATAATTAAAATTTTGATTGCACATGACACAGCTTTGGTTCGCACATGACCATTATAGCGAGCTACAAGAAATTTCAACCTAGATGGATACGAAAACCAGCAGTTAAATTCGCACTGATCATTCTTCTATGGGCTATTAATAGGTAATTATAAATAAATGTCGACTCTCATTCTACCTGTTGCAATTGTCAATTTTCGACCTAAAGGCGGTCCTTCTACTGTGGCTTACTGGGGTCAACAACCTGTGTCGACAGTTCTGGTTCACTGAAGGCAATGATTTCAAATAATAATCTTAATCAACATAATGTACAGCGCCCTCAAGCGGGAAGCAGTACAGTGTGATCACTCTCCAACAGTGATGATGCAATGTTAGACAAAACGTTAACGAGTTTGATAGTGCTGCTGAAGACATTGGGCACGTCCATATAATTATTACGTACGCAAAAATCGTATTATCGGACCTCTCCCTCTGTTACGTAGGCTTACGTACATCCAGAGACAGTATATTATATACTACAAATGCGCACATCTGAGCAAGGTTTAATAGCGAAAAGACATCTAGATTTGATAAGACATTGATTTCACCCTGGGCTATTTATTTTTTAAGCATCATAATATTACTTAACAGCTTAAATTTGTTAACTGTTTTGAATAAATAAAATACTAATAACACTTGCATTTAAACAAGTTTTAATGCTACAAAAAATTGATTAAGCTGGAATAGAGTCCGTGATTGGGTTTACAGTTTTGATCATAATATTCCGTAATGTGGACGTGATAATTAGACAGTAATATTTGCGTACGTACATATTTTTTGGACCTTCCCCTCGTTATACGCATCGGGTCGGGGGGCATGTTCTCTCATTCCAGATGGAGGAGTTGAATGCTACTGATTGCAATGACTTTCGAACATTTTGAAGCTGCTATTTAAATCTATACACAAAGTACGCTGGCAAGTCTGCATCAACTAAGAACAAGCAACTCAGCAAAAATAATGAGTTTATTTTCAAATAAAGTTAATTGAACAAATTCTTATCGGCTAAAAGAGTACAGCAAAGCCTTCTACAAAACATCCTTTAGTTTACATAAGTTGTAAGGTGACTATAGTGTGATAGCAAAAACGTCATCATTCCTATAAATTGCGGACAGTTTCAAAATGCCTTAAAAGAAACTTCCATGATGATTTTACTTGAAAAAGTTACACACAATTGTGACCGTAGAACTCCATACTTTTCAAATGAATTCATGCATTCTTTAGGATAAATGTTTACTATGAAAAATATGATGGGTATAATACAAAGAAAGAATTGATATAAGAGAATTGTTAGACATTTCAATACAGCCTTATACAAAGCATCAGTATTATAATAGACAAATGTACCAAATTGTTTTCAACAGCTCCAATTGTAATTGTAATTATAACATATATCACCCAAAGCCAAGCTGTAATTCAGGTCAATATCAAGAACCGCAGCCCATGAACTGAACAGGCACAACACAATGCCAAGTAATTTGAAAAACGTAAGTCATGGATGTTGCAGATTATCTCAGGTAATAACAAAATGTCCATTCTGCCGACATTCATGGTTTAATCAACCGGACATGATTTTATACAAGATACACTTAAAGCAGCGGTAATGCACTTTAAAGGTCGTTCTTCTGGCATTTATGTAGAGTCTTTGTCCCACGACAGGCATCAGGTTTGGACCCCTGTTGAACAGAAACAACACAGTCTTGGTATTAGATGACAAAAACTAATGCATGATAATCAAAACACAAAAATACACATTTAAACAGAGCATAGAAATCAGATATGCTAATACTCCCAACATAATCGCATAGAAAACACTTCAGAACCTTACTACAAATATTAAGCGGTTGAAAATTTTACGCACGACTTTAATTTAATAAACTGTTTATGAAACTGAAGAGCAAATCAATGCTTTAGATGTTAAAACAAGAAGCATTGCTCTAGGTGACCAGTAGTTCATTTAGGCAACAGTGCTTACTATTCTTAGTTTTTGAAAGAAAAAAATGTAGAAATGCTAACATGAGTGACAGTGGGCAATAAAAGTAGCTAGAATTGAACAGAAAATGGGTAAAAATTCTTATTATAATGATCTGGGTATTAATTGAGAGTTGTTTCTTGGTGAGAAAATATGGTTCTGTACTCTAGTCTAGGCCTTAATAGGTGAATGAGGGGCAGAGTGGAGGTAGGATTGGTGAAGAACATGCTTTGGGTTGTGTGATATAAAGAAAAAGAGGAAAAGGTCTGTGTCTAAAATAATATTCAGCCTTAAAAGATTACATTTTAGAATTTTGCATTCATGCAGAGCAATCATATAGTAACTCAAAAGAAATTAACAACTCAGGGTAGTCTTTCCTCATTTTCAAATTTCTGCTGGATAATACATGCTTGCTTGGAATTGAGAACAACTAATCTTGACCATATGGTAAACAACTATGGTTTCATATGGCACGACTACCAGTGGTAAGTATATTTCACCATTAAAAGCGAATACCTAACAAATTCTGACTATGACCAGACATACAGTACAAAGGTACTACATAAATTAAAACAATTGGCTACTTAGTAGTAGATTACAATGTAATAGTCTCATGAACATCTTCTGCAATAAAAATTAATTACCCACCGTGAAGGTATCACACAGTAATTTCAGCAGGTCAGATTCGGCTTTTTGCTCTATTTCATCTGTGTGCTCCTAAAATAATAATTCAAAAGATTTTTTCTTGATAACAGCATTGCATTCATTGAACAATGCATATGCAAAGCAAGCCAACTGAGTTGCTGAATTTTGAATACACAATACAAGTGCCAATACTTCAACACTCAATAATGCATACTGACAGAGTTAAAAGAAGGAAAAACTATTTTAATTTTATTCCTGTTGAAGAAAAACATCAGCGAGGCTAACAAGGAACAGGTTTCAGAGGTTCTTAGAAGTACTATAGATAAACTGATAAGTAGACAAGGAGTCAGACATTATGTACACCCCAAATTGGGTAGGAGAGTCATATGAGACAGAACAAGGATAGGTAGCACCTACAAGGCAAATGTGTTATTAGTACAGAATTCTGAAACTTCCCCAAACTCTGGTTGTGACCGTAACATGCCTAGATATAGGAGGACATTGTCACTAATAATTAATATTAACTTATGATGCACTCTATTTAAACAAAAAATTAATAACTGAGTTCGTACATATACTACTTGAGTTATGAACTGTGCCTTAAATTCTGTAATACTGCAATTTTCGTCGGTTCCTTTAGTTGTAGATTAAGATACGTCAGATTAAAAATTCTCTGCATACATGTGAATGGCTATAGAGCTTCAATATTACAATGCATCTTGCATGAGAATAAATGACTGACATATGGTGCATTTGAAAAAGACAGAACTAGCAGTCTATATATGACCTTATTAGCTCTGTTAGATGTCACCTTGTTTGATGTTTGTTTTTATATGTCCACAAAAGAAAGGGAGAGGTAACACCAAATGTGGAAACTGGGACGAAGGGTAATGCCAAATGTGGTTGAGGGAGAGTGGAGTTCAAACAAAGTATGTTGCTTATGTGAATAAGTCTTGAATGGACGATTCCTAAATACATACATACAATTTCCGTTAATCCACACATACATACAATTTACTTTAATCAATACTAAGCAGTCATTTATCAAGGAAAACTGTGTAAACCACACATGAAATGGGATGTTGGCAAAAATTAGTCTAACATACAATAATTGCCAAAAGACAAAAACATGATAAATCCAGCAAGAAAGGAACCAAAACCGTATCTGTACCCCATTCAACGTAATCCAAGGAACACGGTCATGTGGTGGATTAAGCTTCTCCGTCTTAACAGCCATCTCGTGTTGAAGTTTGTTTCCAAGTGAACTACTGGTGCAACTCTTCACTGATTCATAGTCGACTCCATGCAATTTTGCACACTAAAATAAATAAATACAGTATATTCTTGGAAACATATACAAACAATAACAAGAAAGAAATCTTTAGTAACACGAAACAAGTGAAAACAAGTGCCAATACTTCAACAATCAATAATATATACTGACAGAGTAAAAGAAGGAAACATTATTTTGGACAATGACACTAATAATTAATATAAAGAAGAATATGTTTCTATTGGTCACAGGAAAGGCTCATGAATAGAATGCTCTGGCAACATACAATATTTAAACATCCTCATGCATAACATGACCCCGGTCTCAACCAGAGTGCTTACCAAATGGAACACTCACAATCGGGCCGAATATCGGGTGAAATTATGCACCCGGTGAGTTCAAAGTAAAGCTGGGGTTGTGTATGTATAAATATCAATAAAATAAGTCAGAATAAAACATTATATACAAACAGAGAGTGCACATTATATATTTAATAAAATCTGCTTGTTTACAGTGATGTTGTGGCATATCATGTTCTTATGCAGTAATCAGTTTCACATTAACCAAATTCTGCCTGAATACATTTGTGATACAGTGTATGCTTACAGATTATTAAAGGATCTAATTAATTGTAAAGAACAATAGATAAAGTAGACCCATAAAATTGGATGGCGACAAGGTTTCTCTATGCAATCTAGTGGATGAGCCCTGACTTATAACACAATAACCTGGTCAATGCCTACCGCTGGTCCACTGTCGTCAGGAGTGAGATCCGACATTTCCATGCAAGCAATAAATGGAAAGGCTATGCTAATGTTGCCAGCAACACGAATGGCACATGTCTACAATGATAAAAAAATTATTATATGCGTCAATTAGTTGACACGATTAAATCTACATTGGGTATAAAACGCCTAGGCTCCCTTCGTTCTTCTTTACAGGTCAAGCATCTTGTCCCTCGAACTTCCATGAGGCAGCGCCAAGCTTTCTCTGTTGCTGGCCCAGCAACCTGGTACGGGTTGTCGCTTTCGCCCAGTGCCCACCCCACAGTGTTCTACACCAAACTTAAAGACTACTTTTTAGCCAGGGTTGGGTTGGGAGCACTCCTGAGCAGATGTCCTTGAAGGGGCATTATATAAATCCTCCAAATTAATAAATGCTTCTGCAAAACGTGTATGTAAAGACTGTGAAAACTGTCACAGGAAAGTACAGACATGGCTCCCAACAGTCGCTACATAGCAAAGTTAAAGCAGGATAATGAAGGGTGTGTTATAGCTTCAGCTAAACAATGACTACACTGTCAGTGGGAAGATGAGATAGCAAGGGAGAGGACTGGCCATCTGCCCTCACATGCTACGGCTATGAATATGAAATCTCTGACGCCAGTTTGTCCCTCAGGCTAGCTCAAGCTCTTCACATTCTTAGAGCAGGATACTAGGAGCATTTACTTGATTTTGCTTGGATAAATAAAATCAAGTATTCTGGAAAATATTAAAAAAACACAGTAGACTTCTCAGTTTTTTTTGCAATAATCAGTGACTTCAACCTTAAATACCTGAATCAGATTTCCACGACATTCCGTTGGTCCATGTTGACAGGTAAACTCCCAGATACCTCCAACCTGTTTTTCCTGCAACAAAATAAAAAAAGCATTTATCATATTAAAAGCACCCAGTTAGTCCAAAAGTTTGGGTTTGCAATACAATGTATCGCTACGGTATGTAAAAGGTTTACTTTAATGCAAGGAACACTAGATGAGGTTTACTTATCACAATATAGAGACATTATTGTCACAGAGACAATAAAGCTATTATTAGTCAAACACCTTAAAGACCTGCATTAATGACTTCCCATACATTTTACTATGCACTGGTCGTCATAGAGTTAAGAATCAAATAACATTCAAAGGACAAAATTATCCTTTGATGAATAATTCCTGAACAACTGAACCTAAAACGAATTAAGCCACTGTTAGGATATATGAACTAATACAATGTGATATTATGAAATCACGTAGCTAACCATGGCAGAATGTGATTTCTTCAACTCAAATTGGCTTCATATGTGACTTTCACATATCTAAGAACAGTGGTGTCGCTACCATTGAGGCACAGAGGTGCATGCCTCCCCTGTGGTTTTTATTATTATTAATACGATGAAATATTTTTTCTATCGATAAATAACCATATCCACCTGTAAATGACAGCGTTACCGCAGAGACTGCTGACTGCCTGCTATAATCATTCTGTGGTGGCAGTAGTTTCCCGTGTGATATTCGTTGCAGAAACTTACATTAGCCAACTGTAGGCCTTTGTATGATCTAGCAGACGACTTCCTGCTTTGAATAGCACCAATTTTGCATGATTATGATGGCATCATCACAAACCAATTCTTATTGTCACATTTTCATTCACAAACAAATGTTGGGGTTAGGGAGGAGATTCATTAACTCCTCTCCTTCCCCTTCATCATATCCAAGCTTCAACTCAAAATGGTCTCATAAAATGACCCTCACATTACTAAGAGTGATTGCACATAAAATTCATTTGAACTCACACAAAAATCACAGATTATTGTTAGTCCCATAATAAATTGATGAAACTCATAAATGTATTGGAAATAAGGCAAACTTTTCTGCTACATTATTCAGATCAAAATATATCCTTCAGAGATATCAACTGCCCCAAAGCATGTCAATATAACTGACTACACTAACCTTTGCATTGCCATACGGGACCAATTCCAGGTTGAATATCTCGGCCACTTTAAGAAATGTCGGCCAAAGCTGCAACTTCACAAACTCCTTGCAGTCTGGACATAGTGTTTCATAGTACAATGTCAGATTTACCTTCGGCGCATTGTTCTGTACCCACCATGCATGGTTTTCGCACTGTTCCTCTACCTAAAAATCAACAGCATAATGGCGATTCTCCAGAAGTAACCATTAACAAAATGTTCACAAATTTCTATAGCAAATCACAGATGCCATGCCACTATAGGCCAACAAGTGCAGATTGTGCTAGCATGAGATTTCAATCCCTAATATAGAGCAGATGATTACCATACAAACTGGCATCCTCATGCAAAGTGACATCTTGATGTATGTTTTAATCAATGTAGTTGACTAGTTATACCCCTAATGCAGAGATGTAGTATAATTATGTACAATGCCCTTTACAGGAAAATTGTACAAAACGGAACTGAACAACAGCCCTAAAACTCAAAAAACTTTCTTCCTTTTCAGTGTCCAGAAAGTCAACTCCTGAAGATTTAAGAACAGATTTATAGTTTAAAATAGGTACATCTTTAGTTAAGATAAAACGACTCCAGTCCGTCCGCAGTAACTTATTTAAATCATTTCAATTGCCTGTTGATAAATCATTCTGGCAGATTATTTTACAGCAGAGGCCAATGGTAATTGAAAGTTTTTGTGTTCTAAATAATTCCCCTTGTATGGACAAATGCAGGTAGAAAAAAGTTCCACTGACAATACAAATTCTTGAAATAGAGATGCTGAATTTATGAAAAAATAATTCTACCCCCTAATAGAAGTTGGATTGCATAAATAGAAGTTGATGATGGGATTGATTATAATTATGACTTCTTGTTTCAACAGAAGTGGGATTGACGAAATATAATGACGATATATATATGGGAATAATTATAAACGCTAAAACAATACATTAGTAACATTGTCGAGGTTATAATTTACAGCATGGACATGGACATCGAACATATCATGTTCCGCTACTTAAAACTAGCTGAAACCACACAAATTAGCTTCTTAGACATGGCAGCAGTGTTTATATTACCTGGCAGGCCCGGGCAATGTTTCTTGAACTGCACCATACACTTGGAGGAAAATTACACGGGCGACTTGATTGAACAAGTAACCAGCAAAGAAAAAACTGATGGAAAAAATTCTTAATACCTAGATGCTGGGTTTATGAAAATAATTCATCCTTAAATTAATTAATTGATTAAAACATGGAAGTTGGATTGGTCAAATTATCCCTGTTCAAATAGAAGTTGATGATTGGATTGATGACAAGATTTCTTGTTTAAACAGAAATCGAATTGACGAAATATAGGCCCACTGTTCCTATAATGCGGAAATAATTCTGACCGCTAAAACAATACATTAGAGAGACCAATTTACAGAATGGACATCGAGCACACGATGTACATCCCGTTCCGCTACTTAAACCTAACTAAATAATTATAAAAGTTAATTTCTTAGACCTGGAAGAGTGAGTGCTTATATTACCTGGCAGGCCCTGGCAATGTTTCTTGAACTGCACCAGACACTTGGAGGAAAATTGCACTGGCGACTCGATTGAACGAGTAACCAGCAAAGACAAAACGCAGCAGACAGCAACGCCCCTCTTCTAAAAGCGGAATGCATTGTCTTGTGTCTTCTCTCGAAACCTATCGCAGAGTCACCTACCAACCTTATGTTGTGCGAATTATGTAAACTCTACTATACAAACATGGCATGTGTAATATAAGCGCATGATCCAATGGTATAATTAACATTTTTATTGCACATGACACAGCAGCGCTTTGGTTCGCACATGATCACGATCGGGAGCAACAAGAAATCTCAACCTAGATGGGTACGAACCAGCCCAGCTAATTGACTATGATTATCGCTCAAGTAAGGGATCCCAGGATTCTTTGAGGCAAAATCTTTATTCATCGCTATCGTCTGTTCTAGAAGACAGCGATGAATAAACATTTTGGTCCCGTGACTTATTTCAATATTACAATTTGCACAAAACATCGGCGGCGAACAGCTACGCCGCTTGCATTAACACTAATTTCTCAGCAGCGACAAAGACTTGTTTTAATTCGCATGGGGATTTTGAGTTGAGTGATAAGCAAAACTATTAGCCTTCTTAGCTTTTCTGGCCATTGAGTGAATTTCATGAAAAATAGACAAATTTATCATTGTTTCATGTGTAAACACAATCTCGTTCAAGTCTCGTCTGCCCAGACCGGAAGTCACGTTAGATTCGCCGTTGGCTGTAACCCAATAACCCAAGGGTTATCATTCTAGTCCTATTATAGTAATTTAGTTCAAAGGGTACGAAAACACTGTCGGTTAACTCCATATAAATATTATTATACCGATCAATTGTGTCAAAGATGTCGACCGTCCACGATCATAGGTACTGATGCGCTGGATCAAACCTCCCGATTATCGCCCAAAACTGGTGTAACGAAATAAATTGAGTTTCCAGTCCTGTGCATATTGGTCCTTACGCTGGATCCTGAATAGAGCTGTCCCTAACGAGTAGTTCTGAAATCGAGTACTCGGTCGAGTAGCTTGCGAGTACTCGAGTACTCGCTAATACCGAAAGGGACCATCCAAAGGAAATATTACGTACGCAAAAAATTGGATTTTCGGACCACCCTCCCCTCTGCTGCAACGCGTATATTTCGTCGACCCCGACCCCATGCGTACGTACAGATTTGAGCTCTATCCCCCATTGAAAAGGTTAAATAGCTAAAAACATCTATAAGACATTGATTTTACCACTGGCTATTTAGTTTTGCTATGCATCATATTTACAGCTTAAATTTGTTAACTGTCATGAAAAAATTAAACACTAACAATACTTGCATTTGAAACCGTTTTAATGCTACATAAAATAGATTAAGCAGGAAAATAGTCTGTGATTAGGTTTACAGTTCTGATTTTCATATTCTGTATTGTGGACGTCATAATTAGACAATTATATTTGCGTACGTACATATTTTCGGGACCACCCCCCTTCCCCATACGCACCCGTACGCAAAATGGCCGAAATTTTAAACCCCCTCGACGGCCTAAAAGTGCTTAATACATGCTGCACGACGTTGGCTCGTCACTAAAATCTCATCCTGGATGACCTCAAATCTCCTCTGGCTGAACCCCTCCAAAACCGCATTCATTCTGATTGGCCTCCATGAGCATTTGAAATAATTTTTTTATCCTGCTATTCCCCTCAACCTTGATTCTGCACCCACCCACTCATTCACTGCAAATGCGCATGCACCAAAGATTGTGCGCCGACTGCTGTTGAATGTTGACGTAGAACAGAACCTAACCTATCATTCCGTCGATTTTAGTTTGATTGAATATCTTTGAATTATGCTTGTTCCCTCTACTTGTAATTTTCGAGATTGTGTCCGTATATATTCCAGAGCTAAATGATTTTAGCCTTTGCACGGCAGTGCATCAGCCTAGCACTGCGCGCAACGTTGTCGTTAGTTCCGATCGCAGCCGCTTCGTGGCGTGTGTTGAATGGTCAGTACCAACACGGCGAGAAGGTTCTGTTGGTGTAATTTTATTTTATTCTTGCAAAATGAAGACAACTTTAATGCTCGCAGTGATCACTTGTATGTTCTCAGCATCTGAAATTGAATGCAGAGAAAGTGTCCGAGGAATATCGCCATCGCGTAAGTGATCTCACTACAGGAAAGTCCCCATTTTGTGCTAATAGCCATTTCTTTTGTGTACAAATTGAGCGTGTTTGATAAGTTACCTTAAAATTGACATATTTGTAGACGTGTGTACCTGCGTGGATAGGCATATAAGGCTTTGTGCATTCTTGACTGAAATATTTTGAAATAAGAAGTCTCTGTAAAGGTAACTGTAAAGTACACAACGTGAAAGTAATGCGTGCGGCTGTAGGGCGTACCGTTGATAACTTCAATTCCACCCCTTTTAAGGCAAGCGTCAAAGTTACAGATTTGATTACTGTATAATTTAGCCAGTTAGTTAATTCTCAGTATAGATACTCTGGACATGCATCAAGGATGAAATTGATGGAGAGAAATCATGATTATATTATGCTAGGATACGTTGCCTGTGCAGTCTAATTCTCTATTTTCTAAGACTACCTATTACTTGTGTATGCTAAAACTGTGCTGCAGCTGCTACAAGTTAGTTATACTTATAATTTGTTAACTAATGCTTGTAAGTGTTTTGATATGCAATAATAACTGCCAAAATGTGTTTGTGATGCTTTGAATGTACAGTGCAACCTTTCTATCGGCCTGCTAAGGAGTTTCGGTGCTTGGATGGCTCTCAGATTATTCCATATGACCGGGTGAACGACGACTACTGTGATTGTGGTGACAGCACAGACGAACCAGGTAAAAGTCACGGAAATCAATTCAACATGAAATGGAAGATTTTAATGTTGGAGAAATTCACATAATGACTTACTTATATATGCCATACGGTATTGCTATATGGTGCAGCTATATAGTGGACATGGGTTCCTGTTCAATTCGTCGCAGATCATTTTATCGCATTCATTTCATCGCAGATCATTTCGTTGCATTTTAAGAACGACACTGATTTTAAAGGACCCTCACGACGCATAGCCTGACCCTGACCAACCCTCACCACGCATAACCTGACCCTAACTGACCCTCACGATGCTTAACCTGACCTTAGCCGATATGTGAGGAAATGATCTGCTACGAAATGATCTGCAACGAAATGATCTGCTACATGTATATATCCTATTCTGATTTTACTTCTGTGCCACCCCATGACCACTATCGTCAACAAATTCCATCATATTGCCTTGCTTACTCCTCGACTTGACCACCTCGGCTTGATTTCGTATTTTAAATGAACTGGTTTTTCTTATGTGGCTTTGTGGGGCACTGAAAATTTATGAAAATTAACATGACATTGCATATGGATCTGAGACTCTGAACATGGAATGAACTTTGAACTCTTGTTGCGACTCCATTTCTAAGTGTAAGAGACTGCCGGCAATGATTTGTTTGCTTACAGATGAAATTGATGAAACTTTAGCACCACTTGAGCTGGCAAGCAAAAGATGACCAGAAGGTCATATCCAGAGTTTTGTATGAAAACAAAACTGAAGGATGACTCCTTTGAAATAAGAAACAAATCTAATGGACGGCCCTGGAACCATCATTAGTTTTCATTAGTGTTCAGCCTAGCATAATTAGACGATTGATTGGCCAGTTGTGTAACTTTTCTTTTGAGGGAATGCTTGAGGAATAAGCGAAATATGACAGAATAAACAATAATTGATTGAATAAACGAAAATTGATTAATTGAGCATTTTTTAAGAAGTGTTCAATGGATGCTGTAACAATTGTCTAGACGGATATAAATAATATAGATCTCTCCGGACATTTGTATATGGAGTTTTGAGAACATGTCATAGGTGCAGATTCATTTTATATATTATAGACATTGATAAAACAAATTATTATTGTGTTGTGGTTATTTTCTTAACAGGAACTGCGGCTTGTCCCAATGGTTCATTCTTCTGCGTGAATGCTGGTTACAAACCAACTATAATACCATCATCCAGAGTTAATGATGGCATTTGTGGTCAGTTAATATTTGCCCATTAATATTTTTTTATGATTCTACTGGAAGTTACTTGTGTTTTCATTTCAATGAATGAGATGACCAGTCCCTTAAGCTCGCCTGAGAGGCAGCCACCAGTGATGAGGCGTTAACGCCTTCATTTTCTTAATCTTGGTATATGTGAGCCGTGGCCAATCCTCACCCTCACCACCGTCTCATCTTCCCACCGACAGTGTATGGTAGTATACATGGCTGAGTTGGCTAGGGGAGGATGTGCAGGTGGGGCAAAAATCTATACCCAAATTTCTGTCCTGGTGCTGATGTGGTTCCATCTCTTCAGTTCAGAATTTGATTGTATTGTGCATTTTAAGTTAGATTACATCAGGATGTTATGTATAAAATTAAGGATCAATTTTGCAAATGAAACAGACCATGTTGATGCATTTTCACTGACTGGAAGGAGGAGGAGGACGATGACGATGATGATGTTGAGAATTAGGAGGACTCTTGAGCTTTCCCTGTGAGGCAATCATATGTATGGGCATGGTGGCTGGTTGGTTTGAGCGCCCGGCCTGTAACACGGAGAGTACAGATTCGAGCTTTGTCCAAAAAATCACAGTGTAGGAGCAAGTTCTAGACTTACATAATGTAAATGTAATGTTCTGTCATGGTTGTGTGCACTTCTGAGTGCAAATGTGAAACACATGGAGTGTTTGCTCTTGTCTTACTCACTCTTGGCAAAACAAGAAGACGAGGGCAGTTGGTCAGTCCTCTCCTATACCAACCAATTTTCACACTGACAGAGTGCGGTTAGATATAGAAGGATGTTTTAAGGAGATTCCATGTTTTTAAGCATGCATTTAAAAGTGATTGTTGTGTTTAACATTTTTGACTTGTCCTTGATGTTTTGTCAGATTGTTGTGATGGTTCAGATGAGTACAGCCAGCGAATTGTCTGCGAAAACCATTGCTTGTAAGAATAAAATATGTGCTTATTATATGTTTTTCCTTCTTGTAGTTTATTTGGCCATATGTCGCATTTTCAACTAAACTGCTCCATAACTGTGCATTACAAGTCATTAATTAGACTAGATTAATTCAAAGGTTGTTGCTATTTAACACCTTTTGCACTAAGAGTGCCTCTGATTAGGCTGTACTGGGAGGGGAGCTTTAGAAATATGTAAATTCAATTAAATTAAATCTTAACATCAATCTCATGTACTAAAACTGACCAGGAAACCAATGCCATTAAAGTGTTAAAAGAGTTGAAGTTTTGTTTTTGGTGAGATTATTTTCGCCAGTACAATACTTAAATGTATTGCTGGTAACTTTAAATTTGGAATGATTTTGCATTAGATTACTCTGGTGCCATTGTCCAATTTTCTTACTCCTGCCCTTCTCCGCATCCCACTCTTACTTGCCTTCTCTGTTGTGGGCCCTACCATTTTGAGTAACTTCCTCTTTACCTCCAGCCTTTATCTAGGAACATACCATCTTCTTTCTGCTCTTCTCTTGAATCTGTCCTCTTTGGACGTGGTTGGAGTGGAAGCGCCTCTGAATAGATTTCTTGAAGAGGCGTCATATCAAGTTTCATTGATTGATTGATTCTATTGATTGATTGATTCTATTGATTGATTGATTCTATTGATTGATTGATTCGATTGATTGATTCTATTGATTCAATGGATTGATTGATTGATTCAATTGATTGATTCGATTGATTGATTGATTCGATTGATTGATTGATTCGATTGATGCTGGACACAAACTTTTCAGGGAACGGGGACGACAAATGAGAGAAGAGGCCCTGAAACAGCACCAGTTACTCATTGAAGGCCATGGAATCTACGAGGAATACTGTCAACGTGGCCAGCAGGCTGTGACAGATAAAGAAGTTTGTTCATATTGTATTAAATATATTGGCTTAGTTTCATAAAAGCAGGCTTTGTTGTGAAGTTTAACTGGTTCTGTGTTTCTCTATTTTTGACTCTATGTTTCTCCATGCCCGGTTTTGTGTTTTCCATATTTGGCTTTGTGTCTCTTCATTTTGGTTTGTTTGTGTTTTTCTTTGTTTGTTTGCGTTTCTCTGTGTTTGTTGTTTGTGTTTCTCAATGTTTGTTCATTTCCGTGCAATCCAATTAATTCTGTGGTGCATTTATCATGATGCACATAGCAACTGTCGAGTGTTTCTTCAAGTGACGTGTCTTGTGCTTCAACTTTGAAGGCATATTTTCAGCAGCTGTTGTTCTGGTCAATTCTATTGATTGCTTAGCTCTGCATCCTAGCCTTGTAGAACTATTGATCAGTGGCAGATGAAAATATCGTGTTATAAGAGCTTTAGTTTAATGAGCAGACTATTTATGAAACCTGTTTTTTCCCGATGTAATTGTAATTAGTATCTGCTAACATGCTGGTGTCTGATGCTCAAGACATTGACCAATGGCACGCAATATCGACGGTTAATATCCAGAAGATTGGCCTGCTGAAATAGGGAGGCAGTCTATGGTGAATAAACAGTTTGATAAAGTTCAGTCTTAAGTTGAAAGTGAACTGACATAAGCAAGTAAATAGAATGGACAGAGAAATAGTTGCAAAATCTAGATTTTGTAGCAGAAACCAATATTTTTGATGGGTCACATAATCTTTATTTTAGCAACTGGATCATTTGTTAACTGGTGTTTTGGTAATTTGCTTAGGGTCGTCTTGTTGAACTGGAAAAGGAGAGGGAAGAGCTGGACCAGAGGCGGTCAGTGCTGGAGCAACTTAAAATCGAGGCGGAGAAACCGGAAAATGAAGCTAAAGACATTCATAAACTTCAGTGGGAAGGTATGAAATAGAAAGTAACTTTTTTAAAAATCTTCTTGTGCAAATAGGCATACTTTTTCAATGAAAGTTTAAGTTATAACGAAAAGAGCATTGTTATTGTTGGCTGAAATTAAATTCTGTGAGTTATCTTTGTAGTAGTTTGTTTGGGTAGTCTGCCTTGTGTTTTGCCTTGTGCTTTACCTTGTATTTTGCCTTGTGTTTTACTGTTGTCTTTTGCTTTGGCTTGGTAAGGCACTAGCTCAGATTCTGTTTTTCAGGATTTCATCGGGTTTATTTGTGTGTTAGCTGAGAAGGAAAAGCGAAAAGAAGAACTGAAGAAAATAGCTGCAAAGGATGCGTTCAATGATCTCGACAAAGATCAGAATGGCTTGTAGGTTTCCTCTGTCTTTAATCTTAATCGCATATCTCTTCATCAGAGACAGAATGTAATTTTTGAGTTTCTATTGCTGTTGATTTCCTTAATGAAATGTTGTTTGAATCAACCTCATTGTCATCGTTTTAGTATTGATATCACTATCACATGTTGATATCTTGGAAAATAATATTGGCCATATATTTTTGAGACAGATGCTTTCTTAAGAACTGTGTGGCCCAGATTTATATGAATAGTTGATGCGTTACTAGTGTTATGATATTTATTGTGTGTTGATGATAAATACGCAGTGAAGAGGATATGATTCTGCAATTTCGTGAATAGACTCGAGATTTATTGTCCCTGTGTTGCAGAGTTTCCGTGCCAGAGATTCGAACACGCCTTGAGTTTGACATCGATTCCAATGGAGAGGTTTCGAACGATGAAGCTAAGGTCTGGTTTCCAATCTGTTCACTTACTAATAGGGCTGTACTGAATATTTGTATTCGCTTCAGAGCCGAATAGTGGGCCAAACAGCTAATCGGTATTCAGCTGAATAGTGGTCACGTGACATTGGCTTCTGCACAAGCGGCGGCTGCTATATCCAGTGGGCTGAAGTAATATATCGCAGTGTCAGTTTCTGTGTTTAGTTAAATTAGTTTACATAATCTGGCAGAAGGATGCAAAAACAACATGTAATTAACTGTTTACTTTTAGTTTATTTATCAAAATTTACTGAACTGATACTTTTGCTTACATTTGAAATTTATATATTTGTCGGCCGACCTATTTTCAATTTTTGTACACTATTCGTATTCTTATTCGGCCGAATAGTAGGTCCAATTATTTGTATTCGGCCGAATAGTGAAACCACCTATTCGGTACAGCCCTAGCTTCATTTGCTGTGTTACTGAAATAACCTCCAAATTAATAGTGCAATTGATCTTGTATACAAAGATGAAATTTGCTAAAAAATTTAAGTTATTATATTGATGGACAAATTTTAATATATTTTCTTTTTAGTTAATTTTCCTAATACATCGAATTGCTTTTATTCTGTAAATTACTACTTTGAGATTTTAAAAATTCAAGACTTTGATATGTTAGAAGCCACTTATGCCTTGTTGCAGGGGTGTCCAGATAGGGGGGTCCTGGAAGCAGATACCTCCAATTTTAGGTAAGGTGGATAATTTTTGAGTCTTAGGTAGGGAATATTTTGCCTTATTAACATTTGGGACTGGGGGTTTGCCTCCATCACTCAGGGGAGGGGGGAAATGATGCCCCTGCATTGTTGGCAGCTCTGTAAAAAAAAGCATTCCAGTGACTCTCAATTGGATTGTGAAAGGAGTGACTTGAAATTCTAAACTTAGCTGCTTTATAATGCTAAAATGATATTATTTCAATAATAATATTATATTATTTCCAACAATTATAATAAAGCTATTTATTTAACCTCTGTGCAATCAATATGCCATTGGTGACTACGAATGGCAGAGTCATCTCAGACTTAGTGATTTTCAGATCATTTTCAACCAGGAATACTTGGAGGATAATGAAGAGATTGCTTTCGATGACTTCTATGCCAAAGTCTGGGACAACATTAATCAGATTTACCGGAAACCAGGAACAGAAAAACCAGAAGCACCAAAGGTATGCTTACTTATTCACTGTTCGTGCATACCAGTATGCATGCAGTTGTATATGTGCGTATTTTTGCATGCATGTGTGTATTTAAGTATACATTTATGTATGTATGTATGCACTTATGTATGTATTTATGTTTTATGTAATATGTATGTATGAGAGCACTTATATTGCATCCGTTAAGTAACCGACAAGGGAACATCACAACTGTAGTCTGGTGGCATGGACCATCTCAGCTGAACATTGATTGCGCGTTGGTGCCAGGCTTCGATGGCTTCTTGCACGTCAGGATAAATGTTCAACCGACATATTCTAACATTTGCACTTTAAACACAGTTCCATGCAATTGCCATGTGCATAAGTTCATGCATGGTCAGAAATGTATGTACGTGCATGTATGTATGACATCACTGGTATGTTAAGCAGTGGAGCTGCTTTGAATTGGTGTATCCAATATTATTTCTGCATGTGCTTGTATGATATGTTTTTCGGGGGCTGGTATATAATGGGTTGAACAACGATTCTACTTTCATGGCAATATGAAGATCTCTTTTCTGATCAGCAAAGTTCCTTTAGTCATGGTGTAAGGATCTGTTGCAAGGTGTATTCATTGTTAGTACAAGTTGGATGAAATTGAGTCCATTTCAAAATTGAATTTATAGCTAGAATCTTTGACTGTTTAAGTGGTAAGAACACTGTCTTTTATGCAACTAGGTGAAGGAGGAAGAGGCAGCGACGACAGCTGAAACTCCGACTGCAGGAGAGGAGGATGAAGAACGTTACTATGGGGATGAAGGCGAGGAAAATGACGAAGATGATGAAGATGACAAGGACGACGAAGAGGTCAGTTTTGTGCAGAATTACACATCTTTGCATTCCGAAAGCATTTACATTGTGTAAACTTCACTATTTTTATTTTGTTACAATGATCACAGGTTTTCAATGGGTTTGTTAGGTTTGGAGTTATGGTCAAAGTTATTGTATGTTGTAGGATCATGCCAAAGAGGATAAGAAAAAGGATGTTGGGCAGGAAGAAGAAGAACTTCCAATGCCTGATTATGATGACTCCACGAAGCAGTTGATTGCAGGTATCACTTGGTGTAATAGAAGCCAACCTTCTAATGTATTTAGAAGATAATTGTTTGATAGATACCATGCAGGGTTTGTTCAACTGTGGTACAGTTCAGCTGAGTGTTGCCATGTTATATTCATCGTTGTGTTGATTAATATTAGAGCTTTGGTGCTGTTGAGTGACCTAACAGGTATGTTATAACTTAGGTTGCTAGTGGTATAGATATGGTGTGGTACAGATGGGAATTGATGATATAGGTGGGTGATGTATATAAGCAGCTCTGCCCGTTAAGCATACCCTGAAGCGGTTACCGTGGGGTATAGAGTGGAACAAATAAATAAAAATAAATTTCCGCCCTGGCGTTGATTTGAACCTAGACCTATTGATTAACAGTCTGGCACACTAACCACTTATCATGAAATGTGATGAAACAGTTAATAAACGATAGATATAGGTAAGAATAAAATTCATTAATGAGGCAGTTGGGAAATTATACTGTGGTTAGTGCAACAGTAATTGATGACTGCTTGATTTATATATATATATATATAATATATATATTATATATATATATATATATATTCTCATTTCTATCCATACGGATAGAGCATTTTACTTGATGTGGAACCTTTCTCATTATTTCCGCTTTCGTTTCGGTGGGAGTGTTTTCAGCGTTTTCGCTTCCATTAAACAGAAGTCTCAGCATCAATCTCAGCATCAATCTAAGTTCTTGTAATGTAGAATTCTTTACATCAAAACATAAATTTTCATCAATCCAGCTCCTAGTTAAACACAAATCTTTTCATCAATCCAGCTCCCAATTAAGTATAATTCTTTTAATCAATCCAGCTTCTATTTATGCAGGATTCTTAATTAAATACATGCTTCAAACAATGGCAATAATTTACGATGCTAAAATAAGATTTTACTGAAATAGAATTGATATCGATGACAATGCCATCGATTATATGTCATTGTCATCGATTTTTGTGCTAGACTTATTGTTAATCTAGCCTAATCTAGACCGAAACCTCTTATTATCGGCATTATCAGGCATTGTACCTACACCTACGCCTATGATAGTTTTGAATGGGGTTCCGCGAAATATTTTGAAGATCAAAAGGGTTCTGCGGCCAAAAAAGATTTGGAAATGCTGATCTGAACTGACACTATTTAATTCTAATTTATCGATTAATAAATACCTAAATCCTAATTAGAAATGATCAACTGAGATTTTCTGGATGCAGTGCACTCAGGAACTTTCAAATGGACCATCTATGCTGTGTGACCTTCCTTGACGTGGTGCTATACAAATTTGTAATTGCCATTACCAGTTAGTGCGTAATGCACTGACTATTATTTTTGTCCTCATGAAACACATCTTGAGCGATGCTGAATTTTTGCATTTGTGTTAATAGTCGCAGATGCCGCAAGGAGCGAGTACAACGATGCAGATTCAAAGTATCGCAACGTTGACACCGAAATTGGGTTCGTTTTATATTACATTTAATTTTTAAACAAATGAGTAGTTGGAAAGATGAGCGCCTTGCAGTCTACCATACAGTTAAGTAATTCGACTCCTGTTAAACTTGTTATCCACTGATACTAAGCAATACATCAATCAATCAAAAATACTTGATCGACAGCCCCTTCAAGATATCTACTCAGAGGCACTCCCAGCCTTATCCTCGGCTGAAAAGGACAGTTTTAAGAGAGGCGTGAAATGAAGATGATGAGTTCTTAGGTAGGAGACAGAGCTCTATGGGAAGTCCATTCCAGATTGTAGGTCCCACGACCGAGAAAGCCCGATTCTGCATTATGGAAGTGCGTGCAAAGAGGACGATCAGGTCGCCATGAGATGCAGAGCGGAGTGGTCATGTAATCTGACTGTGTACTTGTTTTTTGGTATCAGTAAACGAATATCTGTTATTATTAGTGATGAACATACATGTGTTTTCTGCTAACTTCAAAATTCTGTTGCTTTTGTGCTTTGGTAGTATAGGAAGCTTTTTCTTCTGTTTAATACCAGACAGTTAGGTGCTTTAATTTAGGAATTTGATGAATTCCATTGGTCAGCTGTACTTTGCCACACATCAACTGTTTAAACAATATTTTCTAAATGGTGTATATGACTGCCTTTAATTATGCTTCTGTTCATCTTGTCATTTAGTTTCTAGTTGTATTATATAATTAAGCTGCAATCAAGACAAATTAAATCTGACTAAAGACTGTGTGAATAGACTTAGGCTATGTAGTATAGGAATCGTCTTTTAGATCAATCGCTGTGCCATTTACTAGTTGGATATGGTTGCTACATCTAGCAGGATTCACGTCCCTTTTGGGCTCCCTTTGTAGCCTTTGTTAAGTTATTTGTTTATTCTCTATGAATATATTACGTTTAAAATTGGTAGCAATATAAAACTTTTGATTGATTTTATTTGATATAGAAGTTCTGCATTTATGATATTTTGTCTGATGCTTGGCAGAGATATAAAGAAGCTGTTGGAGTTTGACCTTGGCCCAAAGAAGGAATTCTACCCTCTAAAAGGACAGTGTTTTGATTTTACTGATCGTGAATACGTCTACACACTGTGTCCTTTTGAAAAGGCATCACAAAAGAGCAAACATGGAGGTTCTGAGACCAGTCTCGGGTAAGTGCTCACAAAGCTTTAATGAATGGTGTGATAGTCTAAGTGCAATGTTGTCCAACCTTGATGACGCTAGGCCACCAAAGACGTTGTTACTTGGCAGAGATATAAAGAAGCCAAGGGCTACACCAGAGAATTCAAAAGCAACAACTACAAATTTATTGAAATCAATAACTTAAGCAAGTTTAATTTGTCATGGGAACTTCATTTTGTGTTCACATTGTCAAACAATTTGCCTAGTAATGAACTAATAACTATGCAAGTAGGTCAACCTTCATTTGTCTTGCGCATAAGTTTTGCACAAGTCACAGCAATTTGGCGAGCTCTGATGGGCCGCTAAATAAGTGTGTCTCTGGCTAACTGTCTGTCTATCACTTTCTCTCTATTTCATCTGTTTTTAGGAATATAAATTGTTGATATATGCTGTAGATTATGTATATAGATGTTTTGTTCGTACCTGTTTATTTGTACATGTCGTGCGTTTGCAGACGTCTGATTAAAGAATATACTTCCTTACTTACTGTAGATATACATTGTGATCACGTATGATGGAGTTCTTTTAGTATCGAGTTCAGTAGGCGTATTTGTGCATTGGATTAATGATAATCTCCACTTGGCTCCCCTCTGAGCAGCAGATTGTGTATAGGATAGCTGCCCTAGTCTGGCAATGCATGCTAGGTTTTGCGTATCTCTGTTGCCCTGTTCTTGATCGTTCCACTCAGCTGGACAGTCTATCTTTGAGGCTTTTGCCCGTATGTCCACTAGGCAGAACAGCGCTTTCGCAGTGGTCGGTGGTGGGCCTTTCTACCTTTAATATCATCCTTCTAGCGCTTCGCCTCTTTCCCAGGACCTTCTCTCCTTTGTTCTTTTCTCACCCTGTTGTTTTTTTGTGCTATGCAGGAGTTAGGAGCGCCCATGAGTAGTTTTCTTGAAGGAGTACTGTATAATGTTCGATATGAGTGATTAAGTAATCATTGCCGCAGAAGACTAATGAATGTTATGCTGCTGATAAACAGGACATGGGGTTCTTGGACTGGACCGTCGGACTTTAAATACGCTGTGATGAAGTACGAACGAGGGCAAAACTGCTGGAGTGGACCGGATCGAACAGCCACGGTAAGCCATCTACGATTAATTAATTTATCTTGCTATTGTTATCGTTTGTGCTAATTCTATACAATCGTCTACAGAAGCCTTGTGCATCAGGAATACAATACTATACAAATGTATGGTAGTCATTCTATTAGTTTATCTATTTAGTTATCTATCGAGCGATATTTACCATGTGGTAGTAGGCCTTCTGACATTGACCTGTTGATGTTGATACGTATGCAACTTTTTTAGTTATCTGAGTTGCTTATTGATGAATCTTTTGTTGTTAGACGATGCTTCTGTGAGATATTGACAGCACACTTTGCTAGTGTCTATGTGCGTTCGTCAATGAACGAGTACATGCGTTCATCCGTACGTTCATTCTCATATTTGTTCTTAATGTGCTGAATCAAACGTCATGACCTCATTGTTCCCTGTTGGTACTGCAATTGCTCATTCTAGGATTGGATCCAGAGTTTAACGACAGCTTTTGACAATGAAGGCTGTTGGCTTTGACAGAAATTTGATTGACATATACAAGCACTCAAAGCAATTAATTTCATGTTTATGGCTCAGTCTAGATCCTTTCCTCTCTATATATCTGCTAGCCAGTTGCGTGTATAGTTTTGTATACATGCATACAAAGAAACACTTGAATGTTGGACAGATTCATCTGCAGTGTGGCATAACGAACGAACTGGTTTCGGTTTCGGAGCCGAACCGCTGCGAATATCGATTTGTGTTCAACACTCCAGCCATCTGCAGCCAGCAGCCCGAACCGCCAAGGGAACACATCACTCACGAGGACCTATAATCGACCGTTCTGTCTAGAATAATTTTCTAATGTCATCTAACTCGTTTCACGGTTACATTATCACGTCTTCAGCAGCTAATTGCAGACTTTTTTACACGGCGACTGTCACGGTCGTCGCCAATCATTCATCTCTACACAGTTTGAGATTTACGGCTGTGCTGTGTAGTGGTGAGAGGGGCCAGTTTTTGAAGTTGACCGCTAGGTATTGCCGTCTTGGAATTGTTGGTTGTCTAAGGGTTAATAAATACAGTGGTTGAAGTGGTATTAGCCTTCTTCCCAAAATGGGTGACGATTTGAATTGAATTTCGTTACTCATCAAATCCTTTTTTGTGTGTACTTGCAAAATTTCATTGTTGGGCAGAATTGCATTATGTAGTAATGGATATAATTGGTTCAGGCTAGCATGCAAGAATATGACTTGTTGATATACTCTGCCTTATGATCAACCAAAGGTTGAAAGGGTGATGATCTATAGGCCAAGGATGATGATCGCTTATCGAGAGCATCGGCAGCAAATGGGGTTACGATTAAACACCAATTCTAACTGGTGGTTTTGCTCACGAGGTCTACGGCTACACTTGAAAGTCGATAGACTTCCGTTCAGTTCGTTCTGGGTTTTTCGTTTCATTGTGTTGGCTTTGTAGTATGATCAGGGAAACTGTGAAAACAAAATTCCGAATAAAAGTTGTTTAAACTATTCCAATTCTTGTCCATGAGCTTTTTAAACGTATTAAACTCGTGGTAAGCTTCAGATTTGCACGTTCTGTTTCCATCTGTGCATTAAGTTCCTATTTGGTTTAATTATGTCACCTGAAGTTTATGTAGCACCTGTTCACAAACACGCGTGCATTGTAACGAGTTCTGTGTCTGTTCGTATAGTTGAATGACGTCTATAGTGCCATTATTGCATCCATGACCAATTCTCAGTTGATGGTCGATTCAGCTGAGATTGCAATCTGAACTCAGTTAACTGGAAATCCTGTAGCTCATTTTCGCTTCTAGTTAAATTCGTCACACTATACTGAGATAATGTTAAGTGAGCTCAACACATACTTCTTTATCTTCAAACTTCTAAAGCGTCACTCGAAGGCCAAGTGAAGGGCACCAGCTTATTCACGGGCGCTGCATCAAATCAGTCCGAGGAAGGTCAGAGTGCAGTTTCCAGAGGGTCAAGGGCAAAGTTAATCAATTTTTGCTTTGTGTTAATAATCTAATATTAATATTGTATTCAGATTTGCATTTCAGCATTATCTTGCACATGCTGCAAGTTCGATCAATGATAATGATGATGGTGTTCAGGACATTATTAGAGCCCCTATTGTAGAGTGACGTTCAGAGCGGTTGCCAGTGCACAGAACAATGAGAGAAGAAATAGGTTTTGAGTAAGGCAAAGATGAAGATGGATTTACCAGCTAGAATTTGAAAGTCGGTAGAAGGAGACAGCACATTCCAATGTGAAGGACCAATTGAGGGAAAGGACCAGGAATGAGCCGCGGCTCCTCAATTTTATGAGGAACTAGAAGATGAGTGTATGAAGAGCTGAGTGGACGATGTCTTCTCAGATAGTCGTCCCGAAAGGGTAGAGGGGACAAGTCCGCCCTCCTTTACAAAATGGTCCAATTGGACAAAAAGGGACACGTTATACGTTTGTCCCCATATTTTCTACCCCTTTCATTGGGTGCCCCCCCACCAGTCGAACGAGATCGCCGCCTCTGGTAATGATTATACATTTGCTGTTATAAGATTTCAACAGATTCTGACGCAAATGCAGTTGTTATTATAGGAAGAGTATTGTCGACAGAAGGCATTTTCGTAAAGTATCCTAGGTGATTCTTGGGAGCGGGTGTGTGAAATTCACTTGGTTGGTTGGTGATGAGAACTGTGAGGCAGATTCAGACTACCAGCGTTTATCAATTCCAATTTTTTTAGCATTAGGTAAAAATTTAACGTTGACGTACCACATGGGTCGTAATTTTGTGTCCTGTGTGTCTCTGACTCTCTGTTATCGTGCGCACTGCGCAGTGCAGACTCGAGAGTCATCAGGGCTACAATTACTATTCTAATTAGCTACAAACGCAATTAGTCCTAACCTGACTGATAAATTAGATACCTAACAGCGTAAGTTTTAAAAATCAAACTGTATGCCTACATCACTGTTTTCGTCTAATCAATAATCTCGCCCCGTCTGCGTAACTGTCTGTCTGTCTGTCTGTCTGTCTGTCTGTCTGTCTGTCTGTCTGTCTGTCTGTCTGTCTGTCTGTCTGTCTGTAAAACAATTTGGATTTATATTCACTAGAGTTTTCGACGGGCGTCGTCTGTCCTTGATTTCTAGGATTTGCATTTCCGCCATTGCGTAATTTAGATTACGACAATTGCCATTCGATTTGTCCTCTTCTGCATACATACATATATATGTACGATGCTATATATATCTGTGTAAATAGAGTAGAATAAGTGATATATATATATATATTACTATTCTAATCAGCTACAAATGCAATGCATTGCATACATACATACATGCAATGTATATATATATATATATATAATTTCAGTAATTTAATGGTCAGATTTAAACTTACGTAAGCTACTTAAGATCTATATTTGAGACACACACACACGCACTGGCCTACACCCACACACATGCATATAAGTCCCAGGAGTGTAACAAGCGGGTGGCAGAGGGCACCGGCCCCCTCCAGTTTCAAAACTGGCGGGCAAAGCCCCCCAAGTTTAGTGCTCAGTGCCCCCCATGTTCCCCCCAAATCGGTTCTTTTTATGTTTCCTCAATGGCTTCTTAAAATGACCTTTGTTGAGATAATTTGTGCTTCCATTTTTCAAATTTCTGGGGGGCAAAATTCGAAAAGTGGGGGGCGGGCAAAATTTTTGATTTTCGCTTCTCGCAATATTTTTTAAATTATGCCCCCCACACTTTAAAAAAACTTGTTACACCTCTGATAGGTCCCTATGCCGGGATGTAAGATTTGTATAGATAGGGCTACTTATATTTTATATAGACGAGAACCATGCATTAAGTGTAGGCCTAATGATTATTATAATTAACTGCGTATAAAATCTTGTAGGCCTATATAGGGCTATGCTAACAATAACATATAGCTATGCGTAGGATTATAGGTTTATGCATATATGACAATTAAGAAACGGGTGATCAAAGAGAAAGAGATGGCGACCCTGGCAGTCGGAGATGGCTAGACCTCGTTATCTTCGACGATGACTGTCATCATCTGCAATCAGCAGTGTATGGGATTCCAAATGAGCGGAAAAACCTCTGCCTGCGGAGACCAGTTGCATCCCTCCTCTTCCAGGGAAAAAATGCGACACAGATCTAAGACTTCGTTAGAGGTCACTTACAATCGGATGTGACGTGTCATTCTGCTGCGAATGAACATTCCAATTAGAAATAGATGATGTATGTATGCAGGCTATGCATGTGTATATGTATGTATGTATTTAGGCAATGTGAAACAATGCACATAAGTAAGCTTATGTGTGGAAGGTGTACACAGGCCTGCAGTGCACATTGACATACAGTGTACGTATGCCAAATACAGGAGTTCGATTTGAAGCTACATTTCACATTCCCACCAAATTCTCGTATTACCCCATTCAAATATTGACGAGAGCTGTGCAGACCTGATCCTCAGGTAATGAAACCTGATAGACACCGCGTCCAGTTATACGAGAAGCTGACGACGGTTAGTCTGATCATGTATCGTATACAGAATGGATGGATTGGATGGTAGACCAATGTGTATGTCTGGGAGTTGCACCCCTTACACGGTGGTCACCCTTTGGGCCGGTGTGCTGCTTCTAGTTGCTTCTATGGATTTGTCTTGAATTGGGTTAGGAATTTAGTCAAGTATTATGTATATATATATATATATATATATACTATACAGGGGTGTAACAAGCGGGGGGCAGAGAGGTACCGCCCCCCCCATTTTGAAACTGGGGGGCTAAAGGCCCCCAGTTTTAGTGCTCAGTGCCCTCATGTGCCCTCCAAATCGGTTCTTTTCATGTTTCTCCAATGGCTTTTTAAGATGACTTTTGTTAAGATAATTTGTGCTTCCATTTTTCAAATTTCTTGGGGTGGGGGCAAAATTCAAAAAATGGGGGCAAACAAAATTTTTCCGCTTTGCGCAATATTTTTAAAATTATGCCCCCACTTTCCAAAACCTTTTTACACCTCTGATAATATACACTTTATATATATACTATGCATATAGTATATATATATATATGTTAGGTGTATACTATATATTATTCTATTGGTCTTTTTAATTGCGCTTTATGAATGTGGTGTTTACCATTTACGAATACGACCTGTGTGGCCCGAAGAGGCCTATATGTATTTAATGTGCATGCTGTTAGCACAGTTGTTGATGATTGATGCCGTTCTTTGATTCGACGTTTACGGCCAATGCTCCCGTGAACTATCCTTAAACTGAAGAAAAAAATGATTAATATGGATATTATATGCATCATGGCGGTTAGATGCAGGCGTACATACAACAAGACAAACACGGACAGAGGAAGGGAAGAGGGGAGAGAGGTAAGAGACATAGGTCTAATATTATTTACACCGTAGAGAATTAGGAAGAGACAGAAGACACATATAGACAGACTGAGAGAGACATACAGAACGACGGACAGACAGACAGACAGACAGAGGGTAGGAAGAGAGGGATGATGAGAGGAAGGAGGTGGAGAGATAGAGGAAAAGAGTAGGGACAGACAAATACGGGAAGGATGGGAGAAGAAATATGAGAAGGAGGAGGACATGGAGGAGGAGGAGAAGGGAAAGACGAAGAGGGCTGAAGCATGACACTGCTCCGTAGTCCATTTCTTTGCCCTCTCGACCTTGAAGAGCGATGGTTGTCTAAGACAGCGACAGGTTGCATGATGAAGTGTTCGTTTGCTTCTTCCTGTGGTCAACCATTCTCCTGTCGGACGCTCATCTACCGTCTCTCGGTCGAGCTGACATTGTGTATTCCGGGCACCGATTCGACGGCGGTCAAAGTTCAAAGGTTAGGCATCAACCATGATTATAGTCATAACGGACCAGATCGATAGCGCATCAGAAGTGGGTTACAGATGGCGCCTCTCTATTCTCTACGGCCGTTCAAGACGACCGAGGAAAATGAAGAGAACACGAACTGGAGCTGCTCTAACTGCCTCGGAGCAAGCACTCTAGCCCAGCGGGAAACCCTGTTCTGCTGCTGAAATGAGAAAATAGCAACAGTCTTCCGAGATTTAGACCGCTTTTGTGCCGCCACACTTATTGTCAGATTTTGCAACTAGATGTCACAGGCATCTAATATAATCTAAGCCACAGATGCTTGTGGAGTGTGGACAGTTAGTTTTTTCTACCACCGATCAGAGGCTTTATTATATCTTGGCCTAAATGCAAACGGCGGATATTAAACGCCACGAGTTTGTCAATTCGTTATTTTAAAATTGCATAATATGCCATTATATAAGTCTCTTATAAGCTTATATATATTATTGCATCTAAGACATATATATTTATATACAGTGGTTAGGCCTAAAGTGGTTTGGGTGAGCAGTGGGAACTCCAAAGTTCGAGTTGACTCGATAGGAGACAGGACCCTCAATGTCTACAGTCTACCCCTAACCAGGCCTTATGCAAATTTAAGCATTGTATTCTTCGATGAAACCGCATTCCACATATTAAAAATGTAAAAGACATTGCATTAAAAAATCAAAATTTAAAATAATTTACATTGATTTTTTTAACATGTATCATCTTTCTTTCCCTAAAAATAAATATGAATCCTGCAGATTTTTTGAATAAATAGATTTACATGTATACAGACTAATGTCTATAATGTGTCGAGTTCAAACTCAAAGAGCAAGGGTTCGGATCTCACATACAGTTAGGCCTATATTGAGCTAAGCAAATAGCCATCTGTAGCTACATGGGCCTAACAAAAGAGAAAGCATTAAATTAATTCTATTCAGTCAATGATGTTGTCTTTCACGCGAAAAACTCGATAGACAGCTGTAACCTGAGTGATGTGCAGAATTAATAGATTCATTTTACTGAACCCTTTCACACTCGCCGTGCTTAGCCTACTGGTTAAGGTGTTTATTCGATTCAGCAACTCTTGGAAATGATCAGAAACCCTGCCACCTCTACTATCTTAATAATCTCGATAATCTTGCTCCACAGCAGAATATTGAAGTAGGAACTTGCCACGTAAGTGGACAAGTTATCTCTCACCCCCGCAGGGTCGAAATCATTTGGCCAAGCATTGGGATCAAGAGATCTGTCACTAGAACTACACAGACCCTTCTCCGAAACTGCCAATAGTTTCTTTGTCATGCCGTCTACCAATGCTTGGTAAAACTGGCATTGATAAATTTCCCTCTCTTTCCCACTGCAAGTAGCAAACGATACACCCTTGAAAGCTCTTACATCTGCAGCCTGACCAGCTTCAGCATAGTACTGTCCACTCAGTCATTTCTAGCTGCAATTACTTCGATTCGTCTTGTCAGTAGTAGAAGATCAACAGGAAAAGTCGTATAAATCGGCCAATTAACTCTTCCAGGGCATCAAACACGAGTCCAAAGTTCTTTGTGAAAACAGGGTTAGCCAGTTTCATGACCGTTCCCAACAATTTCTGCTGCTCTAAATCAGCTCTCCTACTACTCGCTGATCAATTGTTGAAATAATTGTGCATCGAACATCTCTAACCAAGACCCAAGAGCTTACATTTGCACCTCACATTCACCGTCTCCTGTGTCACTGTGTGATTCATGCTAAAAGTTGCGTCAGCTCTGCACTGTTACTCGCTCGATAACTCCAGACGCCACCGCTACACTTGTCCACTCCTTCATCAAATTACTGCTGCTAACTCTATGTAGGCTTCCAAACTGAACGGTTGCGGTGCCTGGACCGGGTCCTGCGTTTTGCTGCACGTCCTGTCGGTCGCATTCCGAAATTTGGCCACGCCTCAGGCTAGATGCTGGATGCACTTCCCTAGCCACTTCTCCAGCAGCGATTCTCGTACCCTCTCATCGCTCTGGTCTGGTAGTCCTTGGCTTCTTGCCAGGTCTCGTCTCTGCCGATCTTCGCAAACTCTGAGACTCAGCTTTTAGTTCACCGGGTTGGGCTAATTACCGCCCTGCAATTTCAATCAATGACTTCAGATATAATTATGTCGTTGGACTTAATTTAACTTGCCACTGACCTGCATTCCGAAGGACAGTAAACGACGGTAACCACATTAGCTACATTAACGAAGCAATTAAATCAAAGTTGGTAGTAGACACTGTTGCAACGTATGATCGTTGACGATACAATGTGCTGTAAGCTTTGGCTTTGCAAAATACGTAGATATCTCAAACAGTGCAACTTAAAAATAGAGATCCCTAATGTGTGAATCATCTGCGCGACATAATTCTACAATAGGCAACAAACAATGAATCCAGGAAACTGCAGGACAAGATCTATATAGACCTCATTGTTCTAGCTACTAAATAATTGTAAGCCTATACGCTGTGACTCATAGTAATTTAATATTTAATTCTGCACTTCATTTGTCATTTTTGAAACTTCCCACGAGCTCAGATATGCATAATCGAAGAAACAAGTATTGAGATAAGCGACAGAGAATGCTGAAGTTCAAATGTATTGGACAGACGGGAACGCACCTCTCAATCGATAGGTAACGTAGTACGTGTTTGAAATTAAAAATTATAATTGGTATTATTGTGGTTGCCTATTTATGAAATTTTAACGTATTCATTTGTTGACTAAAAGAAACTGCATTCCTTTCTGTGATGTGAAATTAATCTTAATTAGATCTTAATTTGTACACTCCTTTGAGAGGTGTCGCGCAAACGAATCGCTAGGTGACATCGTACATGTGTTTATTGCATTTACAATAATAATTACGATTGCTATTATTACTTTAGCTTATTTACCATTTAACACTGCTATTTAGTGAGTAAATAAAACTACTTTCCTCTAAGTCCAATATCTGATTGCCAAAAATAAGGCGCAGCTGACAGTTGATTAATGTAATTATACTCTTAGACACTTTTATTTAAAGAGGTATTGATAGGATACTAAATAAATAGTGGAACGCGTGTGTAACATACGTGGGAGTGGACGGGTTGATAGTTACACATTCTGAGGATAGGCCCTATGATCCAGTAAATGCACTTGCATTTGAGGAGGATTGTGTAGCGGTTCCTCGGCTCCCAACTTTTGCAAAGCTTCCGTTTTGATGTTTCAATTTCTTGTTGAAGAAAGTTTCGATTTTTCTGTCCAACAATAATCATTGATGGACAAAGATAGCGATGCTGAAATTAATACTAGAAGAACTCTATTCTGTAGAGTTATTGCATGGGTTACAATAAAGTGCCTATTTTGTCCTTTCTCAAGACGAATTTCTTTTATATGGAAGCGATTGGTGTGCGCTGAGAGAGGCGCTATATAAATAAAGAGATTTAAATACAATACAATGCAATATGTGATGGCGACCGTATCTGACTTCAGGGAGAGTAGGCCAACACTTCTGCCAATGACCCTCAACTTCCACTCCCTTTAACCATCTATTGTCCTCTGCCTCTTCCTCGTCCCCTCCTCTTTCTTTCTGTTCTCATGGATCCTCTCCTTCCGCTATCCATTGTATTCTCATTCAATTCTCATGCTAATCCCCTCATCTTTCCCTCCTCCCCTTCACTACTCCGCAATTTTTCTAAGAAATTACGGCAATAGACAGTCACTGGGTATCCAAGGAATCTGCTACAGACAAATCGTACAACGAATTAACCTCCTGTAGATACGACATCTGCAGACAGAATAGGGCCTACTCTCATTCAATTGAGCAATATATATTTATAGGCCTGCTTTATTGACCACCTAATCAATTCCTGTGCATAGTAATGACAGTCTTGTGCATTGCTATCAAACGGAAAACCCAAGGAGAACACAAGGTTCCGCTATTCCATAGTCGCCATAGTTACATAAAATAACATAACATAATATAACGCAACATAACATAAGCATAATATAACATAACATAATGTAACGTAACATAATATACCATAACACAATATAACTTAATATAACATAACATAACGTAATATAACATAACATAACGTAATATAACATAACATAACGTGTATTATAGTAATTCGAAGATCGTCTCTGTGTGAGAACAACTCCTTCTTCTTCTTTTATTTTCATATTATTTATTTCTAAAACCGACATTTCCTCAGTCTCTCCTTGAATGTCTCTACAGAGTCTACTGCAACAGTCTCTTCTTCTAAGTCATTCCATGCATTTACCACCTTAGAGCTATTTAATCTTTGCATTCATCTATACCAGACAGTTTTTTTATATATCTCGTATCTGCGTCCTCGGGTTCTATTGTCTGCGGTAAAGGTGAAAAACTTTTTGTGCTGGCGTTGTGTCCTTCTCTGTCATTTTATTTTTAAGTTTCAATCATGTCGCCTCTTGTTCTATTTCGTTGTTGTCAGTCATTAATTTTTAATAAATTATAATAGTTGTTATTAATTGATCGAATTCCATTATTTTTGTAAGTTTCAATCATGTCTCCTCTTGTTCTTCTTCTCTCCATTGTTGTCAGTCATTAATTATTAATAAATTTTAATAGTTGTTACTAGTTGATCGATTTTCCGCACAATGCACTACATGAAAGATTCAAATAATGAAAATAAACACAATGGCATAACAATATCATTAGGATTAGCTAGCACTCACCAGGTGCAGCATGGATGGCCTTGATGAATGACAGTGACCTGCGTCAGAATCTGCTAATAATAATGATGATGATAAACAATACCTGTTTATGCCCTTAGGATAACTATAGAACGCAACATTCATTCCATAAGATTCTGCACGCCCCCACCTATCTGTCTGTCTGTCTGTGTCTGTCTGTGTCTGTCTGTCTGTCTGTGTCTGTCTGTCTGTGTCTGTCTGTCTTTTTGTTTTCTCTGTGTTCGATACAGATCTGGATTTATATTCATTAGGGTTTTCGACGTGCGTCGTCTTTCCTTGTTTTCGTAGATTTGCATGTCGTAATTTAGACTACGACAATTGCCATTCGATTCATCGTGATACCCAACTATATATACTATATATATATAATATATATATATACTATCTATATATATACTATATATACCTATAGGCATCCAAATATATATGATATATATGAAATTATATATTGTGTAATATTACATTCTTACAAACACAAGACGTGTAGGCTAAAAACGAGACTTTGACCATTAGACGGACAGAATGATAGATAGATAGATGGATGGATGGATGGATGGACGGACGGACGGAGCGACAGATAGACAGACAGATAGATAGATAGAGACAAAGTCTAAGTCTATGGAAGTCTAAGTCAAAGTCTAAAGAATAACCCTTGCAATAGGTAATGGATAGGTTTAGTTTTCTACGACGATCAAAGGTTGGCGAAGGTGAGAAACATCAAACGTTGCCGCATCCATCAGTTCCATCGGCGTCTGCTGCAGTACCATGCAAAAGAATGTAGGACTACAGCTGATAAGAAACCTCTGTTTCCGGAGTCCATCCCACCTCTTCCGGAAGAGGATGCGACACAGATGTATCATGTAAGACTTCGTTCAGAGGCCACTTACCATCGGATGTTGTCTGTCATTCTGCGACGAATACTAATTAGAAATACAGGGTGGATCAATAAAAAGGTTCGACCAGATTTAATGCTAGTTCTACGCAACAAATTGAGGTCTTTCTAGCTCACTTTGAGAATTTCAAGGGAAAGAGGTCTAAATAATCATTGAAAATGTTACCTTTTAAAATTTTACATCTGCTGTTTAAATATTCTATTCACCCTTTTCAAGTTTACACAGAACAACGGACTGTCCATTGTATACGTACCTTTAGTGTCAAATGACATCTCGTTTCATATCAAATTAAGAAATATGTTACACTGTTGATCTCAAAGTGCATTCGAAGCTCTCACTTTTGTGAAGTCCAATATCTTTACTGATTTAGGCGATATTAATGTCAAGACTTTCTTCAGGTCGTCATTGCTCTTTGGCTGGTGATGAAATGTCGATAGCGTTCAGGCATAGCTCTCCAGACATGCTTGAGAGCAAATGCTTGACAGATATCGGATTTCCTAATGAAAGGTTATGCAATTTTATATTGAAAATTGCAATTCTGCGTTCCGTAATTTTGAAAGTTCGTCATAGAATATTTGCCTTTGTAATTGTTGAAGCATTGAATCCTTTTTCTTCTGCAAATCCTTGAATTTAGAAAAAAATCTCAATTGGTTTCGGAGAAATTGTATCAAATCCTATGGGCGTTCTTTATTAAGCCACTCTGTACATAACCTGAAATAGTTTTCTAAACGCAGGCCGTGTGTAAGAAATAAGAATATCGTACGAAGCGCATTTAGAAGGAATTTTCGATTCGTAACTTAGGCCTAAAATATGGAAATTAAAAACGAGCACACGGAGACGCGTCCTTTCTGTGAAATGTTCGTGCCCCTCTGGAGAAGTGGTATAAACTGGTTGGTTACTGAAGTTTGGAGCTGCGTCTAGCAGTTTAGCGACCTCTAGCGGTGCTTATGGTACGAGAGTTGAGCGTGCACACGTTTGGTAGGTGACCCAAATATTGACTGACAGACAGAAATTTGAAATTTCTATTCTGTTTTCTGCCTGGTTACAATTACGGCTGAATGCGGTGAATATAATACAATACAATGTTCGTTTAATTGCAATCACAGTTGTAGTCAGACAGTTAGGACTGACCTTGGATTTGACCCGAGTTCGGTTTTGTTTTGGCGCGCCATCGATTGATGCCCTGACGGCGCTATAGAAGTCTTTTCAGTCATAGTCATTTTTAGTCATAGACAGCCCATTAATTTATCCGGATTATTTCATCAGGCGACCGTATGGTCTCTGTAGTTACATTACGTACAGCAAAGAAAGGCGCACTATGAATAGAAGTTTCGAAACAGATTTAGGGCCTATATTTTGTCTAGAAGATGAACCCTCCTGAACCTCCAGACTGACTGATAATCCATTGGATCATTGCACATCTTCTCATCCGACCGAGAATGAACCGATTGTTTCCTAAATACGCCCGCAGTCGCAATGAAAAACATGTTCATAGGCATTAAGAATTAAGAATCGCATACGTCGTTTAGAGTGAAATAAAAGTCCGCACTTATAATCAGTTCCAGTTGTCCAGTGGAGACCGAGAGGCGGGCCAAGGATGAGATAGACTGACAGAGGCAGATACAGAGACAGAGACAGAGACGAGGAAAGAGACAGAGATAGAGATAAAAGCAAATACAGAGACAGAGACGGGGAAAGAGACGGAGATAGAGACAGAGGCAGAGGCAGAGGCAGAGGCAGAGAGAGGCAGAGACAGAGACAGAGGAAAACGAAACACGGATACAACAACGGACAGACATAGTAGCAGAGAGTCAAAAAGATACTGACGGAAACAGACTGACAGATAGACAGACAGTCAGACAGACAGTCAGACAGACAGTCAGACAGACAGTCAGATATACATAGGGTATTTGCTGCTTTATGGATCCTGGAACAGATAACGTTTTAATGACTTAGATAAACGCCAGGTTGCGACGCGCAGCAGCATTTGCCTCAGTCTCTGTTGAACGCTGGAACATCAGCAGCCAGATTCGCCATAGGCCTACTGATGCCTGCTGCATCGTGTCAGAGATGGATTCCTGTCTCAGCAACCTACTCCGCAGGGAGCAGAGGGATTGATCAATAGCATGGTCACACAGCAACAGCGTCCGTGTACACGCACACGCGCTGCCACACGCACCCACATACACATACCTACACACACAACTATATACATACTCACACAAACACATACACACTCATATACACACATACACACCCATGTGCGTCAATATGCACTCACTGACATTTTGTTTAGTTTGTCAAAATAGGTTTGACGTGACGTGGCCACGAGCTATAAACGGCTTTTGCAATTATTAACTTATTCCTGACGGAAGTATCTCACAAGGGCATAATATAATTCAAAAGTCAATAATGCCATAAATGTCCCTACATCGAGAAATAAAAGAGTATCTCACTGTATAATCATAGGTTTATAATATTTCGAGATTTCAAGCGATAATCTTCAACGTCATAATTGTAGACCTAATGAGACTCGCGTCCCTTTAAATCAGGAATCGTCAAAACATGAATAATTGTCTCCAGTTTCTTGCATGACAAAGACGATGATAGGCGCGATGAAGATATGAAGATATACTCAACGCCGACGATGCGCAAAATGAAGAACGCAGCCACGTGTGACCCACTCCGAGCTCTGGTCTGCTTAAACGTAATGCCTTAGAGACACGAATTGAAAGCAAGAGATGAAAGCGTTAGACAGATAAAAGTGTGATATATATATACATATATATATATCACACTTTTATCTGTCTAACGCTATATATATACATATATATATATAGCTAATGGATGAAGGAAGGGGGTTATACGAAAGCAAACAATGAGGGTAAGGTATTAAGGTAAGAGGAGTACAAACGACAAAGGCAAGAGATGGTTATTAAATAGATGAAAACAATAGATGAAGGCAATGCTAAAGCAGATGTAGGCTATGTAGATGCCGGCAAGAGACGACGGTAAGAGGTAAAGACCAAAGATGAGGGTCAGATTGAAAAGCAATCGATGAAGATAACAGATGAAGGTAATAGATGAAGGGTAAGAGAAAAAGGTCGGATATGCACACCATGGATGAAGATAAGAGATGAAGGGTAAGAGAAGAAGGCTATAAGACGACGGTAAGAAATGAAGATAAGTGGTGAAGGTGAGAGAAGCAAGGAAGGGATGAGGGCTACAGATGAAGGTAAGAAATGAAGGTAACCAGTAAATGCTATGGACCTATGAACGGAGGAAAGGATTAAGGTGAGACGAGTAAACGCGATACGTACAGGCAGTTTTGTTGATTTGATGAGGCTCTTCGCTAGTCCTGTGGTGCATGTAATCAGATCTCGGACTGCGTGTAAAAGAAAGAGATTGATTGAATTGTTTAGCGAGATGGGCGTTGAACTAAAAGACAATGTTCTGAAATCAGCATATTATAATAGAGTTGTGTGTA
The DNA here is from genome assembly GCA_959347315.1 of Bimastos eiseni. Lineage (NCBI taxonomy): Eukaryota > Metazoa > Annelida > Clitellata > Crassiclitellata > Lumbricidae > Bimastos > Bimastos eiseni. Next base: position 9,936,977 of record OY365818.1, read on the forward strand.
ACATAGAGGCAGGAACGAACAAAGCAATCGAGTAGGTATATGTATGTAATGTTCACGTGTATATATGTATGCATTGTATGTGCTTATGCATTGTATGTATGTATACATATGTGCATATATGCGTGCGTGCGTACGTACGTACGTACGCATGTATGCATGTATGCTTATATGCATGTATGCATGTATGTGTGTATGTGTGTATGTTTGTATGTGCGTATGTATGTGTGTATGTGTGCATGCTTGTATGTGTATGATACGTCCATAGACGCAGCTTATTAGAATGTGAATATGTGTGTATATATGTGTGTATGTAGGCTTGTATGTGTGTATGATACGTCCATAGACGCAGCTTATTAGAATGTGTATATGTGTGTATGTAAGTGTGTCCTTGAAGGAGCTCTCTTACTAGTTTCTTCATTTCTTAATGATGGTGATTTTTTGATCGGGTGAAAGGAGTCGACGACCTGCTGCACGTGATGCCTTGATTTGCCCCATGGTCGACGTTCTCTGAAGCAATCTTTATTAACGCAGATAACTCATTGGCCGGAAACAGGTGTCGCATTACAATCATTAGTCTCCTTTGCTGCAATTCTTCAATAGATGCTCGACGAAGTGACACCGTTGATGATTATAATTGATGACGACAATAGTAATGATGATGATGATGATGATGATAATTATTATTATTATTATTATTATTATTACTATTATTATTATTATTATTATTATTATTATCATTATTATTATTATTATTAGGCCCTATTACTATTTTTGGAGGTGATAATGCTGCTGCTGCTGCTGCTGCTGATGTGTAGGTCTATTTGTGTATATTTATATGTAACACACTATGCATGTATGAATGCATGTATGTATGTAGTACCATGTACATATTGTATATATGCATGCATTTATGTATGAATGTCTGTATGTATGAATGTATGTATGTTTGTACGTATGTACGTATGTATGCATGTATGTATGTATATATGTATATATGTATGTATGTATGTATGCATGTATGTATGTATGTATGTTTGTATGTATGTATGTATGTATGTATATATGCATGTATGTACGTACGTACGTACGTATGTATATATGTATCTGTGCAAAGATTTATTCATATATATATATATATATGCAGGGATGATACTGATGACGATGACGATGACGGTGGTAGTGGTAGTGGTGCATGGTGGCGGTGGTGATGATAATGATGCTGATGATGACGAGGAGGAGGAGGAGGAGGAGGAGGAAGATGATGGGATGCTGAGGCTGCTGCGTAGTGTAATGGTGCTATAATGTTAGACTGTTGTATGGATGCGAGAAAAAATCCTCGACTGCGACTGTCATCACGGCGCCAGAGTTCGATGTCTTGTAAGGCTGCCCAGGGTCGTTTTAAGGTCGTCGAAGACCCTAGGCACTCTTTCATATACCTCAACTACTGCTTTGCACAAAACATTAAACGCGTAAACCTAAACACACACATTCACATTATTTTTTGAAGTCGTGAATGGTTTTTATGCAGAATGAATTTTCTTGTGGTTGATTAGTGTAGAACTTTGTGAGAATAATGTTTTATTACATCGACTACAATCACTGCATACGTAATGTTTTTCTCCTGTGTGAATCATTGAGAGTTGCAATTTCTTCTTCGCTACAGTTTAATGAATAAACTTTTTTTCAATTAATCAATATCCCTTTTTCATTTTTTTATTTTTAAAAAATGTCTAAGAAATTTTGTAAGCCATGACAACTTCGTAGGCCCTAGGCACTGTGCCTACTGGATAGGATGACCCTGAGGCTGCCTAATGTTTTATCAGGCATCAAGGAAGCAATACATTGACAGAGACAGAGGTAGAATTAGAGACAGAGGCAGAGACAGAGACAGAGACAGACAGTGTTCATTTGCATTGTGTTTAATACATACTCACGCATTGCACGTACATTCCTCCATACGCATATTACATGATTGCGCACAAGTGTTCACGCCACATACATGCATATACAGTTATACAGTGTATTATACTATTTCATACAATTACTTTAAACATCTGTCAAAAATGCAATTTCCCTTGTTTGCACTCTGGCAGTGCTAGTCCAAAGCCTGGATAAAGGAGTAGGGCGACGCTAATGTTCGTTGTTATCACACAATGTCGTTAAACTGAAATTGCCACTACAACTATGAAAAAAATGTTCCAGTGAATCTATGAAGTTCCTAGATGTGAAAGTTTAAGACACGGGGTCTAATACAGGGCCTATATTATACAATTTATGTACCTAAATAATGTCTACTCTGACATGCATCTATTTAATGAATAATAGGCATGTATACTTATATTATGTAATGTAGGCCTAAGCTAACATTTCATTAGTTCCTTCAAGATATCCACTTAGAGGCGCTCTCTGGGCAACTCACTATAGTGTCAAATGTTGTCACAGTCGTTTATGTTACACCCGTTAACAAAACTATTAATTACACGCAGGACGAATCACCAGTGGTGTGCTCACGCTCACCCGTGGTACCACCCAATGGATTCACGTTGACAAATGACAGATGGAATAAATGTTCGGAGTTTCTGGGCCAACTTACGTCGATAGGGTAGAGCGACGACGGATGACAGCATCCGCAGAGACGACGACGCTGTCCACGAACGTCCATCAATGGTCCGGCTATCCGTCGAGGCACAAGGAGGACGCGGAAAAGGCAGTCTTCCTGGGTGATTGATTGATTAATTCAATGACCACCAGTGCACATGACTAACGGTCGACGTAACTCCAATGGCCCGCGTCGGAACAGGCGGAGTGCACTGTCCGTATAGCCAAGGAGCCCATGATATGACGCAGAATACGAATCAGGGGATTGGGCAGGATGCAGCCACGTGGGTCAAGAAAAAATCCTTTTAATGTATAAAATCTTTGACAAAACTGACGATTAAGTTTGGTGCGCAAATCTAGCACCAGAATTTCAACGGAGAACTCAAACATGTTTGAAGTTATTGAAAAATCTACATCTAGATGAAAATATCCGTCAAAATTGCACATAGTCGACCAGTCGACCAACACATAATCATAATCGTAATAGTAATCTCTAAATTTCTAAATGCCGTTTGAAAGCCAAGCGCAAGGCACCATTTATACACAACCAATGACATGCTCAAAGTATGTATGTATGTATGTATGTATGTATGTATGTATATATGTATGTATGTATGTATGTATGTATGTATGTATGTATGTATGTATGTATGTATGTATGTATGTATGTATGTATCCTACATATTGTGGGTCTTATAAGTTCTCGGACTATGGTGCATAATTATTTGAAACCTGAAGGCGTCTATGATTTAAACCTTGTATATCGATCCCTGGTTTAGACTCCACAAAATCAGACACTGCCCATAAACTGATCATAGGTTTCTGCTTTTACTGCTCTCTTGGCCTGTATACCTGCAACCATATATGTTTTCGTGGAAAACTCAAGCCCCATCACCGCATTATTATGTGCGGTTTTTCAAGAGCAGTAGCCTTCAGGCACAGCTGGTGATTATTTGGAAAGAATGCATCAAAACAGTAGATAAGCATGTATCAGGAGAAGATAACTATACGGGGCACGCAAGGGCAGCACGGACTGGAGTGTATTTAGTCATTTACCGAAAGAGAAAACTACACAAAAACTGTTTTGTGCGCCAAAGTTCTGCTTTGAATGTAAGAATTGAGAGGAAAAGAGAGTCACGGAATAGGTAACGGTCAGGAAAGTGGTTCACTCGAGTACTTTAAGTTCGATTAAAGATAGAAACCTCGAAGCAGCGCGCGGTATAATAAATGGCGAGGAATCAATTAAATCGCCAAACATGTTTGTCACTGGATCCGCCACAATACCTGTCTATGCGCTAGAGAAACACAATGGAAGACCTACCACTTTAGAAATCAAACGGTAATCTGACCAGATTAACCTCTATATTCATTCGGTCATTCATTTATTCGTTCATTCGTTCGGTCGTTCGCTCGCTTATTACTATAATTTATGCATAGCGCCTCTTTAAGGCGACTGTACTCAGAGGCGATCCCAAGCTCAGCGTGGCGAAATAAAGCTGTCTTAAGACGAGAGATGAATGCCTGTGAGACGGTTCTAGGAAGACAGCGGAGCGTCAGAGGGAGACCATTCTAAATCGAGGCCATTCCAAATCGAGGGGCCTACTACTGCCTGGTGGAGGCACAAGTGTGAGGAACATAGCGGAGACATAGCGGCTGTCTTGAGGAACGTATTATCGGCATTAGAACAACTCTGTGCACAGAAATCAGAGATTCCAATCCATATAGTCAACCGTAGGGGGCCATACCGGAAGCGAATCTCTTCCTCAGCTCCACACGCCAATTTGTTATTTATTACTGACTGAGTAAGAGGTGGAAGACGAACAGTGTATCAACAAGAACAAAACTGAAATCATAAATGGCATTTGTCACTACGGTATCGATGTATGGATCTGAGTGATGTAACCTGCGGAAGGAGGATGAAGGAGGGACCAAATGGGGGAGATGAGCTGGCTTAGAAGAATAGCGGGGAGGATCAGATGGGGCAGAGCTCGCAATGAGGTAACCTGGGTGGCGTTGGGACAGAGCAGACAACTATAGACAAGTTCAGAAAAAAGAAGACTGACTTTTTAATGGCCATGTAACACGAATGGAATACAAGACGCTACCAGCAAGGGCAGTATGTTGCCATGTGGAGGGAACACGGAGTTGAGGAAAACAGACAAAGACACGGATGGAAAAAGTGAAACAAGATATGAGAAAGAAAATAGCGTGGACATGAGAACAGCTCTTGATACAATCAGAGACAGACAGAAATGGAGCCATCGTGTAAAAACTTCATCGTCGGCACGCACCAGACGGAAGAGAGAGAGAGAGAGAGAGAGAGAGAGAGAGAGAGAGAGAGAGAGAGAGAGAGAGAGAGAGAGAGCGAGAGAGAGAGAGACTGTACACGCCGTTCTCCCCCACATTGGTCTTTAAAGGCGTTTCTGGTCCATAGGGCCTACATACTCCCTTCAATAGGATCGCTGAAGGTCGACCGTTTATCTAAAGAAGTGCACGAGCAATCGGCCTATCGCAATAGGCCTACCTGTGGCCTACTCAGCGATATCAGTAGCGTATCGGCGACCCATTGAAGAGGCAAATCATACTTCGATACATCACCGAACAAGCGTTTTCTGAGTGCTCCTAATACGTTGTGCACCTCAACCTTGTCACTTTGTCTGATTCGTGCTGTGCCCTGTAAGAAAGCACTTGACCAGAGCCAGAAATTGGTCCATTATCACTTATATATATATATATATATGTATTATGTAATGTAGAATTGTAGACGAAAGTCTCATCCATATTTCTCCATTGTAAGCATTTCATTTTTACAAGCAACGAAGCTTGCATTTTCCATTTATAATTATCAATAAATTAGTCAATCAGTCAATCAGTCAACCAGTCAATCAATTAGTGTGTACTTAACATAGCGCCCCTTCAAGATATCTACTCAGAGGCGCTCCCGGTCTCGCTATGTATACATACGGCTGAAAATTCGGATTTCAATGAAGCGCAAAATGCAGGCAAGGAATTTCTAGACCGAAGGCGTAGCTCTTAATGAAGCACATCATGAGTAATGTATAGTATTGCATACAAATTCTTTATGTATATATTCTATGTATATATATAATACACAGCATATATATATATATGCTGTGTATTTTAAGGTGTGTGACTGATGATTAATGACTGTTTAATCGAAGGAGCCGCTGCATGTCGTCATGGAAGAAGCGAACAGCCAAGGAAGACACCTTTCAAAATCCTCATTGACTACCTAAGCTTCAAAAATTAACCTGTTGTTATTATCACTAAGCATTCATTGAGCGCCACTATCGATTGATTGATCACCAATCGATGTCGCCAATGGTTTGTTCAAGGACCCCAGTAATCGTTTATCAATGGTTGGTTAAGGTTATGGCTATGCTTATGGTTTTGACTATCGTTATGGCCTGCGTTGTGTATAATTCAGTCTGTCATGCATGGTCATGGTCATGGCTATATGGCTATAGTCATGCCCATCACTGTTATGGTTACGGTTGTGGCTATGGTCATGGTTCGGGTCACAGATGAGACTCAAGCCCGTCTTAAGACGAGCACTCTAACAAATCAGTTACCGTGTCCGTTTCAGAACCTGTGTTCGTCTTCATCAGAGCTACAGAGGCAGATGATTGTGCAGCAGGTCCTGGAAATCGTCAGCTGATGAAAGAACAGTTGCATACGAACGATGTAAGGAGCGAAAGAGAGACAGAGACACACACAGACACACACACACAGACATGGACATAGACAGAGAGAAACATAAACAGAGACAGAGCCAGATACAGATACACACAGACAGAGCGAACCTGCGAGAGACAGGGAGAGAGAGAGAGAAAGAGAGAGAGAGAGAAAGTGAAAGACAGACAGACAGAGTAAGAGAGAGAGATAGGGACAGAGACATAGAGACAGAGACAGAGACAGAGACACACAGAAGTGACACGCAGACAGAGAGGACCTGCGGGAGACAGGAGTGAGTGAGTGAGAGAGAGTGAGAGAGAGTGAGTGCGACAGAGAGAGAGAGAGTGTGTGTGAGAGAGAGAGAGAGAGAGAGAGAGAGAGAGAGAGAGAGAGAGAGAGAGGGAGAGAGAGAGAGAGAGAGAGAGAGCCTGCGCTCGACAGACACATTGGGAAAGCATCCATCTGGTATGTATACTGCGCTTCCGGTACTAAAGACGATATCCACTGCAATCAGACAGGGTATCCAGGTCGTCGCATGTCTTGGCTCCATCCTACGCCAGAGGATCAATGGTTCATCTGCATACAGTCAATGTCTTAATTGAATTGATTCTACTGATAAAGACGCCTTTGAACTAGTTAGACTCTGGCAATCTTCAAAGGATCACACTTCAAACGATGTTGTGCATTGCAGTACATCCCTCTAATTTAATATTTGGTTTCTATAGCGCCGATATAAAAATTATGATGCCAACGAAGCAGTCGATGGTGGCTCAGGAATTAAATAGTTCTCATAAGTACAATTTTTCAGTCCTCTGATTACCGTTTCGTTTTCTTTCATGATGCTATTTACCGTAGTACCAAAAATTAATATTTACCGTATGATACATGTACGTCCTTTACCATAATATATTGAAGGTTCGGTTGGGATAAACCTGCGTTCTGCGTGAACACAAATATCATATCCAACTGAACTATGAAGGCCTATTTAATATCGATTGACAGTCGTACTAGTATTGTTAAGACAGAGGATGGTCTCGGACATTAGGCCTATAATTATAAAAAGCTCGCCTTATAAACACCTCATTACTTGTTTATGGGTGCTGTTATATAACGTATTTCAGAACGGCGACTGCCATTAATTTTAAGGAAAACCAACAGATGGTTTGGTGGCTGGGACTGTGGAACAGGTGTTGGGTATTTGGTTTCGCGTTTGACACTAGTCGTGTCTGGTATTTGCGAGTTTCCACAGTTCCGGCATGTTACTTAAGTCTAGTTAAGATCGCTAGCTTATTTTCTGGTCTCGGTTCCATGTCTGGAATCGAGCTGCCCTGCTCGTGGTTAAGGCGTTAGGCGTCAGGACTAACGTGAATGTGAGACCATTGTACAATGCACAGGTTGTGTATTGTTGTTCTTCTGGAGATTTAATATACTTTGCATTTATCAAAACATATTTCTTGCGTGTTTCATAGTAGGACCTTAACATCTTCTAGGCCATAATACGTCATTTACTGTGTAATACGTCATTTACCATATAATACGTCATTTACCATATAATACGCCATTTACCGTGTAATACGTCGCTGTGGGCACAATTCGCTGATGAACTTTTGTTGAAAATGCCAAAGCTGACAGACACGTAGAACCTATTCGCCATCGTCGGTTGTCCCCCGCATTGCCTTCTGGGAGCTAATTAGAGGTTGTTTCATCTCTGCAATATCCAGCGACAGCCAAGCTATTGGCATCATTTTCTGAACAATAAAGTCAATCGTAATCGTAATCTCCAAAGTCTCCCTCAAAAGCCATGCGCATAGCACCAGCTTATTAACGAGCGCTGAATCAAACAATTGATCCTCTTTCCTTGGCATTCGTTGAGTTTTACAACCAAGTGATTGATCTTTTGTTCTGGTCATATCGCGAGTTTGAAAGCTAAGTTACCCTTTTGTAATTTATACGACTGTCTATCGACGATCCATGGTATATATATATATATATATATATGCGCTGCTTATTGCGTCACTGAAGTAACCGTTTTATACCACAAAAACTCCCATATGTCGGTCTTGTCTTCTGGAATAATTTGCCTAGTAAGCTGCGGCGTGACCTCCCATGTCTATCTCTTCCTCTTTTCGGAACCCGTCCGTTTGATCGCGACGATCCCAAGTTGCCATGGCAATGATGGTGTTGTCATGGGGTTCCTATCGGAGTGGAGCTATAAAATCTATATTTACGAGCCTTAAGAACGCAAGGTGATTTATTCTCAAAACATTCGCGGCGATAGCAATAACTTCAAAGTGTGCTACGGCTTTGTAAAGTACATAATAGATTTCGAGCATAAGTCAATTATTCTGCAATATCTTATAAATGCCGCGTTCCAAACGGTCACATAAATTTACTCGCATAGTGTCTTTTAATAGGACGTGCGCTTTGAGAGTTCAGTATGCAGCGTATATAGGCCTAATTTTGTCTGCCTCTGAGGTCTCCCTTTCCTTGCCTCCCTTTCCGGGTCCGGACATCTTTTCTTCTGCTTTGTATGCGTGCAAGAAAACGATCCACGGAACATACAGAACATGCGAAAACCGTCATACACAAGACCATGGGCAAACTTACACGATTAATGTTTATTTCCGAGATGCGAGGAGGACTCTAAAGTCGCATAAATATTTTGAATCGTGCTCAATGGTTACAGATAATTATAGTTTATTTTCTACAATGCAGACCTTGAACGATAGAAATGCACATCTGTGGCGTTTACTTCAGTGTTACCGTCGTCTCTGAATTTATCCAAACGCCGATTTTAATGTGTGGGTTATATGGGTAAATAATTTTAGAGATTTGCTATGGCTCCGGACAAAGAGTTCTGAGCTTTTAGGCGTTTCATCATGTTTGGCTTACTGATACCAAGAAGAAGGACGTTACAGTGAGCAAGGCTGAATGAGTTTGGAAGTTACGTGTTGCGTTTGTCAGAGATACCATGTGCCTGCAGTAGTTGCAGTTTAACGACAATGTGTGACAACAAGGATCATTAGCGTCGCCCTCCTTCTTTATCCAGGCTTGGGACTGGCACTGTCAGGGTGCAAACAGTAGTGTAGTTTCCTCCATAGCTTATACCTGCCAAAACATATAGGTGTCTATAGGCATTGCACAATACAAAGCAAATGCAATTTGATATCGCCCTTAGAATTAGAATAATTGTGCTTTGAATTGGTTCTAAAGCGCACACGCCTCGACGGAGTAATTGCAGTTATATTGGAGAGCAATTGTTCGCGAAGGACTTGCTCAATATCCCTACACACTTCGACTCCTCGGACGAGGATCGAACCCGCACTCTCCGCTTTACACTGCAGGCCGATCACTCAGAGTACGTGGTTCGTTTTAAGAGCGCTCGCTTTTCGGCCGAGATTATCGCAGCTATGCATATTCAACGAATTTCTGGATGAATTGGGCGGAAAATAAGCTCTACGTATAGTCACCTAATAATGGCATAATCAATCACAATGCTAGGCTCTATATATTTATACAAAAATTTTTATCCTGTAATTTGTATATGTTGTTCTGTCACTGCTAAGTGTAAATATTATATATATATATATATATATATATATATATGATGGAACAAACCTGACAGAGGAGTCAGAAAATCGGCTGTGCAGTTGGTGAAGGGTTCGGCTGGAGGAGAAGTGGAGGAGTAATTGGAGGAGGAAGAGTGGAAGGAAAAGGATGATGATTCGGAGGATGCGGAGGATGCGGAGGATGCGGAGGCAGATACTGTGAAATAGGATGAGCAATGACAGCGACTTTGATTCTCACAGTCATCATTCGACTAAGAGACAGAAAAAGCCTGTGAAATGGTAAATCAAAGTGGCATATATATATATGTATATAAATGTATATATGTATATATATGTATACATATATATATAAAAGCATTAATAATACTGGAAGAGTTTATAGGAAAAAGATTGCATTGATCTATTTACACATAATTAATTATGCGAGCGTTTAGGTGAGTGTGTGTGTGTGTGTGTGTTTGCGTGAGCGAGCGAGCGTGATTTCTCCTTTGATAGGCCATGTGGTATACATGAAATAGGGTTCCCATTGCAACTGATGCTCACATGGTTGACTCAGTTGCTGTATTGCAGCTTTAAGACCGTATATTCTTCGCTGGGGTTGATTCTGTAGCGCCTGTGATTAGAAGCTTTTAAAAGACGGTATCTAAATTTCTGTGATTAATGTATGAATGACTGAACGAAGGAATGGATGAATGGAAGAAAGGATTATTGGATGAGCGTTTAAATGGATAAATGAATGAATGAACGAATGGATGAGTGGATAAATGCATGAATGGATGATTGGCCGAATGGATGAATGACTGAATGAACGAACGAATGAATGAATCGCGTAGTTAATAAAGAATCGGAGTGGTCGTTTGTTGTACGCTATCTGCGATTGACTTCTGGTTGAATTTATCAACAATGTAAAACGAGCAGCTGTTTTTTTCTAGCTTATGCTTAGACTGAATTTCATGGTTGCTATTCCCGTTCTACCATTTTCTTGCCTGTCTTTCGAGCAATCGCTCTATATCGTTCGGTGGACTTGACTGGTGTATTTGACTATTTGTGTTTCTACGCAAACCTCTTTCGTCACCGATTGTTGGTCGATAATGTCTTTCTCGCTGTTGTAGACCTACGCATGTATCGTGTCTCGTTGCCACCGTCTACTTGACAAGCTCTTATTCCTATGTGTGTATGGGTGTATTGTATGCATGTGTGTATGGGTGTATGTGTGCATGTGTGTATGGGTGTATGTGTGCATGTGTGTATGTGTGTATGTATGTATGTATGTATGTATGTATGTATGTATGTATGTATGTATGTATGTATGTATGTATGTATGTATGTATGTATGTATGTATGTATGTATGTATGTATGTATGTATGTATGTATGTATGTATGTATGTATGTATGTATGTATGTATGTATGTATGTATGTATGTATGTATGTATGTATGTATGTATGTATGTATGTATGTATGTATGTATGTATGTATGTATGTATGTATGTATGTATGTATGTATGTATGTATGTATGTATGTATGTATGTATGTATGTATGTATGTATGTATGTATGTATGTATGTATGTATGTATGTATGTATGTATGTATGTATGTATGAATGCATGCATATGAACATTTATATAGCGCCCTACAAGAACCTCATGAGGGCGTTTGTGTGAATTATACGTTGACTTGTAAATAGCTCGATAACTGAATTGGTCATGTCTCATCCAAACGTTGGCGCGCACGCCTCTGGACAATTTATATCTAAATAGATCTAAACTATATATTTTATGTTTATTGATATATTATACATATCTTGATATATAGATGTACATTGATATATACATATAAACATATATATAAATTGAATATATATATACACACATAAGAACATAGACGAATTGGTTTCACTATGTATTATAGTCTAGTAGCTACCATGCGTTCATTAAAAGGCGACTTACTTAATGCTGTGTTTACATATACATATATATATACATATATACACATATATGTATATATATACATATATATACACACACATATATATATATACACATATTTGTGTATATATATACATATATATACACATATATGTGTATATATATGTACTACAAAACAGTAATTAGATGACGGGAACAAACGAAGCAAAGCCACAAATTATCAGACTGACAAATGGAGGTAGCGAACCTATAGGATCGAAGGTCAGACTAGTTGTTATTAGCGGTGGAACGGACTGGAGTGAGACAGGGAGTCAACAAAGCAGAGGAACAGAGAGAGAGAGAGAGAGAGAGAGAGAGAGAGAGAAAGAGAATGAGAGAATGAGAGAACGAGAGAGAGAACGAGAGAGAGAGAGAGAGAAAACAAAGAGTGACAGAGAGAGCGAGTGAGACAAAGAGATAGAGAGAGACAGAGAGATAGAGGGGGAAAGAGAGAGAGAGAGAACAACCATGGGCTCATGGTCCGTAGGTGTCTGATGCCTTTCTGGTAACATCTGTCCATATGTCTTTGTTCATTGCCGCGTGGCTCAATTCTACGCCATTCTTCAATGTCATCTGTCCATTCCCTGTGTGGTCTTCCGCTTTTATTTATCCCATCCATTATTCCAAAAACTAGTTTCGAAGTTTTCTATCCTCTTTTATTCTGCATTCTGTCCAATATGTCAAAAAAACTTAGCTCTCTCTGGATCACGCTTTACATGAGGTTTTCTGTCAAGTCAATTCTTCTGTACAGTTCATCATTACTGACCTTCTGAGTCCATCATATTCTAAGTATCATGCAGTAGCATTTTCTTTCACATGCGAGCAACTTCTTTTGTGAGTCCTTTATTGGCATCCAGGTCTCACATTCATACATCATGCTGTAGAAGACCATGTTTTCAGTGCTTTCAATTTAACCCCTAGAGTAATTGCCTTGCTATTCCAATAGCCTATGTATACGATAATATTATATGCAAAGGTTATATGCTTGTATATATAAATATACATATAGGCATACATTTAATAATCGGCGTATATACTGCATACGTAAACTGAATATATATATATATATATATATAATATGTATTCAATGTAATGAGTATTTGAGCCGCATATAGCAATTCTCTGACAGCTGGAAGCCACGGTTGGAAGTCGTTGTATTGGTAACCAGACCGATACATTCAACACACGGTGTAGCTTGAAAAGGTCAGTAGATGAAGTTAATCGAGAAAGGACGATATTAAGAAACGTTTCCGCTCAAATGATATGGTTGACGCTTTCGATTTCAATAATAGGGAAAGGTTGAATAACAAAGTTGTTACCGGAATGGGAAAAATCGGCGGATTTATGAAAAGAAACGATTGAGCCCTAATGTTACACAACTGAGAACTCAAGAGCTGATGGCGGTGCTCATAGAACGAGAATCTATGACTCGACGATGATTTTATATCAGCATGTCAGGGCTGCAAACATGTTCGTTTTTTGGTTATTTGTTTTTTGGCATTTTACAAAAACCTATTAAAAAAGGCAATTTTTTGGTTTTTTGGATTTTTCAAAATATATATTTTTTAAATTTACTAATATTACTATTTTATTACTAATTGTGTGTTATTCAGTCCGAAATCAAGCTAAATTAACTATAAAACAAGTTGGAGCTCTTTTTCATGCTGTGTTTGATGCTTTTTATAACAAAACTGTTTTTACAAGATCCAAAGGAAAACTAAAAACCAAAAACCAAATAAAACCAAAAAACCAACTTTTGATTTTAAAAATCTTGGTTTTTTGCACCCCTGGCAAATATTCATGAATATTAGGCATTTTAATATTCGTAAATATTCGTTGCTTATGTTTGTTCACAAATTGAAGTAAGTTTTAAGTCGTAAATTATAATAGTTTGCAATTGACAACGGTAAAAATGAGACAATCAATGGTTAAGCCTATAATCAGCGCATAATTGTTGCACCGAATTCTATACAATTATTCAACAGTGTTATCTTCGCTTAAATGTTTTAAAATAGGGCCTACTAAAGACATAGACATAGGCCTACATACAGAAAGATAGAAACACAGACAGTTCAGACGTGTACAGAAAGACAGACACACGCATAGGGAGACAGATACATTGACAGACATTTCAGACACACAGGCAGAGAGACAAACAACATGACGCAGACAGACAGGCATATCGATAGATAGACAGTCAGACAAGGCAATATGCCAGTATAGCTACAGGATTCGCGTACCAAGCGACGCCGCATTCATGACCGCAACAGATGAAAATGAAGTAGGAAACTTAGACACGTTTTCTCAGCACAGCTTTTTCTCTGCAGTGACGTAACCAGTGCTTAAGAGGAATTTATGTTGTTAACGCATCCGGTTGAGACAGAGTGAAGTTTTATGTACCGTCTCCCTACAAGTGATTGCTTTCTTTGCTGAAATAAAAAGTGCATAAACATTCTGCAATTTCAGCTTCAATTTCTTAAATTTGCAGCTTATGAGAAAACAATAAAAAGTTTAGTAACTGACGAGTTCTCCCATTTCTCCATATTGGACGCCTACATATTTATTATACAGAGCCATCTGTATGTATTCATATAGCCTATATATTTATGCATAATATTATATATATACGTATATACATAAATACCTATGTAGCCTATGTATATGCAGATATATTTGTATATAAATATATGCGCTAATAAACAGTTATATTCATGTATATATATAATTATATATTCATATATGTATATGCATCAGTAAAAGTCATAGTCATATATATATTCATGCATATGTATGAATATATATATGTATATATATATAATGTATCTTGACTCAAGGTATTTAGGGCCTAATTAGGCTGATGTGCAATGTCGTCGATGGTGGTCAATTACTGGACGCAGACTAATTAGAAGTAACTCGACCGAAAGTTAATTATCTGGACTTCGGCTCGACGTGTTCTGTCGCCTGTTCAGTCAGTTGCCGGCGGTGACTTAGACGAAAGCATTCCAAAAGAATGGTCTCTGGCCCTATTCTTAACTACATTTATTCTTAATTCTCTTCTACGTGTATAAGATGTGATCGCATGTAGACATGCGAATCACACAGTATGCCACATGCGCCGACGCCATTATTATGTGCGTAGAAATAGGACCATACATACTTTTATGTTCCTGCATGTATTTGTATATTCGTGTTCTATTTTTAGTCATTACAGACTGTAGATGCATTTGGTAAGCTTACACAGCAAGCTATGACCTTAATTAAGCCGCTTTCTCAGCAACCGTGGATCGGATTACCGTGCACGCGATAAATTAAGTTATTCCCTTCTCCTCGCCTTCTTTTCTTCTACTTTTTCTTCTTCTTAGTTTGACCGCTTGGTTTCCAATTCGTCAGCCTCATCTTCGATTGTCTGCAACGTCGTCGTCGTCTTCTTCTTCTACTTGTTTCCTTGTTCCTATCCTACCCGTCATTTTCCGATTTCTTTATTTCGTCATGTCACAATAATCTTCTATTCGAGTCCTTTTGACCTTTTGATGTCTCTCCTAATCACTATCTTCATTCTTCTTCTTTCTTTCTCTTATTCATCGTTTTTGTCTTCATATATGCGACCAAGCTTCATTGTGCCTTCCTCCGTCTCCTATTCCTCCAGTTCCTCTTACTTCTCTTGTATCTGCAGTCGTCAGCACATAAAAACTTCTTCCCACATAATCCATCAGGACAATTCCTTCCTACCCCGTTCTCCTTTCCTCCACTTTCTCTTTTCCCCTCTTTTACTCGCCCACCTCTTCTCTCTTATTCCTACTCTTCATCAGTTTCCACCTCGTAAAATCTTATCAGTCTCCCTGCATGTCTTTCCCATTCTTTCTCCCACCTTCCATCCGATCTGACCTGCTGCTTCCATGTCCATTTCGCAATTGATGTCTCGGTCGGGACAGGCGAGACGACAGCCATCTGATTATTAGCCGTTGATGGCCGACAGCAGAAATTGTTCCCCTCTCCCTCATCTCTTCCCTTCTTCCCCAAACCCCATCTCTGTCCTTCTTCCTCTCCCTTCCTCCCTACTTGTCGCTCTCCCTGTTTCCGGCGTCCCACCACTCGACGATCCACGTCCGCGACCACCGACACACTCCCTGCCACCGGCTTCCGAAAGCGATCCTGACAAATCGCTTCGATATCACAAGGAAGAGAGAATAGAAAATCATCTATCTTATACTAAAACAAGGACTGTCGCGCTCTCCAGTCTCCAGTCAGTCGTCGCTGAAAGCGTCAGGCCAAAATGTAACCAGCCATTTCTCATCGGCTTTCAAACGATGTGTACATTAAAAATCGTGATCATCAACTAAATGAGAAGATATTGGCAACGGAAAAACTTATCTAATTATTGTTAGGAAATTAACTGTCTTCATTGAAGATTCGTAATTTGTCTATTAACGTAGCCTACATCAATTGGTTCGTTAATTTGCAATAAGCGGTTTCAAAGAACAGTATTTCTATACAAGGGAGCAGATATCCCTGAGTTTTCATCGCAGTAGTAGGCCGATCTGATCGTTAAGAATATGTATGCGTTCAAGTGTATAGACCTACACCTTCGTTATTCATGTAGAACCTTATCATTTCCGCAGTATTTATTCTGACGAAAGAACAATATAGGAATAATTCATATTCGAGTTCTTATATGGAACTCAATGCAGAATAGTTGGCGGTAATAGCCTAATTTGCGTGGACAGCATAATAATATTTCTTCATTGACGCTGGTTCATAGGCTGAGACCGCGTATATGCCTATGGATTTCTCTTTTCATCTGTAGGTCCTGCTTTGGGGATCTTCAATCCAATCACCAGATGGTATAAATCTGGATAGAGTCACGCGACCCATTAGTGAAGCTAAACGCTGCATTCTCTTCTTTCATGCAGAAAGCTGTATCGTGTTCACACAGTCTAAACACACATTCGAGCGACATAAAGATTCGTTCGCTAGGGATTCGGTCCTCCGTATAATTCGGCCATTTACGGCTGATGCGTGGGTTTCCGAAAATTCCAAGGCAATCACAGTGAAGAAACTTACGCAAATACATGTAAAATATAATATAATGGGACTTAGTGGCGTAGTGGTTTGTTCTGTGCCTTGTGATTGGAAGGTGGCTGGTTCAATTTTATATCTGGCCACAGCGTAGCGACCCCGGACAAGTTGCTCACTCACAATTGTCTGCGAGAAAGACAACGGGAAGCCACCTCACTCATCTCGTTCTCGGGTGGCATGAAAGCCAATGAACCTGCCTTCGAGCAAAGAACTCATCAATCATCATGCATTTTATACATATATTTACCACGTTTTCATTTGTAATGTCAATAATTTTGCGTTATGTAGGCTATGTCAGTGAAGCATTTATTAATACGCCACCTGTGCCAATCGACTGAGCGAAGAGTCGTATATCTGATGTAGTTCAAGAGGAAATTGACTCCATGCACCTTGAATTATTACGTAAAAGACTGAACTATTGGTACATTTCACGTCCGCAGTCGTGCATTAGACAATAACGACTCCTCTTCTTTGTATCTCTTTTTCTTCTCCTCTCTTCTCTTTTCTTCTGCTCTGTATTGCTCTCTTCTCCTATCTTCTCTTCTCCCCTCTTCTCTTCTGTTTTCTTCTCTTCTCTCGTCTGTCACGTATGCGCCGACGATGAGGTTATTAATAGGTTGCTCAATTTATTTCTGTCTCTGCAACCTAGGGCGGTTTTCATGTCCGTGTCTTTATCTGAAACATCCTGTCTCATATTTTCCATGTCTTTGTCTGATTTCTCTGACTTCGGAGGTTCCATCCATGTGTCGATATAATGCCTTTGCTGGAAATTTCCTGTTTTCCATTCTTACAACAAAACCTTTCCAGGAACTGTTTCATTAAATAAAAATCAGTATGTTTTTAATGATCACAGCAGAAGAGCATGTCAGTGAAATGCATACATTGATAGTTACCTATAGCCCAGACTCAATTGATCGTCAAACCACCTTCACATTCTTGACAAAAAAGCAAAGAGAGATAAAGAGACAGCGATCGAGACAGAGTCAGATTCAGAAAGAGAGAGAGAGAGAGAGAGAGAGAGAGAGAGAGAGAGAGAGAGAAAGAGAGAGAGAGAGAGAAAGAGAAAATGTATGAATGAATGATTTAATGAATGAATGGATGGATGAATAAAAGAGAGACAGAGAACGTCAGTGACCTGTTTGTTGAAAGGCTAGATTATATAAGTGGCTTTTGTAACTGAAATCGTGACCTTGGGTTTCTTCCGCTGATCTTCGAGTTTCATCTGCCATCCTTCTTGTAGCTTTCTTCTAGAACCTTCGATTTCTTCTATTTACCTTCGGACTTCTTCTGCCAACTTCGGAATTCTTTTGCTAACCTTCGGATTTCTTTTGCCAACCTTCGAATTTTTCTATAGTAACCAAAAAAGCTGGATCGTGGAAATCAGCTCAAACTCACAGGCGACCAGTCAACACCAGATTCGTTTAAGTTCAGTTCCAAGCTCAGCGGTGAAGGCCGATCCGATAGACAGACAAGCAGATGACTGCGGATTCTGATGCACTTTCTATGCTATAGTAATCGTAATCTCCAAAAAAGAGCCACTTGAAAGCCTAGTGCAGGGCACCAGCTTATTCACGAGCGCTACTATTGCTAATTTTTACTTGTCAATGCGTTTACAATGCGATGTCGTGGGGGTACCGTGGGTATTTTTGGCTGTTGGGTCGCGACATATCGATGATATCTTCCCTGCCCATCGATTCTGTTTTGATTTAGCGCCTGTGAATCCCGCGACCTCGCTTTTGTGAACGCTGTAGAAATGTTGACATTACGATTATGATAGTCGACCCTTTAAAAGTGCATATTTGGAGTAGGCCTATGCGACTGACAGAATAGGCCTATAGTTTACTCAATGTTGATAATTAGTAAAAGGTGCTTAGCGCGGATTAACCTATTATTCATAGTTTACAGATCAAGTTTTGCAGAGTAAAGTAGAGGAGCCAAGACTTATACTGCATATTGGACTGGAAAGTCTCTATGCAACGTCGATTCACTAGTTTTTGGGCGATAATCATGAACAAGGAATTTTAAAATCTTGGTGACGTAACAAGCTGATTAATTAACTTTTAGTTATGAAGTTAAATTGGGAGACAACTATAATTTAGGCATGATTTAAAAAAACGTTGGAAGTTTAAAACATCATCTTTTCAATTGGGACCTAGAAGCAAAATGTTAGATTGTGGCGAAATCAATATGTTTGAGAGAAAAAGGCGCACACTAATATTTCACGAGTGACCATTCATTCCTCTAACGCATATTTCATTAGTGGATGAAATTGCCCTCAGAGCATGGTTGAAAGATATACACTGCACCTTGAGTCGACGTTTCAGGAATTCATTTGTAAATTGACACTACGACTAAACACTTCTATAGCGCCGCCATAATTACGCAAAGGACACATCAACCGACGGCACACATATATGATTTCTGTGGGGTTAATTTACTACATTATATAGGCTACGCACACACACACACACACACACACACACACACACATACACACACAAGCACGCACGCACACACACACACATATATATATATAAATATTATAGCGTATACCTGTAATTATATTTGGTCATCTTATATAACGTATACTTCAAAAAATGTCGCATATGTATAATTATTATATATCTTTATTTTGATCGTAAATGAATATTCGGATGCAAATGAAAGACAGATAGAAAGAAAGAAACCGCCGGACAGACAGACACACAGACAAGTGGTCAGAAGCAGACAATCTATGCGTCTTTAGCGTGAAGGCGATGAAACATCGATCATCACATTACTCATCGTCATCGCTCAAAAGACACATTTGTCACCGAGAAAAATCGAGAAATATTATCGACGTCCAATCAGAGCAGACGTCTCTCTATGTCCACAGCAGCAGATGGGAGGAACAGACGTTCACACACAATATATGGGTATTTAAGGGAAGAAAGAGATTGATGGAGGAATAAGGGGAAGAGACCGAGGGTCAGAGAAAGGAAAAGTACAGTGGAAGGAAGGAGAGATGAAAATAAGGATGGAGGCAGAGGGATGGAGGTACAGAGGGACCGAGGGACTAAGGGAGAGGAACGGAGGGACACAGAGAGAGAGAGAGAGAGAGAGAGAGAGAGAGAGAGAGAGAGAGAGAGAGAGAGAAGAACTGAGGGAGAGACGGAGAGACGGGGAGAGGGAGAGGGAGAGGGGACAGAGTGACAGAGGAAGAAGGGCATAGGGGCAGAGGGGCAGAGGGACAGAGGGACACAGAAAATGAGGGACAGAGGGACAGATGTACAGAGAGATAGAGGGAGAAGGGCAGAGGGACATAGGATAAGAGGGACAAAAAGACAGAGGAACAGATGGACACGAACACAAACACAGAGGTACAGAGGGAGAAGGACAGAGGAAAAGCGACAGAGATGAAACGCCAGAGGAAGAGGAGCAGACGGGAGGTTGCATGAAGTAGGGTCGAAATGAGAAAATGACGCGTGTTGTTCACTGCTGGGAAAAATCGTGTGACGCAATATGCAGTCAATGC
Organism: Bimastos eiseni; assembly: GCA_959347315.1. Taxonomy (NCBI): domain Eukaryota; kingdom Metazoa; phylum Annelida; class Clitellata; order Crassiclitellata; family Lumbricidae; genus Bimastos; species Bimastos eiseni. The sequence goes on from OY365818.1 coordinate 9,957,399, forward strand.
ATGATTGCATTCAGCACAGAGAACATAGCAGAAGAAATGGACTGACTGACGAACAGACAGAAGCAGTCGGACAGAAAGATGACTAAGTGGACGGACGGACGGACGGACAAGCATACGAACGGACTATTGGACGGGTGGAGGGACGTACATACGGACATGCAGGCAAAACAACAGACGAGCAGAGAGGAGACAGAAGGCAAACAGGCACAGACAAAGAGATAGACAGGCAGGCAGGAAGGAAGGCAGCTCCTGTAGCCTCCATACGCCCTATGTATAATGATCGCCTGTCTGTCATGGCCTGGACTTTTCAGTGCAGAGTAAATCTTCGTGATGTCACTGTCTCTGTTATGCTGCTGATGTTGCCAATAGCAGCATTTTTATACGACAGACCCATGCCATAAACAAGGCTTCCATGTTTACCACCAACAGTCTGAGAAACGAGTTGCTTCGTATGTAAAACGACCCATTTAAGGGGACAGAATATATAAGTCTACGACACCTCAACAAACGAAGAATCAAGGGAGACGCTCCCTCTGAAATCCTTTTCCAGGACCTAGACATTAGACAGCGCCTTTAATCTTATCAAATGCGTGGTACGGCATATACGGGTCCTCGACTAATAAACACGTCCCCCGTGTGATACGTTTACGGACTGGTAAACGAGTTATACGGATGCTAGAGTACCCCGTAAAGGAGACATAACTAAGCATCTTTATTAAACGAAGAATCTGCAGAAGGAAGACGTTCTGATATTTTCATGGAGTGTAGACATTTATATAGCGCATTTATTTCCTCTCAGATGCGTGCTGAGCAGCACTAGTATGAGATGATGTCGATTCTAGCTGTAATTACTGACCGCAATGACTCTATGCTGTAGTCCGTGGGACGATGAAACGGCGTGGGAGAGGATCGGGGATCCGCCCTCATATGCAGAGGCTAAGAAAATGAAATCGTGCCTAACTAGCTTAATAGATTAAACAGATTATGATTTGATCAACAGTGACACTTATCGCAATATATGCAAATCGTGCACCACAGGAGCAGGTGAAGAATAATAGACGTCTGCTGGTCACGTAGTAATTATATTATTTATGTCTATCCAGCTTCCGCTTAGACGTGATACTTTTCATCACTGCAACTTCATCTATTTAGGCAACCTTCCTTTGATCAATCCATCTTCTATTTAAGCATAGTCTTTTCCCATAAATTCAACACTTATTTAAGAAAGGATTCTTTGCGTCGATCCAACAAGGGACTATTCCATCTCCCTATACGCCCACGTCTGCGTGAATGTGTTATTCCACAACCGCAGATAATCTCAGTCTCGTCTCCTCAGCAGCTGGCATTTATAACACAGACTACTTCGACTGTTTCTGGTACAGCAGCGGACATCGCGCACTAGTCCCACCGCACGTTACTTACCACAATAACGTAAACATACCATACGCGCACGTTTAAAGTGTAATTTTAGTAGCACTAAACAAGTGAGTGATTAAATATGCTTAATTGATTGATTATATTTATTATTGTTTTATTATAATTGTGAGATGCTTTTTTAAAAGCAGGCGAATGTCGCAACTCACAATTTTGAAAAAATGACCAAAATGACACGAACGTAGAATTTCGTCGCCCAACTTTTATTTTTGGATGAAGTAGGCCTAATGACTTTGTTTTTCGAATTTGATTCAAACTCAAAGCACGTATAATTGATCCTTCTTGTAATTTTCGGCAGTTATCTCGAAATTATGAACCGCCTGACTTTGATAGAGCATCTTACATATGAGTATATATATAGCTGACAATAACAGGCTGGCAAGAGTAGGGTCTAGAATCAGAGCTATATGTACTAATTTGTCAATTGTGTCGGATTTAGTAGATTTAGCTGTGCATTCTGTTAAGCACTTAATTTTCGCCATGCATTGATGTCAGCGTACGCCAACGTACGGCATGATGACGTGCGCGTTCCGGAAGTGCATGTACGTTATGAATGAAATAGCGTGTGTTCTGCACGTACGGGTTACACGTTGATGGTGCGGATGTCATCCAACACCTCTAACCTCTCTTTGACAAGACACCAACGTCCAGCGATGTGACAATTGAGTGAAATCAGGAAGAAATATCAACGCTCAGAGATATCGATCACACGCCAAAGGTCTTTGGTTCTACGATGGTCGTAGAGTGGACTGTCACAGTGGAGAACGCTTCTGGCCATAGAGGAGAACACGTGACTGCGAAGGAAACGGCGGATGTCAGTCAATAAGACGGATGTTAATGCTTCAAAGGAAATGTGAATGTCAAAAATAGATGTCACGCGAGTCTGTCGTGTGGCGATAAGACACCGCCATTCACAGGAATAGGCGCATAGGGTTGGGGTTATGGCTATAGTCATGGCCATGGTTAAGGCTAGTGCAGGGTTTCAGAGTTAGGGTCATAGTTATGGTCAGGGTTAAGGCTACGGTTAGTTTAGGGCTTGGGTAAGGGACAAGGTTCGTGTACGGGTAAGGTCAGGGTCAATGTTAGTGTAGGATTAGAGCTAGGATTAGATTAGGACTAAGGTTGGGGTTGGGTTTAGGGTTTGGGCAAAGATAGGGTTAGGTCTACAGGGCTAGGTCTAGGAGTTAGGGTTTGTGCAGGGTTAGATTTTTGATAGGGTCATGCTGAGGGATAGACACAGTTGTATTGTATTTATAAGATATTTATCGTCTTCATGTAGACAGCGATGTTGCCAGAGGATTGTGTGTGTGGCAGCTTGATACCCGAACCCAATAAAGAAAAGGCAAAATAGTAAGGGTCGCATATTTTTTCATTACCGTCATTGATTATGAGTTAGACAAATTGATGCAGGTAATAAGAAACCGATTTGGTCTGACACGATTCTCGATATTTTATGACATTATAGGCTGCAATCAATGCAGACGATTCAAACAGCCTTGTAGGCTATAAATGTAGAGATCTGATATAATTTATATGATCACGTTCTTAAGCATTGTATGCAAATATGCAATTATGCCTGCATGTGTATGTGTGTCAGCAGGTGTGTATGTAAGTATGTACGCATGCAATGGTGTTTATTTAGGCGCAAGTGAACGTGTGTACGTATGCATGTATATGTGAATATGTGTGGCAATTTGTACAGCGCCCTTTCAAAGCACCCCAAGAGAGATAACTCTGACGTTTGATACTTTACGGAGTTCAGAAGTGGACATTTTGAAGTCGGGCAAGCATAGGAAGACACAAGTAGACAGGGAAAAGGCGCTATAAGATAAATCATACGCTTAGATGCAGTTTATGTATGTGTAAATATATGTATGTATGCATATGTGCCTATTTGTGTGTGTTCGTGTCGCAATGTATACACCAAATGTATTCAAAACGTATCGATAGGTATTATATTATTTAATGTCTGCAGGATAAACCATAAAGAATATAAACGCTCATATCATGCTGGCATATATATATATATTATAATATATACGCGAATGCATACTTGAAGATATATATGTATATATATATGTATATATATATATATAAGCGATATAGATGCGTGACATTAAGCAATGCAGGTCTAAGTTGTAAGAACGGTTGCTTTGATGTAAGAAAACGCTCATTAAGGCTGATGTGCCACAGATATCGACCACCTCTACGTGCATCGTTCGTCACTGCATTAGACTGTCGGGGCCTATAGGCCTACTTCTAGACCTGCGAAGTGTGTGTAGCTTATGCATACAATACAACTAAAATTTGATATTGCCCTTCTTAAAAACATGTTTTACTCAGAAGTGCACAAACGCATCTACAGCGCAACTGCGGCTGTAATGCAGAGCAATTAATGAGCAAATGAAAATGTTTTTGCGGAATTGTGATGGGACTAAGTCCACACAGATGCTGGATGAAATTTATTTTGTTTTGAGCAAGTAGAATTTTCAAGAAAAACACTGGCCTAACTTATTCAAAGCCTTGTGAAACTACAGAACACAAAATTGAACATATCTCTGAAACTAAAATTTGTTACGCGCTAAGGACTTGCTCAATGTCCCTACATAGTAACGCCTCGGACGAGGGTCGAACTCGTACACTCAGCGCACACTCAGCGCTACGGGCCGACCGCTCAAACCAATCGGCCACCGTGACATAGGCCTACATATTCTATATTTACTGCATATCAGTACAAGCACTGTGGAAACTGCTTATTTTGAGCAAGAATATAATTATATTTGTAGGCCTACTGCGTCCGAAAGATAGGGACAGGCCTACAATGGAAATTCGAAAATATCTATCCAATTTTTAGGATTCAAAAATCTTGTTAATCCTGACTTAATTATCAGAATTTTTTTAATTTATGGACGACTCGGGTAGAAAAGTAGACGTCATAGAAACGTCATTATATTAAAATTTAATGCCCTGGAGTAAATTACGCCAGGGCATTAAATTTTAATTTAATATGATCGGATATTTATTGGCGCTGCTATTGACCAATGGCATGAATGTTTTGAAGTTTGTGCTGAGGCCGAGGGCGAACACTTTGAACACACGTTGTAGTCTTTCAAATATAAAATGAAATTAAATTGATTTTCATAATTGATAAATGTCTTTCCTATGATGATCTGAATTTGTAGGATAACTGCGCCGTCCTCAGCACTCGAATTTTGGAGCAAATGACATCGCCATTACGTTATTATTGGACGACAAGGACTTTTGTGTTTTAATAATCATTAACTAATTATGTCAGGGTTAAAACGGGTTTGGAATAAAATAAAATCTATGAATATTCACTAGTTATGTTCATAGGCCCCTATTACCCTACAGGGACCCAATTTGCTCGGACACAATGTATATTTTCAAATACTATTGTTGCGATCGTGATTCATCGTTAGGCCTGTAGACTTATAGCCTAATACTCAATGCATACAAGGGTTGTAGCTTCAATCGATGTTAGATATTTTTATGGTCCTTGGCCTAGGCTATAGGCCTATGTAGGGCCTGCCTATAGATGTTCGCGTTGAAACCCCATTGGCCACACGTCGGTCTATCGGTTAGCCAGAGTGCATCGCGGTTTGCGGCGATTGCTGCGGCAGTTTTAACCAGATGGTGCCGTCCAAAATCAAGCAGAGTAGTTGCTGCATGCGAGGGATGCTGGATTAACTCTTACTGCATGCTGTGTCCAAGTCTATTTGCAACGGGAGCAGGAACAAAAGGTGAATGCGGCGGATGTTTTAGACGTTGCGTATCGTGAAGGCAGCGCATATACCGACCGAAACTGGAATAATTGTACAGACGCAGCGAAGTTGGCCAGATGATAGGCTTAGTCGTTTATTTCCGTAAAGTGCACGTGCCGCTGAAACAGTTTGATTTCGATTGCATGGATTCCACAGTCTGCTTTTGACACATACATGTACGGTCCAAATATCGGCGAAAATACCATCTGTGCCGACGGTCTTTCTCGGAGGATTTCATCCCTGAGGCTAGCGGTGGATTTGAGTCGAAGATAAACGGATAGTATCGGCGAAGATAGAAGATTTTGACTGACTTCTTGTCGACAGCGTATAATATAGATACGTCTGATGTAACACGTTCGGGAGATTGTATCAAGGTCGTAATAACTCTTCGTCCCCCTATATATAAACATATAAATTATACATATATATTATATAGCCCCTGTATAGAGTTGACGTTAACCTGTTTTAGCCTGCCTTTGAGATATCTGAGAATGGAAGAGTGGAACGGCGAAAATCTTCTTAATGCCACTCCCGCTTCGTTGGTGATGGCTGGCGAACGGGGAGAGGGGCCGCCAGGGATGAACTTGACGGTCTACCCGGATAGAACCCCCCTCGAGGATAACATCTGGTTCAGAATGTTCACCATTGTCAGCTATACCCTCGTCTTCATAGGCTCCGTTTTCGGTCAGTGCTTTCGTCATCTCCTAATATGTAGGCTAATCGAGCATTTATGTAGCACCCTTCAAGATATCTACTACTCTGTGCTGGTCTAAATGATGTTAAATGTCAAATGATCGAATGAACTCTATCAGTTAAGAAAACTCTGCACAGTATGCTGAAAAGAGTCGCTATAGTGACGGGCTCACGCACAGGCGTGGAACTAGCAAACCATCCAACCAACTGCTTACAATGTTTTAAAATTAATGCTACAACTATAAGGTTAAAGTTGGCATGCTGTTGCTTGGCTGCTTAACGGGTCAATACAGTAAACAGTAATCGTGACTGTAATCTCGAAATTTCTACAGTGATGCACAATAGCCAAGTGGTGAACACCAGCTTATTCACGAGCGCTACGTCATGTCAGAGGGTTGACCAGTGATAGGTACGACAGATTGCATAGACTACTGCCTGAAAGCGCAGTCCGGATGTCGAAGGGGGATCTCGAATTGTGTGCGTCAACTTGGGTGCACGATGAATCTCAAAATCCGAGGTTCCGGATCTCAGATCCGGATGGATACGGCTGAATTTAACCACTGCACCACAGCGGGTTCAGTCCATAGCATATCTTGGCGTCTCCCATCCAGCTTATTGCGGATCCAAATTGCAATAGCTGGCGCAACATGAACTCGCAAACAACCTGCCAATAGTCGAATTCGCAACGCTTCGATTACAGAGGCAGAGCGGTATCAGACACATAACCCAAAAGCAGTGGCTTGGGTAGCCACACTCCTGCGCACGATAACGCCGATGCCAATAATTAAAGTACCCAGTTTCGAACTAATGCGATGAGGTTTCCATTACATTGGATTCTATAACGATCTCAGTCTGAAAGATTGAACGTTGTATGGACTTCATTTAAGCCAAGGTAGCATGGACTATTAATGAGGTTCCACGACTGGGATGATGATGAATGAATGAATGGATGAATGGATGGATGAATGGACATATTACATAAATAACCTGTATAAATATACATATATATCAGGTTCTCGGACAATAACCCCCCCCCCGTACAAATAACCCCCGGACAATAACCCCCAAGCAAAAACCCTGACAATAACTTCCCGAATAGTGTAATGGTAAGACACGAAAATTCCCATACATCACTTATGCAAATAATTAAATTACTTTACAAGAAATGTAAAAAAAAACCCAGACAGCTATAATAATTTTATTAGACAAAATGTGTTATAATTAGTGAACCATTCACGTTGAGTATTAAATTAAATCTCTCGAAAATGAAATTGCTGAGATAATTAGCAAACATGGGACAGTCATGATTGGACAGTAGGCCTAAGGCAGATCATACAGAGACTGGACTTTACGCAAATAACCGCCGCCCCAAGAGTGGACTCAAACGATATATAAAGGAAAAGAGTTATTATGTGATATACATGTAAACCTATTCGTGTCTTACCATAATTGTTGTTTGTTATTTGCCAATTATCTGCAACCTATTTACTAATTTGAATCTTACTGTATTTATGTGATATTATCTACTTAATTCTTACCATTTTAGTATTCCGGGAGTTATTGTCCGGGTTTCTTGCATGGGGGTTATTGTCATGGGGTAATTGTCCGGGGGATTTTGTCCTGTCACCATGTTGCCTTATATCTGCATGTACCTACTTTTTATACAGCGTTTTGTATAACTACATTGCTAACTTCAAGTTGACCTACTTTTCATACAGTGTTTTACTAACTTCAAGTTGACCTACTTTTTATACAGGGTTTTACTAACTTCAAGTTGATCTACTTTTTATACAGTGTTCTACTAACTTCAAGTTGACCTACTTTTCATACAGTGTTTTACTAACTTCAAGTTGACCTACTTTTTATACAGCGTTTTACTAACTTCAAGTTGACCTACTTTTCATACAGTGTTTTACTAACTTCAAGTTGGCCCTAGATATGTGGTGGTGGTAGCTCATCGGTCTCAACCGATTCTGCATTAGAGAGATCAGATCGATCAGTGCGATGTGGTCAGGACCAATTGTTACAGTCAATCGACGGAACCAATGGCTGCAATTTGTTCGTCGATGGGTGCCACTGCATCGATCTATCTGCACAGTGTTCAGCCAGGTGTGTCGGGAACACGTCGCATCCATTTCCACGCACGATTAAGCAAGCAGGGTTACAGGGTCACGTAGTAAAATATTGTCCAGGACAAGCTATTGAGCCATATATTCGTCGAGTGAAATGATTGGTGTTTACATAAGCTATATATATATAATTATTAATATTATTTTATCTCTTGGAATTATAAAAGGGCTTTGGCATGGGATGACAAGTCTTCGGAAATTATACTAGGATGGAAAAAGTGCTACAAAAGCGACTTCATTGAGGGACTGGATAGCGTTAAATAAGCGCTGACAGAGGAAGGTAGTCTTCCTGTTCTCGTCTCATATATATATATATATATATAGAGAGAGAGAGAGAGCAAACCGGTAGCCAAAGAATCAATGAGATACCATCCTGATTTAGCGGACAAAGAGTTTCAAAGGCCAAGAGCAATCACTATAATTGTAATAATTGGATTATCGATGTCAAAGAAGGCATTGTTGTTATAGGCCTAATTTTCATTGTTAAAATTATTATTATTATTATTATTATTTTTATAATTATTGTTTTTATTATTATTATTTTGCCCTGAGGTACGTCATTTTCCAAGGGACATGGAGATTACCATTGATATAGATTATTATTATCACTATCATTATTATTATTATTATTAAAAATAAATATTATTATTATAATAATAATAATAATTATTATTATTATTATTATTAATATTATAATTATTTTTATTAAACATAAATATTATTATTTATTATATCATTATTAATAAAGCCTACCTGCAGATATCGAGTTGGCATGATCATGGCGGGTGCAAGCTATGGTATGTGACACGTCTTTGGTAAGAGTAGACCTTATAAATGCGACATTTTATCCTGTTATGATCGAGAAACAAGAGTTGCAGAGGCTGGTTCTGTGGCGGTTGAAGGAAATAATATGAGACAATGGAGTCTTATCTTCTTCGCTGTTGGCATAATACACGCAACGTTTTATACAGTCCAGAATTCTTTGAAATATTCTGTTTCGGTCTTAGAGTTAATGAACTTTCATATGGCTTCGTATAATATATACCCACGCGATGGTTAACGGGTTGGGCGGGCATATTACATAGGTAACCTATATAAATATACATATATATCAGGTTCTCGGACAATAATCTCCCGGACAATAACCCCCGGACAAGTGGTGTGATGTACTATACCGTAATGTAATGTAAGCGAGCATTCATATAGCGTCCCTTTAAGATATCTACTCTGAGGCGCCCTCTGCGCTGGATTATAAATTGATTTTAAATGTACATTATCAGTTAGAAAAACTCTGTACAGTAAGCTGATAGGATGGATATATATATACATTATTAGTAGGGCGGACATGTATACCTATATATACATACGCTATCGAAAAATGCGAAATATTTTTTGAGTCTTATTTGCGTGCCATAAATTCGTTAATTAGACACTGGGACAGTTTGATGAAGCAATGTTTTCTCGTTAAATACAGAAAAACAGCATCTCTGCGAATACATGGGATGGCTCAAATCGGAATCTTGTTTTAAAACTAATCCATATGATTACCCAACTATTTTGTTGTCGGCGAGTAGACCCGCATAGGGCCTACATGTGTCAGAGGCAGATGCATTAGCTCACGGTCGTGGAACCTCATTAAGTACAATTGCGAATGCATTAGCTGCGAATGTTCCGTCCGGCAGATGTCGTTGACCTGACAAGATGGCTGCTGGTGATATGACGTCGTGCTGCATCCCGTCTTTGGCATGCTGTCGGCGGATGGATACACCCATGAAGAGAGCGACAGAACAAGCGGTTGCAAAATAACAACGTCTTAAGGACATGCTCTTGAGGACCTGTCACTTCGTGTCCTCTGCCGCAATTAGTCAACTAATACGTCCAGGCCAGAACCGTCTCTCAGTGTTTGGAGATCGTGCGCCGCCTCTCGGGTTCCTGTTTGTAGGTGCACAGGTCTGATATGATAGGTTACCTTGGTAACGTCAGGTCCTGTTACGTCACGCACCGCACACTCTATTTTTGGGCTGACTCTTCTTGTCTTCTAGAGCCGCGTGAACGATGGTCGACTAGCTGAGGCAAAGAAAATGAGGTCACGAAAACTTTACATCAATAGCTATAGCTGTTCTTCGAAGTTGTCTTGATGGATTGCTCTGCTTCTTTTTTTCCTCTCCACTCCCTCTCTTCCCCTTCTTTTCCCTCCTCTTCCTCTTCTATCTTCAACATGGCGGACATGTGGTCCATACGTCAGCCTCAAGTATGAGTCAAGTAATTACTATGAGGATGGACATTCTTCTCCTTTGACGCCTGATTCAACCGACCATAATTATTATCGCAATCACTGTCAGTAAGTACTTTTACTGTCATCAAGTATTTTCGCTCTAAGTCAGTTTTCTCGCTGTCATTAAATATTTTCACTGTTGGTTAGTATTTTTACTATCAGTAAGTATTTTTCCTGTCAGTAAGTATTTTCACTGTCAGTAAGTATTTTCACTGTCAGTAAGTATTTTCACTCTCATTCAATATTTTCATTGTCAAGTATTGTCATCATTAGCAATAATAATTACATAATCGCACATTTTTTCATAACCGAATTGACATCGCATCACAGTAATGCCGGCCTTTGAGACCTGTTGAGTCCCGCTCAAGGCTACCGAGTGAGGTGATTATACAGAGTTGACATGTGTAATCCTTGTCTCGTTCTGTTTAACTTCCCGCAAGTGCGTCGTGAACGCCACGACCGGTACAGCATCACAGCGCTCGTGAACAAGCCAGTGCCCTATGCTCGACTTTCGAGTGGCGCTTTAGAAGTCTATTGTTTACGATCACGATTACGGTCAAAGCACGTGATTGGTTCAATCTATTTAAGGCTGTCAACGGGTACCCGGGTACCCGACAGAAGCTGACTACCCGGGTAATGAAATCCATTCTCGGGTACCCGAAATTCCGTAAAAATGCGCGATTTTACTTGAACACATGCCATAAATAATCCCTTGGTCATATTGGCTGACTGCCCAGGCAGTGAAATCTATTCTCGGGTGCCCGACATTCCGGAAAAATGCGCGATTTTCTACATATCCTAAAAAATATATGCGCGGTACCCGACCGCGCGGGTCGACGGGTCGTGATTTCAACATTTTTTTGACAGCCTTATATCTATTAGGACCTATCTATCTATCTATCTATCTATCTATCTATCTATCTATCTATCTATCTATCTATCTATCTATCTATCTATCTATTAATTTAGTATAGCGCCTCTTCAAGACCAATACTCAGAAGCGCTCCCGATCCAGGCCCGAGCAAAAAGAACAGTTTTGAGATGTATGAGGAAGAGTCATTAATACTCATCTGCGAATGTATGTAATGTATTTATGAATGTATGTAATGTATTTATGAATGTATGTATCTGGCTATCTATGTAGCGCCTTATAAGAATCTCACGAAGGCGCTAAATGAGACAGCAGCACGAAAAGGTAAACACACTAAAACATGCAGCCCAAAAACCGGAAGTAGTTTCTCTGAATATAGAATGACACGAACGTCGTCGAACAACCCGCAGACAGCAAAAGGCGGAAAACAGGGTTTGTCCTCAAGAGGTGATTAATTAGGGACGAACGCAGTGAAGTGACCAGATGGGAGCCCTAGACATATCAAGCGTATTGCATGCATTTACAGGCAACGCTCGTCTTCAACTGCCCAGCTCAAAGGACATCAGATGCAGGCCAATATATATATGTAAAAATCTTCATCTGTGGTGCGCACATAATGATTGGTCTTTCTCAGTCGATGTTCGTCTTATCATCATACGATTTATCTTCGTCGTCGTCTTCGTCGGTTTCTTCTTCTTCGTCGTCGTCGTCTTTTTCGTCGTCTTCTTCTTTTTCGTCGTCGTCTTCTTCGTCGGTTTCTTCTTCTTCGTCGTCTTCTTCTTCTTCGTCGTCGTCTTCTTCGTCGGTTTCTTCTTCTTCGTCGTCGTCTTCTTCTTCTTCGTCGTCGTCTTCTTCGTCGGTTTCTTCTTCTTCGTCGTCGTCTTCTTCGTCGGTTTCTTCTTCTTCGTCGTCGTCTTCTTCGTCGGTTTCTTCTTCTTCGTCGTCGTCTTCTTCGTCGGTTTCTTCTTCTTCGTCGTCGTCTTCTTCGTCGGTTTCTTCTTCTTCGTCGTCGTCTTCTTCGTCGGTTTCTTCTTCTTCGTCGTCTTCTTCTTCTTCGTCGTCGTCTTCTTCGTCGGTTTCTTCTTCTTCGTCGTCGTCTTCTTCGTCGGTTTCTTCTTCTTCGTCGTCGTCTTCTTCGTCGGTTTCTTCTTCTTCGTCGTCGTCTTCTTCTTCGTCGTCGTCTTCGTTGCCGTCGTCGTCGTCGTCGTCATCATCATCGTCATAGTCTTTGTCATCCCATCATCATCATCAGCAGCAGCAACAGCAGCATCAGCCTCATCATCATTATCGTCATAGTTTTTGCCATCATCATCATCATCGTCGTAATTGTTATTGCCGTTTATAGTCATCGTCGTCCTCAGCTGTCGTCATCATCATTATCATCATGACTATTCTATCGTAGGTATCGTTGTTGCCATCAGCTGCCTGATGCAATCGCTGATTCTACTAATCTGCAATTGCATTACATTAGTATTCTCTCATTCTCCACTTGCTGCTTTATACGTCGACCTGTGTGATCACCGCCAGATGGCCTCTTCTTCGCTTTCCATGAATATTGAATGTCTGTTGTCCCAACCGATTTAAGCGGCTTCAACTAATGCCTTCCAGAACAACCCTTTCCTATCTTAATTGGTCCCAGCTCATCCGATGCAGTTCTGCCTACCCCCTCTGTCATAGCCCCCACATGATGACCACCCATGCAACATTTATGCTGCGCCTCTAGAGAACGTCCGAAATGCTGTAAATAGTCAGATTCACACAGGGACGTCTATACCATAGAAACTTTGGAGCAAATGCTCCATCCAAAGAGTAAGGGAGGAGATTTCACTACGATATTATAAGAAAATTAATATTTTAAAGTATTACACCATTAACAATCTTTTATTGTTTGGCAATTGAGCTATGCTCTGTTTTACATAGTCAATGTGTGCGCCAGTAACTTGATTCAATATATTATTCATCCTTGAATAATATTAGTCCGTCTGTCCGTTAAAATTGAGGGAAGTTGCTGCGATGACATAGGGGGAAGGATAGAAGCCCCCTGGACACGCAAACCAGACTTGTTGAGTTCTGACACTGAACAGCCTCCAAGCCAGATTAGAAGGTCAAGTGGTAGTCGTGGTAATGGCGGCGTAATTGGTGGTGTTTGGTGAAGGCGTTGGTGGTGGAGGTAGTGGCATCGTCTCCCACGATTTTCCTTCACACCTGGGTTGGATAAGTTTAAACGCACGTATACATGTATACTTTGACGAACCTGGTCGTATTTTCGTGATAAGACCTGGAAAATACGTCAAGGAGGCTGGAGACTGAGTGCATACAGGGAAGACGAGGAGGCGGAAAAGAGACTTAGCGAGAGTGAGCTGGATAAGGAGACGAGGAGGCGGAAAAGAGACTTAGGGAGAGTGAGCTGGATAAGGAGACGAGGAGGCGGAAAAGAGACTTAGGGAGAGCGAGCTAGATAAAGAGACGAGGAGGCGGAAAAGAGACTTAGGGAGAGCGAGCTAGATAAGGAGACAGGCAGAGGAGAGAAGAACAAAGATAAGAAAGAGGAGGAAGACGACGAGGAGGAGGAGGAGATAGAGGAGGAAGAGGAGTATGAGGAAAATGCGAATTAAGACAAATATGCAGAGGTGAATTACGAAAGAGAAACAGTTTCAGAAGAGGAAGAAATTGACCGATGAGGCTGATATTGGACACGAAACAGATGCAGCGGCCGTTGGATTGAAAGAGTATCAAGCGGAAGTTGGAGGCTCTCTTAGTTTGTCAACAGATGAAACATACACAACGTACAAGTGCACTAGTGTGGTAAAGAGTACGGTTAAAGGCCAAATCAATTAGCCAATCAATCAGAAAATCAATCAGCAAAGCAATTAGCCAATCAATTAGCTAATCAATAAACTAATCAATTTGCCAATCAATTAGCGTCAACATCTAACGCACTTATAATTTCAACTACTCCAAAGCGGATTTTTGAGCATTAACGTACAGTCAAACAATATTATAAATGGAAACTCACTCAGGTCTATCTACAGTGTGAAAGGTTTAAACCAAAGGCAAACCTAATCGAATGTTAGAACTTCCATAGTGCCATCATAATGACGTACTAAACAACAGTCAATAACATTTCAAAACAGAATCATCATAATCCGGTAAATTTCAAGGGATAGATTATAGATAAACAGATGCATGACAGGCAGTAGGACAGAATGGAATGGCATCCAGACAGACAGACAGGCAGACAGACAGATAGCCTGACAGGCAGTTTAAGGATAATATGGCCTGTGAATGGTGATGCTATCACGAGGGCAATCATTCCATGCACCATATGAATTATAATTGTGGACACGGCATTCGGTTGATCCCTTCTGCTTTCAATCAGGATTGTCTAAACAAAGTGGTAGGCTAAACAGATGTATTAAAAGTCTAGGCATGCATGCGATAAAACCCAACACGAAGTCGGTGTAAAGCTAGGAATTCCGAGTAAGAAAGTAAAAATAGCAATGAAAAGTAAGAAATATTGTGAAGACAGAAGAAGATGGATAAACTGGCAAAAATATAGGTTGTTTGAAACTCGTTATAGATTATATCTCAAGACTAATTACGGCCTGATTTAATTACATACTCTTAATAAACTACTTTCATATTAAATTAAATGTGTCAGTGTTCACGTCCTTCTATACAACATTCATTCATTCAGCGCATTTCTATAGCGCCCCTTCAAACACCTACTCAGGAGCGCTTCCAGATAGTCACGACTAAAGAAAAAACACGTAGGCCTACAAGGTATATCCTACAAGTTTAGCCTTGACCTAGCCCGTTGCAAAGAAATTATCAGGCGAAATCCTTCACCATCAACTAATGATAGCTTGTCTGTTATTTGGTGATTGTTTGGTGTTCAGGCAATCTGCTGGTCATCGTCGTCATTCTGTGCCATAAGCAGATGCGAAGCGCCGTCAATTTCTTCCTTGGAAACCTGGCTGTTGCCGATCTCTGCGTTGGTATATTCTGCGTCCTGCCCGCGCTCTTCAAGTACCTCTCGCAGTTCTGGTGGCTCGGTCGGGTGAGTAACGATTAATCAGCGACTCGAACGGAGAGACGAGGTTTTGAAGGATTGGATAACCTAGGAGACGAACAGTGCCATCTTCTAATTTACCTACTTGTGTGTATACATGTATGCTGTGGCGTCGCTAGGATTAAAGGCCAGGGGAGGCAGATTGGATATGATTGGGGGGAGAGCACAGATCTCGAGGGGCTTGTGTATCTCCTCCCCATGACCAAGATTTTTATGCTAAATAACAATGTAACCATGATATTTTTGCGACTTCGCCAATGCCATACATAATTAGTGTCTCGAGGTGATCTTGACCACATGTGGGTCGCAATTTATTCTTGATGAGAGCCAATTTGTGAACGTACTTTCCAGGGCCGCACTGAATATTAGCTTCGTATTCGCCGAATAGTGGGCCAAATAGCTATGCAGTATTCGGCCGAATAGTATTGGTCGGACCGAACACGAATAGTGGGTATAGGCCTACGTGTTTCTGTACAAGCGGCGGCTGTTATACCAACTTTCTACTGCCTGGATCACGGTATCACAATGTCAGCCGTCTCGGTTCTAAGTTTGGCTATATAGTTCCATTCCTAATTTACACTGACTGGCACAAGTATGCAAAAATTACATGCAGTTAACTTTTATTTATGCATTAAATTTACTGAACTGAAACTTTTGCTCACACTTGAAATTTTGAAATTTGTCGGCAGACCTATTGTACACTAAACATATTCGTATTCGGCTGAATAGTGAAATTCACCTATTCGGTTCAGCCCTATATCTAACCCATATGGTGGATAGAGTGGATAGAGAAGCCCACAAGAAACGAGGAACACGCTTAGTTACGTTACGAGCAACGTCACGAAGTAGCGCCCGACGCGGTAAGGAGGAAACATTACGTTACATTGCCTGCACGTGTTTTCTTTCAGGCCATTTGCAAGATGCACAACTTCGTCCAATGCGTGAATTACACCTGTTCGATCATAATCCTGACGGTCATCACCGTCGAGCGATACATAATCATCAGCCACCCTCTGTGGAACAAGTGCTTCAGCGGCGGATGGCGCATCCGGTCAACGGTCGTGGGCCTCGTCTGGCTGGCCAGCATCGCCTACTCCGTACCCACCCTCTTCCAGTTCGATCTTCGCGAGGCATCCTCTTCGAACCAGACGCTCTACTTCTGCGCTCGAGCAAACTTTCTCATCCCGTACAAGTGGTACGCCATGATCGACCTAACGCTCCTCTACGCGCTTCCTCTCCTTCTCATGACCGTCGTGTACGTCCGCATCTCAATGGTCCTCTGGAGGTCGAGTAAGCTCGAGGAGGAAGTGAAGGCGCGATCAGTCAGCGATGAGGTCTCGCATCCGCCTGCACCGCAGAGTCAGGCTTCGACGAGGGACGGAGGGTGGCGCGGCCGTTTTAAGGGTCCGCTTATTTGGTGCAGTCGTGGATGTCGAGGTTCTGAGGAGCGAGGACAGAGTCCGTGGCACGAGTCGATCGCGTTGAAACTCGACTGTCAGGATGAAGGGCTGAAGAAGATGGACGTCGCATCCGGTGGGGCTGCCGGGACCACGGTCTTCAGTCAGCTGAGAGAAGGACTTCATCACGAGTGGACCATCGAACTCCCCATGCACAAGATGGAACCGTGCGTGGATGCGACGAACCGACATCCAAAAGATCCTCTTTCCCCATCATCCTCATCATCATCACCATCAACGGCAACCCCTCCAGCAGCAGCAACCACAAAGGTATCAGCCTGTCAACCCTACCAACTACGACGCCTCAGGACTTTCCAGCAACCCCATCACCACCCTGTAATTGTATCCAACCAATCATCGAAGAAGGACCATCATGGTCGACCGATCCTTACGACAGTCCTTAACAACGGTAAGCTGAAGCACTCCGTTGTGTCCACCACGGCCAGTACCTCCACTGGGTCCGATTGCAGGACCCCGTCGAAGGTCCCACTCGCCCTGCTCCGTCGCCGCAGAGTCATTCGCCTTCTCATCGCCATCGTCGTCTCATTTGCCGTATGCACTCTTCCAAACCACGTCCGCGTGCAGTACTACATGTGGGCACCACACCCTCCGTTCGCCTCCTTCTACGAACAGATGTACATACCGCCCATTACGATGCTCCTTTTCTACATGAACAGCGCCATCAATCCCATTCTCTACGCGTTCATTTCGAGAAAGTTCCGTCGAGCTATCGTTACGATTGACTGGAGGTACATTTGTAGGAAGCTAGGACGAAGAGAAGCAACGTCTTCGGAAAGATACACTCTCAACTGATCGCTGTCGACGCTTTTCAACTTCTCTCGAGAGATGCGCTCTCAACAGATGTATGGCTTCGAAATGCTGTTCACAGTAGAAAAGATGTCAAAATATTTTTGAAATATTTTTTAAATGCTACCAAGGTTTCCGTTGAAAGCTTTGATGGGTACCTGTCTTGACTCGAGTCGTCAGAGGGCGTTTAGGGTCGAGTTAAACTTCGTGAGGGTCGGTTATGGTCAGGTTAAACTTCGTGAGGGCCATTTCGGGTCAGTTTAAGCTTCTTGATGGTCGGTTAGGGTCAGATTAAACGTTGTGAGGGTCGGTTACGGTTAGGAATAGGATAATTTCCTTTAGCGTTGGTTGCGTGGCTGAATGTTAGGCCGTAGAAGAACCACGCAAAAGGAATACCTCACCACGCACCAGTAAGTGGCCGACACTTTGGAACGCAACGCTTGTGGAAGGTGCTGAGTGTGTTTATGCACAAGTACCAAAGCATCTCTTAGTACTGGATCGGTGACTAAAGATTTCGGCTGCAGAGTGCAGATGCCCTTGTAACGATATATATATTTGTATAGAACTTGCCGTGCATTGACGATTGCGGTGCCATTGAGGACATTTTCATGGGAGCCCGCTCAAAACTTGACAAACTGGATACCAACGGGTACCTGCGTACTCGTTGACAGCTCTAGTTGAGTGTTCTATGCAGGTGTCGGAATTCTACACAATGCACGCTACATATAATATTCTAAAGAAACAAAGGCAGGCCAAGATTAGGCTGATTAGACAGCACAAATGAACACATAACATCACTGAGAAGCGTTATTGCCTTGACAAATGACTAGCCAAAATGGAGATCAATTATTTTTGCTCAATGCAGCCAAAATAGTTGGCGCCAGGAACAGTTGATGATATTGACAATGAGACCACACGCAATTTGCTCTTTCAACGGATTCAACAGTTCGCTGAATCTACAACTGTGTCTATAACTGAATCTAAAACTGAAGCAACACACGTAACTTAAATTGTGCCATGATATTCTTCATGACTTATCAGCCGAAAAGCTGTCTTATGCCCCAATCGTTATCGTTATCTCCAAACTTCTAAAGCGCCACTCGAAAGCCAAGCGTAAGGCACCAGCCTATTCAGGGTGCTACGTCGATTCAGATGGATTATCCAAAGCGAAGTCCGTGGATGGTCGTAGTTGGGTTCCAGAGAGTTCAATCGAGGAGGCAGAGTATATCTGTTAAGGCGGGTATTTCTGTTAAACTGTAATTCTGTTTAATTTGTCGAAGTTTTGTCTGCTAAAGTTGTCATGGAAACATGAAGTTCGTGGCTTGCTATTTTGAACAACCATTTATCATGCCTCAGTAGTAAAAATCGGATAAGTTCCTTTCACATTGGTTACGATACGTGTGTCCTGTCCTTTGAATCTTGGGCAGTTGTACCACTGAGGCGAGTTCCTGTCAGCATTTCCTGGCCAATGAGACTGAAGTGGA
Source organism: Bimastos eiseni (assembly GCA_959347315.1). Taxonomy (NCBI): domain Eukaryota; kingdom Metazoa; phylum Annelida; class Clitellata; order Crassiclitellata; family Lumbricidae; genus Bimastos; species Bimastos eiseni. The sequence goes on from OY365818.1 coordinate 9,976,403, forward strand.
ACTGCCCGACTCTGTAATATATAGTGCTACCACTTAATTATAGTTAGTTGGACACGTGCCACATATAGGCAATTGAACCTATACAAACTATATATTTAAAATTATATGTCGGGCCTATATATATGTATATATATATATATATATAACTATATACATATATATATATATAACTACAGAGAGAGAGACTGAGCGCCTCTGAGTAGGTTTCTTGAAGGGGAGCTATATAAATTTTCGAAATGAATGAATGAATGAATATATATAACTACTAGCTGGGGCACCCGGCGTTCGCCCGGATAAAGACAGGATTTTGGCCTGGAGAGGAGGAAGATGGCGGCGGTGTAACCCTGTATTGTGTGTCCGAGGTGTTCCCCGAGTGAACAGCGAAGGTACCAAGTGAATAGCTGTAAAAGTGTGTAAATGAATAAACGGAGAGACAGACACACTCAGAATCTAGATATACATGTAAATAAACAGTGTTTATATACATTGTGCATAATCTAAATACATCTCTACCCTCTAACAGTATGATAGCACTTCGTAAAATAACTCACCTGGTTGGTATAATGTTTCTAATGAATGTAATGCAAATCCTCTAAAATTTCCCAGCGCCAACACAAGCCACGTCAGGGGGACCAGCTTATTCACCCGCGATATATACCAAATCGAGTCCGCAATAGCCAATCCTCTTGTTTTTTTCCGATGCCAGGTTGAAATGCGGGGAGTCAAGTCGAGGAACTTGGAAACAACACCTACTGATGCGTACAAAGTGACCGCATGCAAACAACCTGTGTTTCATGGTTGTGTGAGAGGTGCGCCGTTGGTTTTTGGCGCTGGAGACCAGGAAGATGGTGGCTGCTGAGTTTAGGAATCCCTCTACTGCGTGTCCCAGCTGTTTCCCGAGCCAACGGCGAAGGTTTCGAGTCAATAGCTGTAAAAGCCGTGAAAATGCATCGCCGGACAGAGGGACACACAGAAAGTTTACATTATTTTGATGATAATTTATTATGATGATAATTTTTGGGAAACGTGGTGTAGGGCCTACGCTATGTAGACGATCTCCTCTCAATGAACAATAGAGCTGGAGGTCAACACATCATTAGCGAATGTATTAATTGCTCAGTCATTGTAATTACCTAGCTATCACATCTAAATTGCTCTACATGTAGAGGGAAGCGAAGAGAGACTGAAAAGATAAGAAAAATGCCAATTATCATCGAGGAGGAGGAGCACGATATAATGAAGAGATCTAAATGGAGCTCTTCTGAGTCAGAATTGCCAACAAGTTGCTAACACGGGAGGAATAGCATTGAGCAGGGTTCTATGTATAAAAGAGGAGGGTTAATTACCCTTTTTCAATTTTCATGACCCGACCCATTTTATGATATCGGCGCCTTTGTGGAATGCTCTCTAGAAGAATTTCCTGGCGGTAATGGTTGGGCAATGACGGTGCTGGGTTTTGATCAGTTAATTATTGTCGAGATTTCCATATTCGCACCGACCCCACTTCCTTCGTCAAAGGGCCGACTAGAAGGAAAATTATTCCCGATTTTCTGAATGCCTCGATTCCGGGAAATATAAGACAAAGGCGTCAAGATAGGCTTAAATGTTGTTTTATCAACAGTTCAAACGGACCATAAAGTGATTCACACCACTAAACTGCATTTTTTTTAATAGTTGATCGGAGGTTCGCGTCTATGAAAAAAGCTGCAGTGGCTGGATAAGTACTGAGCCTATATATACGTACCCACTACTGGGCAAAGATACCTTATTCTGGTCGAAACAAAATCTGTCCACCTTTAAATCATTCCTTTTTCTGTTATTGTGACTACCATCGTCATCATCACGCATCATGGGCACATCGCCCGTAGATGTCTGATGCCATTTTCACCAGACTTTTACACTGCTGTCGGTCCACCGCAGCGTGTGTAAGTTCTTATAGCGGCTTTTTCGTCCAGTCCATGATGTCATCCATCTACTCTCTGCGTCGCCGTCCTATTTTGTTTTTTACGATTTAAAAACGTATGTGAGAGTAGACCTAACCTATTTCTGGACAGGCAGTTGATGTATATCTGCAATGTAGTGTAAATCTTCGAAAATTTCTCAGCATCCACAAAAGCCATGTCAGGGAGACCATCTTATTATTCACCGTCGCTATACCAAATCAAGTCCGCAATCCTCTCGTTTCTCGCCATGGCCAGAATAATGATTGAGGTTGGCATGGCCAGAATTAAAATTTGTGTGATGCGTGACTCCTATTACTTGGCTGCTTTTATGCAAAACATGCTGAAACCGCATCTGATCGTATTTGAATAAATCTATCTGTAGGCGTGTGATAAGTTTATTTAACGACGCATCCATGACAAGATGATATGCATCTATCTCTAGTCTTGGTGTATTGCCGTATTATAATATTTGGCTATTTCACAAATTCAGCCATTAGTCCTAGCCTAATCATAGTCATCGCCGGGTAAGCTATCCCTAACCATAAACTATGAGCTTGGGGTCTAAGCCCGTCCATTGAAGTTTTTAGCATCCAAGCAAAAGAATTTTGGTTTAAATTGTTTATTTGCAATAAATCTCTGTGTAATCTTTCACTGTCTTTCAAGCTATTATTAATCAGTTTTATTACTATTTTATCTGAAATTGGGGCAAGTACTTAATACAAACTGCTGAACAGTAATACAAGCTGCACGGCTTCTACCAGAGATAGACTAAGTGGCCATAACAGTAATAGTAAGCAAGGAAATCATAAAAGTTTAAAAACTGGACCTGGTATAGGCTGAAACTTTCCTGTAAGCCTGCAATCGCCAATTTGTAATGAATTAACTCACCATAATTTGGAAAATTGGAACTGTAAATTGCAATTTTCCAACCGGAAGTGGAATTAAACGGGTATTCGATTAGTAAAAAAAATACTCTAGTAATTTTTTAGTCGGGTACTCGCGAGTACTCGAATATCCGCGGCAGCCCTACATTCGGATGATAAAACCACACCCAGTTAGTACGTCAGCCCGTGGGATCTCTTAATTGTGCTATCGAGGATGGAGTGAATAAGTAACGTTCTTTAAAAGAGGCAAGAGCCAACTTATAGAACGTGGCAAGAGTTGTCCCGATTTGATTGGATATAGCGCCTGTGAATAAGCTGGTCTCCCCAAGGTGGCTTTTATGGGCGCTGAGAATTTTCGAAGATTTGCATTACATTATCTACAACAGAGTAATGAATAATGAAGGCGCCACAAAAGAACAGCCTGAAATCGTCCACTGGAAATTTAGAACCGGAACAAGAATAGTTCTGCAGCTGGTATTTTTAGAAGCGTACAATGGCGATTTAGTGTTGATTCAGTTGAAAGGTGTACCAATATAGCAAAATACGTAAAAGAAATCAGCGCGTGCATGAACGCTTTGAAGCGCTTGGTTTATGCTAGTCTGTCGAATAAGCACATTCAAAGATGTGTGAAGTCTGCGGCGATTTGCTGGAACTTCTTGAATCCCGTAGGTTATTCATTCAGCCGTTGTAACAATGCATGTGTGTGTGTATGCGGGCAAAAGTGCCGTTGTTTATGGCAATATTGTTGCATACTAGCGCGTTTGCAAAGTCTTCAAGGCTTATACTGTAGGCTATGGTCTTGTATTTCATTCTGACAGTTGCTAGACCATCGTATGGATACTCTAAATTTTGGAAAATGTTCAGCGCATAAGCAATTCACCCTAGCATAACTTGGGAGGCAGCTTGCCGCCTTTCTATGTGCAGAAAGTGTGCCATTTGTAGGAAGCGTGGTGCTTCTGCGGCTGAAAATTCGGCCATTGTTTGAACAAAGGTTTTTGGCGTGTCTAAGACACATCTGACCTTTGCCGACCATCACGACGGCCAGCCCCACCCTCTGAGGACAGTCTACTCTGTCACTGTTATCTACTATATTACAGGAGGCCATAGGGTTCTGGACAACACAGTAACAGCACTGATTAACTTGTATCCCCATAAGGTTGACCTGTCCCTCTTCGTCAGGCAATGATATTTGTTAAATTAGATGTGTAGCGTAATAGACACCTTGCATGACTGCCAACAGTTAAATTCGACTCTTGTAATAAATTGTCATCAAGAAGTATATTTAGCCGTGTGCATGCACTAAAAAAAATTCATTCCATGCGCAACGCATGAAATGTATTTTTTTAAGTAATAATTTTTTGATTGGATTTTGTTTTTCCCAACTTGTGACTGATCATATATGAAGCCTATATAGCTCCATGATTGCAAAAAGTCCTACAGGTACATTAGAGAATGGTGTTTTGCAAGCCTATAAAATGATTTTCCAATAAGTAAGAGACGTAATACATGAGAGGACTATCCCTCATTGTAGCAACCCTTAAATTATCTCTTGTAGGGAATCTCCAAAACCCAATCCTCAAAAAAAATTTTCCACTGGATTTCTGATATATTTTTTTAATTGGTACAATTATTTGCACAGATGTAGCTTCTTGTGAATTTCAAATATAAAATTCAGGATATTGGCTGACTAGTCGGCACTAGATTTCAGGATTTAAATGTTTCATCAGAAACTTGTTTTAGGGAATTTGATCATTTTGTATTTTTGCCGCTTTCAGGGATTTGGCCTTCAAGGATTTTTACGTTACATTACTTTTAGTATTTTTCTTTTCTCTTCATCATTTAATCCAGTCTCTTTTTCTTACAGATGATGCAAGATTTGGAAAGAAGGATGGCATGCAGCTGAACAAAGTTGAGGTGTTGGCTGTGGTCTTATATGTTCAGCTATGGCCTCAGAGGCAAGTCAAGCATCCAGTTCTTTATTTTTTTTTAATATGAAAACTTGTGGGTTGCAATAGCTGATTGATAGACTGCTCGATATATATTGCAGGCTTTATATCGCTTGACCCATTAACTTTGGTGATGTATAGCGTGCGATTAATGTGTAGATCTCAATGATCATAGATCTTAACAGGCACTAACTAATTATTTGCAGGCAGTACATAAATATCCTGTTGTGTGTTTACTATACACCTACTGCTTATTTATAAATATTTAGAAGAGGAGATTGTGCAGAAACTATTAAAGTGCTGTTCTACTTAGGAGTGTCACTGAAAGTTTCTTTGATTGTCAGGTTACATAAATAAACAGTTAACCCCATGAACAATGGGTGTATACTACAATGTATGGGAAATCAACATAGCTCGTTGTTAAAGGGTTAAGTACGGTAATCCCACTTTGGTAATTAATCAGATTTATAGTTAGCTCTATTTTATAGGACTCGTTGAACACATTGATGGTAAGCCAATAACATCAGTCTTATCCTGACCAAATATTGTATAATGGTTGCTATGATGTACATAAAGGATGGTTAGTGTACACACGTGCATTACACACACACACACACATGTACCTTTTGTCTGTATCTATTTGTACATTTCATTTTGGCTATCTGAAACATGGCCGTGTGTGATACCTTGTGAGATTTTTTAGATCAGGGTCGAAATCCAGTTTGTTTTTGAATAGCATTGGTAGCTATCTTAAGGTCTTGGGACAATTGCGAATATTGACTTCATGGCTGTTGTACCCTTTGGAATTTAATTTTGCTTAAGATTTCCCATCGATTTTGATGTCTTTTGCAGTAAGAAAATATGAGCTGTATAAGTTTCTGGATTAGATTTAATATGAATTATATAATTTTCTGGATTAGATTATGTACTGTTGAAATTAACGGACTTTGTTTGTCCTTTTAGTCAGTTTCATATTTTTGTTTTCTGTTTAAAAAAAAATACTGCAGACCTGATGTTTGTTTGAATAAGACAAAGATGTTTCATGTTCTGTAGGCAGTGCATGTGTTGTTACAAGGAGTTCAAAAATTTTGAACGCTTCAACAACCTGGTCCAGCTGATTGTACATAGAGCTATAAGGTTGATCGAGACTCTACCAAGAGACTGCAAACACCGCGACTCTCAAGACTGTGGCAGTGGCATTCCAGAGGACCAGGTCAAAGATTCCGCCGCCGACAAGAAGTCGGATGACGTGGACAGCGAGAAAGAACTTGATGTGACGGGCATAGAGGTGGATCAGAAGGAGGATAACAAGCAGGCTGGTGATCCAGAGGAGGGTGTCATCGAGGGCGGTGAACCAGCCGCAGCTGATCTGAAGGTAGAGATCGAAGTCAAGGGCAAGGGTGGCGGAGAAGGCAAAGAGAACAAGCCAGCGGAAGCCGTCGACCGATTATGGAATCCGGAGGAGCAGGGCGAGGAAGAGGAGATGTGGACGTTAGAGGAGAAAGATAGGCTGTTCAATTTTGTCAGTAAGGTGTTCCTGATGAACTTTCCTTTGTATATGGCGTACAAGCACTGTGTACATGCATCCTTAGAGGAACTGTCAAAGCAAGACACAAATGCTCTGAATAACTACTGCGAACTGACCGTAAGTTTTCGTTCAATTATTATTTCCTTGTGACAAGAAAGTGTGATTGATATTTTTTTAGAAGACCACAGAATTTTTTCATTATTCTATATGACCAAGGTTATATAAATTGTGTTTGAACCTAGAGTCGGGAAAGAGAATTGCATTAGCACATTTGAATTTTTTAATTTTTTTAAAATTCCTACATTTGTTTTCTTGTGTCATTTGTGTGAAGCTATCATGGATAATAGGAATGCAGTAAAGTATGTACTTCCCCATAGCTGGCTGCAGATCTTAGCTTACTGGATAGGATATTAGGTCTTTTAGATGAGACACTCGATTTACTGTATTGTATCTGATCATTTATTAAGTACTTCTCATAGTGTAAGCCCTTCAGATGTGCTCCCAGTTCAAGGTTTCCCCCAAGAGGAAAGGAAGGTTTTATGTGAGAGGAGGTAGTGATGTGACCAGGGAAAATGGTAGAGTAGAGAGAGGAGGGAGGTTCATTCCATGGAGAGGGACCAATGCAGGCAAAGGGCCTGGATTTAGCCAGAGTGCTCTTAACATAGGAATGGAAAAGGGCAAGCCAGTCAGAGGTTCTGAGAGACTGAAACTATGTGGCAGAAATGGGACAAGAATTGTAATTGTAATTACGACCATTTATATAGCGCCGTCGGTAGCAAGCAACTTCTAGGGTGCTTATATGAGAAATTTGTTGAGAAAGATATTTTGGAGCAAGACCCATGCACGATCGCTTCGAGAACTAGAGTCTGGTAACATGAGTTTTCTTACTCAGTTGTTGAACACACGGCATTGCCAAGCCTCTGTGGTACATGCAGTCTATTAAATGTGTACTAGTTGACTGCTTGAGCTGCAATCATTTTAAGGCATGGTTCTGCATGACTGCAGTCGGGCCTACTGCCAGATGTTCCAGTAAGCCACTGACTGGCCCTTTCTGTTGTGGCATGGCCTGCCTATTCTGTGGTGCTATTTACTTCAAGTGTGCTATGGTCAAACCCTCCATTCAGCCAAATGAATGATTTAATTGACTATGCTTACTCATATGCTGTATAAAAATATGAGCACAATGAATCATTGAGAAAATGCATTTATCAAGTGCAGTCTGTAGGCAATGAAATCGTATGCTATCATCGATATATATATATATCTATATTTATATATATATATATATATATATATATATATATATATACAATACCCTTCTTATGACATATTTTGTTTTAATATACATACAGAAATAATATATATATATATACTTATATATATGTTTATAATTTTATATGTATCTATCATTATATATGTATATAATTAAATATATATAATTATTTCTATATATAGTAGTTCCTTGGCTAGTTGGACTCAGCCCATCTTGGTTTCTCCCTTTGAACCATTCTGTCTACATGTAGATTCTCTTGTATATGTTAAATATTATTTTATCTTCGATTCAATATCAGTTGTGATGCAATTTAGGCCGGTATTTGATTAGGTTTTACTAGGAGAGGTGCCATAAAGTCTATAATTACAATACAAATACATTTAGTGAAACTTTAGAAAAATTACCTAATTATAGTGATGTTATTATAAGGTAGCCCATGATATGGCCTCTATAAAGAGCATCCTTAGAGGAAGTGTTTGCAATTGCAAATATAAATTCTATGTGCAGCAAACATTTTCAAACTCTCTTAAACACAATTGTTTGGATCGGTTCGTCATAAGTGTAAGCTAAGAATTGTGAGGTCCTGATAGGTGTTTTCTTGAGCTTCTTGATACATATGCACAAATAAAAGGTGCATGATGATGAGATCCTGCCGTGTTTTGATGAAATTATGCGTTAGCAAACATTTTCAAAATCTCTTGAACGCAATTATTTAGATCAGTTAGTCATAGCTGTGAACTAAGCTTTTGTGAGACACTTCAAGTTATTAAGCGTCTTGATACATGCGTACATTTCAATAGTGCGTCATAGGTGGTTCTGGTGTGCTTGGACGAAATTATGCCTTAGCAAACAGTGGAGATTTTTAGAGGTTTGAGAATGGTTCTTTGCATGTAATAAAACTACATTACAGTACTATAGTACTGCACTATATATCACTGCTCTTCAAAGGCTAATTGACAGGTTGCAATGCAAATAGAAGATCTGCTGATCAAAGTTCAGATAGCTTTAATAGATTTTTATGGGGATTTTGTTTTTTGACAGGATCCTGAAGTGCCAGTATACCTACTTCGAAACGTCTGCTACTTCTGTGATAGCAACGGCATTCAGGCTCTGGCTCAGTGCTTCAGAGACAGCAACCCAGACATTCTGCCATGTTCAGTTGCCCACACGCTTATCACAATCTGTGCTAATGTAAGGATCATGTTGGGGTTTCAGTTCTGCATCAGAATTACTCACTGCTCAGTGTAGTAACAGCTAACTTAGTGTAAAGTCTGAATATTAATAATTTATGGAGTTAAAGAATCTTCTTTCATTATTTATGGAGAGAATGTTTTTTTAACACTGATCAGCTTCTGCTAGGCCTCTTAACTTGTGTATAATGCCTGCCTGGTCAGTGAAGTGGTCACACAAAATTGGTATTCCATTACTTCAATATTTATATTTTTTTACGTCTAGTTAGAAACCTACAGTGCACAACTCTATAGCTGTTTGCTAAAGACTAATCCAACAAATTCATCTGCCAGGGAGTCTATGTACAATGTTATGGCCACATGAAAATGTCTCTTGTTGCCTGGACTGATTTAGTGCTTGTGAGTGACTGATGACATTTCTAAAAGGCTTCTCTGTTTGAAGTGTTTGCATTATAATATTTTATTTCATTTAAAATGATCATTCACTTATGCTTTGTGCGCTATAGCATATGACATAGGAGTCATTACATTTCACGAATGTTAAAAGCAGGCCTGTCGATTTTTTCTTGCCGATTGGCGATGTTTTTCTGGCCTGCAAGCCTTGCCTAAAGACCAAAGAATCAATTTGAGAATAAAAGTTTTGAGATATTTGTAACTGATAATGAAGACCAAAATTATGATATTATAGGCTAATTTAACAGTTTGCTTTCTAAAAATGCAGCATTTAAGATTCATGGTTAATTTTGGCTATGGAAAAACTTTCTGGTAACAGGGTTACTGAGCCCCTCTAGGATCTCATCCACATTTTGCTCATTCACCTTAAGCACCCTGGGCCACCGCTATTGTCAATGGCCCATCATTAAATCGATTTGAAACTATGTGCCAGCAGCATTACATAACTTCCTAGTGATGATTTTTCTGAGATTGTCACTACCTGAAAGGGGTTAAAGGTTAAAGACTGGTTCCCTTGTCTTCAGGTGAGGCTGTGGATGAACTACCGAACTGCCGTCAAATACATTCGACAGATTCGAAGCCATGTGATTCATTACATGTGCAGTTTCCTGGACAAGGACCTGCGCCTGGCGGCCACGCGTAACATGACGGACCTCATGTGGCAGGCGCTGAAGGAGCCACGAGAGACGACGATCTCCTACGACAAGGAAGGCCTCGATCTGGCGTTCAAATACTTCACGTGCTCGGTGCTCACGTTGCGACTCGCGGGCATAGCGCAGATAAATGTATGCTTTCCACAGTCAGCGATTTTGCTGACTTTTTTGATTGGGAATGCGAATTATAACTTGGATTGACGACCCAATGTGTGGCTTGGGCTTTTGACCACTGAGTCAACCTATGGGTTTTCATTTGGTTATATTTGGGTTAGCCTCAGGTCTGTAGCATTACCAAATCTGAAGAAACAGGAATTACAAAAGATACGTGGGTTACATGGTTATGGTAGATTAGGTTTTAGCTTGGAAATTTATCATTATTGTTGATGCTAGTAATATTACCAATGGCTATACAATTTAGACTTTGCTTGGAAATTCATTGTTACAGACAATGTTGATTATATAATTATAATTATTGGCAAGCAGTTACCATTTTCAAATGATTCCATTTGCTGTGCAGAATTATATTGACTTTGTTGATGTTTGAATGAAAATACACCAGTTTACAAATAACTGATTTGATTTCTCTCTAGAGTCATATAAACTGTTTTTCCGAACTGGGTCAGACGGAGTTGGAGAGCAACCCAATCGCTGCTCAGTTGGCGTCGTGGCTCATCGAAAACAAAATCATCGAACATATTTTCGGTCCCAATCTTCACGTCGAGGTGTGTGAAACTTTAGTGAATCATACTTAATGTCTTATACAACCAGCCGACAAAGATGCAACCGTGTACACTTGCATGTTAGGTAATAGTTAATACAGATAATATAGTTTTTCATTAGGTTATTAACTTACTTACTATTTGGCCATGTGATTTTGGTCTAAGGTCATAAGCAATTTGCTTTTACGGTGGCTGTTATTTATGCAGAATGTGCCCCAGTTTCTCAGGACAGAAAAAACCGTAAGTGTCGGCTTGTTGGCACATTTGCTCAAACGTTTGGTGTAATGCTCTGAGAGTGTTTTGATGGATTATTTCTGGGTTTATTCCTTCTCAAGTGACTTCATGGAATGAGTAATGTTTGTCATTCTGTAGATCATCAAACAGAGTCAGATTGTTCTAAACTTTCTGGCTTTGCTTCATCGCATCACGAAAGAACACATTGACGTCATCTGGACTGCATCTCAGGTAATTGATGTATTAATATGCGTTGCACCTCTTCTAATCTATTATGTGCTCCTAATTCTGTTGTCTGACGTGATCTATGAACATTGAACATCTCTTTCGTCTGATATGTGAGCTGATATGGTGCGATTTACTGTTTGGCTTTAGCACTATAACGACAAAAGTGTGCTGATAGTGACTGGGAATAAAGCTGTCACCGGGTACCCACCCGAGACTGACTACTCGGGTAATGAAATTGGTTTTTGGTTACCCGAAATTCCGTAAAAATGTGCGATCTTACCTTAACATATGCCAGAAATATTCTATTGGTCACTGCCCGGGCAATGAAATCGATTCTCGGGTGCCCGACATTCCGTAAAGATGAGCAATTTCCTACATTTCCTATCAAAATATCCACGCGGTCGGAAACCCGACAGCGCGGGTTGATCGGTACCCGGGTCGTGATTTCAAAATTTTTTGACAGCCTTAACTGTGAAACGGATGCAGTTTTAGTGGAAGCTGCATGTTTGTAGAGCATTTTGTTGGGTGTCGGTCAGAGCTTGATGTTCTGTGACTCTTCTATTTGTTTGTTCACTGTTTTTTTTATTGGTGAACTCTTTCTTAAGTACTTTTACATCATTTAGACTGACACATTGTTAACGTATAGATTTATAGATTTGTTACAGTCTTAGTTATGTATGTTTTAGTCTTATGTGAAAGCTGCTGTAGCACCTAGAGCTGTGATATTATGGACAGGCATTTATATGATGATCTCTGAGCACTATGTATAATTGATACCAGGTTTTGTATTGCCTAATCCATGGTGAATCTGGTTGAGCTGTTTGGAGAGATCTGTAGGGACTGGATTATTTGGTACTTCCCTGTCTGGTATCATGTCGTATATGATGATTTATATAGCACTTCTTACAGTACTAGCTGCAGTTGTGCCTAGTGCCTAGCTGCAGTAACGAAAAGTTGTTTGTTTGAAACTGAACAGCGTACTCTTTCAATTGATCTTGCCTTGACAATTCTTATTCTTACCTTGCTTGCTAGCGAATATTCTAGTCTTTCTATTGCAGCCATATGTTGATTTACATTTACAAGTTATGTACCCAGTATTGTACAATTTTGTACATGCATTTGGAATCTAAGTCTGTGTTGTACTCAACGCAATTTAAGTAGTGCTGTCTGGTAATGCTATGACACCCCCTTGATGAAGTGTTAGACTCAATGTACTTATAGCTAAAAAATGGTATTAGAATGCATATATATATCATATATATGTGTGTATATATATTTGATATATATATATATATTTATGTATATTTTTTATATAAATGTATTTTGGAATGAATATATATTTCTAATACTTATTTCTGTTGCTTCTGTGCTTCTTCAGCTGAAGCACTGTGGGAAACAAGTCTTGGACATTTTCATTGCCATTGCCAAGAGTCTTGATCTGGTTCCCTGCCAGCATCTGAACAGCTTGATGTATCAGCTGGATACATCAGCACATAATGAACAGGTAGAGGAGTATGATTTCATGTCGTCACAAATCCTGTAACTGTTGTTCGTTTGGCGGATCAGTCTTGTGAGCTTGCTATTATTTAATAGAGTAATTGATAACACAATGGGACACATATCCCCGTAATGTTGATTTCGCTAGGCGGCGACATTGGTTGAATTAGGTGTATAACGTGATGGGCGTCTTGCATGGATGCCGATAGTTGAGTTTGACACCTATAATACTCTGTTTGTAATCATACTGCGTTCATCAGTTTGAAATTAAACAAATATTTTTATTACTATTACTATTATTATTAAGCATTTCTGAAGGCCTCTGAGCATTGCTAATTGTTGCTGTATTGTGTTTGGATGCTTCTGATGAGCTATTTAACTTTGTGATTGGCATACGTCTAGTGACAATGATTGGCATACGTCTAGTGACCGTGATTGGCATGCCTCTAGTGACAGTGATTGGCATGCCTCTAGTGACAGTGATTGGCCTGCATCTAGTGACAGTGATTGGCATACGTCTAGTGACAGTGATTGGCATACGTTTAGTGACAGTGATTGGCATGCCTCTAGTGACAGTGATTGGCATACATCTAGTGGCAAGGATTGGCATACGTCTAGTGACAATGATTGGCATACGTCTAGTGACAATGATTGGCATACGTCTAGTGACAGTGATTGGCATACGTTTAGTGACAGTGATTGGCATGCCTCTAGTGACAGTGATTGGCATACATCTAGTGGCAATGATTGGCATACGTCTAGTGACAATGATTGACATACGTCTAGTGACAATGATTGGCATACGTCTAGTGACAGTGATTGGCATACCTCTAGCAACAGTGATTGGCATGCCTTTAGTGACAGTCTTCTCTCATACACTAATTCTGGATGCTGGGGTTTCTGGGTTTCGTTCAAATCGACATCGTCTGTGGATACAATAGATCCAGCTCTATTACGTAATAGATCCAGCTAGCGGGGTCCCTTAGGGTTCTTCTTTCTTTTTCTTTATTGATTCGTCTCTTGCATAATTTTTTAAGCTGTTATGTTTTACTGTACTGTGCTTTGTTTGCTTGTTTGTGATGCGATGACTATGTTCATTTACTGTACGGACCAATAAAAACACTTGATTATGGTTACAATTACCTTGGCACTAATGGGATAATTTCCTATGATTGCTGGTAATGAGTTCATTGCAGTGATTCTTGTATCGATGCATTTCATTGTTCTTTCAGACTCTACAGCTTGCGTCTGCTGTTACAAGAGTCCTGTGGATGTATGCATCGGAGACGAGTAGCGCCAGTCGAGGCGCCACGGTCATAGCAGGCGCCGGACGTAACAGCCAGCAGCAACAGTACTACACGGTGATCACGCACAGCCAGGAGGAAGTCGATGGGGCAGGTGGGTAACGGAGCGAGTGGCATATTATATCTATCAGTTGCCATGTATAATTATTTTGTGTTAGTTTTGTTAGAAATGTTAGCTGTCTGCTTGTTCCAATAACCAAAAATTGGAATACTTTTAGGGTAACACTGAAATCTGGTGAGATTCTATGCTACTTACTCAGTCTGTTTAGCACAGTGGTTGGATAATAGGTCTGAAATAATTGTATTAAGTGTAATTTGTAGATCAAATAAATTCATGAAGACATGGATGAGAATCATGAAATGACAGTTCCTGGGGTCATAATGACAGTGTTGAGGGTGATTATGACAACCACAATATTGTGGCTACAGGAAATATTATTATCCCAGCAATTCCATATAGCTTTCCTTCTAGGTTTCATACTCCATAGAGCTCACTGATAAAAAAACCCAGTTGACCAGAACAACCTTAGGCTGTGAAAAGCAAGAAAGTGCGACAAATAGTATTTGACTACATGTGATAGGGAGCAATGACGATGATCATAAAATACAACTTGCGTTTCAAAATTAAGGGAAGACTTTGTATGGTGAGGTAAATTTCTCATTTGTTAGCACTCCTGCTATTCACCTGATGAACATAGTCTGAGAATTTATTTTGGAATGTTTTAATGAGGTACCTAGATTATGATGGAAATCAAAAAGTGACTTTAAATTCATTGTAGTGTTTGAATTCACAGACGAATCTGGCTCTGTATGCTTGCAATTTGAGACTTTTAATCTAATGGCTTATTTTCTGTGATCGATGCTGATTATTTTTACTTGTTTCTTGGTTGTAAGGGGGTGGCATTCTGAAACCGTCAAACTTCAGCAGCAGCGGACACTCAGATACGGATGGCAGCAGCGGGAACGAGACCGAGGAAGGCGAAGTGAAGGCCCGACATCTGATGCCTCGTCGGACCCAGCGCATTCCAAAAGCCTGGCCGAAGATTCCGTCCCACCAACAGAGGCTGAGGTCGAGTTCAACAGAGGGTCAAAGGTCGGAGGCCGGTTCAGAGGTTGAAGAGGAGTCGAACTGCAGCAGCAACGGCAGCGGCGCGGGGAACCTGCCAGTGACAGTCCGGAAGATGGTGAAGAAGATGAAGCAGGAGGAACCGAAGAAGATCAAGCTGCGCATCGTCAGACAAGGATGCAATAAGAAGAAGGCCATCCGCGGAGGAATCGTCGTGTCGCGGCAGCTGCCCGGCCGGAAGAACGTCGTCCGGAAGCGGCCTATGTTCGTTCGACCGGGCCTCCGGCGTGTTGGAATTGGAAGGGCGCAGCTGGTGGAGTGCCACCAACACTTCCATCACCACGGCCGCCATGACACGGAGACGGACGAAGAGGCAGATGGAGAGGACGACGAAGACGATTTCTCTGATTCCGACGAGGAGATCGCGAAGCACATGAAGGTCGTTCACATGCCCACCAAACAGATAAACTGCGAGGACGATGATGACGAAGAGGACGACGATGACGAATCGTCGGAGTATTCCAGTCCGGATGACGCTGAGCACGTCTGCCCGAAGGGCGAGCACGTCTGCAACCGGGTCGGCAGTGGCGCCGCCGCTGCGAAGAGAGCCATTCCGAAACCAATTCCGTCTGGCGATGTCATTGTAGATAAGGAACACGCTGGCCTCATCTTGATACGGTCTTCGTCGCCCAAGTCTGACGGAGAAGGCCCAGCGAAGAAGAAGCCGAAGATCTCGGAGATTCCGAGCCTGGCGCCCGGGAAATGCCGACCAGTGCGACATCTGTCGCAGCTGAGCTTGGGTCTGTTGAAGGAGCAGAGTGAGCTGGAAGTAAGTACCCTCTTGCTATTTTTCTTGGAATCTCTGCCTATTAGGCAAGTTCTTCATACTTCCAATGCTGCCATTCTGGCATCATTTTCTATTTTATCAGGACATGTCAGTAGGTGTTTTTATGAAGACACGCTCTCGTTGCAAGTTGATCTATTGGACGTCCGTCCTTCGGCCTCTTTATTTATGGGTGCTCCCAATTACCGGGTTAGACTCGTCAATTGTGCTCTGTATGTAAATTGTTAATTAAGAATTTCGTTCTGTTGTTTTGTGCTAATGATTGCAAGATTTCTTTGTGAGAGAATAAATAGGTGCTATATAAAGATTCAATAGTGCATTCACAAATAGGTGCATTTCTTCATGTAGCATCATATATTAATCCAGCGACAGTGATGCTTTGCTTGAATGTGAGTATATCTTGCCAGGGTTCTCAAACTAATGCTAGAACTTTTCCGTTGAACACTTGGGTTTTGATATAGCAACGTGGTTGATGCAAATCACAAATTTGGGTAAGTTTTCAATCTATTTGTATAATGATTCTGAGGGTAACATTATTGCGTGCTTCTAGTCTAGGGACTGAGAAAAATTCCGGCATTGAAATTCAGCCTCACTTCCAAGTGCTTGCAAGAGGAATGATTATCTGTTGATAGAAATAATTTTTATTCTATGTTATGTATTTCTTAATATAGCAGATTCAAAGGAAATGATTAATATTTCAGCTGCATGATTAATTGAAGTCATGATGATCACGATCTTGGTCGTGATGCTTGTGCCAATTCTGCTATGATGATGGTAGCATATCACACCCTAGTTGCACAATATTTGATTTGCAATTGATCTTTGAAAGTCAAATATGGGCATTTTGTTTCTAGGAATATATGGACCAGGCAGTGGATGCATGTCTGATGGACCAGAAACCAGTGACTCCTGAGGACTTAGACACTTGCATTGAACGAATGCAAACAGCTACAGAAATTCAAGACAGAATGCCAAGGCAAGCCGTGTTTCAGACTCGGGTGTTAAGGCGATTATGAATTTATAACACCAAGCATTATAGTAATGTAATAAAGCATTTATATAGCACCCCTTCAAGATATCAACTCAGAGGCACTCTCTGCACTGGCCTATAAAAAAATAAAGAATATACTTTTTACTTATAATTATGATGTTAAATGTCATTATGATTGAATAAAATATCTCAGCAGCAAAACTATGCACTGAAAGGGGCCACCCGTGGTGGGCCCCGCACAAGCGTGGAACCAACTAACGGATTCTTGTCGACAGCTGACAGATGACATGGATGTTTAGAATCTCTGGGCCAATGTGTAAGTTTTACCTGCTGTTGTATATGGCTTTTGTCCGGCATGAGTGATTTTTAAACTGGTCGTGTTTTTAAAATTTAGCGACCTGATCGAGGACATTGACAGTCCCGAGGAAGACAGCTGCAACAGTTCGAGATTCACGAACAAGTCGGACAAGAACATGTCGGACTTTGAAGGTGAGGATGTCCTTAGCGACGACGAACTGGCGCATATCAACGCACATTCGCATTTCGTTGGAATTCATCCTATGCAGCATCAACTGGCCAACCTTGCCTCCATCTACCATAAGCAGCTGCCTCAGGGTAATTGTTATTAATAACTTCTATTGTACCAGCATCTTATTTTTATTTATTTGGAGGACTTAGATAGCGCCCCTTCAAGACATCTACTCAGAAGCGCTCCCGACCCAGCCCCGGCTAAACAGGACAGTCATAAGATTAGGGTAAATCACGTTTGAATGTCCCATAATACACGAGGTATCAACTAATGGGGACCAAGCCAAGGTGGTCAATGTCCATAAATTATGGATGGACAATTAAGAAATGTATGTAAGGTAGCGGTAACATTGACACAATTGTATTATTACAGAGTCTTTTATGCAGTATATTTTTCTTTGCATTCCTAATTTACTTTATCAGTCATAAATTATGGAAATGCCTTTAACCAATTGCATGTCAAGTTTTTGCTTTAGGATCCAGTTACCAGTGAGCTTTGTATTAACCTTTCTGCTGACCCCTCTGCTGGGAGAGACTAATCCAGGCCTAAAGAAGAGATATATAAATGTATCTTAGATTAATTATTATTATGTAGATAATGTAGGTTACTAATTAACTAACGAGTTTGATCTGTCATGTTAGTTATAGGAAGGATGTCTAATAGTATGTATGGTATGATAATACTATATTATATACTACTATAATACTATATAGTATATAATACTATGGTATGATCGCTGGAAAAGATATGTGACTGGCCTGTATGTTCCTCTGAACAAAAGCAAATTAGCATTGTTTTCATGATGGCCCATGAAACCTTGCTGTATGGTCCATTGAAAAAATTTATAAAATTCTGTTTGGTTTTTTTTCTAGTTTTACTTATTGAAAATTGTGACACTGGTTGTTTGTTTAAATTTCAGTTATGCCTACTCAGACGAAGTCAGAAATTGGCAAGCAGGATGCATGTAGTGTGGGAAAACTCGATGGAATTTGTCTTCCTAACAACACCTTACTCTGGGACCTTTTGCAAGACCACAGAGCAGTCAGTGTTCATACTTTTGATTTTTAACTGTTTATTTTTGTGTTTAATTCCCACGTTTGCAAGTGATACCAAATTTTATTAGGGTTTTACCTCTTCTTTAGAGTTCACTGTTGGCTGTTTAAAACGAAAATATGAAATAAATTTTCATATGTTAGCAACTGAAATTTTAAGGTATACCTGTTGTCAATCAGATAATCTGATAACTTGTGATTTTTTTATTAATTTAAATGTAATTTGTAATAATGATGTTATAAAATGTGCTTATACTCATATAATGTGAGGAATGTGGAAAGGAGTAAAGGAAATTGGAGATGGGTATTAGGGTTTTAAGCAGTTTTCATCATAGAATTATTTGAGCCTCAGTATAATATGTTCACATTATGGAGTGCCTGTTTAACATTTTCATGACGAGTATGTACTAAAAGTGACTGGTAAACCAGTGCAGCACATCACTAATGTGAATATTAATAAAAGTGCTTTGACTGAGCCTTATTATTTATTACAGGGAAAGTTGTCGGAAGGCCTTGTCCAGGAAGCCGAGAAAGCTCTTTGCTCCCTGATCTGCTTTACCACTGAACGCCCAACGCGCTGCAGGTTCATCGAAGCATGTGTCAACAATCTGGCCAATCACAAGTTAGCATAATTTCCATTCAGTTGAGATTCATAGCTTATGTGAGTTGAGTCAATTCTTTTTTGACCTTTATAAATGGATAATAAAACAAATGAAACTTAGGTCGATAGTAGGTGTTTTGCTGGTAGTTGTTACAAAAGGCAACAGATATCTTCAACTTCTGTTTATATTCGTGGACATTAGGAAACTTGATTTGATCGTAGAAAGCTAGAAATATATTATATATTTAGGAAAAAGAACAATTCAATTCCATTTGTTTGCGGCAGTATTTACAATGATTCGGGTGAGCTGAGTCATTACTACTGGTTATTAATATAGCATCATTAGGGTTTTAAGGTTTTCAGATGACGTGTGGGTTGTGTTAGAACCGCTGCAAGTTAACCTGCAATGCTTGATATCCTCTCTCTCTCGTAGCTTCCTCTAAAAAGCTGTAACAGTGTCCACTGAGACAGTGTTATCATCCAAATCATTCTACGAGTCTTGCACTGAAGAATTGTTGAGAAATTTGTTTGTTTTTGGTTTGCTTAGGTCTGTTGTGATATCTTTGCGGCTTCTGTCGAAGATTTTCAGCACATACAACAGAACTCCTGGAGATACTTCAACCCTTGTGTCGTGAGTGCTCTCTAGATATTAGTTCACTGTGGATCTCCACCTTGTGCCTTGTCCTCATTTTTTGTCATGGAACATGGCTATAAATAAGGATAGAGTTATGTTTGATTGCAAATTGTCAATTTAGAACAACACAGCTTGACCCCGTGATAGGATGATGACGACGACGACGACGATGATGATGATAACGTCAATTTCTGCAACGCCATAACACAAAATGGCGCTTGACAATCTAGCTATTTGTAGTGAATCTATGCGGACAAGATGGCTGATTTCTGTAATGTTGACTTTCATTTAGATTGCTGTAAAACACAGACTTGTTGTGATGCATCTTGCTATGCAGTTGTGGTTTATGTGGCTTCAGGGACTGCATTACAAGTATTTTCCAGTGTAACTTCAAAGGAATAACGGTTTCTTTGTAGGTGGGCT
>OY365818.1:9996597-10169097 GCA_959347315.1 Bimastos eiseni
TGTCACAAGGAAGAGATTCAGGCTCGGCTGCAGTTCCTCACTTGCTGCTTCTCAAGCAGCGCTTCACCGGAGTCCTTTCGTAGGTTCTACGGTTGACTTTCATTGTGGGAAGAGATAACTATTGCGTTTGTGTGTTCATGATGGGGTGCAAGATAAAGGACTGCATTGTTCTGATAAATTTCAAAGCAACTATTAGTTACAAAGTAACTAATTGACTGGTCCTGCAACTGGAAATGGGCTCCCTACAATGCTTTGACTAATACCTGTTAATCAGTGTGCCTCGTTTCTCACTACTCTTAAGACTGTTCTGTTCAGTTGGGGTTAAGCTGGGAGTGCTTCTGAGTAGGCAAACTTGAAGGGATACTACATAAATCTATTGCAATAATAATAATAATTGAAAATGCTTCTGAAAGTTGAGTTCTTTGCATTCTGCCTTTTTAGCCTAGCTTGTTCTTTTCAAGTATCACGTGAAAAGGCATTGTTTTCTTTAGGAATTAGAAAAACATCTTAATTGCTATATAAAAGATGTTTATTAAGAATTGGGCGTGGAGTTTTGTACATATTTCTTTGCTGAGTGATCCTTATTTCTTATTGTGTGAAGGTTGAAAGAGGAAATTTGTTGTTTGCATTCAAAGGGCTGAACATGGAACAGCTGGACGCACTGTGGAACTGTGTGGCTATCGATAAGCAGTGTTCGGATGACTGTCTTAATTGGTTCCTGAATCAGGCAAAGAGCAAAGACCACCATGCTTTGGATCTGGAGGCCCTGAAGTATATCTTTCTCGAAAAAGTAATGTCATGCCATTTGAATTAAATTCCTTATTAACAAAGTTGGTGATTTTGTGTGGCACAGGTTGTGTAAAAATCAAATTTCATCCGATGTAAGATTGATCTAATTGCAATTGGTAAGCGGTCTGAGAAGCATACTTGTGTATAAGTATGGGCCTGTGAAATGGAAGATTTCCTTTAATTCTATAACATTAATGTGTCAGTTCAGGCATAGTCATCTTTATAAGATCGGGAGTTTATTATGCTCAAACAAGTATGGCGTATTCTCGATTATGCTTATCTTGAATAAAATATCAGAACTTTTACAATAAATTATTGTCATTATTATTATTATCATTGTTAAAGCCTACCTAATTATAATGTATTGTTGACATTCATTCTCCTTTCACAGATGCCTCAGTTGCAACCAGAAGAAACGAGCATTGTCGGTCTCAATCTATTCACTCAACTTTCACACTTGGCTCGCATTGCCAACATTTCAGCTGACAATCCAGTTCCTGACGATCGGGTTAGTAGATTGCACTTTCTTTAATGTTTCGTTTATTTTAACAGTGCATTTTAGGTACAGCAGCCAAAGCATTTGTTTTTTGTATAATCAAAGAAAGTTGCTTGATTTTTAAGTGATATGTGTATGAAGCTAATCACGCAGAATCATAATTTGGTAAAGTTTCAGCTTTCTTCGACAAATCATTTCTTGAAATTTAAATGTGCACATATTGCTATAAATCTTTTTTCTGTTGTAATTTATTGTGTCAATTTACTGAACATTAAGTTTAGCACATTGTGGAATGCCTTGTACTTAATTTAAGTTAAGATTTCCTGAGCGGTTTTAAGGAAGGTAGTAATAGCTGTGCATTCAAAATTTAAAATGTTTCACAATTTTTCATAGCTACTTGGAATTGATCATCTGTGGGCAATTGCTCTGAGGGCACAGAACACTGACGTCAGTCTGACTGCGATTAACTGTGTCAATCATCATTACATCTACTGTGAGTATCATTATGTTACACCATTTTGAGGCTAAGCCTGTCTGATGTTGTCTCTGGAGTTTTGTACTTTATACAATACGCGTTTGTTTATGTTAACGATAGGGCATAGCCGGAAATCGCCTCGGACATTCGCCTCGGCCGAATATTGGACTATTCGGAAGTATTCGCCTCGCCAAATTTTACACCTGCAAATAGCTAAAAATAACTTTTTTGATAAAATTATATTTTTTCATCAAATGAATTTATGACTAACGAACTTACTTATAAGTTATTGATTAACTAAACAAGAACTTAACATTCCATTGAATTTTCTTTAAAATAATTATGTTAATTTATATATTTTAATTTCTTTTTGTTGCATTCCTCTGGTGGCAACCTAATCAGTAATTTTCTCGATTGAATTGGCTTCACCCACTTTCCGGTAAACATTAGAGAGTAAAGACGTCATTGATAACTTCATATTTCAAGTTTTATAACAAGGTTTTACATTTTTTTCACAAATAAAGTTATTAAATGATAAATATATTGTCATGGATTAGAGTGCAACGATACACTATATGAAGGATATTGCTATAGACTCTGCATTGACTATAGATAGTTCTCCGTAGCTGTGCACATGCAGTTAACGATGCTTTGCCTACGGATGGTACTTGCTGAGTTGCCGAACATATTTGCCACTACTATTTGGTTCGTACCCAGATCCGGCAAATAGTTCATCCAAATACTCAGATTCGGTACTCGGTGGAAATTGTCTGCTCAGTTATACCCTAGTTAATGACTTGCAGTGTTTTAATGTATTCAGCCGGTCTGGATGATGATGATTGGCACGTCGTAGGCCCATGGTAACGCCGCTTTCCTACACTTCTGTAAAACAATACTTCACTGCATTTTTGTGCATTGAACTTTCCTTTGAGAACATTCTTCCATACAAAAATAAATACTGTTCTGTGACAGACAGTTCAAAATTAATGTATGTTGTAATTGCCCATGTTTTGGTTTATTGCGTAGTAGGTAATTGAAGGTACTATATGAATAGCCGGTTACCCCATGTAGATGTTCGAGTGATGCATTTGAAACATGTTTCTTTGCTACATTGTTGATGGTGCAAATTTTCTGTTTCTTAGACGGTAGTAGTGCTTTAGAAAAGGAAGACCAGTTCGTTCAGAAGTGCATGGAGAGCCTGACTGCGGCTTCGTCTGTTCTTGACAAGGTAAACATGTGTCAGCTGAACTCATTTCCAGTTTTTGCAGAATGATTAAGGAGAATGGATGCAGTTTAAAAACTTTTTTTGCAGTTGGGATAATCGTAATCCCAGCATTTTTACAGTGCCCACAAAAGCCAAGTCACTTGTATGTTCACCCTGGATTCATGCTTTGTATGTTCACCCTGAGATCATGCTTTGTATGTTCACCCTGGGATCATGCCTTGTATGTTTACCCTGGTATCATGCTTTGTATGTTCACTCTGGTATCATGCTTTGTATGTTCACCCTGGAATCATGCTTTGTATGTTTACCCTGGGATCATGCTTTGTATGTTCACCCGGCCACCAAAGGATGAACCAAACTTTGTCATCACTCCTCAGTAGGAACGTGTATTAACATCTTTGAGCCGGCCTGGGGTTGACCCAAGGGCCCTGGCCAACCTTGCTGCTCAGAATAGTGACATAAACTGTCCCCCTTTTTGTTACTGAGTCGTGGCTGTGCTAACTTCAATATTTATAATAAATAATTTTTGAATTTCACATATATCCCTAATTGACTAGGTAGATATGTATCGACTGAAATTGTTTCCAGCTTTTGTGGCATGTTTAAGGAGAATGGATGCCATTGTTGTTGCAGGTGGGATAGTAAGAAAGTAAGTAAGTAAGAATATTCTTTTTTAGACTACCAGCAGATGCACAGTGGCTTGCATAATGTATAACCAATAGTATCAGATTTAAACAAGGTCAAAGAACATTCTCGAACGTTTGTGCCTCTGTGTGTAGGAGTGAATGTGACTATTCATTTGGCTTCAAAGGCACTCTGTGTGTGTTTACTCCATATTTAATCATGTGAATTTAAGTTTAGTGTTTCGTCAACCAGGATCTGGTTGCCTTTTTCTTCCTTTTATTTGGTGTGGAAGATATTTCGCAATTTCACAACCCTTTAGAGAATTTTCGTATGATGCAGTGGCTGATGGGTTGGAGCACTCGACCTGTAACACCGAGAGCAGGAGTTCGAGCCTCACCCATGGCAATCACTGTGCAGGGAACTTGAGCAAGTCCTTACTCGCAGTTGCTCTATGCCGCTAATGTCATATGGTAGTGTTTGCTTCTGAGCTTTGGAAGAAAGATACTATCAAATATAGTTGGACTGTATAATGTTCTCTAAGCATGGTCATCTTGCTCCTTGTTTTCAGAATCCTGACTGCAGTCTGCTGATCATCCAGCGAGGCCTCATCCTCCTCACGAACCACCTGGAGAGCTTCCGAAGACGCTATGCCTTCCATCTTCGCCAGTTGCAGCACGATTCAAATCCAATCACTAGCCACCAAAAGATGCTGCAGGATAAACAGTCGCAACCCATCCACATTATTCTTCAGTGTGGAACCGGTTCTACGGACAAGGTAGAGTTATTGTTCTTATCTTTGTTTATGGGATCTGGATTTAAAATGAAGCTATGTTGTCTGGGTCGATGCTATCCTAGGATGTAAGCTGCAGATTCAAAGTAAACACATCAGTTGAATATGTTTAATGTAAATTCATTAACAGTAAATAAATATTTGCAAGTGGTTGAACTATATGCAGTCTTCCATAACAAAGGGAAGCCCATAGGGAAAGTGCTTAGTTCTTTTCTTAAGTATTGTATTGTATTTACATATTTCTATGGCGTGTCTTCCAGTACAAAACCCCCAGTGCAGAACGGCCCGTAATTGTAATTGAAAACTTGTATAGCGCCACTCGTAATCAGAGGCGCCCGTGGAAAAGAAGTCTTTAGAATACTGCCAGAAAGGGATGCACCCCAGTTAAAATCAGAGAGCAGGTCAGACAGGGAATCAATCATTCCAATGCAGGTTATGGAGCCTATAACCCACCTTTGAGAGCACTGCTTATTTGAAGGACGCTATATAAATGTTCCATTGCATTACATCATTAGGGGTGCACCTTGTACACTGCAGTTCCCGTAAAAGGAGATAGTTAATTATAGCAGTTTTTCAACACCTTTAAAAAAAGTCCATTCTTTTTACAGACTCCAATTGAGATGCTTTCGACTGACCTGGTTGGAGAACTGCGAGCTGAGGTGACGAGGTGGTGGGAGACAGTTCAGCTTCAGCATCAGAAGAACCAGGAAGAGCAGCTAAAACAGCAGCAGGACAAACAGTCGTCCGGCAGTGGCGGTGGTTCTGCCCTGATGCCCATCCTCGGAGCAATGCTCGGAGACGGACCGATGCGCATGATCACTCTCGGTCAGGAATTGTCTGTCGATCTGGATGAAAAGACTTTGTCGGAAATGCAGTTAAAAGACTCACAGGTGAGTTTGAGTTGTGGGAATTGAGCTTCACCTGACATGACATGCAAACAGAATAGTTGTGGGATGTCAACTGAATAGGGCATCTGCCGGCTGAAATTGAAATTTGATATCGCCCTTCTTCCAACATCTTTTGCTCAGAAGTGCACTTGCCTCGACGGCGCAATTGCAGTTGTACTGCAGAGCAATTGTGTGCGAAGGACTTGCTCGAGGTCCCAACACAGTGATGCCTCGAACGAGGGTCGAACCCGCTCACTCAGAGCGCACACTGAACGTTACAGGCCGACCGCTCTAACCGATCAGCCACCATGCCACACACATGATATCACATGATAATTGCTGATTACAAGATATATTCACAAAGACCAATTCACAGTAGATCAAGACGTATTCCCAATAGGTGCAGACCTATTCTCAATAGGTCAAGACCTATTCACAGCAGGTCAAAGCCTATTGATGTTCATGTGTTTTACAACAGTTTTTTTCTTGATTTGGTGTTAAATTTAGATAAATGCACAAATGACGAGGAGATAAGTGTGCGTTGTGTAGATCTTTATTGCCTTGTATGGTTCTAAAGCACCCAGCTTTCAAGCTACTCCCTATGTTTAGATTGCATGTTTATACGCTCTATTTTCCTCAATCAGTAGTGAACACTTTCTGACTTTGTGCTTAAAATAAATCACTTCTTGAAGCGATGTTTGCTTTTCAGCGCATTGCCATTTCCACATCATGTCCCAATCATCCCTGTGCTAGTGAACGTTCATCTCTGGTAAGATTCGGAATTTGGTTTATGATTGCATGCAATAAGCATATGAAATGACTTGCATCTCCCCAGCCGATTGCCCCGTCCGCTGAGTGTCTGTGTCTGCTCAAGGCTGTTCTACCCTAGCAACATCTTTGAGTGGTTCGTGACTCAGGGTTCGTGGTTTGATTAAAGCACATGGATATATACCAGTACGTACTAGCATACATATACTTATATAAACAGCAGGTGATTATGCGCATTCATTATTCTAATCGAAGATTCTTTTTTCTGATGAATAGTAAAGAATTATAATGCAAAGATGATTTTATTTCAGTTGGTATTCGTGTCGCAAAGTGCCAGTCGTCCACCGCGTAGGCAGGACGTGTCCGTGCCAACGTCTTATTTGCCGCCACCCCCTCGATCGAAGCTGCCGATGATGTTGCTCATCCAGGAGCCACACTTCAGCTGTCTCTTCAGCCTTCTTCAACAGCTTAGCAGCTTCTGCCCTGATAAGACATTTGGGGTCAGTTGGTTTTAGATTCATTTCTTGATGTCAGTAACTGCGATGTACGCCTATCACTTGGAATTTTGTTAGAACTCCTTTGAAAACTCCTTTGTGGACTGTAGTACAATCAGTTCTAAGCTATTGATTATATATGATCACCAGCCTAGCAACGGCTAGAATCAGGTTGTGATTCTCGGCTTTTGTCTATCTGACAGCCAACTGCTGGTTATGCTGTTAGACAGTAATTAAGCAATTTGCGTTATGTTCGAGGCATCATGCCTCTTGGACCATGTTTCAAGTATTGATTACCACCGTTGACAGCCGTAACTGGTAGTCTGCATGAGATCCATTAAATGCTCCTCAACCCATTTTTTTTACATTTGGTTCCTTCTTTGTCAATTATTCCATCTATACTTTCATGAAGTGATTAATAATACTGTAAACTGAATCTGACTGATAAAATTCTGTGGTGACATGTAAGCTGTTGTTGGTAAAGTGTTGTGAGTTTTGTTCTTTCAGGACCTCCAGGAGCAGTGTAGCCTGCAGACAAAAGCTCGAGTGTTGTCCCGTAAAGTCTGGGACTTGTTGATGCTGCTGCCTACAAATGCACAGATGCTTAGTGCTATAAAGGATATCGTCGACCAGGTTAGGTTCAATCACTGTGTAACGTTACCTTTCATTGTGCATTTCATTCGGTTTCAATGTCTTTCAATGTTACTAAAGGCTAAAGATATTTTAAAATATTGAGATACCCATGTAGAGAGGCAGAGATATGCATATGGATATTTTGAGATCGGCATTTAGAGATATTGAGATATGCATATAAAGATATTGAGATATGCATATAGAGAGATATACATATACAGATATAAAGATATACTTGTGGCCTATAGATTTAATTTTGTAGCATTCCATCTGCTTTGTTATTATCTTCAAGGCACTGCATGTAGTGGTGCCAGATTATATAAAGGCTTTCTGCACAGAAACACTGGCGTGGGAAGCCAGGTTTAAGCTGGATAAAACGGCCAATATATGCACAGATCTAAAACGCTGTTTTCATCCACTGGTCCAAATTGTAAACAATCTTCCTCCTTCAATTTGCTTTGCTGACTCAGTTGACTGATTTGAGGTCGAACTTAAGAGCTATCTATTCTCGAAAACATGCCCGTGTGATTGCGCTTTAGTGATAGCGTGGCTTTTATGGTGCCTTAAAAATTGTCAGTGCTATTATTATTTCATGTTTTTGTAGGTCAAGGGAGCTGATGGTCCAAATAGAACTCAGTGGGAAGAAATTCTGGATCCAAATCATCCACACAAGTTGATGTACTCGCTGCAGATTGTAGAGACTCTATCAAGACCTCCAAAGTATCGACGCCCTGTTCTCAAGGTCCGTGATGTCTTGAAGAATGTTGTTATTGTTTTCCATGATTGTTTTATCGTGATTGTTTCTATGGCGTCAGAAGTAGTTTTCATCATTAGTCGATTGTTGGTACTTTAACAGTTTTGTAATAGAATGCATTTAATTTGCGAAGTGTCTGCTCTCTGTTGAGTAGCACCACTGAAGTTGTGAGATTGTGTTTATTTGGAGCTTTTTCTATTAATTTTTTAGGCCACATCTGTTCCCAGTCGTTCAACTAATGAAGAAACAGAAGAGACAAGTTCTGAAGATGCACCTGAAGAAATCTGGAGTCGCAAGGTATGGTATTTCATTGGAGTTGCAGGGCATGGTATTTCATTGGAGTTGCAAGGTATGGTATTTCATTTGAGTCGCAAGGTATGGTATTTCATTGGAGTTGCAAGGTATGGTATTTCATTTGAGTCGCAAGGTATGGTATTTCATTGGAGTTGCAAGGTATGGTATTTCATTGGAGTTGCAAGGTATGGTATTTCATTGAATGTGACTTAGTTTAGAGGCCTTGGTTTTGCTTTGATGCTATGTCCAGTGCTTTACTTGGCCTCTGTGCTTTTGTTTGTTTTGTATCTGGCTCCTACTTTGTCTTTTCTCTATGTCTCCTTTGTCTGGTCTCACGGTCTCCTTCTCTGTCTTGATTGAATGAAAGTCAGTCAGTCAGACTGACTGATTGATCAATTGATTTCTGTCTCCTACTCTGTCTGGTTGATCTCTTTGTAACCCGATTTTACCCTTGGCTTCTTATCTCTGGCATGTTGCAGAACTCGTGAATAAGCTGGTGCCCTTCGCTACGTTAAAATTTAGTTTCACTTTTTAAATGTTGAGTTTTGATTACAGTTGCTTATGACTTTACTTTGGTGTTTAAATGTGACATATATTAGTCATTTTCCATTTGAGGAGATTTTTAAAGCAGATGGCTTTGATTTCTTGTTTAAGGTCAAGAGAAGTACTTTTGTTTTGGGAGTTGTGATTTCCATTATTATTTATCATAAAACGGACAATTTGTAAAGCGCCGTAACGCAGCCATATTTTGCATCAACAATGTTTATCAACTAACATCAGCAATCATAACAAGATGACAATAAGAGCATCAGTTCATCAGGGATAGAGATATGCCTTCGTAAACATTGTGACAGAGGAGCTTATATTTCATATGTGTTATTCAACTGTTTTTGGTTCTTTTTGTCAGTTCACGGACTGTGGTGGATTGAGGCATCTGTACTCGATTTTCATGTCTAGTCACCTTCTATCGAAAGAAGGAGATCATCAGAATGAAGTACGTGTTTAACTAAGTCTTATGCAGCAATAAAACTTTAGTTGCATATATTTATATGTGCATTACAAAAGATTATGACTTCTGAATTTGTGTAAGTATATATTCACTTAATGTTCTGCGAGGGTTGCTCAATAATGTTGTGGTTATGTGCTGGATCGTTTATCGAGAGTTTGGGGTTCAAATCCCCGCCATGGTAGAAATTTTGGTAGAGATTTCTGCTCCACGTCTACGTCCTGGCCAACTCAGCCATATTGAGTACAATGACTCTGTCAGTGGGAGGATTAGATTTCAAGGGTGAGGATTGGCCATCCGCTATCAAATGCCTCAAGGCTAAGAAAATGAAGTTAGCACTTCATGGACCATGTTTGCCTCAGGGTTAATTTAACCCTTGATAATCAATGATGCTGGTTGTTAAAGGGTTAAGTTAGCCCTGAGGCAGGCATGGTCGGTGAAGTGCTAGTAACATCATTTTCTTAGCCTTGAGGCATTTGATAATGCCTTACGATTTACTTTGCGCTGATCATTAAAGGGCTAAGAGCTTGATCTTTTTCTTCTAATGTGTTACCACTTAGATTTACCTATTTTTGGGTTCATCTGTAACAGTTGTCCTTGTTTTAACAAAAGTAATGCATCTTAGATTAGGTAACTGTCTGCTTTTAAGTAAATTAGTCATGATGTAATTAATTTCCATTGTTATCGTTGTGGATGTCTGCTGTTTTGTGTTTAATTAAACTGCTGGCTTTCTGTTGCCTATCATTGTTAGTTTTCTGTTCACAGTGGTTGCAAGACTGTCTTGCCTACCTGTTGCGACTGCTCAGTCAATTTGCAGTCGTGCCATCAGACGTCGACAGTCAGGACGAAGTCTTTGATCTTCAGGAAAGTCCGACGAAGAAGGTTCGGAAGCATCGCGTGCAGGAGAAGATCGTGGTTCCACGCCTCAACAGGGTAAAACCCAAAAATGTTTTAGCCATTACTTCCTTTTGCTCCTCATCTGAATCAATAAAATATTTATTGAAACTGTGTGGGGAAGGCTTCCAGAATATCAGAATATGACTTTTCAATATTTTAAATAACATACAATTTAGTAATGTTAATTATTCAGTTGCATCCTTCAAAATGCAGCTGAAATCTGTTTCTTTACTGCTTGCATTTTGGCAGTGCTAGTTCCTATCCTGGATAAAGGAGGAGGGCGACGCTTATGATCTTTGTTATCACACCGTGTTGTTAACTGAGACCGCTGCTATTACAACGACTACTACTAATACTACTACTAGTACTAATACTAGTACTAATACTATTTCTTTTTTCTTTCAGATACTTGGATATCTTGTATTCTCTCCTGTGGTGGCTAACTATCTGTGCCTCAGATTCACATATCAGTGTTAATCCTCAAGTTAAATTAATAATGATGCTGTAATTATGCAGTTATAATTATGGTTAGTAAACTTTGATTTCAGATATGTTCATCCCAAAAATGTTTGTGGTGCTTATATTTAAATATGTATGTTGGCAATTTCTAGACAATCTTGTCAATGATGGACGTTGAAGTCGTCATTCAACTTCTGATGGATATTATGTATGAAGCAGCTCTTCCTAGGTGAGTGTAAAAATGAGGAAACAGCTGCTCATCCAGCTGATTGAATCTAGGCTAGGATTTCTATTAGAATGTTATAATAAGTAAGTATATTTTTTTATTAGCCAATTGTAATCTCACTATGGCGTATACGCATAGATCTAATAGACACGGGTATTACGACATTCGTTATTAATATCTCAGTGATTAATTGATCTTTGTTTGCTTTGTAGTGAAACAATCTTTAGCAATTTTATTAATATCATTATGATATGAAGATTTATAAAGCGCAAGGTATAACTGAATCCACTTATGGGCTAGTGATCATGGCTACCCTGCAGTTAAGTAAAACTCCAATCACAAGTGAGCTGTGTATAGGTATATAGACCTAGGAGGTCATGAACATAACTTTATATGACCTAGGGGTCATGGAACATAACTAACTCATTGGGTTAATCAAATCTGTGGGTTACTGGAGGCACCTAAGTAGCAATTTTTGTTAAAGAATGCCTTATTAAAGTGCATATGTGAAATGCTTCAATGGTCCAAACCAAGTTGACTGTGAATTACCATGTTATCGAGACAAATGAATTTTTATGCTGATGTGTCCCAAACCCAATTCATTTGTCAATAAGTCAGTTGTGCAAATTGCTAAGAAACTTTGTATGATGACCTATTTAAAGGGTCATGACGAAATGGTTAATGTGGTTTCCTGCTGACTGGGTTAACTTGTTTTTTCAAAGGCGAGACTGCAACCAGTGGCCGTCAACGTCGTGGGGTCACGTCGAGGTCATCCATTATGCCATGTTGTTTCTTGTATCTGTGGCGTACACTTGTGAAATTGCTCAGCCGATACTCTGTAGCAATCCCAATTTCAGTCGATGGTTGAAACGTCTGACGTTGGAGGCACCTGAGGTAGAGACCGTTTCTGTCTTTCATTTAGGAGATATGTAATTTAAATCTCTTCAGAATATTTAGAAACAAACACTTCCTTCAGTTCTTTAAGTTTTATTCATTAATTATGGACTTAAAGTGTGATTTGATGTGATGTTTAAATATGCTTATTTGGACTTTGGGCTCCAAATTTGACTAAGTTCAACTGGAAAATTATTGTAATTAATTTCTATTGATTGTTATTAAACAGATTCAGTCAGTAACACTGTCAATGCATATGATGGCAGCTTCTAGGTGAGAATTGTTACGGCGCTATATAAATGTTCTGATCCACATACATTCATGCTTACGTGCATGCATACATACAGAGACACTCGTACATATGAGTGTAGATTGATTATTGATCACAGATTTATGATTACAGTGTTTGTGTGTGTGTGTTGGTGTGCCTTACCCACCAACTGATTCACGATCTAAATCTATTCTCTAATTAGCCAGTAACTAATCTTTGCCATCTTTCAGCCGCCGGTTCGACAGGAGGCATGCCAGGGCCTGTACAAACTGTGCCTCGGTCGTCGGTCAGATGGATACACCGGATACATCTACCTGATACCTGTTCTTGCCAATCTGCTGTTTAGTCTGGATGATGCCAACAAGATGAAATCAGTTAGAAAAATGGTACGTGTGAACTCCATCTCATTGTTCAAACTCAGTTCTTTTCTCTGTGTGCAAACTCAGTTTGAATCTCTTTACAATCTGGAATGGACTTCTCATAGAGCTCCGTCTCCTACCTAAGAACACTTCATCTTCATTTTACGCCTCTCTTAAAACTGTCCTTTTCAGCCGAGGATTAGGCTCGAAGCGCCTGTGAGTAGATATCTTGAAGGGGCGCTATGTCTAGTATTTTTGATTGATTGATTTTGATTGATTAGTCTGTTGGTATTATTAAAGTACTGCTGTGAATGTTACTGTTAAATATATGACAGCAATAATTATCCTAAAAGTTGGTTTTTAATCAAGGAATATGTGTGAATGGTGTACTGCTTTTGAGCTTAATATTCTTATCAAAGATCCTTGATTATATAGAATTGCCAAACTAAATGAGAATGGGTTAGTGTTATGTTGTCGAGATTTATGAAATCAATCGAGCATTGTGGGCTGTGTATCATATGAAAAAGAGGTGAACTTTTGTTAATGAAAATGAAATAAGGCCTGACTTACGCACTGACATTATCCAGCTCTTGTTTTGTAAACTAATTTATATTTTCCTGTGTAATTATTGATCAAATTACAGAATTTTAAGACAGGTTTCGAATTGTAAGCACAGCTTGATTGAATACAAATATTTCCGACGCTGTGTTTTGGAAATGTAGTCGCAGGAGGAAAAAGAGCCAAATGGTCCAGGATGTCGAGATTACTTCTGGCTTCTCTGCCACTTGGTCGATGGTGTCAGCAAGGAAGATGCAGAAAACAGCTGGGAACAGGTTTTGCTTTATGCTGCTTTGCTCTTTTGATTAGTACTAATTAGGTATTAAGGTGCTCAAAATGAGATCTTAGCATTGATTGAATATATACCAGGTACTGGCATATCTGTTTTGTATTGGATATTTCTCTTAGTCAATATAAATAGTCGGTTGTTGCCGACTCAGGGTCCACTCAGACTCATTTTATACTTGCCATGATTGTTAATTTCTGCTGAATGGATGGTTAGGCTGATGAATAGAATTCCAGACTAAGAAAAGTTCATTTTAAGTTTGGTGATGTGTAGAGGTGGAGCGGATCTGTATTTTCAGGAAGGAGGGCTCCTCGACCTGAACGTCCTTGCTAGACGCATCGCTGATCACATAACAAATCGTCCGTACCTCGAGAAGCATCATAACACCAATGAGGATGACGGTCTCATTGGGTTTCTGCGCCTTGCCACTGCGGTCATGAAGCACAATCCGCCGTTCAAGGCATCGCCAAATGGACAGGTTTGTGGAAGTGTTTCTCTCTTAATGCATTCTTGGAAAGTGCTACGTGGTTTCACCTCTGTACGAATATATTGACGACCTCTAAGGCTGAAAATAAAATAAAGAAAATGAATCTCTAGCTGTTTCTCATGGTACTGTATTTAAAAAATGATGTCAAGGCCTCGTGATGTCCTGTTTTCTTGTTTGATGTGTATATCTGATTAGATTAAGTGGCAGAACTTTATTACCGATTTCATTTGCAAGTTTGCATGTTGATTAGGTGGATTGGTTTTGCTGTTGCAGACATTCCTGGTCGACAGTTTCAAGTGCTTGTTTGCGCTTCCGTCGCAGAAGATGAGGTATCTTCCGAAATGCAAATCGCAGAACGCTCGGACAGCTGCCTACGATCTGTTGGTCGAATTGGCCAAGGGAAACGTTGACAACTATGTCATTCTTCATGAAATGGTTATGCTACAACATCATAAGGGTAGGAATTTGACTTCTTTAATATGAATAATGTGCTGATGTGCACAAGTATTCAGAGATTAACAAGACCTACTGGATTCAAGGACCCTTGATGTTGACATTATATTTGCAAAACTGTTGAAGAGATGGACCAAGGAGCTCAAGCCACATCTCTTGAGAAAGGCAATTCCAGCTTGTGGACTTAACAGTAGCAGTGGTCTTTGTACAACTTAGAGTTGTTTGTTTGTTTTCTGATTTACTCTGTCTTAAATAGAATGAGATTAAATAACGGTGGTGCGTTGCAGATTATTTTCAGATGAAATGATCCATATATGTTTACTTCTTCCAGCAGCCGATTTTTTTATTGCTAATCTTCAAT
This sequence comes from Bimastos eiseni, assembly GCA_959347315.1. Classification (NCBI taxonomy): domain Eukaryota; kingdom Metazoa; phylum Annelida; class Clitellata; order Crassiclitellata; family Lumbricidae; genus Bimastos; species Bimastos eiseni. The sequence continues at coordinate 10,011,084 of OY365818.1, forward strand.
CTCCTCATCTTCTGTCTACTCTTAAAACTGTCCTCTTTGACCATGGTTGGGCTTGGAGCGCCTCTGAGTAGATTTCTTGAAGAGGCACTATATCACGTTTCATTGATTGATTGATTGAGTAATTGATTGTTTGATTGACTGACTGACTGATTAATTGATATTGATTGATTGTTATTGATTGATTGATTGTATTAGTGATTGAGTGATTATGTTTCTTTGCTTCAGATTCCCATCTGCCGTATACATGGGACTCGTGGCCACATGATGAAGAGCGGGCCAAGTGTGGTTACGTGGGGCTGACAAACCTTGGCGCCACCTGTTACTTGGCCACGTGTATGCAGCATCTGTACATGATTCCGGAAGCCAGGAAGTCGGTCCTCGAAGCCAAGGTCTGTACGACTTATAAGGCATTCTGTTTTTGTATTTCATGACCTCTTTGTGCTATCTCGGCTTCTATTCTTCAACTTCTTTAATTCTTTAATTATTCTTTAATTCTTTAATCTGTTTTTAATCGATCAATCAATGCAGACTTGATATCACACCTCTTCAAGATGCCTACTTGGAGTCAAGTCAAGCCTGAACTGAGCCATTATATCAACACTTTGAAACGCAACTAGAGCAGCAAGACAAGGGGGATCTGCAAGTGACTGGTGAAACAATGCAGTACGTCGCTAACTGATGAGCACTTGAGACCATTTTGCTCATTTGCTATTCTGTGAAATATGATATTTATTTTATGTGGTTGCTTCAATGGTGATAGTTTTTCAGAAAATCACGTTGAGCACATGTCTTCAAATCTGTTGTTCACTTAAATCGCAATTGCAGTGTTCGGGCGACGATCGTCACGAAGGTACGCTGATGGAGCTGAAGAAGATGTTCACCTATTTGTTGGAGAGTGAGAGAAAGGCCTACAATCCGTTCAGCTTCTGCAAGGTGTATACAATGGACCATCAACCGCTAAACACCGGTGAACAGAAAGACATGACCGAATTCTTCACCGATCTTATTACCAAACTCGAGGAAATGGGATCCGATCTTGTACGTTCTGCTTCATCTTGTACCTTTGAAGAAGTTTAACGATATAATATAGATGATGTGCATTGGTGGGCGTCCATTGTTGCTTGTCCATTGTTTATTGTGGTGGTGTCTACCCCTCCCCAACCTGGAATGGGAGAAAGAAAACACTCTCAGAAGTGACTCAGAACTGTAGATTAGTCTACAGAAATGTACAATCCCCAGTTTATGTCTAAAATATTAAACACCCACTTCTGGCAGATGTGGGAGATCGTTCTCTAAATTTCCCACCCCATTGATATGCCCCATTTGTTGGTTGTCCTTTGGCGGTTGTCCAGCAACTCCGAGAAATTTTACTAATTGAATCAGATATAGGTTTAATGTCCATATTGTTGAATAATTTCAAAATTTGAAATTATGACTGTTCAATAGTTTAATGCTGTTGTTTAAGTTAACAGCTAGGATGTATTTTATTCACTTAATCCTTTTAGTGTACTCTTTCTTAGCGCAATCTGTTTAAAGTGCTGATTGGAAGGGCAAGGGTTGGAACGCTTTGTGTCTGGAATGCTTGTGTTTTGGACAGCTAAACATGTGAATAGGCTTCAGTTTCAAACATAGCACTATAACCTAAGTATTTTTGGTAGTAATTAGACTGTCAGATTTTTACGAGGATGCTGTTGTTATTTGCAGAAACGATTGGTGAAAACCTTGTTTGGTGGTGTTATCACGAACAATGTAGTGTCTTTGGTGAGTAGTAGATGAACATAGGTATATAGGACCCTACTACATAGGGGGACCTTGTGCCGTTAAGTTTCCTTGTGTAGCCTCATGAAATAAAATGAAATTTATCTTTAATCTCTAATACTTGAGACTAATAATGTTCTGTTTTGTAAATCATGTTACAGTGAATATTTGAAATGTCTGTGAATCAATGTCATTTGGTTACAATAAATACTTTGATTTATTGATCGATTAACACTACAAATGGTGTGTCCAAGATGGCTAGTTATTGGTCACATGCCGATTTTCTCATCAATATTCATTCTTTCAGACTTCTGATGTGCCCTAATGTGCATTATGGAGTTACTGCTCTCTCGCACAGTTGTTTCTTTCTGTCTGTATTGGAGAACTTCTTAATTATAAGTGGCACTAATTGAATATTACACGAATGTAATACTAGGTGTAAGTAAACATTAGTAAAAGCAGATTATGATCATTTCAATGTAGAGCTTTTAATTCTTTACTACTCAAAGCATATTCTATGTATTTATTTTGTTAAATATTTACATGTAAATATCATTAATCTGAAAGAGTTTTTTGTATTTTAACCTTATAACCTACATTAAACTTGTTCTTTATTTTTTAAAACTAATCTAAGCTGACATCTGTAGTGCCTTTATCATGACGCACAAGTTTCCTACCAGAGTTGTGGCAGATATTCATTGACCGCAATATGGTGACACAAAATGCTAGATGCCCAATAAATATCTGCTGACATCAGATTGAAAAGTCTTCCATAAACGCAAACTCTAAACGAAGTAACTTGTCAAATGTGATTTTTCCTATTAGGACTGTCCTCACGTAAGTCGAACGAAGGAAGAGTTTTATACGATTCGTTGTCAGGTGTCGGATATGAAGAACCTCTATGTAAGTCCTGCTTTCTGTTACTACATCTATGTTAACATTCTATTATTTTCTGTTTCATTTTTTGCCAAAAATGTTAATAATTATCTTTCAGTCATCACCAGGTCAAATAGGTGCATTGGTTTCTACGATTTTACTAAGCTGATAATAATTATGCTGTAGCTTTATAACTTGCTTTTATTGTATAGACTTTATAAATTGTCATTTTGAGATTCTACAGAAGGACTGATTTGATAATTGACTGTTTGGGACTAAATGGATGCATGCCATAGGGCTTGTTACAGTTAGTTGCAGTTTAGTGACACTGTGATAGCTAAGACCATTGGCATCACCCTCCTCCTTTATCCAGGCTTGGGACTGGCACTGCATGAGTGCTGGCAGTGGCAGAGTTCATTAAGTATGCAGAATGCTAATCCTTTATGCAACATCATCTGAAGATAAGAACACTTATGCATATTTTAACCCAGTCCTATTGTGAAATGGACTTTTAAATATTAACTGCTGATTTCTATAATACTGTGATGTACTGTATGGGACATGGCATGTGATGCATTATATGAGACATGGCATCTGAAATCATATAAATAAAATGGAGGCTAGATTGCAAAGGAGGCAGCTGTTATTACTATTGGCTTCTGCTTAACAGGAATCTCTTGATGAAGTGACTGTTAAAGACATGCTTGAGGGTGACAACATGTACACGTGCTCGAAGTGCCAGCGTAAAGTACGAGCTGAGAAGAGGTGAGCCAGAATCTTTAAAATTCTCAGATTACAAATCGATTAACCCTTGGTATAGGTTTTCCAGTCAACAGTACCTGACCTTCATTTTGTTTACTTTTCTTCCAGTTCTTAATTTGAGTGGCAAGTAACATTTCTTGCATTCATCCACATTGTTGCTACAATTTCTGCACTACTATCTGTACAAATATAGTAATAAGCATATATCAACGATGAAGTTCAGTTGTGTTTTACATTTTTGTACCCACTCTGTCATCCAGCCACCATGCCCATAAAGCCAGGTTCCACCCTTGAATGGCACCTATGTTGGGAAGTGGTGGATTGATCCATTTTTCAATCAATGATCAGTTCAACAGTTTACGAATAAGTTGATTGATTGGTTGATTTTGCCTAAAGGGCCTGCTTCAAGCGTCTGCCGTCAATTCTTTGCTTTAACACAATGAGATATACCTTCAATATGGTGACTATGATGAAGGAAAAAGTCAACACGCATTTCTCCTTTCCTCTTCGACTGGACATGTCACCATACATGGAGAAGAATCTGATTCGCCGAGAAAGATTACAGGGTGAGTTACAGCATGCCTCACCGATGCCAGCTGATGTCTAGAAATCTATAAAAACCTTTATAGATAGATAAGAATGTTGGTATGAGAACTTTCTAGAGTAGAGCTTTTAAGTAAAACTTGAGATGGTTTTATATTAAATTGAAAAAGGCCAGTTCGGATGAGAAAAGATTTCTCGATGAGCTGGTCTCTCTTTGTAATGTGACTCTTAGATGCCTGTCAAGTTCTGTGATTGTTCCAAAAATACAATAGGGGTAGTGAGCTAAATGTGCTATGAATCAGTCAAGACTGGTCAATGTCTTTGGGTCATGTAGATCGTAGTACAACGTTGAATGGACTTAGTTTTTGTAAGCTTATGAGGTAACAGGCTGTTGGTGACAGTTAGATAATTGCAATACTTGGATGTTATTTGGAAATAGTTTTATCTGTTGTCAACATAGTTATCGAATCTGAAACACATCTGTCATTGCTGTCGGCCAGCATTTTCTGCTGCATATGTTACTGTCAAGGCTTTGTTGCCATGTGGTGACTGATAATAGCAATCTATAACAAGTTTCTAATGAACCATCTTGTCTGTCTGTCTAATATTATCGTCGTCTGTCTAATATTATTATTTTCTCTATAGCGGACGAATGTGAGAGGTCAGATGATGAGGTCGATGTTGGAGGAGAAGGTGGAATGACGAGGTGCGAAGCGGTTGGCCAGAAAGAGGACGGCTACGAGTACGAGCTGATCGGTGTAACCGTACATACGGGAACAGCAGACGGAGGCCACTACTACAGCTTCATCCGAGACCGACTTAACAGAAATGAACTGGGACAGGATCAGTGGTATGTATCTTCAGGTCTCTTTAGTTAATCAGTTGCATATAAATGATGGAACAAAGTAAGTGTTGGTGGAACGGTGAAACAAAGTAGATGTTGGTGTAGGAATCTGAATCATAAGTACACACAGGGGTAGGTCCTAAAGATTTCTCCAAAACCTACCAATATCACCAAAGCCCAACCACTCATTGCATTAGAATGTAACATATTTGTGTCATCCATAGTTTTGAAATGAAGCTGTTGAATTGCGCTACTAATTAAAGCAGTGTTTATCTACCTGTGGGTCTCGAAGTGTTTTCTGGGGGGGGGGGGGTTGCCACGGTTATTTGGATGTGTTCCATCTTAAAACTTTCTCCTTTTTTTTCACTTTTCCAAGACAATGGTATTGTCATCAATTTTTTAAGTCGCATGCCTTATTTCTTACGTTGGTTTTTTTATTCTGTTTTGATGTTAATTAATCCATTTGTTGTTCATTGCCTACTTATTATGGGGACATCAGAGAAAGGAAACACATAAGATCCAATTTCAAGGCCATCCTCATGCATTCGTATACTAGCTGCAAAACTGGTGTCAAAATGTATGTTTTTGGAAACATTGCCTTGTTTGAAAAAACTCTTCCCTGTGGTAGAGGAATATAAAGATGAGCTGGATAAGAATCTGAAAGAGGAGGTTCATATATGCATCAAATTTTAAAAAAAGGAATTTTAGTTGTGCTTCCCTGAGCTTAAAGAAAATGAGTTGTCACTTATGAAAAATCCTTTATCTGTGTCCGTGAATGTAGCCAGCATTTCTGAAGAAATATGGGATAAATACTTGAATGTGCAGAACAATATATCTCCTTCAGGCTTAAATTAATCCCTCATAGGGAGGGGTCAGCCACTTGGATCCTTCTTCTCCATTTGACTCTATCACACGAGTCTTCATTTTTCTATTTAGAGTCTTCAGGTCCTTTTGTATCATATTTTCCCATCTATTCTTCTGTCTTCCCCGACTGTGTCGTCCATTGACGTCCGCTTTCATAATTCTTTTAATGCAGCTTTCGTCCTCTCGTCTCCTTACATGACCGTACCATCTCATTCTGGTCTCTCATATTTTTTACGTAATACATGCCACTCACAGCGTCTTTCTTTTTTTTAATGTGCAGAACAACATCTCAGCACGTAGTTTAATAGAAATCGCTGACTCTGTGACTTGAGGCGGACTCGAACCTGCGACCATCAGGTTACAAGGCACTGCACCACTGCATCTCATGTCATATATATACATATATAGTTTATGTAGCTGATTTAAGGGAGTTGCTGCTTTTATATATAGGTACTTGTTCAACGATGCTGAGGTCAAGCCCTTTGATCAGGCACAGCTGGCTGCAGAGTGTTTCGGTGGTGAAATGACGGTAAAGTATCGTAACGGTTTTGTTCTACCTGCTAGGATTTGTTTAGGCATATAGGTTACCATGTTTGGGCGATTACATTTTGAACAGATTAGATTCTCAGTACACCAATTGTCATACTGTTTTGGTTGGGATTTTATTATCTATTTGAATGAACAGTTGCTATTTATAGTTTATGTTGAGCTTCAAGCTTCAAGAGGAGTTGTATGAGTTGTGTGTTGTTATAGTATCTGATTGTAGGACACAGTGGCAAATTGTAGTATACATTTGTTGATTGGAAGGAGTATGGACCCTGTAAACTGAAGAGGATAGTTTTCAGCCCATATGGGATTTGAAGAAATATGGGATAAATTCTTGATGTCCATGTGGACAAGTCCTGTGCTGACAATTGCTTAGTATCTCTGATTGATTCTTTGGCATTAGATTGTGACACTTATTGATGATGATTATGATGATGATGATGATGATGATGATGATGATGATGATGATGACGATGATGATGATGACGATGATGACGACGACGACGACGATGAGTGCTCTGCCCGAAGGCAGGTTCGTTGGCTTTTATGCCACCTGGGGATGAGATTAGTGAGGTGGTTTCCCATTGCCTTTCTCACTGACGATTATGGGTGAGCCACTTGTCCAAGGTCGCTATGCTGTGACTTTGGGTGGGTACGCAAGGCACCGAACATCCCACTACGCCATCGCCCTCCCTCAGTTAACAAATGTATGATGATAATAAATGATGATGTTAAGAATATACTTAAAAGTTTTAAATGCTTACTATTCCATCTGTTGCATTTAGAGTAAAACCTACGACTCTGTTACGGACAAGTTCATGGACTTTTCCTTTGAAAAGGTGAGTTTGCTAGTTTTTGGCTCTTGTCAAGTATCTACATGGAAATTGCTAATTAGAATATTTCATGTTTACTGCATCAGGGGTGTCAATCCCCCCTTGAGTGATGGGGACAAACCCCCTGTCCCAAGTGTCAGGAAGGCAAATTAATCCTCCCCTAGGACTCAAAGATATTCCCCCTACCTGAAATTGGAGGCATTTGCTTCCAGACTCCCCTATCTGAACGCCTCTGTACTGCATGTGACAGTTGTAGCTTTGCCTTCGTAATTTTCGCATATTTTACCCTTGTGATATTCTCGACGTGTTTGGGCAATGCGGCGACTATTCTTTTTCTTTTATATGTGAGTAGCCTGTGTCTGTTATAGTTGCTGAGTTTTCTGCTATTTAATAGATTTTTTTTCTTTTTTTAACAGACCAACAGTGCTTATATGTTGTTCTACGAGCGCATATCAACTGACAAAGGTGCTGACATGTCGCAGGACTCTTCTGCGGACATGCCGTCAGACGCTGGCAGAGCTGACGGTGTCGATGATGATGAGGCCCACAAATACAAAATCGATCTGTCGCCTGATTTAGCTGAAGTCAGTTTTAAATGCTTATATAAGTGAAAACTTATATCACTCAATACTTATATAATTGAATTATTATGTAATTCAATATTTGTATAATTCAGTGCTTATATTATACAATACAATATAACTGAAATTTGATTTTGCCTGTCCTCCAACATTTTTTGCTCAGAAGTGCAAACACGCTTTGGCGACGTAATTGCAGTTGTACTGCAGAGAAATTGTGCGCAAAGGACTTGCTCAAAGTCCCTACACGGTGACTCCTTGGACGATGGTCGAACCCGCTCACTCAGCGCTTCACTGAGTGTTACGGTCCGACCGCTTCAACCAATTGGCCACCGTGCCATACATATTCTCTATGTTCTGCATATCAGTACAAGTAGTATGCAAAGAAGTCCTTGAAGTGTTTTCTGGTTGTTGGTACATGGCTTTTGTTCACAGACCAACAGAATATTATTCAATACTTACAATATCATTGAAGATTTCTATTTTCAGTCAGTAAGTTAAGTTAGGTGCGTCTCAGATTTGTCATGATTCTGCTTTAGTTGAAAACTGTTTACATTTGCATCTGCCTAATTTGAACTTTAAATTCAACTAGGTTTTATCATTAGTTGAATTAATAATTATTTTCAGCTTGTGCCACTTCAGTTATATTATTCATTCAATCATTAAGAAGATTTATATAGAACCTCTTATAGTAACGGGGAAATTGATGTTTTACAATCTGTTACGGAATGCCTGCTGGATCCGATTGGATATTGTGTATTTGTCTTCTTTTTGCACTTGCAGTGGATATGGCAGGACAATATGCAGTTTCTCCAGGATAAGAACATCTTTGAACACACATATTTCAGGTTAGGGATAATGCTGGATTATACATATAGGCCTACTCCAATACTTGACTCAATTCACCAGGTGAATCCTTTTAAAACGTTGGTTGGATGTCCAGCTGTGGACAGTCGAATGCGTGTCTCTTCTGTGATTCTGAAAGGTTCTAGATCAATATTAAAAATGAATATTTGTTAATAGTTACTGTTTATGTACTTCTACATTACTTTGTTACATTATATATGGTTTACATGTTCAAAGGAAATGTTGTTTCTAAGGAAATGAATTGCTCTGTACATTGGAATTTTTATAATGCTAAATATTATTATTACTATTGTTTTTAAAATAAGTTTGCATCAATACTGATTTAACTTGCCTCAAGTTTATGCTTCTGTGTAAAATTTGTTTTATGAGTATAAATATAATGATTCTATTTTTTCTTATCTTCTTATAAGTAAGAATGTAAGTGTTCTTTGTTAAAAGCATATTAAGTGTCGTATTATATACATATTTATAATCAAGCTATACTAAATAGTTGTGAGGTATTCTAATCATATCTATTCCTGTCATTCAGTTTCATGTGGCAAATGTGTTCTTTCCTGCCGACCACTCTTCCGCGAAATGACCCAGAGCAGAAGGTGTCCCTCATGGCTGCCAAACTGAGTGCATCTTTCATTCTGGAGACGCTGATTCATGCCAAGGAAAAGGTTTGGTTATTGAACACACTGATTATATTAGGTATACTGGTTTTAGTGGTAGAATTTGTGCCATATTTTAGATTAGCTGTCAAAATAAACCAGATATGAAACCCCTGCGTTGGTTTCCTATTCGCATGTAATACACTCTTGTCATTCAAGTGTTCAACAGAGTTCAAATTCTTAGAAATATATTGAGTATATGGTGTAAAATATAATTTAATATAGATTATGATATTTATTGTTGTAATAAGAGTTGAAAACGATTGCTATTACTTCACATTAACATTAGTCTTGATGGAGGTTTTGAAAGAGAATGTTGTTACAAGTCCTGGTTGTTGGTGTTTTGTAGCCTACGATGCTACAGTGGATTGAATTGGCAACAAAACTATTCAACACAGACAGTCGCTGTTGTGAAGTAAGTACAAGTTTAAGATATCTGGCAAGTCTGAATATCTGGTAATTCTGAATATCGGTAAGTATCGGGTAAGTCTGAAAATGAGTCGCAATATCTGGTAAGTCTGAATATCTGGTAAGTCTGAATATTTGGTAAGTCTAAATATCTGGTAAGTCTGAATATTTGGTTTGTCTGAATATCTGGTAAGTCTGAATATCTGGTTCGTTGAAATCTGAGGCACAAATAACTGTCACAAGCAGTTACAGCCTCAGATGGATGTATGGTAAAAAAAATAAACAGACATGAACAACAGAAGGGTGAAAGTCCGATAGGCGTTTACTCCTTAAGGTTGACTCGACCTTTCGCCCATAAGAGTGATGCTAAAATGAAGACAGATTGGCACCTAAGAAGCTGCCATACTGTGGTGAGTCAGTTTGTAGTGAATAAACGAATAATTATTAATTTTATGATTTCTCTTGTCTTTGGTGGCAACACCTGAAACTGCTGAGCTTAGTGGATAGTGAGTGATCTTGGATCATATCTGTATTGGCTGGCCCGATCCTGCAGAACACATGTTCTATTGGCAGACGATAGATAGGTCAATGAATCTATAAAAACATGATCGAGCTTTATGAGATGTGATGAATGTTTTTGCTGTTCAGTGGTTTCTGGATGCGATGGCGGAGGATGACTGGTGGCCTCAGCAGATACTCATCAAATGTCCAAATCAAACAGTTCGACAGGTACAGAGTCTCGAACTCTTTGTTTGTTTGAACTGTGCTTATGTGTCCCTTGGGAGTGCATGTGATGGGCAGACGTCGCCTTAGATGTAATGTAATCAAGCATTTATATAGTGAGATGATCACAGTGTAAGGGTTCGAACAGAAATTATTGTTCATTACAAGGATGCAAATGTTGAAGTTCATGACCATTAGACATAAATTTGGATGCTTCAGAGGATCAGTTTAGTTATAATTATATGTCTGTGTAGGTTAGCTAACTGCATTTCAATCCATGCTGCTCATAATGTTGAGAATGATAGTTTGTCCATACACCAGTTTCCTCTGGTGTTAAATGACAGTTTAATTGACACATGATATGTAAAGTGTTCATTATTTAATTATTTTTATAGCTGTAGGGGTTGAATTCAGTTTTGCATTGTTGGTAAGTGGGATGCAGTGGTGTAGCAGCATGTTCTGTGCCTGGTAACTGGAGGGCCATGAGTTCGAATCTACCTCAAGCCTAAGTATAGCAACCTTGGACAAGTCGCTCACCCATAATTAGTTGTTTGTGAGGAAAGCAGTGAGAAATTACCTCACTTATATCTCATCCCCGGGTGGCGTAAAAAATCAATGGGCCTGCCTTTGTTGGTGGTGGTTATGTTTGTGGCATCTGTTCTACTTTGTACATCAACATTGGAAGTTGACCAATTGCAAGTGGTGGTTTTTAGTCAAGATTTGCTACATAAGCTAATGTATCTTTAAAACTGATTCCTTTATTATTTTTAAAAGCTGCACACTTACTGCATGAAATTGACCTGTGTTCCTAAAATAATTTGATCTGATTTGTGGTGTTTAGATGTTCCAGCGACTTGTGATTCATGTTATAAATCAGCTGAAACCGATTCATCATAAATGGTATAGATATCCTCTTTCTGATAGGTAAGCAGCTGTCATTGGGTCTTGTCTTAGTTGCTTGGAATACTTGTCTGGCTTATACATATTCCGATGTGAATTGAATGCCATCGGCACAGTTTCATTTTGTTTCACGATTTCATTATCATACATGCACATCATGTCTCTCGACCATTGTTACCATGGTTACCCGAGAGTTTACCAATATGCTTGCTTCCAATTATTATAGGTTGCATTTTCTTGAATATAAGAGATGCACCTCTTTTCATTTAACTGATTGCTGGATATACTGCACCTCTGAGAGGCTGTTTACATTTTGCTTTGCAAAAGTATGTTATTTTACAACATCAGTTTGAGGTGGTCAGAATAGAATAAATTTATTTTAGAACTGCCATTATTGATGACTCTTGTGTGTTTATTCTCCATATATTTATTCTGTGTGTTTATTCTCCATATGTTTTGTGTGTTTATTCTCCATATTTTGTGTGTTTATTCTCCATATATTTTGTGTCTTTATTCTGTGACAACCTGCGATACTTGACTGCCATGGGTTTGATCACTCTATTTGACAGTGATGAGGATGACCAAGAGATTGAGCCATCTGCAATTGGTAACAAGTCTTGCGTTACTCGATTTATCAAGAAGATGTTAGCCATCGTAAGTTTTACAATAATTACATCAGCTGTGTGTAAATCTCTTCATGCTACCAAGTTGGTTATTCTGTGTTATAAATGCTAAATTGAATTTATGTGCTAAAGCTGACTGAATTTTGGGATGCACGTTGGCATTTGCATCCTGCCTGAATTCTTATTATGTTGAGAGTTTGGTGTTTTGGTAAACTGGAAATCTGAATAATTCATTGAGCCATTCACCTTGTCACCTTGTGACGTCAGTTCTTGGAACTCTAGCGATTTTAAAGACAAAACGTCTCCATTTCTTTCTGTTTGAAGTCGCATCTCTTAATTCCTCCAGGTTCATTCCGGTTCTTTCGTGTTTCTCGTCCATCCATTTTTCCTTGGTCGTCCCCGTTCAGATGGCTTATACAGCACCCCTGCAAGATACCTGCTCCAAGGCGCTCCCAACCGTATTCCGGCGATAAAGGTATTTATTTTGTGTGCACGACTGGATAGAGTTGAAAATATTGATAATCATTGCATTTGATTGACATCGTAAGTTACGGATTACAGTTACACTGACAGGTACAGTATCATAAATTTGCCACAATATCTCTGCTTCGAAGCATCAGTTTGGCATTTATTGCAGATATGACCATTGATTGTGGTGCATGTAAACAAGTTTGTAGCCTTGTTACACTGATCGTTTGCAGATGGAGCACGACTCGCGGCCCAACTGTAAATACCTCTCGGAATACTTTGGCTTGCTTTTGGAGTTTGCGCGCATGGGAGACAACGAATGCGTCTTCCTTCTCAGCATCAGTGCCATCTCAACGATGGTCTCGTTCTTCATGGCACACAAGCAGCAGGATAACTATGTAAGCATTTGAGAACTTTCATGTCGGCTCTTCTTGTGGCAACTCTCTTGGACGAGGAGTGGAGTTTTTTTGGAACCTGGAGTTTTATTTTATCAAAGTCAACTGACAATGATTTTACCACGATAAACACGGTTGATTTGAGTTGAACTGCCCTGGTTGATGCTGTTCTGTAGTATATTTTATTGGTTGCTGATGGCGACATCCAGACTTGACAGACTACATGTTATGAACCAGGGCGAGATGTTTGTGCACTTGTGGCTCTACCATCAAGCAATAGAATTTTGATACCGGCATAAGCTTGGTCGCACATGTCAAGTCTTGCGATTCTGTTGTCCGTGAACTTGAATCATCAAATGCCTGTTGAAAGGTCTAGCAACAGGCAATGAATGCCATATTATATATATATATATTCCAAATTGGAATCTAGAAGGTTATTTTTAACTGTTTACATTGTCCAGTAATGTTGAGAGTGATAGACTTGTTCGAACTGATTCTGGTTCTTGTCAGATTTGTCAGGATCTTTACCTGTTGAAATCCATTAATTCGTTACGGAGATTCGAGCTGTGTGCATTTTTGATTGACTGTTTGGTGATATTATTGACTTCAACATTATTTGATTAGCGCAGGTAGCTTTGAATTGACATCTGGAATGGATGCTATATAAATTTCAGAATGAATCTGGGTAGCACCCCACGAAGCTAACTGCTCAAAGTGCTTCCAACCCCAGTACAGCTAAACGATGGTTATTAGGTTATAATAGACAGTAGGGAGGAAACACGGCGCCAGAAGACTCCCGTTTCAGACCAGCAACTGAGAATCTGTGGTTCAGCATAAGAGATTTATGCGGGAAACGAAAAGGAACCCGCCCTGCTTAGTGGAGCAGAGGGAACTGCGACCCCACACCCCATGTAGGGCAGGAGTCTGTTGCAGGTAGACTGGGCAATACCCAGCAGGCACTGCCATACTAAAGCAGTGATCTTGTAGGAGATATGCCTGCTGGAGGGGGAGCCAGTGCAGCACATCCAGCATTTAGCCAGAAACATGACTGGATTAAATGATAGGTACTTTTGAGAACTGCTGTGAATTACGCTGCACCAGCCTATTACTATATGGCTGTTTGGGGCCAGATTCAAATTGCCTTGCAGCCTGAAACTCTTTGTTTGATGTATGCGTTGCAGTTACTGCAGTTTGATCGAAATGGTTCGGACAGTAAGGTACTGTGTAGTTGTGTGGAGGAGCATGACTCTGTTTTCCAGTGTTGTGCAGTGATTTGTCTTCTGTTGCTTGAGTGTGCATGAGTTGCATCTTTCCTTTATTCCTAGAGATATGCTGCATTGAATAGTTTTGTTGCATTAGAAAGTTGCATGAGAAACTTTTGCTCTTGGCATTTGATCCAACAAAAAAAGACAGCCTGTGTGAAACAAGGACACAGGGGAGTCAATTATAACATGCTTCATTATTACACGAGATCTGCTATTACATGGTCGGGGCATGAACTCGGTTCATCCTGAGGAAATTACCTTAATATATTGCATGGTCTGAATGAATGGCAATGCATTTTAGTTCCCAATGATGGATTAGAATGAGTTTTTCTTGTTATTTTATATCAGGTGATAACTTATCGCCTGTTATTAATCAGGTTTGAGTAATCTTGTACACAGTGCATGATTGTGATAACGTGTAATGGAGCCTTGCAATATGGTGGGGTTACTAAGGTGTTTGTTTCTGATGATGTTTGGTCATGGAAAGTATCTCCGTGCCATACACGATGAATTGGAGATGGAGAAATTTGACTATTTAGTGACATATTTAAAATCTACATGATTATTTTAATTGTGAAATTGAGGGTTTTTTATGAAGCCATGAAATCCACTTAGAAAGTTTTGTTATATTGCTGTTGTATTTGCATTTTGACCAAAATACTTTCACATCTCAAAGCCATACGGCTCTGTGGTTTTTTAACACCTCAACCTTAACATTTGACAGTGTCTTTTAGACACTTTTTAGTTTTTCCCAACCACTTGTGTTTTTCAAACTCTGTTTAGAATGGCTTGTTGTATAAAAAGTCAACTTATAATGTAATCAACAATGTCATTTTCCCCTATGTGTAATTGTGATTTGGTTTCTGTTCATCTCTTAGGCCTTTTGTATTTTATTAATTTCGATTTTCTTTAATAGCTGTGTGTTTTTACATTTGCCATGATACATTACTCAATACTCATGTTTAGAATTTTAAGAATACGCACGCTTCAGTTGATTGCCAGGGTTGTATTCTGAGCTTGCCACGTAAATTGACTGATATGTTTACAAGGATTACTTTAAATGATGGCCACATTTGCGTGAATAAGACACTTCTCTTACCTACCATGAACGTTTTGCTTTTTACTGATTTTCGTGCATTTCATTTTAAGTATTACTCAGTTACCCAACTTTCTTTTGGAGTAATGAGTCTTTGTTATTTTTTGTAGCTTTTGATTTTTTCACTCTGTGTTATATGAATTTTTGTCTGTATCATTCTATATGTGTAAATGGTGATAATATTTGTATTTTAGTAATACAAGACAGCAAGCATTATTTTTAACTGCTTGTAATCGAGCTATAAACTGCTTTGACATATTTTATGATTATTACAAAGGGAAAAATGTAACATGCATATGTGGATTGATTGTTATACAACTTAACCATTTAACGAATAATTGACTGGAGCTATAGGACTGAATGGTACAGAGAACAAGCTAGTGTGTTTTGAAACAGCTCTCATGAAACCTGTTTTCATAGAGATAAATTGTTTAGCTTAATGGAACCTTTTCTCAGTTTGGGTTTTGACAGAGGTGAGAATATGATAATGCTGGATTCATTATAGATCTGCCATTATTGAAACGTTTCTTTTGTAGATGGACTTATCTGAAGATGAGGAAAGAGAGATCGACGACATTATTAGCCTAACAGATGACAAATACAGTCCGCAGTCGCTGGAGAAGATGATTGCTCTGATTGCTCTACTGGTGGAAAAGTCACGAGTTGAAGCAAAGTTTCTTCGGCTTTCCGACAAGGATTCACACGCTCTTATTGGTGGAAAGGTTATTTCTTTTTTTGAACAGCTAAGATTAAATTTAAGCATTTGTTAACAACAAATGTTTGCTAATGGTGACTGATGAAGTTGTATAGCTCATTGTTATTGTATTAGACACTTACCACAGAAATTTATACTGTGACAGATTATGCTTCTCGATTAAAATTTCACTGTTCAATTGAAGCGACTGTCAATTTGATTAAAGAATGCATTACTACAATAGCGATGCTAGAGAGGTGATTAGACTAGATTAAATTTCAGTTCACTTGCTTACGATTATTTTGAGTGACATGCATTCCTACATAGAAAGTCATGCATATATACATACATACAGACATACATACGTATGTACATACATGCATGCACATACATACATACATGCATGCATGCATGCACATACATACATGCATACATGCATGCACATACATACATACATGCATTCACATACATACATACATGCATGCACATACATACATGCATGCACATTCATACATACATACATGCATGCATGCACATACATACATACATACATACATGCATGCACATACATACATACATGCATGCACATACATACATGCATGCATGCATGCATGCACATACATACATACATGCATACATGCATGCACATACATACATACTTGCATGCACATACATACTTGTGCCCTGCACTGGGAGTTAGCGTTGAATGTCCCAGCAGTTGACTAGTCTGTGTGCTGAGCATTGGAAACATTTATTTGAGGTTTGGTGTTGTTTCTTCCAGGGACACCCTTTCCTCTTCCATCAAACGAAGGATGCCATTAACCTCCGCCAGACGTGCAATCTCATCTTCAGCCTCTCCAGATACAACGAAAGACTTGCTACCAGTGTTAGTTGATATAAATTCTTTGCTGTGTCTTTTCTTTGTCCAGTCCTGTTGACCTTGTATACTTCGAGAGCGTATTAGATGCAATGCTTGCTTCTAAGTAAGATTGCATTACATAATCAAGAGAATTAGTTAAGATGTCAGAGGCTGGAGACACTGAATGCAAACTAAAGAATTTACATAATGGAAAGAAAAGGTTGAGGAAGTAGCAAATCTGAATTAACTTGTTAACAGGATGTATTCTTAGTATATATTTAATTAGTCTTGAAGTTGCTAGCATGTTCATTGTTTCGTAGTTCCACCAAAAATGGCGTGCGAATCCTAAACATTTATATGACATGTGCATGGAGTGAAAGTGCGCCATAGTATTCGTAGTGTGAACATGTAAGGAATGGTTCAGCAGTTGGTTATGTTTGCCGGTTTGTGCAATTTCTGGTTCTGTTGGTCGATTTCTTTTATAACAGGGACAGTTTGTGACAGATGGTGATGAGTTCTGTGTCTGACAATAGGTTCATTGGTTTGTATGTCACCCAGGGAAGAGACGAGCAAGGTGGTTTCCCATTGCCTTCCTTACTAACGGTGATCTTCATTTCAAGTGTTTATTGTGACAAACACAGGTTATATTTGATTGGTCTGTGTTGTACCGAGAGACCAGCATCTGTTTGTTCTTTTCAGGTCGTACAAATGCTATGCAGTGCGATCATGAGACTAGGCAATGAGGTAACACCTGTTTGTCATCTGTTTGAAAATTATTTTGGCTTTGGAGAGATATAACTCATGTAGGCTTCTGCTGAGCATCCTCACAAGTTTATATTTGTTTGTGTAGGCAGGACTGTTTATAGCGCTGTAGTGTTTGGTGTTATCAGAACTGATGTGTAAGTTGAAGAAACCATGCAGTGCATGCCTATGAATTTGTTATTAGTGTAACAGGAAGAGTAATGAGTTCATCTCTGGTTTGGACTTCATGTCTAGATGTGCTCACTGTGGCTAACTGCAATTAAGGGTAATAAAATTTGCAGCATATGTGACAATGACAGTTTTGATTAGCCCTGAACTGAGCAAAACTTGATTCCAGATATGTACCATTTACAATGCACAGCAGCTGTTGTATTTTAATGTAATGTAATTGAACATATATATAGCATCCCTTCATGATACCTACTCAGGGGTGCTCGAATGAATTTATGGCAACAGTTGGCACAACAGTGCTCAGTAAGCTGGAGGAATGACTACAGCAGCATGCCCATGCACACATGTGGAACCAACCAATTGTAGCTGTCAGATGGCATGGATGTAAAAAAGTGCAACAGGATGATGGTATCTAATCAGAGAATATGCCTTTCTGCACATTGCATATGTCTTTGCATTTGCTTTGCATATGTCTTTGCATTTGCTTTGCATATGTCTTTGCATTTGCTTTGCATATGTCTTTGCATTTGCTTTGCATATGTCTTTGCATTTGCTTTGCATATGTCTTTGCATTTGCTTTGCATTGCACTTGCATTTGCTATGCTATGCATATTTGCTATGCATTTACTTGTGTTTTTGTCTGTTGGTTCATGCAGAGCCAGAATTTCTTCAAGCTGTTGACAATGCTGGTTGAGTTTCCAGCTGGCCCACCGGGAATGCCGCCGTTTCTGCATTACATTTTGCAGAAGTTCTGGGAGGTGAGTACGGATACCAGTAAATGAAATGTTTTCGGATTGTTTGTGTTATACTCCTTCAGAGGGAATTTATTCGAGTATAGCTTTTTTATATAAAAGACATTCTGAAACTGCATCTTTATGGAAGTAACATTAAATCTTAACCAATCCTGTAGGTCGGTTATTTCTTGATTCTACTGTGATATCTATTAGTATACTTACTAACCTCTTTTAATTTTATGCTTTTGACTAATCATATTTTCTCTTAGCTTAACCACAGAATCCAAAAAATGTAATGGGCATGCACACGTGAAATTGAATTGTTACACTATGAAAAGGGACTCATTTTTTTTAATGACTGTAACCATGCTGCATGATTTTTTTGTTTTGTATTACTGTCATTTTGCTGATTTACTGTTTTTATTTGTGCTTGTTGCTTGTGACTTGTGACGTGCAGTTTTTTATCAGCATGCTCATCCGCCTCGCCTCGGCTTCAATGCCTTTTCTAGCATGTTTTATAGGAGTTGAACATCTGATGTCTGCATCAGCTTTAGGGCTTTTGTGAAACTCACTGCTATGACAATTATCACCAGGGAATAATTACCACCATCATCTCTGTCATTTTTTTACGATCACAACTGTTCTTAGCGCTTTTGAGGATTTTCTTTATGTGCTTCTTATCGTGGCTTTAACAGTCATTTAATATTTTCCTCTAAGCACATTCCTTGTGATTGTTTAAATCCGTCTTATGTATTGCAACAATTCACTTCAATACCTCAAGCTTTTTCCTCAACAGCTGTTGCTCGCTTGGCAAAGGCCTCATTATGACTTTGAAATGCAGGTATGGTTCTGAAATCTATTATGATGCAAGTCATCTGTATGTCTGTTGTCTTAGTCTTAAACTCTTTTTTCTGTCTCTCTAACATATTTTAGTATTAATCTGTGCTTGATTGTGCACCTATATTTTGGTGTATTTAAGAGTGCATTTTCAGATGTTCTTGAAAAGGTATATAATGTGCTGGAACCTATTTGCTACAGACGTGGTTATAATGCAAATTCTGATGCGGCGAGAAATTTGAAAGCACTCTGATTTGTTTTGCTTAATCACTTCTTATGCAAATTGCAACATGAAGTACTGCCTCACTGTCATATACAAATGTACGGTGTGTTCGTATATGAGTGCGTCATTGTATCATTTCTATTGTGCTGTTTTGGTATTAATCAAGGTATTGATTGGCAATCTATTCTAAACTAAACTGCCTTACATTGTGTAATCTCTGCTTTTAATTCGAACATCTGTGGCTGGTATATGGAGGAGTGACAATCTGGGGTTTAAGTGAGACATGAATCTTAGGAGAGAGATGACACAGTGGACATATACAGACGAAAACAGGGTTTAAACACTATCGGGACAGTTGGAAAATGCCTTTCTACAGTTGGTAGTCTTTCTGTGCTTCTTAGTAAGATTACGATTAAGCAAAATTTCCATGATTACATTTTGAAGTAAGATGAATTAAATGATCTCTTTCTTAATTTATGTTTCTATTATATCTTCACAGTCAAATTTACAAATTAAGCTTCTTACGGTTTCTGTGAATTCTTTCAGGTGGCCGACTACTGTCCACAGTTGTGCCTGGAGTGGCTGTCATCCCAAGTGCTTCGGAATAAGATGGCTCTGACGTGGACCCTGCAGAACATGGAGACATGGGTGGAGCCATTCCTAATGGCATTCAGCAACATGCGTGTGCGAAATGGTCAGGAAGGCAGACATTTCTGCATTTTTTCTTTTTCTTTTGTTAGACATGTCAGGTTTTATTTTTAACCTGTTTTTCTTTGTTTTTTGTTCAAAATCTATCACTTTTTTTGTACTGTATTAGTGTACTTTATCCATGATGGCACAGGCTTTTATACTGCCTGCTGTAGCTTTTAGCAGGTTCAGCCGAAATTGATGCATCAGATATAAATGTTAACTTGACAGAATAGAGGTATTTGATGCAGTGTAATATATAAAAATCTCTTATGGCTACTCTAAGAGAATGACAGAAGAAACGGTTTTTGGTCACATACTGAGAGAGGATTCCCGACTGAGAACTATCATGGAGGGAAGTATGGAGGAAGCAATTGGAATGAAAACCTAGCTGGATGCTGATAGACTGGACAAGGGTTTTTGGAAATAGTAAACTGAAGGAGTCTAGCCCAGTATCAAGAGAAATGGCACCATTGGATTTTTAAGATGCCAAAGACAGAGAACTTAGGGTGAAGAAGAATGCCTGGCCTTTTTAATACATCGTTCCATATCTTTAGATTTATATATAGCGCCTCTCACGAATAACTATTCAGAGGCGCTCTCAGCACAGAAACTTTGGGGGGAAAGAAATGTCTTTAAAGAGCGAGAAGCCGATGGAGAGAACCCATTATAAACTTGTTAGTGTAAAATTAAGCAAGAACATAAAGATTAAGTTGTGCAAAAGATTTGCTACAGTTTCAGCTAGATATTGGTCAGGGTTAAATGTCAAGGTGCCAATTGAATTGACAATCTGATATTTTTGGTAAAATCACCATACTTTGTTGAAATAAAATTAATTTTTCAATTTAACTTGCATTGTGTTACTTTAGCCCACCACCTTATGATGCCTTGGATGAGTTGTCCTACCTTAATTTACCCCTTACATCACATTATCTTAACCATTGTAATTGTATTCTGACGTCTTGCTTTGTTTAGCGGCTGCATGTCTGCTAGTTGCACTTGTGCCAAGCAACAACTTTCGCCAGTCTTTCCGAACAACGCGTGGTGTCCACAGTCCACACAAAGAACCGATTGTGGTCTGTAAAGTTTTCATATGCTCAACTGAATTGCTAAACAACAAATGTTTTAAATCATGATTTGCATATCATGCTAAGATCTACTTTGATCTTTATTCTCTCATTCGGTTGATTTTTTTTTATGATTCTGTGTCGAATTTGCTTGGAACCATTTATGGCAAGTGTTTTTGAGGCAATAAACAAAGGTCCTTGATTGCATTTTGCTTGATTCATATTTATAGATGAGCGAGGAGGCCTTAGAGATACTGCACGAGGTCTACAACCATCTGCTAAAGCTTCTGTCCAAGGCACGTCTGTATGTTGGTATGTGGGGATTTGCTTTCCTTCTCTTGAGCAGTTAACCAGCATCTGAAGCTAAATGACTTAGTGTCTCTATTTGTATCCTCAGCATTGAAAATCGGTCCAAAACAAATTGTTTCTTCCTTTAAATAAACTGTATCGTGGAGTAATAAGAAGTCAAAAGTGTTTTGCCAAATTAGATGTAGCAGATTGAGATTAATGTTATTGACTTATTGTATGTTTTATGTTTAAATACTTAAACGAAGGCAGTGTTGACTGATTAGTTTTATTGGAATATAATTTGTTATTCAACTTAAATTAATTATTGCAATTTGCAAACTGTTACTTGAATTGATATTAATATCCCTATTATTTCAGATGCTCAAACTCACGGCACTTCGAAGCTTGTTTCATATTTTGCTGTTCTCAACTACTGTCTGATCTCAAGAACAGAGAAGCAAATGGTATGTGTGTGTGTATGCCTGAAATTGAAGTTATCTCATTGGTTCAGGGTCGAGTGTAATAGCATTTATGTCACACACTTTAGTTCTTTTTAAGTACAGTTTATTTTTATTTTATAGGAATTTCTAATATTATTGCGGTCAGCAGAGACTAAAAATTGAATTAGTTAAACTTTGTAACTGCTCTCGCATGATTTTATTTTTGTTTTTATAACTTTTTAACATTGTTGTGGTTAACAGAGGTTAAACACTAAACTTGTTAAACTTTTGTAATTATTATCGCGTAATGAATGTCGCTTATATTTGTAGTTTTCTCGATACTTCAACGACCTCTGGCTACTTTTTCAGCCAAAGTTGTCTGAACCACCGATTGCTGTCCATCACAATAAGCAGGTAATATTATTAGAAAGACTCCACGTTGATTCATATTATGCTGAAGACACAGTGACTCTATTATTATGTATACAGTTATAGATGCTGCCCATGTCCATCCCTTTATGCCTTCTTCTGTGCCTTCTTCCTGCATTTCTTCAATCTGCTCAACTAGATATTCAACAACCTTGCTGGACAATGTCTTTAAGTGAGTACTGCAGTAGTTTAACGAGGTGGAAAACATTCCTGCTTTGAATTGTATTTCCACCATGGACTTCCTGTCTTTCTTATGGCGAGAGCTTCTGGATATTGATGTGATATAAGTAGGCCCCCGTGGATTATGCGAAAAATTTTCGTAAATTCTGCAAAAAATTGCATAAACCACAAGTCCTAGTCATTAAAAATTACATTGTCTGGACGGTAAACTATAGCCCATATAGGCTAATAATGGCCTAGACTAGCCAATTATTGTTGACACTGACCAAACTTTATGCAATAATTTGCAAAAACTTTCCATTTAGCAATTTATGCGAAGACCAACAATTTATGTGAAAAATTGCGAAATCGTATAAAACACGGGGCCCTAGATATAAGTTACTAATTGCAGTCTTCTAGTTTCATTGTCCATCTTCTATGTTGACCTTTATTGTGGAACATCCTTCTGCTGCATTTAATGCTGTTCAATGTTCAAAGACTTCAAACTGTCTCGAAGCACACTTGTTTAGGTCACCCAGATGCTTTGGTTTGATTGCTTCTTGTTATTATTAATGTTTTCTGATTCTTGCTCTATTATGATATATCATATGAGATGGGTTTCTGCTTATGACGTTGTTTTTATTATCTTAAGGCCATGCTGATATTCTGGCATCAACTCTGTCTTGATTGTCCGGAAAACGTGAAACTGATTGTCAGCAATCCAACCGTCACAAAGAATATCGCTTTCAACTACATACTGTACGAACAATCAGTGATTTGTTTCTTCATTCATTCATGTTGAACATTTATATAGCACCCGCCCCAGAAGTCTACTCTGAGGACACTTCCCAGCCTAACCACGGCAAAACAAATCAGTCTCAAGCAACTATGTAAATAATATTGATATGCGATCTCAACTGAATTTTCCATCTCATGTGTCATCTGCTGTACTCGCTTAGTGTTCGATATTGTGTGTGATGCACAGATTGTTTTTCTTTCATATCATTCATCGCTGTATGTGAAGTGATTATCGTCTCTTGATAGCAACAAACCATATCTGTGGAAACTGTAATCGGCCAATGATAACCAATTGAAAAGACAGAATGCCTTAGACCTTAGAAAACGTTAGGACCGTATACCTTAGAAAACATTAGGACAGAATACCCTAGAATGTGTTGGAACAGAATATCTTAAAAACATTAGGACAGAATACTTTATAAAACATTTGAAAAGAATACCTTATGAAACAATACTTTCAAAGTGTTGATGATGATGCAAACTACAATTTGGTACTATGCGATTTCATACTGTTAGCTAAGACTAAATAAGAACCTGATGGGGTTAGATCTAATGTACGGTTGTCGTCAACATTTTAGCGCTGATCACGAGGATCAAGAGGTTGTGATCATCAACCGAACGATGCTTCCAGCATACTACGGCATCCTGCGCATGTGCTGCCAACAGTCGCGCGCCTTCACTCGTCAGTTAGCTCAGCACCAGAACATACGCTGGGCATTTAAGAACATCACACCACATCCGTCGCATTACACCGTTGTAAGTATGCAGTTGGAGGTTGTAGTAGTAATAGTAGTAGTTGTAGTTTAACGACACTGTGTGATTACAAAGATCATTGGCATCGCCCTCCTTTTTTGTCCAGACTTGGGACTGGCACTGTCAGAGTGCAGAGTGGCCGAGATCCGTTTAGGTTGTGGTTAGGTTTGTTGAATTGCTGTAATGTTGTGATCTTGTAGGTCTTTATAATTTCTCTACTCATAGGTAGCTGTCATGTTTTGACTGAAGGCAAATGCCTCCAATTTCAGGTAAGGGGACTTTTTTGCATCCCTTAGGAGGTATATCTTGCCTTCCTGGCAGTTGGGGCCGGGGTGTTTGCCTCCCTCACTCAGAGGGGGATTGATGCCCTACTTTTTCATGTTTAATGTCGTCAATCTTTCATCGGTTGAGGATGTCAATAAAAATGATTGGTTATGGTTATTTATACAGTTTTATGTTTAACTTATGATGTTTAAATAAAAGGAGAATTCACTTCTGGTGTCCTCTACACACATCCCAACCAATGGCGAATATGTTTAATCTGTTTGAGGCTGTCGACGAGTTGTTTCGGATGATGCAATTGATGGTGACGTCATATCCAGACTCAACGGAGGAAGAACTGAAGGCCATCGTCCACTTTCGACGCAGCACGATGCAACTCTACCTTCAGGAGTTGGATTCAAGGAACACATGGCAGGCACTCACCACGTACGGAGTACCTATCTGTGTCTGGGTTCATTAGAGGTTGACACAGGCATTTATATAGCTCCTGTTGCAATGGTGAAAGTGAAAGTCTGATGGGTATTGACATTCTGCTGTCCAACAGATCTACAGTGGTGGAAATAATTATTTAGTCTCCCTGTGATCAAAGTTGGAAACGGTACAACGTAATATTAGGACGTAATGAATAGAAACAATGAACTTTTCTTATTTTTTTCCTTTTATCAGCCAACAGACATTCCTGAATATATGGAAATGACTGATTTTTGCTTGTTTACAAAATAATTGAGAGACATTAAAAAAACCTGACTTTTAATGTATTAAACCAATTTTTAGCTTTTTGCAAGGTGATGCAATAATTATTTCCACCACTGATAACGAGTTGTGACTATAAGTTGTGTTTCGTGTTTACACTCGAAGCACCATAATACGATGAAGCTGAACCAGTTTGCCACGTGACAACTGGTGATGGAATGGCTGGTTTTAGTTGATCCAAAGGATCTATGAAGCATACTCTTGAGTAGATACTTATCCAGTTGATTAATGACTACCAGTATGCCTACATTGCATTTTTAGTTTGGCAATACTTGTGTGTTATCTACAAGATTTCATGATTACTATAGCTTGGGCAATCCTTGTGCTATTCTGATATTTCCTAAGGAATTCACATGGAGACAATCTTGTGTGCCACGAATGACGTTATGCTGAGTTTAACGACAGCTTTTTTCCGTTTATTTTTAAACTGATAACCACGCAGTATGATTACAGACATAGTGTGAACGTATGATGACAAGTATGATGACAGGAGACGAGTGATGACGTATGAAAACGTAGGATGACGGAGACGAATTTAACTGTCAGCAGCCATGCATGGTGCCCATTACGATATACATCTGTCTCATTCATTTTGTGGATTCTGTTGTCCCAGAATTTTGAAATTCTCTATGGTATGTAGTCCCAAATGCAGTCAGTATTTACTGTATGCATATGTGAATATTAAAATTAACTGCACTGAAAATAAAAGACAATTTATCTGATGATCTGTATTTGAAAATACTTTGTACGATAGTGCGCTGAAGATTCTGATGGATAGTCATGAAGATCGAGTGTTTGTGATGCAGCACAATGGATTGCCTGCACTTCACGAGGTAGAGCCTTCGATCATGATTGAGATTTTTCTTATTCTTGTCTTTTGTACTCTACATCGTTTTAAAGTGTAACTTTATGTAGTGCAGCTTCACTTTGGTAACTGTGTGTAAACGTTTTGTCGTATGGCATCACAGCAGTTGTCTTGATCTCACAGCAGTTGTCTTGTTCTCATAGCCGTTGACTTGATCTCCACAGCAGTTGTCTTTATCTCGGATCAGTTGTCCGGATCTCCACAACAGTTATCTATGTCTCACAGCTGTTGTCTTGAAATAAATAGTAAAATTACCATGACTGTAACATGTGATTGTTGAATCATGTTGCAGGCTTTCAACACGTTGCACATGATGCATCACGAGGCAACCGCCTGCCACGTAACAGATGAGATTATTCTAGTCCTTGGTCTTGTCACGCAGATCCTGACGACTGCAAGGAAGTGCATCGCCGAAAAGAAGAGTAAGTCATCACAAAAATGCTCTCTTACTTAAACTGAAAGCTTGACAATAGAGCCTATTAATATGTTGTTCCTGGCCATTTCATTTGATTTATTTAATTATTTATTTATTACTGATTCACACTTTATCTTGCAGTTGATTTACCTTATTGATTGATTGGTTGGAGATGGTTTTCTTTTTATGAGAAATTGAGAATTCATTTGTTCATTCGTTATGAGAGTTTATGTAGCACCTCTTCTGGGTTACCACCGACCCAAGCTTGGCTAAAGAGGACAGTTATCAGATTGCAATAGAATGCATCAAAGAGGACCCTGGCCAGCAGGTGTAGGTATGGAGTGAGACCTTTTCAGACTGCAGGGCCAGCAATAGGGAAGGCACATCACTGCATGATAGAAGTTTGAGCATGGGGAACAAGAAGTTTACCCTGCACAGAGAAGCATATACAATTCTTATTATGATCAGCAATAATTTGTATTATATATGTATATATATATTTATATATATATTGACTCAAACTTCATCAACATATATATATATATATATACATGTATGTATGTATTTATATATGTATATATATGGGAAGTAAGGAATTGACTGGGCCAACATTGTTGGCTATTCTGAACATTTTATGTTTTAACAGTTATAGGCGACACTTGTATGTTAATTGGTTATGTTATGTCCTATTGATACAGCTGTGGAAGTCAAACTGCATCTGACGAGCTGGAAAGAACGGTTTGAGTTTGCGCGAAAGCTTCTGACTTTGCTGAATTCTTATTCCCCTCCTGACATTCGACAAGCAACATTTGGTAAACAGTCTTCTTTGTGTTTATGATTAATTAATTATTAACGATCTCTGCTGTGTCTGATGTGCAAGGTATTGACTGATGGCAAACAAAAACCATGCCACGATGTGGTCACTACCCAGATCGATCTGCAGAGAAGTAGAGTTGGCCTATGTTAGAGCAAAAGTTTAGACTTCTGCTATAGTCCAAAATGTGAAGCACGGCTTACTAATTTACCTATCTCTTTATTGTTCAGTAGTATTCCATAGGTTTTCTTTACTATTCCTTATGAACCTATAGTGCTGTATTAAAAATGTTGTGTCACATGTCTCACGCTGTGAACATAGCTATTCCATCGCCACTTTGTAACACACTT
This sequence comes from Bimastos eiseni, assembly GCA_959347315.1. Taxonomy (NCBI): domain Eukaryota; kingdom Metazoa; phylum Annelida; class Clitellata; order Crassiclitellata; family Lumbricidae; genus Bimastos; species Bimastos eiseni. Next base: position 10,038,466 of record OY365818.1, read on the forward strand.
CGTTAAAACACTAGTTCTGATGTGTACATGTTATGGATATAGAAGCGTAATTCAACTTGATAGAGCGTCATTGTGATGTGTTACTTGCAATGGCTGCCAAAGGCAACACTATAATGAGGTTCCTGCATATTTGTTAACCATAAGGAACATTTGGCAACATAAAAGTGAAGTTATGTAGCTCTTTTTCAAGAGGTACTTAGCCTCTGAGGAACACATTCAGCCCAATGTCTCTTGAGAGTATTTATTTTTTTATTTAAGAATGTTTATATTTGGATGAAATTACCACTGACAGTTCACGTAAGACATAAGTGTGGCACGGGTGGTGGATCGGTTAGAGCGGTCAGCCCGTAATGTTCAGTGTGCGCTGAGAGAGCGGGTTTGACACTCATCCGAGGTGTCACTGCGTAGGGACCTTGAGCCATTCCTTCGCGCAGAATTGCTCTGCAGCACAACTGCAATTGCGCCGTTGAGGCATGTGCACTTCTGAGCAAAAGATGTTGGAAGAAGGGCGATATCAAATTTCAGAATAAATAAATAAGACATAAGATGAGAATTGACCGATTGCTATCCGCATTTTGGACATTGCAGACATTGTTCAGACATGCAACGTTGAGATGATTTAGACTTTCTGATTCCCATAAATCTCTCATATTATACTAAATATTCTGATAGAATTGTTTGTAATAATGCAGACTTCTGTGTTATCTGAGATGTTGATGTCCTGTGTTGCTGTAGAATGCCTTCGAGAGATGGTGCTAACGTTCCAGAATGAGTGTATCCAGACGATTGTTCCTGTCTTGGTCCAGGCCCACAGCATTTTCCAGGAGAACAACATGCCAAGTATGTCTCGCACTCTTCCTTTTGCTTTTTCACGCCTTTATATGTGTTTAGATCTCAACCAGTGTTCCCTCTAAGCTGTGTGCACGTGGGCCGTGGAGTCGGCACAAAAGTATTTAGTGAGTGCACACAAATTTCTTTCTCAAATATGCAAATAATTATTATGATGGACTGTAAACCAATACTTAGCTGGGCAGAATAGAAATTGCAAATAAATTTAAAGCTAATTACAATTACATACAGTACGATGTATGCCTCATGCGCTGTAAGACACGTTTTAGACAAAGGACTTTTCCTTGGTTATCAGAACTTATCACTATTGACTTTTAGATAATTGTTTTGGGCCTTGATTTAACTATCATCGCATTCAGCTCAGGCCTGCGCACAAAGAGTGAACCATTTAAAAATGTTGCACGCGCAAAATTTCTTGCGCACACTGTCTCCAAAGGATTAGAGGGAACATTGATCTCAACCACGTCTGGATGTTCGATGTTCACAATTGAGATTACAATTTTCCATCAAAAGGTTAATTTCTTCCCGACTTGTTTTTTTAACCTCATTTAATGTATGTTTTCTCTGTACAAATTATCCCTGCTAACCAGCCTTTTTCCATCACATTTTTCCATAGGAGATTATCACCCACACCAGAAATCGGGTACTGCTGACCACCCTCTGGAATCCATCCAATAAATCCATTTAGAGTTCCTCTACTAAATACAGCTGGTTGCTTTTGTATTGTGTTTTCTTTCAATATAGTGTCCCAAGATAGTTTGTATTTTTGTACTGACTTTACCTAAGTAATATTCTTGTCGTTTGTTTAGACATATCAGTTTATAAATCCCCTTCACACTTTAACAACAGACTGTGTTGATTTTCAATTTTTGCACTCTTTCGTCATTAAAGTGTTGAACAGCCATATACATACATAAAGGTTTTATTACATCACAGAGGTTATTTGATTGATTTATGCGATATTTATTTGTTTGTTTGAAGTTACGATGGGTCCATACTTTCCAAAAACTGGACAGAAGGGACTGATGCACAAGTCGAACATTCGATCGCCACGTCCTCAGTTCCAGATGTTCCTTCACAGCAATCAATTGGAATCATCAAAAGTAAGAACTGCACATTTCTCTGTGATGTCTTATTGTAATGTAATGTAATTGAACATTTGTATGGCCCTTTCAAGATGTCTACTTAGTGTCAGGTTTCATCAGCCATGGGCAGAACAGGCTGTGTGGAGTTGTTGTGACAGGTTGTCTTGTATGTATTTATGTAAGCAATAAAATGTTGATGATGAGCTCTCTGGTCGAAGGCAGCTCCTCTGGATGCCTTCCTGTGATGAGGTGGTTTCCAGATGCCTTACTCACAGACAATTATGGGTGAGTAACTTGTCCAAGGTCGCTATGCAGTTTCTTGTGGTCGATTTTTGAACCTGAGACCCCTTGTTACAAGTTACAGAACATACCCCTACACCATCACTCCTCATCAGCAATACTATGCATGTTTCCTTAATGATTTGATATGCCTATAAGAGCCTCACAAAGGTTCTGAGACTCTGTTGTCTAGCAGTTCTTAGGACAAACTGAAAGCATTGTTGTGTGTTGACTCTGCACACAGTTTCTCAGAGTCTAAGTCTGGTTCTTTGTTATTCGATTCCTGGTCAGTGCTAATTAAAGTAAATGATTTATTGACCACGTCACTTCTGGGTGAAGAACCAGCTGTCCTCCTGTCATAAGGAATTCTTAGGAAGTGTCTTCATTTGATGAAATTAGGTTGAACTAAATAATGCTGTAAATATATGCTGCATATTATAATGCAATATACAATACAATTGTATTTAATGTATGACCCTCCTTCCAGAATCACAAGGGCACATGACCGCACATCAGAACATTGACAGCAATTGAAATTATGAGTGAAGAACATGCTCAAGGTGCCTTACACAGTGATTACCGTAGGCTGAGAGCACTGACCATTCAGTCACCAATGCTAGTAATAATAATAGTATCAATCTAAGGATCTATTTCACACCACCTTGTTTATGCTTATGTTTTCAGTCATATTAATTTAATTATAGGACTCAATCTAGAGACAGAGACAGTTGTTGTACACATTCCTTGTTGTTTTCTACGTTGAAGGCTATCGACCCAGTCTACGACGCCGCAGTCAGTGACTTCTACGACCCATACCATCATTTCGTTGACCTGCTCTTCCGTGTTGCCGTCAACCAGCAGAACGTGACGGAGGCGGTCGTCAACCTGTCAGCGATGGTCGCCTACGAAGGCGTTCCGCTTCACATGCCATATTTTGCCAAGCTGTGGTACGAGATCTACCACACGGAACACGTCGACCGCCGATGCGTGACAATGCTCTGCAGCAGTTCATCGTTCATCGATTACATCGATGCTGTTCTGGTGGACGAGCGAAAGTCGCTCAACAATTTGCACATCTACCAGTTCTTCGTCACTTACTTCCCAAAAGTACGTATCATTTTAGAGTTCGTTGTTAGAGTCACTTCTTCCGTGTTTTTCATTTGATTGCACGAAGGAGTGAAGAAGAAGAGGAACGGTTCCTTAAGCTGGCCCTGAGGCATCACTTGAAGTGTTAGCAACTTCATTTTCTTGGCCTCAGCATACGAGAGCGAGTTACCAGTCCTCTCCCTTACTGTTTCATCGTCCTGCTGACAGTGTTTGGTCAGTGTGGTCATTATAGCTGGGTTTATTAAGTGTAGAAATCTCTATGCGTTATTTCCTGTACGGCTTTCTGTTTTTACTGACATGTTTTATTACTTCCTTACCAGTAAGGTGTTGTTTTTAATTACCAATTGTGTATTACAGCCTACAGTGTGGCTTCTAGTATGTCTGTACTTTTCTCTTTATCATTTTGCAATGATAATTTATGTCTGCATGAATGTTCATGAAGTTGTTTAATGAAACATCTTTGAGTTCAGCAAAAAAATTGCTAGTAAAACTAGGAATTTTTTTTCTGTTATGCAGATCCATATTAAATTGTTATCACGACAGTGCATTAAATTCTATAATGGAGCAGATGCACTACTGCTGTGTATTAAAAAACTTTCACTTTAGGAGATTAGCTTCTATTTAGGTGTTTTTCAGTTTTAGCTTTATTTGGTTCATTTCAGGTTTTAACTAACTTCTTAGACATAATCTCCACTAAAACTGGACAATAAGATTGTGAAAGACTTGGTTTGCTTGGGGCATGTGCCTAATTCTCCCAATGTTTATAGCCTGTAGTTTGATTGATTTTGATCTGTAGATTCCTGCTGTTTAAGTCAAATGCATCATTTCATGTTTTTTTGGATGATTAGGTCTACCAACAGGTTCTGAATGACCAGGGTCAGTCGTTGATCAACAATTTGGTCAACTCGGTCGAGGCAAATAAGTTGCTTTTGGAGAACGTTCTATCAGAGAAAGAGTTGGATAAAGTGTGGCTGACTATTAATGGAGTGAGTACCTGAAGGACAATAATTAACTGTTTTTGGACAGTGGACAAGATTCTGAGAATTCTGAAATTTGATATTCTTCCAACATTTTTTGCACACGCCTTGACGGTGCAGCTGCAGTTGTAATGCAGAGCAATTGTGCGGGAAGGACTTCCTCAAGGTCCCTACACAATGACTCCTCGGAAGAGGGTCGAACCCGCTCACTCAGCGCACATTGAGCGTTGCAGGCCGACCGCTCTAACCAATCAGCCACTGTGCCACACTGTGCCAGATGTTACTGTGTTAGATCAGAGACAACATTGTGTTTGATGTTTTTGTTTGTTTTGTCAGATGTCAGATGTAAGGGGGAGTGAAAGAAAACATAAGTCGGGCGCTCTAACCAATCAGCTATCACGTCCCAGTATATGTTTGGCACCTTCCTGTACTTGATATGATGATTGGCTTGTGTCATTCACAGGACCTGCGTGCCATGCAACTCATGTTCTCCGTGCAGCCACCGAAACAGCTGCCGCCTTCACTGATGGAGGGACTCAAGTACTACCTTCAGTTCGGGCAGTCGGTCCAGCAGCAGAGGCAGCAGCAGCATCCTCCGCCTCCAAGCGAGGAGGCTGAAGCAGCTGCAAAGGACGAGAAGGGAACGGCTGGGACGAGCGGCGCCAAAGAGGACGACAAGGCTGCTGCTGCTGCAGAGGAGGAGGAGGAGAACTACGATGATGCATCCACAGAGAAGACCCCCAAGAATAAAAGACCACACCCAGGTGGGTTGGGTTGTCCCCTTGGGAAGAATCTGTGGTTGGATTTCGTTTAACACAGATCTATCTAAGTAGGTATTTAGGTAGTTGCAGTTTAACGACACTGTGTGATAACAAGGTACATTAGCGTCGCCCTCCTCCTTTATCCAGGTTTGGGACTGGCACTGCCTGAGTTGTTGCAGTGGAGGAGTTACAGATCTATCTACCTCTGTCTGGGCCTCATTCAGTATTTTTTTTATAGCATACTTGGCCTCACTTGGTATTCAGTAGCATACTGGGTTTCATTCAGTATTCAATAGGATACTTGATCTTATTTAATATCAAGCTTGGGTCCATGAACCTTTACCACTTTGCTGCTCCTCTGTTCACATTTTCCTTTTCCTTAAGTGACTGACTGTATTAATAAACCTTGACAAAGGCATTACAGGTTGTTTATGTTCCTTGTCTAAAGAGTGGTTTAATGTTTCTTTTCCAAGTTATGCCATAGTTTGGTCAGATCAGCTTCCCATCAGTGCATCTTAAACATCTGCTCTGTCTTGCTTGAAGATGTTGAGTGTGCTCTCACTTTTACTATTCAGTGAGGGACCATTATAAGCAATGTTCCCCTCTATTTTTTTGGAGATAGCGTGTGCCGCATTTTAGAAATGCTGCACACTTTTGTGGGCAGGCCAAAACTTTAAAAATTAAGACCATATTCAAAAGCGACATGTTCTGATTACCTAAGAAAAGTTCCCTGTCCAAAGATAAATAAGGGGACATAATTATCAGCCAAGGAACCAAAGTTTCTGGAGTAAGGTAAGCACAGCTTAGAGGAAACAATGATTTATGAGGTTCTGAACTGGAATGTGTGATGGTATTGTGATACTGGATTCTGTAACTATAGAGTGATATGATGTATTATTTTGTCACTAGAAACCCCTCTCAAACGAAAGCGCCTCTGCTCGAAAGGAGACGCTGAGGACACATCATCGGCCTCTGTTCCCTCGGGCTCTCACGAGGCTGCTTCATCGTCGAAAGCAGAGAAAGTGGCGCCTCGTGGCAAGCGCAGTTTCTCCTCGGTCGAGACTGGCGACGAGCAGGCGTCCTGCTCTAAAGACTGCATTGGGCCGTCGTCCTCATCTGGCCTCTGCTCAAAGGCCTCGTCATCATCCGAGGATGAAGAGCCTGAGGCGTCGCGGGAGGTGCCAGAGGTCACGCAGGGGCAGAAGGCGGTGCCGACCCCAGCAAAGGAAAAACAGACCCCAATTGATTCAGTTGTAAAGAATGTGGAGGTCATATTTAGGTTGCTAAAGAAGTAGATGTCGGAGGAGACGGGAGTTGGTCACTCACTGACTGTGATTCAGCATATGAAGTGGTTTTTGTTCTCACATTTCGTTGCACCAGGTAAGCTCTATCGGGTGCGGTGCGCCTCTCCTTAAGATATGCCGCACTATTTATGAGGCGCTGTTTGTTTGCATTTTGGACAGCACTTTGTCAAGCATTTCTGAGGATGGCATTTTCTGCCAAAACGAAGGTTATTTTTCTGCTCAAAGGTACTCGAAATTTAGATATGTTTCTACTGGAAATTGTTGACATTTTATGTATGTTTTGCCTGTAGAAGTACTGGATCATTTGTCGTGCACGTGAGAATGCTTTAGTGCTGTTATTACGAGACTGGGCCATGTTGAATGTTACTTGAAAATAAAGTGTTTGAGTAGCACTGAGTTACAAAATGTTAGTGATCTTACTTTTAAGCTGTTTCAATAAAATAATCCAAGAGGAACGTAAAAAAACTAAAAAAATAAAAACATTTAAAACTGGTGTCGTTCTTGTCATATGGACCGGTAAAAACATTCTACAAGGAGAAGTGTCGTCCGAACTTTTTTGGGTCAAAATACGAACATAAATCTTCTAGCAATTATATTTTACCTAGCACTGAGAACCTCCGAATTGCTTCTAGAAGGGCTGTATAATTTGTCGTGTGCGTGAGGATTGTTGTTTTGTTCTGTTAGCAGTGCTATCTAAATGTTAGTGGTGCTTTATAAAGGTTCAATTACAATTGCTAAATTACTTCTCCATGCTTAAATCATTGTGCTGGCTTCCATTTCAGTAAAGGTTTGCCTTAAATTGGACTTTTATGAGTTCACAAAACATTGAACTATAGACAACCACAATTGTTTAAAATATAACATACCCATGATATTACCAGTTACCAATCAGGTGCACCTGAGAATCATTTTCTGGTTGCAACATTAAAGCTGTTCGTTGTGAAGAAGCTGTATACGTTAATGTACTTATTTTTACAAACAAACCTCATCTAACAAAACTAATGGAAGCCAGTACAATGATTTAAGCGTGTGGCTTTTATTTAACAATTGTAATTGTTCTTTGTGAAGAAGCTGTATCGGTTAATCTGTTTGGATCTTGGCACTCTCTTCCCGTATCTGTCCATTCTGCTCAATACGTATACTAAGTTCACAATTTAAGACTTCCCTTTTCAGAATTCCTTAATGACTGTCGTTGGATATTGATCCAATTGATGTTGAGCTGATTTCGGACGAGTTTTTATGTACCACTAGTCAACGCCTTGTGCATTACACAGGGCTCTACAAAAGATGCTAATTGCAATCCAGTTAGTGGCAACTGACAAGGAAGTTACTAATTACAATCCAATTAGTGACAAGTAAGTTACTAATTAAAATCCTATTGATGACAAGGAATTTACTAATTACAATCCAATTGGTGACATGGCAGTTACTAATTATATTCAACTTGGTAACAAGTAAGTTACTACTTACAATCCAATTAGTGACAAGTAAGTTACTAATTACTATCCTATTGGTTACAAGTAAGTTACTACCATTCAATTGAATTAGACATATGCGCACGTTCGCATCAACTTCCTCATCGCTTCCTTGTTGTGTTTTGTTCTGCAAGGCTCTGTCCTATCATGACCCATGTTGTTCATTCTCTATACTTCTGCACCGTCATCCATCGCCTCTCGTCATATAGAAATCCGTCTCTATGCAGAAGATACTTAATTCTATGCGCATAACTAAATGAGGCTTCAAATGCCACAAGGAAACTCCGCATTGTCACTAACTGGATTGCAATTAGAATGACGACATCATGCAAAGGAGTCTGTCTATGCGTCTCAACCCTTTCGAATCTGAGAGAATCTGATTTGACCGGTTCTCTGTCACTCTCTACTCTCCCCATCGTCTCTGCTCTCTCCAACATCTACTGTTTATGGATCCTAGAGTCATCCTCGACTCGACACTCCCTCAAACCTTGGAGCTACGCTGCAAGTCCTCTAAATGCGTGAAAGGCTGGCAGCCTTGCCCGGCAATATCCACTTTTCTTCTCCGCCAGTCTATTCGTGAGCGCTACGTCAAGTCAGAGGGGTTGTCCGAAGGGTATCCAGAGGGTCAGACACCACTGAATTCGTCTCCCCTCTGAAACTCATAAGGGATGGGCCACAACAGGAGAGCTCTGCTACGACCCTACCTTGTGGTATCACCAGGCCTGGCCTGGAGAGACGAGGAGGGCGACCTTAATCATCATTGCTAAGACACTTTTTGTCGCTAAATAGTATATTTTAACACTGCAGGCATTGCCTTTCCCTGGATTATCAAGGCACCAGAAGTTACATGCTCACCAGTTTTAACAGATTAAATGCTGAATAAATGCATCGATGCAATATTTGAGACGCGATCGTCCAGGTGTCCTTCCTTACATTTCCTCTATATCCATCACCCCTCGGGCTTTTCATTCTAAACTCAAGTCTCACTTTATCAAGAATTCTTACCTGCAGACGCACTCGATCATCCACCACCAAATCCTCTACCAAAACGACCCCCCTCCTTAACAGCTAGCCTACTTTGCCGCCTCTAACCGCCTGCAAACCGAACTCTGTCCTTCCTCGGACTACCCGTTTGACGCCCCATTTGATCTGAAGCAGCGCTCATGAATAAGCTGGTGCCCCGCGCTTGGCTTTCGAACGGCGCTTTAGAAGCTTGGGGATTACGTTTACGATTCTTTCTGTCTGTTTGTGTCTACGTGCGTTGGTCTGTCTCTCTGAGCCTCATTTGGCTGGTGTTTTTTACGCCTGGCCATATATCGTAATCGTAATCCCAGCATTTCTACAGCGCTCACAAAAACCCTAGTCGCGGGAACCAGCTTATTCACAGGCGTTTACAGCTTATTAAACAGGTTGGTCCTCATCTCAAAATCAGCGAAACAATCAGCCTCATCGCACACACTACGTTGTCAGCAAGACGCCAGATGATGCTCCAGCCATCCTTGATCATGATATTCACGGACGGGTCTAGAGTCTAGACCCCGTCGCAGAGGGAGGGTCGAGAGATCGAGAGAAGGGACAGGCGGGGGGAAGGAGCGTTGGAGCCGGAATGGCCAATGACCGTCTAGGCTTAGATTTGAAAAAAGGTCAGAGCCGTGTAGTGGAATCAGCCGAAGATTATGTCGCCATGTTAATATTCCGTCCCACGACTGTCACGGACATGACAGCGAATGTCAATGGCTCGTTGTCGGCTCTAAATCATTCGACGCGATCTCTCGCCGGCGCTTCGATGGCCGACCGTGGCACGTGACCCGCATGACGAGCGGCGCTATCGGCATTCTTATCGGCCGTCGCTGGCGTCCCCTTGCGGACAATCGATTAACTACATTCGTGTCCGTATTAGAATGCGTTGGGAGACCGGAGAGGGTTAGGTCTCACTCCTCCATCACTCCTTCCTTTTTTCCTTCTTTCACTTTCTTCTGTCTGTTGTTCTGTCTGTCTGTGTGTTTCTCTCCCTCTGTCTGTCCGTCCGTCCGTCCGTCTGTTTCTGTCTGTCTCTCTGTCTCGGTTTCTCTAAAAACACCGTTGGTCGCTTCTTTGCCTTTCCGCCAATCCTCCCTTTCTCGCGTCAGCTGCTCACTCCTACATTCCTTCCATCTATTTCTCGCTAGTCGCTCATTTCCTCCTTCCAATCATCCACACAGTTTCTCTATCCATCTTAGTTCCCTACAACGTTCCTTTATTCTCTCCCTGTCCGTCCATCCGTCTGTCTGTCCGCCCGTCCGTATGTCCTTATGTCTGTCTATCTCTTATAACCGTCACTCGTCGCTACCCTCCTTCTCTGCAACCCTCTCTTCAGCCACTCCCTCCTTGGCGTCCCCTCTCTTCCCCGCCCCCTCCCCCTCTTCCTCATCACCAACCCTTTCGCCCCGTGCCCCTCGCTCCTGGTCGGTCCGTCGGTCATTAGTCTGCTGGTAGGATTGGCATGTTAAAACGGCGCTAAAGCTGCTGGGGAACCCATTCGTTAGTGGACAGTGCCATCCTCGTCTGGGACCGTCTGGAACATTACCGACGTCGCTCGGAAGCCGTAGATCTATTCAGCGCCCGATCTATGGACTCTATGCGGCGTGCGACTATATTGCGGATTTTTGGACGACCGATGCTCTTCCCTCTCAATTCGCCCGATGCGTTTAGGTCTACTTTGCGTTGTCTCCTTGCAAAGCTACAACTCCTGGTTGTTTTGTTTCCATGTGATCTCATTTGCACCTCTGGTCTTCTGCGATTTTCTGTCTCGTTTTGTCCGAAACAAGCTTTTTCCGAATCCTTCGTAGACTGCATTTATGAGAGACAACGATTGAGCCATTTTCAATCGCTCGTTTCCTTCTTCCCTATCTTCCTTACTGTCTTTATCTTCCCATTCTTATTCTTCTTCGACGTTGCTTCAGCTATACTCTCTGTCTTTTGTACTGAATGTGGGTTTGTCTTTCTTTGTCTAAGTGTGGAGTCAGTCAGTCAGTCAGTCAGTCAGTCAGTCAGTCAGTCAGTCAGTCAGTCAGTCAGTCAGTCAGTCAGTCAGTCAGTCAGTCAGTCAGTCAGTCAGTCAGTCAGTCAGTCAGTCAGTCAGTCAATCAGTCAGTCAGTCAGTCAGTCAGTCAGTCAGCAGTCAGTCAGTTAATCAATCAATCGATCAATCAGTAAGACAGCTTGCCTATCTGTCTGTCTGTCTATTTGTCTGTCTTTCTGTTCATCGATAATACAAATGGTCTAAAATCAAACTGCATCAACACACATATCGCCTTTTCACATGCATTTATTGAAAATTTATTCCCTGAAAAGTGGCGAAAATATTGCTGCTGAATTTCTCGGTCTAGGCTCAGATCAAGGAACACCATAAAGTTGATCGGCTGACGTTTTATTTGTTGATTTGGTGGAATGACTTGTAAATCGTTTCGAACGTGCGTACAGTTTAATAGTTTAATCAAACTGATCAAGTGCACTGCTTACTGTCTCTATCTTGCATTACATTCTCCAACCGCGGAGTTTGAATTGGATGTTCTTCGTGTAGGCCTTCTTCTGGGTCGTAAAATTATTTGTCCAGTGTACGACAATACGTAATCCTACGTAAAACACCTAAAAACTTGTTTTGAAAAACCTTGCTTAAAAAAATGCCTAAGTTTTCGCCAGCCCTGTGCACCACACACATATTCTCATACGCCCTATTTATAATTAAACGCATGTGCTACATAAATATGCTCATGACTGCTAAATCAATAGGGACTGAGTGTATAATCGTATCAGCAATTGCATCTTCGCAAAGGTCGTTTCATTATTACGGTTGAAATAACAGAACTGCGAATTGATAAGTCACGTTCCCAGGAATTATTAAGCGTGCATATTTACGCCTTCCAACTTATAATGGACAACTGCAAATTTCTCAGCCTATGGTAGAGGCACGAATAGGGCAAGCCATGCTCAAACAGTTCAGATGATAGGCCTAATTGCCCAAAGTGGCCTCCAGAGTTTAGATTAAGTTGGGGGCTGATTTATCTGAACTATCTTGCAGCTACTAGAGCACGCCATTTGCGTGTGCTTATATTGTATCGGCCCAAGGAGATGGAGCTCCAAGGTTGTACGTTTTTAAGTCTGCCAGACAAATTGCACGATTAAGCCTATCAATGACGATCTCGTGTCGTTAATTCAGTCATTTCCTGTAAACCTTCTCGTTTATTCTGTCGTTTCCCAGCTTCTTCCTTTGAGTTATTTATCTCCTGTGTTCTACCTGCCGTTTTTTTCATTCTGCCTACTTTTGCTTTCTTCCTATGATTAAATATTTCATCATACTTCTTCTGTCACTGTTTTTCTTCGATCCTTCGAACCTTCCTCATTGCTTTCTCGTTTTCTTCTACAACTTTGCTTCGTTGCTTCCTTCCACAAGACAAAATGCTGTGTATTGATGGTCTCGATGTACAAGACGCTTGGCCACGACATGTCCTTGGCCTGCGATCCGATCAACCCTTTCTTCCCCTGGTGGGGGCATAGGATATCAGTAAGACACTGGTTGGAAGCGAGATCAATTCCAGTCATCCCAAAGGTTTACTAGTCCTTCCATTCGATATGCGGCGTTGGATAAATTAGACGCAAAATGTGATGGGCGCCTTGCATGATTGCCAACAGTCAGAGCAGTTATTAAATGAATCATTTGATTACCAAATAATGTATTTGATCAGGTAATGAATGAATTATTCGAACAGTTATTAAATAAATTGTTCGCTTGGTACAAATTATTATTATGAATTAATGTTCGAGTAGCTACGTACTAGAACTTTTGATGCCAGGTTACTTCATCATTTGTATGGAAAAGGAACAAGAAAAGGGAAACTTATCTTCACTGCCTTAGCCTCAGTAGGGTGAAAGCAACTATGGCATTCCTTAAGTTCCCACCCGTATTCCCCAATATTGCTTCGAACCCGTGACGATAATGTCGGACTAGACTGTACACTTTGCTACCTATTTGCGTGGCTTTGGTGTAGAACCCAAAACAAAGCGTGGTTGTTTCCAGTCATTGAAGCGTAAAATCAAGATGTTGCTATTGCCAACAACCACCGCCGACGTCATTCTTGACTTGCACGACGTTTCTATGGAAACGCAGGTTGGCGTCTCAAGAATATAATTTCTCTGTTGGACTTGACAACGGACCAGCCAACGTGTGTGCCGTTACATTAGAGCCGCAGTTGAGATTAGGCTAAGCGTACAATGGATAGAAGGGCTGCGTGGCGAAGACCAGGCCATGAAAGGTGAGAGATTAAAATTACAACTGGAATAGTAGTTCATTACTCAGATGTGTCACATAAGATCGTAAAAGTCTATGAATGGGACAAAGGTACAGCAACACAAAAGAATCTACATCATACGAAATTAAATTAAGTAGTGACGAATAACCGATTTTAAATTCATGTGAAAATCTCTCCCACTGAAAAACTGTCTTTCATGTTTTTATATAACGCTGCTTAAAGTTCCTTTGCCAAACTCGAAACTGTCCATGACTGGCACACGAGAGGAATTTTGAGAATAGGGATTGTGTCCTATGTTCGCTTAAGGCTTGAGTGTGAGACGCGTGGTCGCGATTGGCGTGTCAATCAATGTGGCTGCGAATTACAGTACCCATGCTCCTTTGCGGTCGAGATTGTATGCCACTTCCGGTGGATTAAGTTCCGAACCTTATTCTGCACTTTGAAACAGCCTCCGCTGTTCCAATGAGCGCGTGATACTCCCCATTGGCGACTACTGAAGTTGTAAGGTTTAATCCCAAACGCGATTGTTCGACCTGTGACGATAGGAAGTAGTTTCTGGTAGATCTCTTTTAACGCGAGGAAGGTTACAGTCTAAGTCAACTTTCAGAGACAGACATCAGTCTAGAATCTCTGTGGTCTTTACCTTAGCGTTTTAGTCCGTCCTTTCCACGGCCGTCTAATCGAGTCATCGGCAGAGCCAGTACTTATCAATGGATGGCAATTCTTATCCAATCCTTGTCAAATCTTGATGGTCTCCCGTCTACTGGGTCGCTTCTATGTCGAGTCTTTTTCCTTCTTAATCTTGGCGTCCTTGCACTCCTCTCCCAGAATCGTCTCTATCTCGTTCAGCATGAACGCCCACGGAATGCTGGACCCGACGAGCGGGCATTTCTTTCCGCTTGGGCAGTAGACCTCGGCGCCGGCGCCCTGTCGCTTGATGCTCTCACGGGAGCAGGGAAAGCAGAACTTGTGATCGGACACGGACGGACACTGAACGAAGTGAGTGTCTTCGAGTCGCTCCAGACACATCGTGCAGCGCAGGACCTCCGCCACTGCCAGCGGGATGGGCTCGACGCTGCCACCGTGACCCGTGGAGGCAGGGGACGCTTGCTGACTGCGCCCCTTGGTAGTTGCTCCTTCCTCGTGATCGGATGATGGGTGGCTGAATCCAACGACGGTTGCTGCGACAGGAGATGGACATCGGCTAGGAAGAAGAGCCGAGCATCCATCGGTGGCCACTGGAACCGGGTGAGAGGGCGAGGGTGAGCTCGGTCGTCTGGAAAGGATGGACGCCGATCCGAAATGGCCGTCGGTTGCAGCGGCTGCTGTGGCTGCGGATGATGCTGAGGAGCTGTTCATCGTCATTTTGAGTGCCTCTGCCTGCGTCTGCATCCACAGATGGCGTTTGATGGGATCGCAGGCGGAGGACATGTCGAGGCCAAGCCTCTTGCACATCGAGACCATCAGCTCAGCCTCCGAATCCGGGCATTTGCGCTTCTGGTGTAGGACATTGAGAAGGTGGAACGACGACGGCATTCGACCGAGACGGAACCCAAGGATGGAATCGATGAGGACCGGCGTCGGAAGCAGGTCCCTCTTCATCGGTTCCTTGAAGCAGCGAACCGGATCCGGAAGGAGGTCCGTCAGAGGCTTCCAATCGTCCATTTCCGGCTTCAGTCGATACTCCAGGTATTTGAACCCAGATGCAAGAGACTTAGCAAAATCTCTTTCGGCTTCGACGGACGAGTGCTGGACGCTGCGGGTGATGGTGTCGCTGCCGTAGACCGTTCCAGATCCAACCGGAAGCTCAACGAACACCGTCAGCTCGTAGTCCACCGCTCCCTGACCTTGACCGGGCTTGGCGTCGAAGGCAAGGACCCTTGCGACGACCGTCTGATCCATCTTGAGGCGCACGTCGAAGGGAGTGGCCTTGCCAAGGACTGCCAATGTCTCGACGACCAGTCTGGGTCTCGGCGGTGCGACGAGGTCAAGGCCATTCATTGGTCCTCCGTCTTCGCTGGGACTCGGTCTCGGGGGACTGGTCCTCTCGTCGACGGTCTCCATCTGACGCTTCCCGTTGACCAGGGCGCTCGGGGGCACTGTCCCAGATCGGCTTGGCAGCGGCAGCGACGGCATTCCACCCAGGTGGTAGGTAGGCATGCCGAGCCTCATCGGGGGCAGGCCAGGACCGACGAGGTGAAGGTCCTGATGGGCGTGAATGCGAACGGCACTCGTTGGAGGGAGACGCGCCTGTGAGGTGGGTTGCGGAATAGGTGGCGGGTGGGAGCAGTAGTCGAGCACCCCCCTCTGCCTTGCATCCACCGACTTGTCTGCAATCGGGATGATCCGGGCTGTCGTTCGGAGGTCTCCGGATTCCATCGTCATCTGCCCGTTCCTCATATGAGGAGGCTGCTGGCCGTGAGCCTGTGGCGGCTTCAGATGCTGCTGTTGTGGATGCTGGACTGGCTGCTGCTGTTGGGGAGGAGCCTGGTGATGGGGGTCGAACCCGTGCATGCGCTTGAGCTGCCTGGCGGCGTCGATGACGAGTTCGATGCGGTCGGGTCCTTCGTAGTTGACGCAGCCTCTGCAGACTGGTTCCGTGAAGTCGTGCAGCATCGCCCACGGTGTTCGAGGGAGGTCGCACAGGTAGCAGTGCTGGCGGTGATGGACGCCACGCAGAGATGCAGAGGCGGAGACGGGCACCGACAGAGACATCGTCACCCGCGGCGATCCTAAAAGATATACACAGAGAGACAGACAATGATCTTATGACGGTCGCAATACTACCACATAAACAGACGAATGCGGACAACAATCGTATATACAAAGAGACGATGACGCAGGCGATATTGACGAGGATGATGAGGACAACGACGACGAAGACAATAATGGTAGCGGAGGTGGCAATGACGTTGATGATGATGAAGATGCTGATGATAACGATGACGATGACTACTACGACGACGACGATGACGATGCTGGTGCTGCTGCTGCTGCTGCTGCTGCTGATGATGATGACAGGCACTTAAACAGTGACAGCGGCAATGCCACTGACAGGCAATGCCACTGACAGGCAATGCCACTGACAGGCAATGCCACTGACAGGCAATGCCACTGACAGGCAGCGACTTTGACAGGCAGTGACACTGGCGAGACGCTGTCGGCGACACTGACAAAAGTGCCGTGAATGACACCGACAAAAGAGGCAGAATCGCCACGACACTGACAAGGGCGTAGGACACGATACCGACGACGGTATTCTAGCCTTCTGAGCGCGTTTCTTATCCGAATAAAGGTGCTATGCAAACCGAAACAAATGCAATACAGAAGCAGACGCTTAGAATGACTCCACGAATCAGTTTAGAGTCTCTTTCAACTGATTACGAGTAGAGTCTAGGAGGATGTGCCACTCTATGACGTTGCAATGCAGAAAAGGAAGGACTGACATCGACGAAGACACAATCGACGCTAATGACACTCACCCGACGAATACTGACGATGACGAATTGTTGCAATGACGACGACGACACGACAGCTGACAACGTCAGAACGCAGACCGACACCGACTCCGACACCGACTCCGACTCCGACGCTGACACAGACACCGACAGCTAAAATCGTCAGCACCGAAAGACAGAGCGACGAGAATCGAATTACTCGATAGACCCTGCACAGTAGCAACAACCGACTCACCCAGTCTGCTGCGCCTGATCTTAACTTCTATGCGCCTGGCATGCGCACTGCAGCCACGAGATAAACAGCTGTGCCTGTGACACAGAATGAGTCCTCACTTCGACGTCAGTTTACTCCGTGTCTTAGTCAGATGGAAGATCAGTGACAGCGCACGTGCGGCGGAGACAGTCGATGGGGCGATGGTTGGAGGCAGCGCCTGTCCGCTCACCGCAGCTTCTGTCCGCTCGCCGGACGCGTGCACGCTCAGCCTCCGCTCTGATCCGAGCCCGATTCGTCGACTTAAAGGGCCAACGAATCGGATGAAGAAAGATGAGCGACAGCAGAACCACCAGCAGCAGCAGCAGTGGCAGGTGTCCGAAAGAGCATCGCCGAGACGCCGACTCGTCGACCGATGCATGGGATAGAAAGAGTAGAGCAGGCAGCAACTGCTGCTGAGTTTATGGCTTCGCTGGAAGCGTTTGCTTCGCTTAAATATTATCGAGGCGGTTGCCGCCGGTGACGATGGGGATGCCCCGCCCGCTGACAATGTCCCGATGAACGAGGGGCCGCTGAGACGATGGAAGGCCGCAGCGGACATCGCTGACTCATACTAAAGACCATAGACGACGGGATGGTCTGCTCTCTTGTCCTGCTCGGCCTTTCGTAATCATCATTCAGTTGAGGGTGGTCTCGGTGGAATGATCTGGAGACGAGTCGACTGAGAGGAACTCGTCTTTTAACCATTCCAATCATGAACCGCGTGACCCTCCGCCGACTCTCAATCTGTTTCGATATAAACGTAGCCAACCTTAGCAGCTATTCTAACTTCGTCCTTCTATTTCTCTTACTTTCTCTGTTTCTGTTTATCTGTCTGTTTTCCTCCCTCCCTTCCTCCCTCCCTTCCTCCCCTCCCTTCCTTCCTCCCTTCCTTCCTCTCTCTTCCCCTCTCGCTATCTCTGTTTCTAGTCTCTAGCAATTGGATTGAAATTTACAATTGATATATCTAACTGGACAACCCATCTCACTCAACGCAGCGCTCGTGAATAAACTGGTGCCCTGCGCTTAGCTTTTAACTGTTGCTTTGAAGTTTGGAGTTCACGATTACGACGAAGCTTCGGAAAGCTACATGCCTGTTGAGCGGTTCTAAAATGGCTGGTGCTCGGTTTTGAAGTATTCTAATTAAACAGATATCCGTTGTCAAGTTCGTGTTTTTAATTGAGGCGTGAGCAGTTTTGAAGGAGCAGTTTTGAAGATATGGGGCTCTAAGTAACACATCCTCGGAGAAATGTGCATTGACTATATAGAAAACATTATAGAGACTGATTACACAAAAGTAGTTCCTGTAATGTTGAGAGAAGCTTTAAATAAAGAATGCTTGGTAAGCTCTGTGCGAAATCATAACTTCATAAGCTTGTGGCAACTCACAACTAGCATTTGACAATGCCAAGTCATGGGATGAAGCTGGTCTATTCAACCTCACCACAACAAAGAAATTGGCCAACTAAAGTCAAGGAATCAAAATGGCCTATTGAATCAACCTCATCATAAAAAGAGGGAGTGGTTGGCTTAAGTCAAGGAATCAAAATGGCCTCTCCAGTCTCACCCTTGCGCCGTCTTTGAGATAGTTAGTCAGGTAGAAAACCAGCCACGAAATAGCACCAGTTCTGGCTGGAAGGCCCTAGTCATGCGTGCCCGGAGCAGATTAATCTCGCCTTATTAAACCATCCAAATCCTTGAGCTGCTCTCCCCAATGGCCGGGTCTGTGGCGGCGAAGTGCGTGCAATTATGTCATCAATGGTCTTCCATAGATTTTACGCCCGCTGTTCGGTCGGCTGATGCTGCTGTGACGTTGCTACGCTACAAACTACCTCAACCTAACGACAGCTAAGCGCTCAGCACAGCGCTCAACGACAGCGACTCAGCGACGGCAGCAGCGCCACCGCGTGACGAATAATTGTAATTCGGTCGGATGCTTGACCCGGTCCCCGCCCCCACTGTCGCTATGGTCCCTTCGTCTCCTTCCCCGACCCTCAATGACCACCCCTCGCTCAAACAAAAGAACCCATGATACGAGTCGAGTAGGCAGCCAGTAACTAGGCAGCTGTTGAACATCTCCACTGCCAACTTGGAATTATTCCATTTGACGAGAATTCAAAGTCATTGACTATAAGATAGAGCGACGTATTAATGCCTTCTATCGGTGTATTTTTATACCCATGTGATGCATAGACCTATATACACAGAAAGACCAATGTAAGCATACACAAAAAAATATACATACTGTGATTCGATGAAAAAATTGTATTATTGTCGTGATACTAATGATCAACAACTCACAAATCCAAACAAAACGTGGAAAGACAAGAAAAACGATTTTGAACGCCACATAAGTAGAAACATAAGAACAGTCATCATCGTACACAACATCTGAGCAATAATAGGCAAGAATAGGCAACACTCGCCTATTACATGGAATCATATTAGGCCTATATATGTATTATATATTACACACACACATAATATATAAATATATATATATAGATAGATAATATATATATATATATATATATATATTATCTGAATTATATATAAATATCATATCTATTATATAAGAATCATACAATATATAGGCGCTTATTATATATATATATATTATATATATGGGTCATATAATATACATCGTATATATAATTTCTAGAGGACGCTGTAGACATGCGATATGCGTTGATCCTATGATGTGACGTGTTCCTATACATTTATAATTATTATGCTCCTGCACATATGCATATAAATTTTATATGCTTGCGTGTTTCTTTTCATGTAGGTATGTATGTATGCAAAAGCCGCAGTATTGTGTTTATTGCATCCACGCCATCATCTAGACGTCAATGCTTTGCCTTGGACTCGACATTAAGCCTTTCGTACAATGCCGTCGGTTCTTACAACATCTTACTCCAATGCATGACATTTGGTTAGGCATCACAGAGACATCACGTGACCAATGGCATAACTAAAGACACGCCTTCTGCTCACATCATGATAACCACGTATCCAAAGCGCCTCGCAAAGTCATCAAATGACGGCGCTATATAAAGGAGCATCGATACAGTAACTATAAAATGGGATATCATCACAAAACATAGCGCTGCAAAACTTATTAGGGCCCGTATAATGTCATAGTCTACTTTCTCAAAGAAAAACTCCTTGCGTGTAACTTATTGGACTGACTGGCTGAACACAAAGAAGATTAGCGACGCCTTCCTACTTTCTCCAAACTTGGGACTGGCACTGGCAGCGCTTCTGAACGGTTCACCCTGCTAGAGGCGCCCTATAAATTTTCAAACACCATACGACACAGTGTCCAATGACACTCAAGCGCACACCTGTACGTATATATTAACCTGCACACATACACACACGCATCTTATATATATATATACATATATATATATATATATACATACATGTATAGGCCTGGGTGCTATTATCATCCGACATTGTATTTTTCAGCTCATCTTACAGAATAAACAATGTTGAGACAATTATTCCTTAATATAAATACAGGATATAATTATCAACTAAAATCATGTCAGGTATTTTGTTATCGCAACCAAATTCCACACAATAACAAGCTAACAATGCCGATGAGGAAGGAGAAAAAAGGAAGGAATCGCTTATGGAATCCAGATGGAATCGTTATCCAGATATGTATGCTTATGTAGTCGAACATCTGTATATCACCCCTTCAACATACTTACAGACTCAGATGAGCTCTCTTCGCTGACCTACATGCTGTTAACAGTTAACTGTCATTTCATACGGAATACTTACATCAGCAAAACAATAGCCAATAAAATGGTCAATATGTCGATGCCATCAATACAAATATCGACCTCTGCTGGTCTCTGTATATTCGTCCGACTGTCGATAAACTTCGAATTGTTACAATAATTAGATTCTTTCGTCGTCATTCTTCTTCTCCCTCTCCTTCCCCTTCCCCTCCTCTTCCTCATCCACCTCCTCTCCTTCTCTTTTCCCTCCTCCTCCCCACCTACTCCTCCCCTCCCCTCCCCTTCTCGCTAGCAAGAGAGGCGACGTTTCCGTTGTCGTCCACTGTCAGTAAATAGATTATGGTAGCATGTCATGAGACGAATCCACGGTCGCCATGATTCATGGTCTGCTGTCGTGACGTGCGCTCGTAATGATAACGTCTACGGCGCTTCAGAAAGCACCACCTGTCAACGCCCAAGAACACGGCGGGCAGTCATCGCAGGAGGAAGGGACCCTCTCTACGCGCGCCCGGCACGCACCTCTGCCGGCGGCGGGCCACGCCGCAGCCGCTTCGGGAAATATGATACCTCGATCGCGCTGTACGAAATATTGCGAATGCTCTTTCGAAACGTCTCTATGAGAGGACATCGTGCGTGAGCTGCTGCCGTTAGCAATGTCTGGACGATGCAGAGACTGGTGTATAGTCTGGTCAGCCACACTTCTGTCGATAGTTTACTGTGGCTTAGGTGAGGTAATGCTGGTTTTTGAGATGATTAGAGTTTACACGTGATAAGACTTTGTGCGTTGGATGAACTTCATGACGAGGACATGACGTCGCTTCGACCAACACTAGAGAGACTGGTCTTAACAAATGACCGAGGACGATGGAGATCTATTCGTACCCATCGCCGCCAAATTGCTGGCAGCAGGAACTGGCGGTGGTGATGATGGTTATTTATTTCGATAATTTATATAGCGCATCTTCAAGGGAAACCCCTCAGAGGTGCTCCCAGCTAAGCCAAGGCCAAATTGCTGTTGCTGCTGCTGCTGCTGATGATGATGATGATGACGACGACGACGACTAGGATGATGATGATAATGACGATGATGATGATGATGACGACGATGATGATGATAATAATGCTTGTCTTACATTACCCATCCTTATACCTTTCTCTGTATAGCATATATAGCCTACGCTACCGGATGACAATGCATCCTTTCCGTGGAGAGTATGACGAATGAGATGAGTCGAGAGTGGAAGACATGAAAATCCGGAAAGAAGCGCAGAGAGGAAGGAATCGGAGACAAAAGACGGATGCGCGGTCAGAGGGAATCCGTCGACAGCCAACAACAGCCGAGAACGACCAACGCGTCCAGTCAGATGGACATCTGGAGATACATAGAGACAGACTATACCAGTAGCGAAGTCTCAAATGCGAACATTAGCAGGAATGTCAGAAACGAAAGCTAAACGCTTAATCCGTTTCTAGCTGCGAACGCAGCGTGTAGGTCCGTCGCAGAGATAGATAAATATTGGCCGGTAAGAGGCGTCGGCCGACGAATCGACATGCGGGGCACGCCGGTTCGGAGGTTGGTTATACGTCCCGCGGGTAGGGACGACTTAAAGGATCAAATTGAGTTCCCGATCGCACAATGTACGCGGAATAATTGCAATCCCCCGTGAGCGGTCCGAGGGCCGAGGTCCGTGCAAATCGGGCGACTTGCGTAGTCCGGTCAACGCCGCTGGGCAATGCTTCATTTAACGTACGCCTGTGTCAGAATGTGATGAATGGCCGGGCGCAACGATTACCGAGTCAGAGCACGCCTTTACAGCCTACCTTTGTGTTACCGACGACTCCAGCATCCTCCTGCGGCCACTGGCACTCGTCCGACAGACAAACAGACGTAGATAAGCAGACGGACATACAGACAGACAGACAGACAGATGAACAGATAAACAGACAGACAAACGGACAGACAGTTAGCCAGATAGCCAGTCAGATAGATAGATAGACAGATAGATAGATATACAGACGGATAGATAGACAGACAGACGCGTATAGATAGACGGAAGAAACAGTCTGAATTAACAAACAGATGGAGAGATAGACAGACAGATTTTAAAAAATACAGACAGACCGATAGAGAAGGACAGACAGGTGGTAAAGCAAACAGGGAGGCAGAGACTGATGAGCGGACGAAAACCGACAGACACAGACAGATAGACAGACTGACAGAGACAGACAGGTAGACAGACTGACAGAGACAGACAGGTAGGGAGAGAAAACAGTTCGATAAACCCGGGTCGTAGCACCTCTTGGTCGGCTGCCAAAAGACTGCTGACGACTGTCTTTCACTGCCTTCTATACAATACATTAACACAATACAGCCGTAATTTGATAATACTGTCAGTGCACATTGAAATTGGACGACCTTTAAGAAATTCACAAGCCATAAAACTAGCCTGGAAGATATGTTTTAAGTTTAGAGCGATAAGACTGTGACGAGCGAACTTGTGGAGGTCTTCTTAGAGTATATTTCTAATAGTTGGCGCATAATTGTCGATTAAGAAGCGCTGACAGAGACCAAAGCAGTAAAAAATTTACGAAGAAGTGTAAGAAAGAAACGGCTTTATTTTACGGGCGTTGTCAGTAAGAACAGCATACAGTAGAAGTGCAATAGAATAACAACAGAATACAATAGAATACAACAGAATAAGAACAGAATACAATAGAATACAACAGAATAAGAACATAACGCGATTAGAATACAACAGAATAAGAACATAACGCGATTAAAATACAACAGAATAACAACAGAATACAATAGAATATTACAAAACACAATAGAATATCGCGGAATACGATGGATGGCAAGACATACAATTATACAACAGAATACAATAATCGTAATCGTAGCCGTAATCTCCAAATTTATAAAGCGCCACTTTAAAGCTAAGCGCAGGACACCAGCCTATTCACGAGCGCTGCGTCAAATTGAAGGGGTTGTCCAAAGGATAGTTTGTGGGCGGTCAGAGTTCGGTTTCTAGGAGGTCACCAGGGAGGCAGAGTAGAATACAGCAGAAAAATAACAGAGTATACGATAGAGTATAACAAAACGCAATGAAATATAAATAAGAATAAGAACACAATGCTATAGATTAATTAGTTAATTAATTAGTAGGAACATAAGGTTTCATTCACTGAGGATATTCGTCAATGGATGGGGCGGATGACAGAAGCAATCTATGCATCTTTCGCGTATTTCCATCTCCCTTCTAGAAGACAAAAGGACGAGCAACGGTAGCATCTGCCTCTGCATCAGAATGCTTTCATATCTGGCGACAGAGACGTTTGTTGTTGCTGCAGATCACCATCCGCCGCAGCACGGAACCTCATGACCGCGCATCCCAATGCCAGCCTCCGGACCCGCAGCATCTCCTAAGCTCCAGTCTCCCATTCATCGACTGGCCGTCGCCGAAGCCAACGACGCTGCTGCCTCCGTACCATATTCGCATCCCATACCCTTCTCTCTGTTTTCTTCCCTCTCGGCCTCATCCTGTGCCCTCTGCTCGAATCTCGCGTCTTCGCCAATAACTAATTCAGTGGAAAGTCAATTAAGTCAAGCACCCGTCTATAATCGCCATCGCAGCGGAGCCAGTGATGGCGTCGGTGAAAGGATGCGGAAGATACAGAGGCAGGCGTGAAGACGGGTAGAGAGGCTGGGAAACAGGGCGAGGGCAGCGTAGGAGGGACTGTGAGAGCTAGGCATGGACGTTGGAAGACAGACACAGACACAGATTGGGGATGATAAACAGGGACTGGGCAGGAGACAGGGAGAGGTGCATATGGAAGGAAAGCAGAGGGGGTTGTAAGCAGGGACGTTGGGAGTTGTAGGGCGGGACAATGGAAGACAGACACAGGGTTAAAGGGGCGAGGGTGGGTGGAAGAGGAGGAAGGGAGGGAGGGAGGTAATGTGGGAGGAGAGGAAGAGGACGCTATTCGGCGACGATGGAGACCATGGCTCGACGACCGACAATCTGGCGTCATTCAGTCGACTGAGGGTGAGTAGGAGGGGGAGGAGCTCTGGAGCAAGAGGAGAAGGGAGGAGAGGGAGGATGAATGGATGGAGAAGAATGAGAAGATGGATGGATGGATGGAGGAAGGGCTACGGAGCAGGAGGCTGACGAAGGAGAAGGAGGATGGATGAATGGAAGAGTTTTAAAGAGGAGGAGTGTGATCCTTCAAGGAGGAGGAGGAGGACGATGACGACGACGAAGATTGGAGGGCGGCGAACAGAAGGCTGAGATTTGAAGTTAGCTAGATGCGTCACATCTCTGTCTAACTCTTCCACTGTTCGCGCTCTGACAGTGCCAGTTCCAAGCCTGAATATAGGAGGGGGCGACGCTAGTGATGTTTCTTATCACACAGTGTCGTTAAACCGCAACTACCACAAGCATCATGTCTCGTGAATTCGAACCAGACCTACATAGAATTCAAATTAATTGAATTAATTCAAATTAATTCAAATTGATTCAAATTGATTCAAATTGATTCAAATTGATTCAAATTGATTCAAATTGATTCAAATTGATTCAAATTGATTCAAATTGATTCAAATTGATTCAAATTGATTCAAATTAATTCAAATTAACTCAAATTAATTCAAATTAATTCAAATTAATTCAAATTAATTCAATTTAATTCAAATTAATTCAATTTAATTCAAATTAATTCAATTTAATTCAATTTAATTCAAAATAAAATGCGTTTCTTGATGTGGCTTCTGGTGCAAAGATCCTTTCTAAACAAAACTCACGCTGTATAAAATTGCCAGAAATGTTGTCTCTCGCCCGCCACATATTACCCGACGCGCAGTGTAGACCCTATGGTCAGTGCAAATATACCGCATCGACCTGGTAACCGAGCTCCCTAAGGGTCTCAGATGGAGGTAGAGGTTTATGTCCTGGAGGGCATTTGAACCTCTGACCTTCTCGTGACAGTCCAGCACACTAACTACTGAACCATCGCGCACTTCACCCAGCAAGGTGATGCACTTTTGGAATGTAATGTATTGTAATCGAGCGTGTACAAAGCGCTCCTTCAAGACAGCTACTCAAAGGCGCTCAAAAGACTTTTAAGATATCGTTGAGGTAATTGGAAATCAGACTACGACGATTGAAGAAGTTTATTTTGAGAAGAAATCAAATTATTTCAAATATACACTGTTTTTCATTGCCTTAATTTATTTCTTCATTTGTAGACTAAGAACCTTTTATTAAAGCATTGTTCCATAGTCTGTTCTACACGCTTCATTGTCTTAATATATTTTGGTAGAACCTACTCAAGCAGTAGGTCGTGGATTGACGCTTGATGCTTGTTTTGCCCATGTAGAGACCTACATAAGGCAAGCGGTCCATAATAACGACGAATGAGATAGCGCTACAAAAGATCACTGCCTGCAGATGCTGCACTCCAGCCATCATCGACGATGCTGCTGCTGCTGCCTCTGTTGATGCTATTGATACTGAGGAAAAGAAAGAGGAAGCTGCCTACGTCAAGTTTTATTTAGTCGTGCACGCGCGTCAATCCAAGGCCGATGCGAATCGGAGAAGGAGAGAGAAGACTAGAGGGTAGGGGAGGAAGAGGTGATGTGGGAAGTAATCCCCCAACGAGGGATCGTGAATCCGGGGGAAAACGGAACGGACGGGACATTTTCCCGGCGTGGAACATGCAAAGGATCATGCACATATCGCATCAAAGGACCGGGAGATTATAATGACCACGTCCAACCGTATGATAAGCCGACGTTATAAATGGCGGAGCAGCACGCCATCGGCTGACCAAAACAACGAAATATAATTCATTTTCATCAGCCGCAGCTCCGCTCCATTCGCCAGATGTCACGCCATGCCCACGTCACCGAATGCCGAGCTTCCATTACACGTTACCAGGTAGCTCTATACATCCATCGTCGACGCTTTCTGATCGGTTGAGTGAAGCCATTTACCAGGCAGACATGTCTCTTATCGCAGTCACGAAGACCGAGTAATTACTGACCGTCTCCGCTGACTATCGGATGGCGTGACTGGCCAACTAGTACCGGAAGTCAATCAGTAACAGCGTCACGCGTCCAGTTTTTAAGTCGGATCTCCTTTTTGCGGGTACGTGTCTTGACTACTTAGGGCCTGCTTTCGAGCAGAATGGCATTAGCGTCAGCAGCGACATATAGATGCTCCTTCGGGTCGACCATAAATCTTGATAAACTTGAATCTGCAGTATGAGGAAACATTAGTATTAGGCAAGAAGCCTTCTCGGGGTTTTTAATATGGACGACGTTCCTGCAGACGCCGAGGTCTCGTTTATCAGGAACAAAGGAACTACCGCTCAATTCATTGTCCAACCAAGCCGGGAGTTATTACCTGCTTTCGTGTAGGAAGGTTTGAGGACTGCATTTTATACGCGAATGTGTTATCGATGGGAAGAATGATGAAGCAGGTTTTTTTCAATGAACTCTTGATCAGTCTATTGATGTGTAAACTTTTAACGATGACGCTTCACAAATTCGCCGGGAGATACTTTGTGGTACGAGTGACTGCACACCACCAAAGTGCACCAGGGACAGGAATATTGATCTCGAAGAGAGATACAGTTACAGAGAAAGAGGCTTATTTAAAGGCTTAGTGGATTTATGGGAAATGTATTTAGGGACGTAGATTGAAATCATTCAAGACCGAACAAATTGCAGATCAATTATCTTCGAGGGTTTACCTCTGAACCCAGGGAGGAGCGTAATAGCAATTTTGCAATCTGTAAAAAGATTTATTATTTGTCTGTGCCTGACTGTCTGTCTGTCCGCCTATCCGTCTTGTGGTTTGTCTGTGTATCTAGTTCGCCCTGTTCCCCTCACTTCAATGATGAGATTGGCATCATTCTTGTGGAGTCAACCTAAACACCTATGTTTCCTTTGATCTCTCATTCCGACAAAGAAATTAATGCTGAGTTTATAATTGAGAGTACGATTAACCCGAATGGGTTGCAGAAACTAAAACGGTTTTCAATGTTCAGTTGTGCAATGTTCAATTTCAGCTTCGAATTCTCAGCGTCCTCTGCTCAATAGCTTAGTGGTTAGCATGTTCCGCTGTCAATTAAGAGGTTTGAGGTTCAGATACCCATAAAGACAGACATTTGGTTTGAAATGTCTGCTCCATCGGCACCCTTAAACAGCGAAGCTGTAATGAGTAGGCCTACACTTACTCTACAGTTATTGGTTGGAAATGGGACGGCAACGGTGAGGATACGGTCAACCGTCCCCATGAGCCGAGGCTAAGAAATTAAAGTCGCTAACACTTCATACCATTGCTGACTTAAGGCCATGCTTAAGGGACTGCGCTTGTTCTTCATAGTGCGTGGCCTCTGTATTGAATAGGTCTGACACCTATCGAAGGCGACAGTGATATTTTATTAAACTCAACCTCAAGTGTTACTGAGTGATTTGCCTTTGACGCGATCGATAAATTAGCCAAATTGACCCATAATATCATTTCATCTCAACTTAATTCCAACGCGAAAGATCATTCAGTTATAATAATAGCTCATGTCAATTATTGCTTTTGACGAGACTGATGAGCTATTTATAAATCTCATCTCACGTTTATGCTTCAAATGGGATTATTTTCCACGCAGAATGATATCTAGTTGTTATAACAGAAAGATTCTCCGGACTAAAGGCCTTTTATCCGCAAATTCTTTTGTCGAGGAAGCTGGACGATACGAAACATTACAATCAAAAATATTACTTGATGAACGCAAATAGCTATACATGACCTAATATATATGCTAGAATATAAATATACATATACACATGCATACACTTATAATACACATATGATACATATATAAATACATTCGGATATACATAGATACAAATGTACATGCATAATACACACATGATGCATACTTGATGCATACTTGATATATTTGTGGCTATATACGATGTTTAGATGTAGGCCTATTGAATCTTTATCTGTGCTTAGATGTGAAATGGGAGGAATTCCCATTTGATGCCTGCAATAAATTTAGTTAGGCCTACACAGAAGGAAGGAAGGAAGGAAGGAAGGAAGGAAGAAAAAACGACAGTAACAGGAAAAACCCTCTAGGTCACTGAATTAATAATACTCTGTTGAGTTTCGGTTTGTAATTGTAATTGTAATGGGAAACTTGTATAGCGCCAGTCGATACAAGAGGTTCGTATACTTGTTTCGTACTCTCAATGGTCCATCTGACTACCTGCGCCCCATTCTTTCATTTGCTCCTTCTCCCGTTATCTCTACAACCTCCGCTCTAGCATTCTATTTAAACTTGATATGGTAATATCAACTTAGTTTAGTTTATACGGCATGAAATAGTTAGTTACTAATTAGGCTACCGTGAACTTATTTATCAGCATCAATTGCAATTGTTAAGAACGCAATAATAATACGTTACGTACATGTCGCAAATGTCGCGGTTTGAAAATACTTAAAACCAGCGGAACACCGTCATATCGCATAAATTCCTCCGTTCAATGGCTAATATGCTGTCGCCTATTGAATTGTAGGCCTAACTGGTTACCACCAGTTAGGCCTGC
Source organism: Bimastos eiseni (assembly GCA_959347315.1). Lineage (NCBI taxonomy): Eukaryota > Metazoa > Annelida > Clitellata > Crassiclitellata > Lumbricidae > Bimastos > Bimastos eiseni. The sequence continues at coordinate 10,067,665 of OY365818.1, forward strand.
ACGTTTGAAAGTTATGGTGATCGTACAACACAGTCATAATACAATTTGACCCTTGTGAGCACACGCAACGATTCTATAATAATTATTCTGTCGTTTCTTTTCAATGCTGACTGTCCCTCGATGATTTAAATAATGGTTCCAGCACAATTGGCAATTTAAGACACGCTTCAGTTAAACTGCAGATGCCTTACGAAAGAGTTATAATTCCGGCTCACTTCGATGAAAGACTTCTTAAGGAAGAAGCTTGCAAAGAGTTAGTTACTAGCGCTTCAGTTAAAGAGGAACTAAGTAAAGAGTTTTAAGAAAACAAGAGCTGCTTTGCATAGGGCCTATGCTTTCATGCGTAAACAGCGACTTAGCGATCGCTTAACAGCAAGCTCCAATTACATATGGTGTGTGTGTGTGTGTCTATGTGTGTATGTGCGTGTATTTTTGTGTCTGTGTGTGTTTGGCTATGTATGTTTGTCTGTGTATGTATGTATGTGTGTGTGCTTGCATTATAGAAGTGTGCAGTGTGCAAGAAAATGACGCTTCCTATTGGATTGCATGAACAGAGTTGAGACATTAGCGTGAACCGTGCCACGTGAGCTACTTCTCAAAAATTATAATGCTGTTTGAAGAAGTCCCTCTGATTTTAATCTGCAGGCGCCCAACTAATGCAGTTTTACGTGAAGTTTGATTGGTAAAGTCAGTTTTGTTCAGCTGAACAGACAGATACCGGTTCTGGAGGTCTGGAGGCGTTAATTGATCAGAAAACAGGTCAAACAACAAACAGTTACTGCTCGTACGCCGCAACAAAATGGAAACAGCGAGACGCTTTATATTACTCACATGTAAGTATTTGAAAAAACTGTTTGTCGAATTAGATAATTCATCGCTTTCGACCTTCTTTTGGTTCTCTATCCTGAGGCAGTTTAGAACTTCTAATGTAACCAACTATCAGACACGCTCAAGGCAGAGAAGGCGAGACTGAGGAAGGCAAACAAGAATGGCAGAGCAGTAGTTCAGACGGTTTAGGATGAAAGCATGAATAAGAGTGGTAGCAGCGGCAGTGGAAAGAGAGCGGGCGACAACACGCAGATGGCGCAACTGGTACTAGCATGCACGGGAAGAGAGCAAGGAAATTGAAGTGGAGCGACCCGAAAGGTAAGAGGTAAGCCAGTCGAGGGGGCAGCAGAGACGCCAAAAGAAAGACGGAGACGACGCAGTAGAAGTGAGAGCAGTAATACAGCAGTTACCGATCGTCATGTAATAGTAAAGTATGATATCCTTATCGTTGCGACACACCTTCAAGCAAAGGCAATCTTATAATACTTACCTAATTTTAACTCATCTTGTCTAGTCTAGCTCAGCACTGCTTGCTCTAACTTAGTGTGTATTTTCTTGTATAACTTACCGTGTCTTGCTTTATCTTACGTTTCCCAACAATAAGACTCGTGCAATCTTATCTAGCGGCACCACTGTTTCTGGGTTCTTTGCACTGGGAGCGCCTCCGATTAGGTTGTACTGTGAGAGGCGCTTTATAAATCCGTAAATAAAATAGAACAGAATATTATCTTGCCTCATCTTTTTGTATCTTACCATATCTTATCTAACTCTATCTTACCTCATCCTTACTTACACCCTATCTTACTTTCGCCCACCTTATCTCATCTAACCCGTCCTTCTCGTTATGAAATCTTTTGAAACAAAGGCAGCCTGTGGGTCGTTGGTTTGACCTCTGGTCAGTACAGAGATATCGAGCAATGCTACGACGACTCCACTCTGTTTCTTCACCAGCAACAATCGTGACATCAGTCTCAAGACCTGGCAGTCAGCAGACGAATTCTGTCGCAATCGATCAGCTACGCTCCCCATAATCACCTCCACCCATCTGCAATACAGACTGGGGGAGTTCCTCACTGCCTCCGATCTCACCATCGACAACGTCTGGCTGGGCGCAACGGGTCAAACCTATTCGGACAGCGTCTATCATTGGCTGGATGGAACTCCGTTGATATCCGGTAGGACTCGACATTGACGATCAAATTCAAGTTCAGGTCAGCTGAGCAAAAGTAATGTAATAAATTATTGTGAATGTTATTGCGTTTGTAGTAGAACATTTATAAAGCGCCAATCAAAAATGAGTGAATGAATGCATGGATGGATGTATGGATGTATGGACGGATGGATGGATGGATGCATGGATGCATGGATGCATGGATGCATGGATGCATGGATGCATGGATGCATGGATGCATGGATGCATGGATGCATGGATGCATGGATGCATGGATGCATGGATGCATGGACGGATGAATAAATGAACGAATGAATAGGAATGCGTAACATATTCGGCGATAACGAGTCAATTTCAACATTGCCTTTAGTACAACAAACAAACGAATAATAAATTTAGAACAGAAAAGTGAAACCTTTCTGGACATTGATCTTTCATGATTTTTGGCTTCTTTCACCAGACCTGCTGACTGACGGCGTCACAACGCAGAAATTGCCCGGTCTGGCAGCTTTCAACGGATCGACTCTACCCTATTCAACCTATATCCAACAGGAACTGACCTACACCTGTCAGTTCAAGGGTGAGAAGTTCATAATAGGTCAGCGCGATTGACCTGTAACGCGTTGAGTAGGGGTTCGAGTCTCGCTCAATGCAGTCAGTTGTATGGACCCAGAGCGAGTTCTTGGCGCACAAAATGTTCTACAATTATAGCTGCATCTGAGTCATCCATCCATTCTCTGTCGTATGGTCGTATTTACACTTCTGAACTTTGGACGGAGAATAATATCAAATACGGTTGTATTGTATTGCATTGTACGGAGCTTAATAGTATTGTATTGTCTGTATTGTAATGTTCTATACTGTATTGTAATGTTCTATACTGTATTGTAATGTTCTATACTGTATTGCAATGTTCTATACTGTATTGTAATGTTCTATACTTTATTGTAATGTTCTGTACTGTATTGTAATGTTCTATACTGTATTGTAATGTTCTATACTGTATTGTAATGTTCTGTACTGTATTGTAATGTTCTATACTGTATTGTAATGTTCTTTACTGTATTGTAATGTTATGTTCTGTATTGTAATGTTCTATACTGTATTGTAATGTTCTATACTGTATTGTAATGTTCTGTACTGTATTGTAATGTTCTGTACTGTATTGTAATGTTCTATACTGTATTGTAATGTTCTGTACTGCATCGTATTGTGTTGCATTGCACTGTACTTCACGTAATAGTATTGTATTGTGTTGTATTGTACTGCTCTCTACTGCACTAAATTGTATTGCCGTACTAACGTTCAGAGAGTACTGACTGCACTGGAGGCAGCGATCGCTTTCTCTACGGTGGTGCGTGCTACGTGGTCTACCCTGAGAGGTTGAACTGGTTCATGGCCCCCAACAAAAGTCGCTGTATCCACAAATACCGCCGCCATACAAACTGGACGGCACGTATCATGACCGCCATAGAGATGACGATGCTGGTGACGAATATGAAGTACCACAGATGACGAACGAATACACTCCAAGTCCATACGACGTCTAGAACTGAATCAGACGACAGACTTAAAGCCATTCGTAAATAGAGCGCTCGTGTGTTTGACTGGACGCCGATCCATTTTGGGTCCGAGATAAAAATCTCTTAAATAAGCCACTAATGGGATATGAACCGCGATCCAAATCGGACACTGGTGTCAATGAGTTACGATGAGGTAACTTGAATATGACGAAAGGAATTAGAGCGAAAACTTAGGGCAACACCGTATTGCTTCTTCTATAACACCGAACAAGCTGTCGTATGGAATTATTCCTCATCAATTTATTAGAGAAAAAGCGAAAGATCAATGAATAGAGAGCACAAGTGTGTGAGTTAGCTATGGATGAAACGCTGGGGCATGCCTAGTAATATTCGGAAATCCTTTGAATAATTTATGGAGAAGTTAAGCTTAGGCTAAAATGAATGGAACACACAAAGGGTATCTTCACTGATTCTGTTTAATAATCATGACCTTAAAATAATATAAATATCATTATCCTATTACTCTATTATGTGTCTAGCGGTCATATTATCCTATAACGGTCCCACTGCGTAACGTTTTTACGACATTACAATTTGACGAAAAATAATATTAGTAAAATGGGAACAAAGGCGGGTCGGGTTGGGTCGGGTCGGATAAGATATTTGGTCTCAAAAGTCGGGTCGGGTTCGTTTTGGATGGGTCGGGTTGGATATGGTCATGAGGATTGGGCCCGACTTCGGAAGGTATGTGAAACAGCTAGAGACAGGTGGCACGTGGCGTGATCGATGTTCGGAACGATGTCCACCGAAGACACAGCACGACCAGACATGACAAGAATAATGATAAGCGACTTTGTATTCGTGGGATTTTTATGTCACGGAGTCACAGAAAACATGACAAATTCATTATAAGTTCCAGAGGTTCTTATAAGTCGTTATATAAATAGCCTAATACATACATACATACATACATACATACATACATACATACATACATACATACATACATACATACATACATACATACATACATACATACATACATACATACATACATACATACATACATACATACATACATACATACATACATACATACATACATACATACATACATACATACATACATACATACATACATACATACATACATACATACATACATACATACATACATACATACATACATACATACATACATACATACATACATACATACATACATACATACATACATACATACATACATACATACATACATACATACATACATACATACATACATACATACATACATACATACATACATACATACATACATACATACATACATACATACATACATACATACATACATACATACATACATACATACATACATACATACATACATACATACATACATACATACATACATACATACATACATACATACATACATACATACATACATACATACATACATACATACATACATACATACATACATACATACATACATACATACATACATACATACATACATACATACATACATACATACATACATACATACATACATACATACATACATACATACATACATACATACATACATACATACATACATACATACATACATACATACATACATACATACATACATACATACATACATACATACATACATACATACATACATACATACATACATACATACATACATACATACATACATACATACATACATACATACATACATACATACATACATACATACATACATACATACATACATACATACATACATACATACATACATACATACATACATACATACATACATAGATACATACATACATACACATACATACATACATAAGTACTCATTCATAGAATGAGTTCATGCATGCTTGGTGTCTAATTATAGATCGGGTGTAGGGTATCATATGATGAGGAAAGGGGCGCGTTTTCCAATGCCCCTTCGTGTATGCTATACATAGTGACTTTCAGCAAGTGCGTCACGCATGGCTTCTCAACACAATCGACTGATAATTGTGATACTAATTGGTATTATGAAAATAATAAAAGAGAGGCTGGTGTCCCTCAATGCAATTCAAGAGGTTGCGGAGGCTAAAGAGGTACGAAGTGATGACGCCTCTATTTTCTTAATCTCGGTATTGGAGAACGGATAATCAATCCTCTTCCTCACCTCGTGATAGTAATCTAATCTCTAAACTTCTATAGCGCCACTCAAAAGCCAAGCGCAGGGAACCAGCTTATTCCTTCTGATCATCTCAGAAATTGCCTAACCCTGAGACCTAACCCTAATCGATAGCGCACGATCAGTGAGCTGCTTATCGGTCGTAGCCGTAAAATAATGAAAAGCACACCAGCGCTCTAACCTGAGGAAGTCTGGGTTCGCTTCCCGTATCCCCGTTTGGCTGACTAGCCCCTCATTCACTAGGCGGCGCCGTTAAATCATATGCTTAATGTGATGGACACCTTGAATGACTGCCGACAGCTAAATTCGGCTTCTGTAATATTTTGTCATCAATAATTTATCATAATCCGTTCATAAGCACGTACTTGTAATCATACCGCAGTTGTGTCAGTTTTAAATTGACCGAAAATCATCTTATTACTGTCCGAATACATTATATGTATTCGGACAGTAATAAGATGGTTTTTGGTTAAGTTAAATTGTCTGCACCCATATTATGGGTGGACACTGCAGATACATATATGTAGGCTACAGTAGAAATTGTCCAGAGCTTTCTATGCAATTGGCAGTGCAAGACGTTTGCCAGCATAGCCTGACCCTTAGTATAAATAGCTTCACATGACCGGCGAGTGCCTAACTCCTCCACTGTTTGGACTTTGACGGTGCCAGTCCCAAGCCTGGAGAAAGGAGGAGGAGGGCGATACAAAATTATCTTCGATATGGAACGGTGCTTTTAAAAAATCAACACGACATAGCTGGTGTCTGACTTCTGGGTAGTGAGCTGCATAGGCGAAGACTTGGTCCTGGGTTTGGGAGAGGACAGTTCGACAAAATTGGGGTTTGGGAGGGTCAGATGTGACAAAAATTTCAGTTCTCAAACATGGCTTCAGGAAATAAGAATGAACAGTGGATATACTTGAGAAAGTTATAATATATGTGAAATATTTACCAAATATTGTGGGGTTATAAGCAGCTCCACCTCTCCACCGGAAATTTCGAAGGGTGCCGTCCCCTCTTGCCCCCCTTAAGTCTCAGCAGCTGATGAAGTGCATCTGAATGAAAGGTTGCTCTTCGTAGTTGTTGGTGCGAAAAATAGAAAACTCTGCATCAAGCAAGCTGATTGCATAGGGCTCGCTGTCTTTAATGCGGTGAGCACAGCTACGAGGCTCCATTTAAGCGTTCAATGTATTTCACGCACGACTGCCCAACGCCGCCAATCACAAGTCTTGCGATCATTGTAAGTGTAGGCCTGCTTCTGAACCTTGGGAGGAGGTCAATATCAAGTGCAATTGTATTGATTAAGCAGTCACGAGACAGCAGAGCGTCGCTGCGGTTTATTATTCAACAGCTAAGCTATAAGAATCGGCGCAGCTACTGGGCTATTTACCACTAGGTCAACAAAGCCCCGGCCAGGGCGGCACATTTTAAGAGGTGTCAAAAGTTGGATTTATTATTTTTAATTGTAAATAGTAAAGGGTGGTAAGCCAGCTGACTAAGGAAGAAATGTTTAATCAGTGTGTTATACTGTTATTAAAGTTCAAACTAATACACTCACTTTGTTAATCCTTTATATTTACTTTAACTTCGTGCAGAAACCGGCTGGTAGTGCTGGTTTCTCTTCCTACTATTAAAATTTTCTGATTTCAATATAGATTGCAATTTCAATATTGGGAGGGGCGGCATAGAAATTTTGGCCTAGGGGCGCCAATAGTTAAATCCGCCTATGCTAAGTACATGTATATTTAGAGAAAGGTTGCAGCAATACATTATTATTACAGTTTTAATTCACTGCAAAGCAACGGTGAAACAATTACTCAATATCCTCGTGGCGAAGTGATTTGCTGTTGACTAAGACACGCGTGGCCACTGAAAGCTAAGAAGATGTAATGTATGCTAGGGCAAATTAAGGTACGAAAAGCAAAGGCTACGTAGACGAGGTGCGGCGTAAAGTAAGTCAAGGTTAGGAATACATGAAAAGTAGTAACGTATCTATGCTTCTATTAGACCTAACGTCTTCTACGTTTCTTTTAAGTCAGACAGACACTGCCGCCGTGTTTAGCTGAGTATCTGTACTCATAACGTCTTTAGTAGCTATTGCAGTGATCTCTCAAGGTTCTCTTACATAATAAATAGACCTTTCCTTTTTATACACATGTTTTTATATATATGTAATATATAGGCTTTAGGCACCCGGGCCTATAGGCTAACGATGACATCGACAAGTCTGTCTGAACAGAGTTGCCGCTCACGCCAACACCAACAGGTCAATGGGTTCATGAAGTGAGCAGATCATTAAACGCTTGGTGGGCCTATGCCATTATGAGCAATAAACTAAGTTCAAAACTCAGACTCTTTAAACATAAGCCCTAATATGCTGCGATATTTTTTCCAATTCTAGCCGCGACGCTATAAAAAAGGCAACAACATAGGCCCTAATATATTGCGACAAAAAATTAGCCTTTAGCTACATTTTTATGGGATACGATACAGACTGAAACCTTTACCTTTGTTTAATCGAATCCAATGTTCGCCCGATGTTGGCGAAAATGTGAGAGTAATTCCACATATAAAGCGAAAGGCAATTTTAAACTAGGTTCATCGCATTGTGTTTAAACTAAGACTAATATTAGTCTCAGGTTAAATACACGCTATGTATGTCTGGGTCTAACACGTCTCCATCAATACCAGTGGCCAGAGTGTTGACGACTTGACGGTCCCAAGGCTGAGGAATCTCCTGAATGATATGCGGGCATGAGAAGAACAATCCAACGATGTGCACAGTAATAAATTATGTTAGAAATTTGCATTACTATTATTACTATAGACGCCGATGTTTTGCCTGCCAATTTTTCTAACTTCAAAGAAATAAAAACAAGCATTTCGTTGCATACAGGCTTGACTGGCTATATAATAAAAGCCTGACACACAGCAGGGTCGTGCATTGGTCTTGGTCGCTGTTTCAAGGTGCGATTTAAATTGAGCCAGGAAATTTTGTAAAGAAACTTTATTATTCTCAATTTCCAGCTTCGCATTCATCAACCGGGATTGCATTCATTGACTCAGAGGTAATAGGCTAGATGGAAACGAATTTTCAATCTGCCAGGATGTAAAGAATAATCATACTCGCTGACCTAGCATACGCTCAAGGAACCCGCTACTTTAAGACATCTGACAGATGGAAGACTGTTGTTACGACATCAACTCGGAGGTGAAAAACGATATCTATACAGACGCAAATGCACGAATTGTTGGCTTTATTTATTGCAAAGAACTCTCTTCAGCGCTCATGAGTAGGCTGGTGATTCGTGATTATCTTTTGAAAAGCGCTTAAGAAATTTGAAGCTCACGAATACGACATCTTCATATACAATTACGCTGAAAGCTAATTCCGACGCGAGTTAACACGAATAGCCTTGAGACCAAGTTCTTCAACATGAATCAGTACAAGAGGAATATTAGTTTAATGTTCCCACCTCCAGAAAAAAGCTTTATCTTAGGTCTCCGATGTCATTCACACAGACCTACTAGTGTGCTTAAGATCTTATTAAGTACGTCTTTTGCGCGTCATCCAGCGTTTAAACGCAATTTGACTGCTCGATATATAGACTATCTTTTACAGAAACGTTCACAACGAAGAGTATTCATTCCTTGTCATACATTTCTCTCTAGAATATGAGCTTGATCTTACCACTGAGCAATAGTCATTTTGATTTAAAACGTATTGATAAGATCAGTGACGACGATATATATATATATATATATATATATATCAGCCACAGGACAAAACAAGAATAGGCCACGCAATACAACAGTTGGTTGCAATAAATAAGACACGATTCATAGTCTAAACTTCTGCATATATCAAGATTGTCTGACAGCAACAAATAGATAGCCCACCTAGTCACTCATTCAATTTGTAGGCTCAACGTCTTTAAGCAAACATCAATAGTTATTGTAAAGCACTTAATTGCATGGAAATAATATAAAGAATAAAAATACTCTCAAGCGCGTTCCTCCCTGATGTGAAATCTGAATCTGATGCGAAACCTCAATCTGAGTCTATCGTCCGTTGATCGGTTGATTCCAGAATGATTACCTGCTACAACTTTATCAAAGGCCTCTGAAGTGGCTTAACATTGACGTTGAAGAAAAGTCGAGTTTACTGTAACTACAGCATCGGATGTCTTCTTAAATGGCCAGCTACCTGTCATCGTCGACTCTTAGGCTAATCTTCAGAAATACGAGGCTGTGCAATTTGTTTTTGATTGGTTCCAGTCAGCGGCTTGCTTAAACGATGTGCTTGTCTTCGATCATGTGCTTACAAACTACAAGCAAACCTATAACTCGCTTGAAGCTGAGTAGCATTGGACCGCATGTCATGGAGCAGCATAATTTGATGCCAGCCCAATTCATACAACACGTGCAATGGCCGTCTGTATGACCTTTTGTCCAGGACATTTTTGTTCGTTCAATGCCGATTCCGAGGCAGAGGCAGATTTGGAGATGGACGCCTCACGTATGCGCCACTTTAAAGTTCGTGTAAGTTGTAGTCCACAAGTTTATCATCTACAGTTCTGGGCGAAATATACGAGAATAAGTACGAAGAAAAAATAGAGGTGCCAGTATGGATGCAAGAACTATTCTCCTCCTCACCCCTCCAGCTTAGGTGGTCTGGGGAACATCTGTAAAAGGTCCAGTATGCTTGCAGTCGGCCAGAAGAGGTGCCAGTATACATGGCATACCGCTTCATACCGTCACACTTCAAGCCCTGGTGATCAGTTGCCTTAACTCCGCCACTGTTTGCACTCTGACAGCGCCAGTCCCAAGCGTGAATAAATAAGGAGGGCAACGCTAATGATAATTGTTATCACACATTGTCGTCAAACTGAAACTACAGTTGCCTCATACAACGCTCTTCATCATGCCATCCTATCTTCGCTGTCCGTGATCTTCGTTTCCATGGGTCTCTTCACGACTCGTCCCATCACAAAACCACGTACCCCTATCGAATACGTGAAGCGACATCGCATCAGTTCCCTAATGATCCCACTGCGCGTCATCTCGTCCCATGCCATGCCCAGCTCGACGCCCCAATCCGTCGGATAGTCGTCGAGCACGATGATGTTCCCCTCCAAATTGGCCATCCTGGCGAAGTTCCGGAGGTCTGACAGGGCCACCGGAAAGACGTGTCCACCATCGACGAACATCAGGTCGCAGCGAAAATCCGGATTCGCGCGAATGAAGTTGGGTATCGTCTGCGTCGAATTTCCGAAGTGGACGAAGAATCTGGATGGAAAGATATTCCTAAGATATTCAGACATGACATAGGCGTAGGGATGATGACCGAGGTCAAACGAGTTCACGACGGCGCGACTGTTGGCCGTCAGATAATTGAACGAACTATGACCCATGTTGAACCCGGTTTCGCAGACGCTCCTGGCGACCAACTGCCTGGCGAGGTAGTGCAGAACTAGGTACTGCTCGCTGACTTGCCTGGAAAACCCTTCCACCAGCAATCCGAACGTGGCTTTCCTGACGGCGTCGTCGAAGGCCTTATGCCTAAGCAGATAGGTCAACGACATCGAAAAATGAGCGACGGATGTGTTTACGAATAACTGTTCGCAGCCATCGAACTCCGCTGGAATAAAAGTCAGGTCGAAGTCTTTACTTCTGAGATCGACATCGACGAAAGCCAGAAAAACTCCGGTCGTTAAAAGACCGGCGAGCAAGCAGAAACTGATGGGTCTGGTTAGTTGACGTAGGCGAATGCGTCGAGGCATGGCAGGATCGTCAAGGCTTGCAGTACAATTGGATTGATCTTGCCAACATCGCTTTAAAACTTATTTGAATGCAAATACATCTGCAGTATAAATACGAGTATAGATAGTGAAAAGATCATAAAAACATTCAATCAATCAATCAATTAAACTTAATATAGTGCCTCTTCAAGAAATCTACCCAGATGCGCTTCCCGTCCAACCTCGGCCATATAAGACAGATTTCAGAATGCAGCAAAAATGGGGTAGAGACTTCCTAGACAAGAACCGAAGATCCAATGGGAGGCTATTCCAAGCCGAAAAAGCACAGTACTGCATCGTAGAGGTCCGAGAGAAAGGGACAAGAAGAAGATCCTGTGATGCAGTACACGTAGTGAAGCGATCATCAAACAGTGTAAACGGTAATGAATGATCAATTTTTAATACATTACAGTTTAAATAGTGATGAAATTATCAAATACACTACAGTATAAATAGTGAAAAGATTATAAAATGTATTACAGTGTAAATAGAGAAAAAGATTAATAAATACATAACAGTATAAATAATGAAGATATTATCAAATACATCTAAAGTATAACCACATTAACCTGTGAAGATATTATCAAATCCATTACAGTATAAATAGTTAAGAGATAATCGAGAACAATGTTAACCACATGGGCGCTTACAATTAACGATAAGAACCATATTGAACAGTATTTTATTTTAAAATAATGCACAAAAATCTTTGGCTTATAAAAGATCATGCAGTTGGAGATTCATTCCACTTACCAAGCAATGTCAACTAACGTGGGCTTAATTTCTTATCATTTGAATGATAGATAGAAACGACGGCAATATACTCCCGTCAGTTTATTGACAATAATATTATATGGGCTCTTGAACATACATGCCATCTGTCAGTTGTCGACGGGAATCCGTTGGTTGGCTCCACTCTTGTGCGTGCGCCCACCACCGATGACTCTTTTCAGCTTACTGTGCATAGTTTTGCTAACAGAATGTATTTACTCGATCACTAGGACTTTAACATTATTTAGGCCAACGCAGAGAGCGCCTCTGAATAGATATCTTAAAGGGGCGCTATATAAATGCTCGAATCCATTATGCTCGAATATATGTCATGAACCTAAACACTATTTCACCTGTTTTCAAGATGTCCAATGTTCGGTTCGTGGGACCGAAATATAACACATTGAACGGGTCTTTCCCTTATTTAATATAATAATCACACGTTCGTATTAGGTGTACACCTGCGTATACCCGCAGATTTGTCTAACCATGCTGGGAAAGTAGTGACCGAGAACCGCGGTTAACCATAAGTCGAAACATCTTCACGCCCCATTCGATAACCGAGTGTCGTCTTTTCCCATCAGAGACAGATCACGATTGGCAAGCAGTCTCTGTCTGTTACACTTGAGTTCACCTGCACGCTCGATGACCCCCGCCACACGCTCTAATGTGTCCGCATGCCACTCATGCGACGCCGGTTGCTAAGGGTTCTGTATATTTCCGTTCGTTAATCTCTTGGCTGAGCTGATCTTAGCATTCAATTCAAAAGTGACATATTTTTAGTCGTTTGAATCGGCATAGAGAAGGTTATCGCTCGGGGGTCAGAGATGTGCTGAAATTTGGCAGTCTGACTAAAATGAGCAAACTGCGCCACTTTTCGCATTCTGGCAGTGCCAGTCTCAAGTCTGGTTAAAAAAGGAGGTCGACGCTAATGATCCTTGTAGTCACACTGTGTCGTCGAGCTAAGACTAGGCATAATGCTATCCGAACACAACAGATAGAGATATCAGAGGACATTATTGCGCTTTTGTTCACTTCTGGAGTCAGAAAATATGTTTCTTCAATTCAGTATACGACGACTACTATGACGACGATGATACGCTGTTGTTGTTGATATTGCTGTTGATAATGATGGTGATGATGATGATGCTGATGACGATGATGATGGTGTTGCCGATGACGACGATGATGATGATGATGACGATGATGATGCGATTATGACGACGATGACGACGACGATGACGATGATGATGATGATGATGATGATGATGATGATGATGATGATGATGATGATGACGATGATGATGATGATGACGATGATAATGACGATGACGATGATGATGATGATGACGATGATAATGACGATGACGATGATGACGATGATGATGACGATGATAACGACGGCGACGACGATGATGATGACGATGACGATGATGATGACGATGATGATGATGATGATGATGAGGGTGGTCTAAGAATAAAGGTGATGATAAAGACGCCGATATTAGCCGTTTCTTAATTGTTAGATGGCCAATCCTAGCAATGACCTCAAAGAACACCTTCCGTAGGCCTATATATATATATATATATATATATATACATACATATATATGTGCACATATCTCTCCTGTTGTTTAGCATTTCCTATACGTTGTTTCTGCTGGTGTTTCAAACATGTGTTGCTCACACTTCAGCTGAAACTGCAATCCTGAAGAATCGATCAAATCAATAAGAGGCAATTTAAGAAGAGACCTTTTACATTTTCATAAGATATCATTCTGATTTCGGAGGATGCCAAAAATCGCATCCTACGCTCGATTACTCAACGGTTCGACCAGAGGCTCAATAGCTGCACTATTTTCATTCTTGTGGGCGTCTATAGTACGAAAAGCCAAATACTCTTCTGGCAAGGACGCACGATAAAATCCTCTGCAAGCTACAAATTATGTACCTATAAACAATCAACTGAAGCCAAGTGTGACTCAGTTGAGTCTGTTTGTCCAAGTCTGCATCAAAGTCTTTCGGCGCCTTTGGCAATCACGAGCTCCGGTCACTCTAGGTAAAACCGTTGAATAATTACTATATTCCGTTCTATGCGGTTCAAAGGAGTTGATCCCATAACTAATAAGATGGCATTGCGTGGCGGGTGTTTATGGGTATGTCAGTGTGTGTATGTCTAATTTATATGCTATACAGCTATATACGGTGACTGAAATTGACAGTTTCGAAATTATGCCCGCTATGAATGTATGCTGACAGTGTCAAAGGCTTTGCGGAAATCTATCACTTTCAAATGAACTTACATACATGTTTGTATGTATGTATGCATGTATGTATGTATGTATGTTTGTATGTATGTATGTATGTATGTATGTATGTATGCAGGTATGTATAAGCCCTACAGATGTTATTGTATTTGTTTTCAATATTCATCCATGCATGCACGTACGACGCATGCACACTGAATGTATGCTGACAGTCACATGCGCTCGCATGTGAGTATTTGGAGATTTGTAGAGCTAAACAGGAGCTCAAATAGAGCTGTAAACTACGTGTGTGTATGTACGTATTATGTATGCATGTGTATTTGTTTGTATGCGTGCATTACTGCATGTATGTATTTATGTATGAGTATTTATTTATATTGATATGTAGGCAGTCATAGATGCGTGTATGTATAATGTATGCGCTGGTATACGTACTTATGCATGCATTATTGCATATAATTATATATGTATAAGTGTGTGTATATATATTATTTATACAATATATTTATGTGCGTGTATGCACTGTGTATGCGAGCGTATGCACAGAGAGGAAAGTGCCGCAATGAGCACCCCTTCTATAAACCATCTTGTAACAGTATTATTGATAGGCATACCAAGATAAAATATGGGCTGTTTGAAAAACAAGTAGGTGTACCGAGAGTTTTCCAAACGACTTTGATGCCCTGGTCGTCGTGGAGTCCTGGCATCGCTTTCCCCCTGACGTTGTTGTCCTAACCAGGGCCATACACCGTCCTGGTTCCTCCCCTTCCTAGTCAGTCTTCTTCGGACAACCCCCTGCTCTGTTAGAACAATTTGCGCTTCAAAACATTTCGTTATCACTTCTCATCGGGGACCTTCACCTAGAGAACCCAACACAGCCGGAGTCTATGGTTCTTGCTGCCGTTCTGGAACAGTTTGGCCTTAAGTAATATGCCATAGAGCCCACTCACCTTCTGGGTGGATGACTTGGTGTTACCGTTACCGCAGAGATGACTGTTGGGTGTCAGAAGTAATTGTCTTCCAACCATTTCAACTCTGACCACGGTCTCCTTGTCGCCGCCTCGACCCACCTCCCTTCATCTACTATGACCTCTTCTCCTCGTCGTTCGCCAGATCTATCATTTGAAAGTCTTGACCTCTCTGATCTCCGCTAAGAATAATTTATTTTGCACTGGCTGTAAGCAGCTGTGAACGTATGTCCTACAATGTTCTGATGCCGGGTTCCTGACCTTGTGATTCGTCCATTGCCACAAAAAGGAGATGAACCTTTTCCTCAAGCCTAATTTTGAGACGCCTGACCATCACGACTCATTATCTATGCAAATTAGAGTGATTTGGTAAGAGTACCCTTTACTAAGCCAATGGCTAACCACAATTTGGCCCGCAGTCAATATTATTCTCGCAGTTGTCTAAGAAAGACAATGTTTCGTTGATCAGACCTTGTATGTATCATCCTAGTGATCAAAGTTGTACGCACAGGGGCCTATAACTATATATCTGCTGGAGGTGCAAGGAGGACTGGTATACGGTGAGAGCGGATGGAATACTTTTGAAATTTTAATAGAGGAGCTACTTATGTATAACACATGCCCTTTAACCGTCAGGAACGCTGAAAAAGACCGGAATGTGGTCACGCTCTTATGCGTGGCTGTTCAGAAGATAGGGACTCTTCTAGAAGATAACGATAGCGTAGCAAGCGATGAAGCAAGGCTAGAAATTTGTCTTTGTCGACTTGTCTCACGAAGTCACAACTGGCAGGTGAGGCATGAAAGGTTCTTACCAGAGCAGGGGCGCACAAACTCCGCTACAAGTTGTACTCTGCCAGTGCCAGTCTCAAGCCTGGGTAAAGGAGGAGGGTGACGCTAATGATCTTTGTTATCACACGGTGTCGTTAAACTGCAACAACCACCACCAGTGGCGTACACAGTGCTATAAAGACGCGGACCAAGCAGGCCATGGGCGACGAATTTGTCAAGGAGACTTTGTGTAATTCCACTACCGGAGCAACAGTAGGAAAGAGACAAGGGTCAAGGGACTAGAAGGCCTGATGGCAGAGTCGACGGATGTGATTATCAAATCCTAGGTCATTAGAAATGCTTACTACCAAGGCCTCCATGCTGGTTACTCTGGCTAGGCCAGTGGTGGTGTATGGGGAGATTAGGTGACTACGGCCCTCCAATGACAATTCACTTGCTTTCGTTTGCTCCAGCTTCAGGTTGAAGAGGCAACTGCTCAACGGGAGACATGGTCCAGTTGTTGGGGTACTGAGGCATGTCTACTCTTTGAATATGCGATTAATGCACAACTGTCGTCTTCATATTTTGAGAAGCAAACATGCAGGGTTGGCTGGTTAAAGACTGGATATGGCACCAATGAAGTCCATTACTCCAAAGCCCAATCCTTGAAATGTGTTGACACTTTATGTCTAGGTATGCGTTGATGTTGGCCTCAGGACTTTCGTACAATGCTACAAGGCGACTATTAAGGAAAGCAACATCCAGTTAGGCCTATATATACAGTTTTGTAAAATTGGAAATTTCGCAAGTATTTCTGTGGATGCAACATTCAAGGGCTCTGGAAAAATATAATGATATCAAATGAATGTACTGGTTGGATATCGATGTATAAATAGCAATATCCATAACAATTATGTCCTCGATATAATCGTTATGGATATTGGATAATAATGATAAGGGCAGCTGTTGCTGTGGATCCAGTAGGTCAGGTGGCGCAATTATAAGAATATCTGTTGTATTGTATTGCATTTAAGCATTCATAGAGCGCCTATGGGCCTATTAAGGTGAACCGTTCAGAAACGCTGCCTATTCTCAAGACCCGGCGAGAAGAAGCAGATATTGAGACAAGCGAAAGAGGATGTGAGACTGCCAGATGCAGTAGAATTTTAGAGCGAACAGATGGAGAAAGCGTATTCCACAGAGAGGGACAAGTTGAAACAAAGGATCATGACTGAGCCACAGCAATTGAAGTACGAGGAACCAAGAGATAAAGTCTATTGAACGAGCTAAATGAGGCAGAATTATTATATCAACCAGGTATAAATGACGTAGGCCTACCAATCTATATACGGCAATACAGAGGTGAGTCAGAAATGGGTAAAAGAATAGGCATACACTCTTCCTTTCAAGTATCCTTAACTATATGCATATATGTATATCTACATATGTTTGTTAGTATGCGTAAGTATGTGTGTATGCATTCATTGATCTATATTCATGATGTATGCATGTATTCACACATTAAGTGCAAACAAACGACCTCATAAATTATATCAATTATCATCTCAAATACACATGTAGCTGACTCGATAAAAAAAATAAAATAAAAACCAACGAAAGCACAGTGTGCTCAGTCATACGCTCGTATAATCTATATCGATCGAAAAACCAGCAGATCCCCATTACCATGTTTCATACATGTGTGATGCTGTTACAACAGATGATACTTTTGTGTTATTCCACATGCGAGACTTTTTTGTAATTCCACTACCGGAGCATCAGTCGGAAAGAGACAAGGGTTGACCTGGTCATGATTTCTTTGGGCGCCTAATAACAAAGATTATGTAATGTGTGCATAGACAGAACGTTTGGGAGTCAAAGGACACAGGTTTTTATGCAGACCAACTCACTCGATAGATGGCGGGCAGATCGCTGTTAATTTTGATTCTACGTGTATAGGCTTACCGTTAGGCCAACATCTCTAGGCCTGCATGTCCTCTGACTGGTATTTAATCAAGCAATCAAAACATACTTTCTATGAGTGTCTACAATTGTTTGTAGTCAAATCCTGCTCTGTCTGAGAGCGTGTTGTGCTTCCTTCTTTCTTCCTCGAATAAGGTATTTGTGAGAAATAGGATCGTCCAGATTGCTGGTTATCAAGTCTAAATACAGCGGTAAACATGTAGAAGGCGATCTGTGTCATACTCTTGCAAAGGCCGCCAAGAGAATTTCTGATCTGGTAAGAATGAAGCAAGCACAATCTTCTCTTTTGCGCTCTTCCATGGATTGTGAGATTCTATATTTTCTACATTTGAAATAATATCGATTGCCTTCTTATGTTTTGCTTGCTTTTTAGATCTTAAGTAGGCTAATGTTTAAACTTTAAAATTAGCTGCAGCCGTTGAAATTTGTAACTCGTAAGTATCCAGAGACGTACATAAATAAACGATAACTATTGGCCGTCATGTAAACATTTCATTTAAAATAATTTTACTTTTAACGGTCTAAACTTCACATAGGTCTATAGTTATCAACAGAAGACTGTAGCCTACGTTGTTTTACTGGTTAATTAATTATGATGATATTATGCGTCAAGTGCTGAGATGTTTAAAGCACCATATAAAGGTGGCATATATAGGATGAAGGGTAACCCAATAAATTATTGGGGGAGGGGGGGGTTGCCACAGCCATATTGTCAAGCAGTCGTGGCATTAAAAGGTTGAGAACCGCTGCTCGAAAGGAAAGAATGGAATGAAACATGTTTGAACATGCATCAGAAATAGCGTTCAGAATAACCTTCGCAGTTTAGTGTTTCCTCCAGTGTTGGTGATCCGGGCGTCACACTTGACAGTGCCTTGACGTTTATGGAGCACTTATACCTGCTGACCTGTTCCTGTTCCTACCTGTAGGTCAACGCGATGAACGTGCGTTATATCTGTGTTTACAATAACTATGCTGATGGCTGTGGGGGGTGAAATATTCAAGTACAATCGGAGTGTTATAACTAGTAGTTTAAAACCGATACATTACCCACAAAATATATAATATGACGTGTTGACATCTGAACTGCTATATGACAGACGTCAACACAACATACGCACAAACATAAAGGGTTCTACAATATCAAATGCAAGTAAATTCCAGTAGTAGCGGTTTAGTCGTCCCTTTAAAAAAAATCATCCCATTCCACCAGAGATCGCTCACGTGACATTTCCAATCTAAGCTAGAATCGCATCGTTTCACGTAAGTTTACAGCTCTATTTGAGCTCCTGTTTAGCTCTACAACTCTCCAAATACTCACATGCATGCGCACATGTGTTTGGAAAGGATGAACGCTCACGAATTCATCGCTGTAATGGCGTCCTCCGCGGGCTTCTTCAAAACCCGACCAAGGGTGAAACCACGTTCGAGATCGTCGGGAGGCTTAAGGGTGCAACGCATCAATTCCTTAAGTATTCCCTCATTAATTGAATCTTCCCACGCTTTGCCAAAACTCGTTCCCCAACTCGTCGGGTAGTCATCGAATGCAATAACGTTTGCCTCCAAATTAGCAATTTTCGCGAAGTTCTTGATATCAGCCAGAGCGACCGGATAGACATGACCACCGTCGACGAACATTAGGTCACACTGGACTTCTGGATTATTGCGAATAAATTCTGGAATTGTCTTCGTCGAATCGCCAAAATGAATGAAGAATCTCGTCGGAAAGAGTTTTTTCAGATAGTCGGACATTTCATGAGCGTATTCGTGAATCCCGAGATCGAAGGAATGGACGATTGCATTTTCGTTCGCTGTTAGAAAGTTGAAGGAACTGTGTCCAATATTGAACCCAGTTTCACAGATTACTTTGGCAGCTGACTGACCGGCAAGGTGATGCATGACTAGGTATTCTTCCATGACTTGTCCCGAGTGACCTTCAACGTTTTGACCGACACTGGCCTTTCGGACTTCCTCCTCGAACTCCTTACTTTTGAGCTGGTTCATTGACGACAGTTGGATCCCGTATATGGAACTATTCCGAATGAGATCTTCGCATTTTTGAAACTTCTCTGGAATAAAATTCAGTCTGAATTCGTTCTTCCCGATATCGTACCAAAAATTTTTTGAACTGTACAGCAGTACTAAGGTCGTTAGAATTAGACCTACCACACAAAATATGGCGATGGATCTCTGACCAACGCTTCGGCAGGTGTAGATAGACATCGTCGTCTATCAGAAATACACTTGTACAGACAATGGCTCTGACTAATCTCGAATCAACTCATGTGTTGGTATCTACGGTTAAGAAAAGAATCCAAGGACAATGGTCTTTCGAAGTTCAACTGCGAAAAGACCTGCCTTATGATGTTCATTTCTCTGCCGATATGGATAGTAGCCGATCCTGCTGAGAATAAAATGCAGATTTAACGAATTAACCGCTCGAATGAAAAATCGATCACAGGAAGTAAGCGCGTGTTCGAGGCGACAGTTGCCACTCACTGTTGCTCGCCAGTAGATATATATATATATATATATATATATATATATATATATATATATATATATATATATACAGATATACATGCACAGATATATATATATATGCATGTGTCTCTGTATACGTGTATGCACAGAAGCAATTAAATAAAAACAAACTATTGCATAAATCATATCGATTATTATCCCAAATAAAATACACATTCAACTGACCCAGTAAGATTTTTCAAATGAGAAATACCTGTAGGGCAGAATGTCCTGCATTGGGTCAGTGGCGGTATCAAGGCCTTGGCTATCATTGTATCAGGCGTGCGTCACCTAGCAAACGGGTTTAATGTCGCAAAGATGATAATGTCTTGGGCAGACAAGAAGATAGCGTTTAACAGATAAGCGGCATATTTTTAGTTTTAGGTAAGAAAAGTAAATTTTACTCATTTGATGTCCGTCAACGCATTAGACTCTCTATACTAATTTAGCCTACAATTTCTGTAAGCTACTTTAGGACAGTATATTTCGAAGCATGTGGTAAAGCTTAGAGGTCGTTTACTGCATAGTTGGGTTACTATCAAAAAAGTAGGTCACTGACCATTGATGGCCTGCATTGGGACAACACTCACGGTCTACATTGGGACATGTTGTATCAGTAGCCTAATGGAAAATGCTAATATTTTTGCATTTTCTCTTGGAACAGTTTTGTCGTTTAACCATATTCAATTCATAAAACGTTGCTGTTTTTGATAATTAAAACAAAATACAAGTACTACAACTAACATCAATCATGTGCATAAAAATGTAAAAATTGACCCAATCCAGGACACTCCCATGAAGCACGATGCGCTCAATTATACGCGTGCATAGCGATCGAAGAACTGGCAGATTTCCACTGACCGCGCAGCCAGACGATTCTCAATGCTGCAACAGAGTTAATCGCTCATGAATTTGCTGGTGCGCTGTGCTCGGCCTTTGAGTGACGGCTTAGAAGTTTACGATTACGAAATATGTGGCCAGATACATGCGAGACTTTTGTGTAATTCCCTACTCGAGCTGATATGTTGAAAAGAGACAAGGGTTGACCTGATCAGAACTTCTTTGGGCGCCTAATAACAAAGATTCGGTCATGTAGGCATAGACAGGTCGTTTGGGAGTCAAGGACACAGATTTATACGCAGGTCAACTCACTCGATAGATGGCGGGCAGATCGCTGTTGATTGTGGGTTGCGCCTACGTGTATAACTGTATTATATAGACGTACACGTCCTCTGACTAATATTTAATAAAGGAATAAAAACAGACTTTCTATAACGCCACCTCAAGATTTCTACTCAGAGTCTATCAGAGACGCGATAGACCGTGGTAAAGTGACGTCGATATGATGCCAACATAAAAATAAACTTCCCTATGGGCTCCATATTGTGGGCTCAATGTGCATGGGACATGAGAAGCCCATATGGGACCATTGTTGTATGCTAACCGTGTCTTCAAAAATCATGCAGCTGCTTGTTTTAGGCTGTTGTTATATACGGAAACAAGCAATCTGTGAGTGAGTGAGTGTTATTGAGTGCTTGATTGAGTGCTTGATTGAGTGAGTGAGTGATTGAGTGAGTGATTAAGTGATTGAGTGATTGAGTGATTGAGTGATTGAGTGATTGATTGATTGATTGATTGAGCGCGTGAGCGAGTGAGCGAGTGAGCGATTGAGTGATAATAAAAGTTCTAGATAACTAGCGCATTTTTAATGTTAACTTCATTCATTCTTATAGCTGAACTAATCAAGAATTTGAATATCAATAGTTGGACGTTTACGATGTAAAACAAAACACGTGAAATCTCTAAAGCAGCGGTACTCAAAATGTGGGTCGCGATCCCCACGGGCTCGCCTTGCGATTCGCCATGGGTTGACTGGAATTTTCAGAAATTCATAACACTTGTCTGAAAAATTATTTTACATCAAAATCTGGATCAATTGTTTCACATCCTATTATGTCTGTTATCGAGTTGTGCCTTCTTCTTCCTTCCCAACAGGATTTTGTCTGAAACAGGATCCTCAAGGGTTCTGTGACTATAGTCCCAAGGTGCGATAGTCAGAAGATCGCACGGTGTCCGGTCGATAAGTGATAAGATTGCAGTTTTAATGGTAGCTGGATTGGTGAAAGGTACTACGTTTGGCTGGAAGCTGGATTGCATCATTCATTTCATTCATCCAGCTTCCATTAAGGCATGATTCTTTTCATATCAATCCAGCTCCCAGTTTTAAACATTCTTTCATTCAAATTAAAATTTTCTTTTCAATTAAACTAGCTTCTACATAAAAAGTGAATACATACCTTCAATTTCAACATTGATTATAAGAAACATTGTTATTAACAACTACTTTTAAGGGCAAAAATAAACAATTTCAAAGTTTGTGACCATGATTTTTAATTGATTCTCGGTTTGAATGTTTAACATTTACATGTTTAAAGAACGTAACTTGAATTTTTATTAAAAAATTTTTTTTACTTTAATAAAAAAAATAAAAAATAATTTTTTTTTCAATAAATTTAAAAAAATAATTTTTTTTCGCGTGGCCTAACATCCAAATCTCATAGCCATACAACGTACTACGTCTGTGCAAAATATCATGCTTGTATCACAAAATGCACAATTATTTTTCTATGCCGCTGTACTATAAGAGGTATACACTAATAAGAATCTGCGTCTTCCACCTGCAGCCATTATTCATCTGACAATAGTTAGATCGAACAGTCATTAGCGCGCATCTCAACTGAAAAATGAAAAAAATACGAAATTAATTCAATGTTGGCAATGAAGACAATAACAGTTATGTTCTTAGAATATGATTGTTAATTTTAAATATAACTGTAACTGGTTGCGGTACGTGCCAACCACATGGATCAAGTAAACGAATGAGCTCTTGTGGGCGCTGTAGAAATTCCGATTTTACGATTACACAGGCTGCGGTGATCCGATGGCAACGTTTAAACTCTTGATAACACAGACAAGGTTTATGTCAATTGATTCATGGAGTTGAACCCCACTAAAAGCCGTGTTATTCTCACAAGTTTCAACCACAAACAACTGTAATGCTGTCTTGGAAAAAATATAATGACTACTTCACTTATGTATGAAATGCGCTTGTGTGACGCTTAAATTGTTCTGTATCAAATGTTTAGGCCTACATAAAAATTACTGACCAAACTATTTAAGATCTGGCATCAGAGTTCACCATTCTACAGAAACTGTTCTTCGATCTCTCCATTCGGATATAGACACGATTATTCATAGATCTCAAGTGCCCCTCCTAGCTCTCTTTGATGTCTCCTCGACTTTTGATATCGCTCATCAAGAGATCTTTCTGTGGCGAATACATTAATCATTGGCTGATGTGACTCGCCCTTTCATTGGTCTAAATCATATGTTACTGATCGTACTCAGATGATGGTTAGATGATGGTCATGGATAACACTAGTCACTGGGTCACCCTGACCCTGGACCAAGGCTGACCAATAGTCAACTAAAAACAGTCGCGTCAAGTATTGGAACCTGTCTCATACATTCTCTCATACATTCTTTTCACTAATTAGACACCAGGCTATGGGACATCTCTCTGCTCATGATGTCCAAGCCCTTGTTCATGGCAAATTATCTGGTTGCTGTTACTAGACCTTTGACTGACGGCAATGAGACTTAGCCCTAATCAATCCGAGATTCAATTGATTTGATTCAGAATCAAGCAACCGCTGATACAGCTTGATCCTCAATCGACGGCGTCACGATTCCCAGACTACTTTTCCATCCAGTGCCTGTGATCTGGGCCTCAGACCTGACAGTGACTCAACGTTTAAGGAACATCTATCCCTGCTGATTTGTTCATGTTACCAATTGAGGCGTCTTAGACCCATTAGGAGTCGTCCAATGTTTACGTCCATGGAGTAGTTTGGTTTATGCCTTTGTTTGTATAAACATCGATTATTGTAATTCGCTGCTAATGGGGCTCCCGAAGGCTCGGATGTCCTTTTTGCAATCTGTCTAAAATGCTGCAGCCAGACTGATTGCTCGTTTTTCCCTATGCTCACATACATGATCTGCGCTGCGCTGGCGGCGCTCGAGAGCGATTTTTCGTTTTCCTCCGTTTAATTAAGTTTTTGCGCTGAGAGCGCCTCTGAATAATCTGCTGCGATCTGCACTTTATGATATATGTAAATTCATATAATAATAATAATAATAATAATAATAGTAATAATAATAAAAATATTAATAATTAGTTGTAGCGTTTCTTGATCTATATTAAACGCTACAACGTTGTGAAAGACATTATACCCTCGACCCCAGAGGACGATGCCAGATCATTCGGACATATAATTTAATACGCTAATAATCTATATGTCTCTGGGAGAACGAATTACCTCAGGGCGAAAAAAAATCACTAAACTCATGAGTTATATAAGACGTTGGACAAAAACAATAAGAGCTATTCCTATACAATGAATACTACGCGTGGATTACTATGTTCTCGATGTAGCGATAGCGTAAGATTACATGTACCTGTAAGTCGACGCGATTAACATCATCTGGGTGTAATAGAAATCCTGCTGCTGGCTGTGGGGCGTGAGAATTCAAGTGTGATTTGAGTGCTTAAACTATGAGTCTAAGGCCGACAAAATAAGGTATTTTCACTAAAGATTCGCTTAAACATGCTTAATTTAAAGAAATCATCCAATTCCAATACACAACGCTCAGATAACATTTTCAAACTGAGCTTTGGACGCACCGTTTTAGATCCGTTAATAGCGATCTTTGATCCACAATTCAGCTGTGATCACTCTCCGAATCACCCCATGCATATATATGCTTGAAAAGGACGATAGTTCACGGCTTCTTCGTTGTAATGGCGTCCTACGCGGGCTTCTTCAAAACCCGACCAAGGGTGAAACCACGTTGTAAACCAGTGGCCTGAAAAGTGCAGCGCATCAATTCCCTAACAATTTCCTCATTTATTGCGTCGTCCCACGCCTTGCCAAACTCCTTTCCCCAATCGGTCGGATAGTCGTCGAATACCATAATGTTTTCCTCCAAATTGGCAATTTTGGCGAAGTTCTTGATATCAGCCAGAGCGACCGGATACTCGTGACCACCGTCGACGAACATTAGGTCACACTGGACTTCTGGATTGTTGCGAATAAATTCTGGAATCGTCTTCGTCGAATCGCCAAAATGAATGAAGAATCTCGTCGGAAAGAGTTTTTTCAGATAGTCGGACATTTTATTAGCGTAATCGTGATTTCTGAGATCGAAGGAATGGACGATTGATTTTTGGTTGGCTGTAAGGTAGTTGAAGGAACTGTGTCCAAGATTGAACCCAGTTTCACAGATTACTTTGGCAGCTGACTGACCGGCGAGATGATGCATGACTAGGTATTGGGTCATGACTTGTCCCGAGTGACCTTCAATGCCTTGCCCACCAACGGCCTTTCGAACTTCCTCCTCGAACTCCTTACTTTTGAGCTGGTTCATTGACGACAGTTGGATCCCGTATGCGGAACTATTCTGAATGAGATCTTCGCATTTTTGAAACTTCTCTGGAATGAAATTCAGTCTGAATTCGTTCTTCCCGATATCGTTCCCAAAGGTGTTAGAGCCGTACAGCAATACTAGGGTCATTAGAATTACCACACAAAATATGGCGATGTAGCGCTGTGCGACGTTTCGGTGAATGTAGGTAATCGTCATCGTCTAAAATAAATACACACAGACAACAGCTTTAACTATTATCGAATCATCTCCGTATGGCAATAGAATATCAGAAATCAGACAGCCTGCTTCGGCTTTCGCAATTCCGCCGCTCCAACAATACAAACAATCTCAATCAGTTTCGTTGTACCCCAACTCAAAGCTAGTATCTGCAATTAGGATGAGAAGCAGCCCTCCTTTGTCTTTCGAAGCCCGACTGCAAAATGACCTGCCTTATGATGTTCATTTCGCCGCCGATGAGGCTACAGCACGTTGTTGGAAATAAGACGAAATCGATCGATCACATGCTATAAGCGCGCGTTCGCAGCCACTCAATGTTGCTCTGCAATTTCAAAACTGTAGCTGTATATATTATTATGCGCCTTCACTCTCATCCTCTCCGTGCGAACGCTAATTATTCAGACGCTCGTATATAGCAAATCAGTTCACAGTGAGCTAAATGAGTCACCAATTGTTGGCCCACGGACAAACGTAGAACCAACCAACGGATTCCCGTCAACAGCTGACAGAACGTAACGTATGTTAAGAGTCTCCGAGCCAAGCAGTGTTGAAAGGGCAGCGCGATGACTGCCGATAGCGATTCACGGGAACGATGTCGACAAGTAGTGCCTCCCTCACTGGCGGAAGATAACGCACTTCCGGTTATTCGTCGAGGCAGGAGGAGGACGTAGAAAAGGCATTCGTCGTGTAGTAGCAGTAGTGGGGGTAGTAGGGGAAGTAGGAGAAGTAGTAGTAGTAGTTATCGTTTCAGTTTAACGACAACGTGTGATAACATAGACCATTCAGTAAGTCAGTCAGTCAGTCAGCCAGTCAGTCAGCCAGCCAATCTGTCTGTCTGTGTGTATCTATCTATCTATCTATCTATCTATCTATCTATCTATCTATCTATCTATCTATCTATCTATCCATCCATCCATCCATCCATCCATCCATCCATCCATCCATCCATCCATCCATCCATCCATCCATCCATCCATCCATCCATCCATCCATCCATCCATCCATCCATCCATCCATCCATCCATCCATCCATCCATCCATCCATCCATCCATCCATCCATCCATCCATCCATCCATCCATCCATCCATCCATCCATCCATCCATCCATCCATCCATCCATCCATCCATCCATCCATCCATCCATCCATCCATCCATCCATCCATCCATCCATCCATCCATCCATCCATCCATCCATCCATCCATCCATCCATCCATCCATCCATCCATCCATCCATCCATCCATCCATCCATCCATCCATCCATCCATCCATCCATCCATCCATCCATCCATCCATCCATCCATCCATCCATCCATCCATCCATCCATCCATCCATCCATCCATCCATCCATCCATCCATCCATCCATCCATCCATCCATCCATCCATCCATCCATCCATCCATCCATCCATCCATCCATCCATCCATCCATCCATCCATCCATCCATCCATCCATCCATCCATCCATCCATCCATCCATCCATCCATCCATCCATCCATCCATCCATCCATCCATCCATCCATCCATCCATCCATCCATCCATCCATCCATCCATCCATCCATCCATCCATCCATCCATCCATCCATCCATCCATCCATCCATCCATCCATCCATCCATCCATCCATCCATCCATCCATCCATCCATCTATCTATCTATCTATCTATCTATCTATCTATCTATCTATCTATCTATCTTTATGTATCTATCTTTATGTATCTATCTTTATGTATCTATATATACATTTATACATATATAGATATATGTATCTATATGTATGTATATATATCAGTCTGTCTCTCAGTGCTCGTGAATAGGCTGGTCCCCTACGCCTTAGCTTTTGAGTGACTCTTTAGAAGTTTGGAGATTGCAATTACGACACTCATAACTCGCTGACCTATCCTATCAGCTCATTTATTATCTATATACAAATTATACATAATTTTAAGATAAAATATTTGTACAAGTGCAATAAATCGACCAATAATTTTAGTAACGGGTTGATCCGGAAACGACGAATGAGGACAGACGAAGGTGCACAGTACTTAGGTCTAACCATTCACTCCAACAATAAACCATTTTAAGTTTTAACGACAACTTTTTCCTTTTCGTTAAATTGCTACTCAAGTCCTTCGACGCTCTCTTTACCGCTTAGGGGAAGTTTTTACTTTAGCCGACACTTTCTTTTCCATATAGCTACATGTACACTCTTATACTTCTCTTTGATTTTCCTAGCTTTCGACAAGTAGAGTTCTTACCTTTCCAGACTTATTTACCCCTTTTACATTTACATACTTCCCACATCTGCCCAGTTTACTTGAGTTATGACATCCTTGTCATTCACCTCTTCGCATTTATTACGGCAATTTTATTACAAGCGTCGTAATTATATGCAAATATCGCATAAACAAATTAATGTCAATTCAGATGCCACCAGGGTCACATTCATGACCGCATAATAATTATGTCATTATATGAAAATACACACCAATTGGCACACCGCTAACTCCTCCGCTGGTTGCACTCTGTTAGTGCCAATCCGAAGCCTCGATAAAGGAGGAGGGCGACGCCAATGGTCCATGTCATCACACAGTGTAGTTAAACTGCAACTATGTACCTCCACCACCAACCTTGGCACACCGCAGCCAATTACCTAAGTGAGGTGCACCCAGATAGTGGTTATTACACATAGCAATATTCAACGAGAAAGATCAACAGACTGTTAAGCACTAGTACAATAACCGCTCAATATAGCTTTAATTATATTTAGTTACAGTTGGAAATCGTGTTATCCCTTGAGCGGAGCTGCATCTAGTATAGATTATTGACGGGAAAGATTACATGGGACGTACATGGGTCCCACTTCAGATTACAGCTCTTTTAACAGGCAGTCCTCAGCTGCCCCAACCATCTCACCTAGGCCGATTTCCAACGAGTCCTTAAAAGAAAACTCATCCTGTCAGGGTGCAAACAGTGAAGGAGTTACGTCTGTTTTGGGCCCTCAGCTATATATATGTATGCATGTGTATATTGATGCAAAATATGATATGGGAAGTACATGGGGCCCACTTCAGATTACATCTCGTAACAGGCAGTCCTCAGAACATCTGTAATCAGAGTGTGCTCGCCACTTCCTGTCGGGCGTCAGATGTGTGCTGATAACGCGCAGACCTGTATACACAGTTCTGCCTCTCAGCTTCTCAAGTAATCGCCCTTGTTCAAATTAGGCAAATAGCTATCGAATGCGCAGCAGAGGCATTTTGATCTTATTACAATAATCATACTATTTTTAAGCTACAGTCTAAAAGGTGGCCGTGGCCTTGCATATCTTTTCAATAACTATGCTAATGAGATTTGCTTTTGAAGCTCAGGATGTAAGAAATACTAATGAGACATTCGTGCCGTGATAAATTAATCAATAACGTATAGCGGAAGATCGAGTGAACAACCGCACACGTTCTATTGTGTACGAATGTTCTTCAATATTTTGCAAAGATCAAATAACCCGCAGAATAATTATTTATGATACTCTCATGTCAAAAATGATTGGTGTAGAACATATACAGCAACGATCTTTCAATTTCTACCATAGCAATCAATCAATGAAACTTGATGTAGCGCCTCTCAACTAAATATATACTCACAGGCGCATGCATACGCGTATTTCCATCATCACAACCACCGCGCACCACCACCACCCTCAGTACATTCAACCTTAGACATATTATTATCACCATCATCTCTGCCATCATCACCACGACCATTCTTCTCTAACCATCGTCGTTGTCGTCACCCTCATCATCGTCCTCGTCTCCCGCCTCTTCTTCTTCCTCCTCCTCATCATCATCATCTTATCCTCATCATCACCACCACTCTCATCCCAACAAACATCACCATCATCACACCACCAGCGTTTGATTTCTTCAAGACGGAGAATAATGATTAATAGGGATAAGTTTCAATGACTGATGTCGATCTTGTCACATTAATGATTGCTGTAAAAAAAAGTACGAAAATCGATGGATGAAGATGATGGATGGCGCATAAGACGGCAGCTGGTGCAAATAATTTTATATGGATGTTGTCAAAACGTAACGGACGGTTTAGATGGTGCACATGCATTGAGAGTAGAGATAATCCTATATTCGGTCATTCATATAGCGCCTTACGAGAACCTCACATCACTATGGAACACTTTTGATGAATAATCGCATGTTTGTACGTCATGTATTCACACTGTCAAATGATTAGCGAGGATCATAAGCCATGTTGTCATAGAGTAACTACATGTATGCGTGTAGGCCAAAAGTTTTTCGTTTTTTCACAAATTGCATACCTTCAGTTGGATCGGGCGGGTCACCAAAATGAGTCTGCTGTACGCGTGCTTGACTGCCCTGATCAAAGTGATTATATAGAGAGGTTCTTGTCGATATTTAGAGTTTCGGGTTTGATCACGGAACGATTGCAATCATTTCATGGTAGTAGTAATTTCCTGTGTGATATTCATTGCAGAAACTTACATTAGCCAACTGTAGGCCTATGTATGATCTAGCGAGCGAACTCCCGCTTTGAATAGCACCACTTTTGCATGATTATGACGGCATCGTCACGAACAAATGATTATTGTAACATTGCTATTTAGAATAATTCATTGGGGCTGAGAAGGAGATAGCGGCCTGTGGCCTCCTCTCCTATCCAGGGGCGAAGATTTAAGGGGCAGGAGGGGAAGATTCCCTTCGAAATTCTAGGTGGAGTGGGTGGAGTTGACTATATAGCCCAATATTTCAAACATATTTCACAAATATTGTAAATTTTCTACTGTTAGTGTTTATCACTGTTAATCTTATTTTGCTCCATCCATGTTTGGAGAATGACATTTTTCCCGACATGTCCCCAACCCCCATTTTTTCGACCTATCCCCCGAACCATGGACCAAGTCTCCGTCTATGCTAATATCCCATGATACCCAATCTGCTTCCCCATGCCTCTTATCCTTGCAGTTATTCGCTCTCTTACCTTTGAAGCTTCAGTAGTCCTCGTTCATGCCTTTGTAACCAGTAGAATTGATCACTGCAGCGCTGTTCTGGCTGGTCTTCCCTGTGCCGTAGTGGTGCGTTTAGATCGCGTTCTTCGCTCAGCGGCCAGGCTTATTGGACATATACCTAAATTTTCACCGGTTTTTCAGCTTATATGCGCGATGTCCTTCACTGGCTACCGGTTCAACAGCGCATTACTTTCCGCATTGCGACACTAGTGTGGTGGTGTCTCTCTGGTTGTGCGCCATCCTACTTGACTGAACTGTCGTCCGGTGTCTGAACTTCTTTCGCGTAGAGCTCTGCGCTTTTCTGCTAAAGGCGAGCTTCTGGTGTCTAGAGCCTGCTCGTCGTTAATGCTGCGTCGAGCTTTCTCAGTGGTTGGTCCGTCCACCTGGAATGGGTTCCCAGTTGCCCTCCGTCTTTCCCCTTACAATGATCTACCTACCTTTTGTAAACTGCTAAAGTCATTTCGTTTTGGCCGTGGCTGGGCTGGGAGCACCTCTGAGTAGTTTCCCTTGAAGAGGCGCTATATAAATTATCGAAATGAATGAAAGAATCCTAGCGACCCCACTGGTAATAATTGTGATTAGTTGTTCTCTCTTAAGTCTGAGTATTGTTAAATATTGGTCTGAATTAATAGGCACGTTTACTGATTAACGTTGGTTGTGTGAGTCAAGGATTTTCCCACTAAAGAAAAACGACCCATACCGTTGACATCTTTGCCTGCTGAGAGAGATATATATATATATATATATATATATGAAACAATTGTCTACCTGCCACACATCGTTATCCATCTCCGATAACTTGTGTGAGTTGCTACCCCCGATTGTATTTATAGCATTCGTGAAGGAACTATTGTACTGCTAGACGTCTTCTTTTCACTAGAGTGCAGCTTCATGTAGGCCAACATGACATATCCTGACGCGAATGACATTCTGCCATTGCCTCTGTGTTTTCCCGGTTTTTATGAGACATTGAGAAGCTGTTATGATTTGAGGCAGAGTACAGTATGTTACAAGGCTTGGTTGGATGACAAAATTCAGATAGTCGTGTATTCGAAGGGTTCCTTGTTTCGATATTTCTGTGTCCGAGTTCGATTTTTCGGTGGAATTATTTTGGGTATTGAGGATTGCTAACTTATTGGATTCCTATCAAAGATGTCTCCGGCGCTTCAAAAAAAATGATGTGAGATTAACCCTTTGTAAATTTATGCAGACTCACCATAATTGGGAACTTTGAAATAATGGACATTTAATATGTATTAAGATATGGCCTAAGTGATTCTATGGACCGCTGACTCGACTATTAAGACGCCGGTGATGCCTAATCGAGACTTAATTGGCAGGTGCGGTACATGCACATTTCCATGCAAAAGCCTTTTGAATAGAAGTCAATGTCGTGCTCTGACGTTGAAAGAAATCGAAGTGAGAGAAATGGCCAGGTAGGCATACACACACAAACAAACGGATACGCGGATGACCTAGCTGTCAGGTCGATATGGACAGACAGCATAGCTTGATCGATTGGCGTCTCAACGGCAATCATGGGCAAACGCTAAAGGAAATGTGCTGTCCCTCCTGTGGGATACAGGTGTGCTGGCGCATTGATAAAAGACACGTGCGTCTGAGTGAGGTTGAATTGGTCTTATTCTACTCTAAAATTTTAACAGTATTTGGTGTGTAATTTTAAAATTAATATGCATAATTGCATCTTGCGCATTGCTGCCCAAGAATATTTTAAGAGAGAGAGAGAGAGAGAGAGAGAGAGAGAGAGAGAGAGAGAGAGAGAGAGAGAGAGAGAGAGAGAGAGAGAGAGAGATCAAATCATAATGTTTGCAACATTTGTAAGCGCGCAGCTGTGAACAATATAGTGGCAGCCAGTCTAATGCCGTTCCACGATGGTCTTCCTAAGAATGCTCTAAAGGAGTTTGAGCAGTGATGCCATTTGCTCTCAAGTGATGTGGAGTTGGTCGACTGACTACAGTGAGCAGTGAGACACGGATCATATTAGTCTAATTGTGTGGCACGGGGGCCGATTGGTTAGAGCGGTCGGCCCGTAACTCTCAGTGGGCGCTGAGTGAGCGGGTTCAACCCTCGTCCGGGGAATCACTGTTTAGGGACCTTGCTCACAACTGCTCTGCACTAACACTACAATTACGTCGTCGAAGTGTGCACTTCTAAGCAAAATGTTCGAAGTAGGGCGATATCAAATTTCAGAATAAATTATTCCGATCTCTTATGAAAAATTTTCATTGGAACAGTATACATGTATATATATATATATATACACTGTGTCCCGAAATAAAGGGACCCCTTAATGATAATATGAAAATAAATGGTAAATATTCATCGATTTTTAAGTTTCCAAAACCGCTTTAATCCTGATAGGTTTCTCCACAAATTTGCAATTTACGAATGTCCTGGTTAAAAAAGTACGCCATAATGACGTCTTTACATTCTTGGGAGGAATACGATCCGCTGGTCATCGATGCTGCTATTGACCAATGGCGCACCCATCTTGATTCTTGTACCTTATGTTAAGGCCGCAGGCGGACACTTCGAACACAGCTTGTAGTCTAATATTATTCAAATAAAAGAATAAATTTAGACTAAATTTATGACGGTTTATTTACAACATTTGAAAACAGTTTAAAATTCCTATAATGAATTTTAGGGTGTCCTTAAACCTCGAATGTTGATGCAATTTACTTTACTATGACGTCATTGCTGGATGACATGAGCTATCATATTTGATGCAATGCTAGAAAAATATGTCAGGATTAAAACGTTTTTGCGATTTTAAAAATCGACGAATATATGCTAATTATTTTCATAATACCATTTATTTCCGGAAACCGTGTATACATATAACGACAAGAGGTGGCCTTAATTCTTTCGATCATCTATTTGATTCTTGCTGGTGGTCCCCGATCTTACTTCAAAGACCTTCGAGGCTTTCTGCCTGACTTAAATCCCCAGAAAGTTATCTCTAAATTCTTTCAACTCTCGTGGCGACTTCCGGTCACCGTAATTATTTGCCAGAATCAGTATATCTCTCTGAACAGTTTCTCGAAAAATTCATTACTTTTATCAACTCTCGTTGCTTCCATTAATCGTCCTCGGAGATTTTAATCTACACGCCAAAGATCCGGCTTCCTCATCTACAGTAAAGGTCAGCATGTATGTCAGCAGGTCGGTGGGCCTACGAATCTCCAAGGCGGTTGCCTCGGTCATGCAATCCCCTTTGATGACCAGTAAAAAAATTGTTGAACTGAAAGTCCTCCTTACCCTATCCTTTTAGATCATTCACTTACCCAGTTCATTGTGACCTCATTAAGCTGAGCCTCACGAACTGCACCGTTAACCAATAAAGTTTCTAAATGAGTATCCAGGTTCGGATTTACTGACGCTGCTTTGAGTTCTATAATATCTCTTTCCACTCGAAAGCCCCAAGCACCGGCTTCAATTCAATACCAAACATCAATCATGTCTTCAAATCACTCCACTGGCTCCAAACACCACACTTCAATTTCCCCAACCCTAATACATCTGTCACTTGCTCACGGTCCAGCCAGTTTCTCATCCGCCCTATTACTGCTCCCCCTCTCATGACGAAAACTGGTAAATCGCCCCATACTCACAGCTATCCCACCTCTGTGGATCAAACTCCCGTCACTATTACGACGACCATCTGATCGATTCTACGAACTCTATAAAACCACACCGACTTTTGTCTCCACACAGGTCGTTCACTCAAAACTGAAAACACTGTGTTTTCCCAAATCCTGATTCGTCCCCGTTTATTTTAACCTCACTCTCCGTTTCAAGTCTAAACGCCACACGCCTTAACTGTCTGACTGTCTGCCTGGCTCACTCTCTGACTTCTGACACCTGCTCATCGATTTTATTCTAAATATGCGTCTGTGAAAAGCCAGTTCCGCGACTCGGCCGTTATAGGCGTCGTAGAAGTCTGGAGTGTACGATAACGACTCGTCTTACCGATTCCCACTTCTGCACAAGGATGTAATGTAATCAAGCATTTATATAGCGCCCATCCAAAATATCTACTCATATGAACTTATTGCGCTGGCCTATGTGGTGTTAAATGTCATTACAAACGAATTAAATACATCTATTAGCAAAACTAACTCCGCAACAGAGTCACCTCTGCCAGTCCCAAGCGAGGACAAAGGAGGAGGGTTGGCCGGTAGGGTGCAGAACTGCAGATACTACTGGCCGTAAAAACACAAGACGTCATAAATCGATCGCATGTTGACACAGAACATGCGATTGACACCAACGAGTGATGAACCCATGGATGATGATGATAATGATGATGATGATGATGATGATGATGATGATGATGATGATGATGAGGATGAGGATGATGATGATGATGATTAGCAAAACTATATGCACAGTAAGATGAAAAGAGTCATCTGTGCACAGCGGACTAACGCACACGTGTGGGACCAACCAACGGATACCCGTCGACAGCTGACATGGATGTTCAGAGACTCTGAGCCAAGTTGCGCCAATAGGGTAATCGTAATCGTAATCTCAGCATTTCTACAGCGCCCACAAAAGCGAAGTCGCGGGAACCAGCTTATTCACAGGCGCTTAATCAAAACAGTATCGATAGGCAGAGGATCAAATCCAAAGAGTCAGGCAGGCAGACAGGTAGACGGCTAAGGTGGATGGTGTTTGGAGTTGAAACGACGAGGGAGATAGGAGGAAGAGGAGGAATCAGGATAGGATTTGCGAAAGAGCAGTGTTTGAGTTGTGAGTGAAAAACCTGTGGGGAGATAGCAAGAGGTGAGGCGTTTGTGAATTCGTAGGACGGATCGGATATTTGTCTTAATGCTGGAGGGTTTTTTCCCCAAGGAGGCAGGACAGCAATGGCTATGGAGCGATTTGCAAATTTGAGTGATGATGTGACGGGAGGGCGAAGTGGTGTGAGGGTGGAAGAGGAACGGGTTGAACGATGTGGCTGAATCGTGAAGAACTGACGGAGATATGTGGGCTATGAGGATTGCAGTGTGTTGTAGGTGAGTGAAATGACCTTGCATTCGATCCGTTCAGGTGTTTTGAGCCAGTGTAGTTATTTGAGGACAGAAGTGATATGGTGATGCTTTGGTGTCTTGGTGACAGCACGGGCGAGAGTATTCTGAATGGCTTGGAGGCGTTTTAATTGGGTGGTGTCTATATTTAGGAAAAGGGAATACATCCAATATTCTGAGTGTGGGTGGCATAGTTATACTGACTGCTTTCCTGATAGCCTGTTCTCGCTAGGTACGATTTTAGAGTGCCTCTGTGTTAAGGGGCCGTTCATATATTATATGACGCTCAAGAGGTAGGTGGGGGGGTTCCGGTTTTGTTAGCGTTTTATTGTGTAGGGTGGGGGGTAGGTGGAAGGTTTTGTTATATAACAAACGTTTTTTCAGCTTATGCTATTTTGCCTGTTTGCCTGCCAATTGGAAATTCCATGTACCACAGACCTTCATTGCTTAATCGAAGTTCACAATACGTTGTGAACCAAAACTAGCACCATTAGCTGCCACCTGGTGAATTGATTTGGCGTTCTTAGTAATTATTTTATAAATCCACTTTTAACAATTTGCTGTTTACAATTTTAACAATTTTACGTGCATAGCTTTAAACGCTCTAAAATTCAATTCTGTGTGGTTTGTTTTGATTCTGGTTTAAATTAAATTAAAATCAATTCACTTGAAATAATTATTTTGGTAGGTATTATCATAATGTTTGATTTCATTTTCCATAGTATGTGCAAATAGATTATGTTTGCTTAAATACCCAATTGCAGTTGTAGTATACACTCTGTATACATCATACGCTCTTAAATACATGTAGGTATACAGTTGTACCGCGAACCTATCGATAAATACCTGATAGTGCAATATTAAACCAATCCATTCTGTGTGATAGGCTCTTCTGTAATGCTCATTTCTAGTGCCAAACAGGATGGAAACTAAAATGGTGCTTTTAAATAGGATGCACGTCACTACCATGTATTATCATGCTGTATTAGTAGGCTTACACGTACATACATGGTGACAATCGTCGACTACCGTTTATAACTTACCGTAATTAAATCAAGTGAATTTAGCACCATTAAAAATCCGATTATTAAGATGCAGAGAAGCTCCAAACATCCGGTCTAATCATCATTGGCACGAGAGAGTACACAATTTTAGGGTAGCTCTAGTCACATTGCTAATTGGGCATATGATGATTTTTTTACTGCAGTTCTTGAAATGGATAAAGGCAATTATCAGCTGAATCACTACTATTGAAGTGCTAACTAACATTGTATTGTCAAATTGTGTAATACACTAATGTTGATTGTATGTCTTTTAACGTGCTTATAGACTGGGGTGGGGTAGGCAGGGGTAGGTAGCATGTCTGTTATATAATATAGGGGTGGGGGTCACAGCTGCTGTTACATAACGTTATTAGGGGTAGGGGTGGGCCAAAAATTGGGATTTTATGCGTTATATAATATGTGAACGGCCCCTAAGCATAGACCCCAGTATATTCAAGCCTGAGTTGGGACCCTCATCAATATACTATACTACTACTACTGCATGTACTTCCCCCACTACTTCCACTTCCACTGCTACTACTATTAATAATAATAGTAACAGTGATAAGCCTAATATTAGTAACAATCATAAAAACTAAAAAAATAGCAGTGATAATAATGAAAAATAATAATTATTATTATTGATAATAACAATAATCATAATAGTAAAAATAATAACAATGACAATGATCACTGAAAGCATGAAATTTATTAGACATTGGACAAAAACAAATACAGCCTAGAACACCTATGCATGTGTACGATGTTTTCGATGAAGCAAGAGCGTATGAGGTTATCCTTAAGATCACGCGAAGAACGTTTGATGAAGTGCAAAATTATGCTGCTATTATTAAATGCAAAATTATGCTGCTGGGTGTGGGACGTGACAAATTAAAGTCTAACGCGGCACAGTCTTTACAGTATATACACAATCTAATACGGGTGAAGTGCTATTTGACAGACGTCACCACTTCATACACAACACAAAGAATTCGATAATATTAAACGCAACCAAATTTCAACACTAGTGGTCTAGTGATTGACTACAAAATTCGTTCCGTTCCACCACAGAACGCTCAGATAACATTTCCAAATTTAGCTAGAATCGCACCGTTTCAGATCCGTTTACAGCAAGACCTATATTTCATCCCACATTCAGCGGTAATGACTCGCCGGATACTCGCATGCACACAATGTGCTTGAAAAGGAAGACTGTTCTTTATTGTAATGGCGTCCTACGCGGGCTTCTTCAAGACCCGACCAAATGTGAAACCATGTTGAAGATCAACAAAGGACTGAAAACTGCAGCGCATCAATTCCTTTACAATTCCCTCATTTATTGAATCTTCCCACGCCTTGCCAAAATCCTCTGCCCAGTCGGTCGGATAGTCATCGAATACTATAATGTTTTCTTCCAAATTAGCAATTTTAGCGAAGTTCTTGATATCAGCAAGAGCGACAGGATACACGTGACCACCGTCAACGAACATAAAGTCACACTTAATTTCCGGATTGTTGCGAACAAATTCTGGGATGGTCTTTATCGAATCACCAAAATGAATGAAGAACCTCGTCGGAAACAGTCTCTTCAGATAGTCGGACATTGGATAAGCGTAATCGTGCTCTCCGAGATCGAAGGAATGGACGATTGACTTTTCGTTAGCAGTTAGATAGTTGAAGGAACTGTGACCGATATTGAACCCAGTTTCACAGATTACTTTGGCAGCTGACTGACCGGCAAGGTGATGCATGATTAGGTATTGGACCATGTATTTTCCCGTGTTACCTTCAACAAATCGGCCGCCAGCGGCTTTTCGGACTTCCTCCTCAAACTCTTTAGTTTTTAGCTGGTTCATTTGCGAAAATTGGATTCCATATGCGGAACCATTCTGAATAAGATCCTCACAATTTTGATACATTTCAGGAATGAAATTCAGTCTGAATCTGTTCTCCACGGTTTTGATCCCAATGGTGCTTCCTCTGTACTGCAGCACCAAGATGGTTAGAATAACCAAACAAAATAGGGCGATGAACCAGCGATTAAAGTCTCGGCGAATGTATGTAAACTTCATCGTCTAAAACAAATACGCAACTAACTCTAACTCTTCTCGAATCATCCCCGTAAGACAGTGGGAGACAACAAAAGCACGGTCAATCAATCAAGAACCAGTCAACGTACGGGCACAGATTGCGAATCCGATCTCCAAGTATAAAGGTACAAACAAGAGCTATTATTTGCTCTTTTCCTTATAGCTTATTGTTAATAAAAGTATCTGCATCTCGGATAAGAAACCGCGATCGATGGTCTTTCTAAGCTCAAATGAAGCGAAATGACCTGCCTGGTGAGTTGTGACGTTTGTTTCTCCTCCGATAAAGATTCACAATTTGTAGTATATAGATGATGGCGGTTAAGACTACAGCTATATTTATGGTTTGGCTACTGCAGGACACGCACGGTTACTACCTGTGATCCTTTATATTCGAGCGGTTAATTATTATAGCCTGCGTTTTATTCCCAGCATGAAGTGACATAAGGGCGGAGCAGCGTGAGGGTGGAAGAGGAACGGGTTTAAACGATGTGTTTGAACCGTGAACGACTGATGAAGGTAGGAGGGCTGTGAAGATGGGGGTGTGTTGTAGGAGAGTGATATGACTTTACACTCAATTCGTTGAGGTCTTTTGAGCCAGTGGGGTGACTTGAGGACAGGATCGAGTGATATGGTGTTTCGAGTTTTGGTGACAGCGCGGGTGAGAGTATTCTGAATGGCTTGGATTAATTTTTTTTAGTGATGTCTGTTTGGGATAAAAGGACTACGTGTTGTTCAATTTGGCACGAACTAGAGACAGAGATCATTAGCGTCGCCCTCCACCTTTACCGAGGCTTGGAAAAAAACAAGAAAATCTATCATTGTTCAATAGACTTTAAGAAAGCCTTTGATAAGATGGAACAAAATATAATATGGGCAAGGTGATCATATATTACCGTCACCATGCTTTTGGAAAGAGTCATAGACCACCTCAAAAAACGAAGTGGAGGGGCAGAGCTCAATGGCACAAGAATCAAAAATCTCTGCTTTGCCGATGACATTGATCTTATCGACGAAGATGAAAAAACTATTTAATTGGCTAAAGTCAGGTCAAGTGATAAGAGTACGTTGATGTTACTGTTTAAAACAAGGTCAGGTAAGGATAACGACTCTGCACGAGATAATCTTTTAGTAAGTAAGTAAGTAAATATATTCTTTATAAGACTACTATAAGACTACAAACGCAAATAGCATACAACCGGTATAAACAACAGAATCTATTTAAAACAAAGTCATATAACAATTGCATAATAAAAGTAAGTGCTAACAGATTAAAAGATGAACTCACTGAGTAGTTGGTCACAAATGCAATCATGTCCACATGTTGAGAATTCTTTTGGAAGACACACAAACAGGCCCTTACCCTATAGGGGCAAGGAAAAGCAAGAACCCATCGAAAAATATTTCACTATGGGTCGTCACGGCGGAGATTACCAGTTGCAGTTGAATCGTTAGCTAAAATATAATCACACCCGTCATTCTTCACGAGTCACGTGTGTATGTTGTCGCTGTGAACACGCGAATAACGTCTAGGAATCATTGAAAATAGAAAATTATTGGGTAAATGTGTGTTTAGCCTTTAAAGTTAAATTAAGTACGACCTGTGCTTTTTCACTGGTTAACCGCTAGAAGAGTACCAGTTGCAGTTGAATCGAGAGCTAATATATTATCCGACCCGTGATTCTTCACGAGTTAACAGCTAGTAATCATAAATTTCAATAAACATAGGGCCTAATACGCGCTCAACCGATAAGACGTCAATTCGATGAGGTCTACGTCACATTCACTTGCACGACTTTTCCCTCCTCCTTATTAACCAGGCTTGGGACTGGCACAAAGGCATTGGAGCTTCCTCAATCGGATAGCATATGCCAGCTAGAGTGGCGGAGTTGCCTGCTAATACATGTAGGTCTAGATGTTACAGAAAAAGATATTGAAGAACTCACTTTGTATCGAAAATGTGACTCTTCTCGTCGGCGGCCAAGTTGTAACTGAATGACTATTACTATTGTGTATATCTGGCATTAGGATTTAATGCTTGCTTAACTTTCACCTGAGTTCTATACGCCTCACTGCGCATCAAACACTCGGTCGGCGGATTGGTTTGACCAAGAGCGAGCTACGATAGCAAACAGTGTTGTTGACTGTTAATACGGACATCAGGCAAACAAGCTTAGGCTTAGTTTTAGGATTGGTGGAATGGATAAATATAACTTCTTGGGGATTTGCCAATGTACAGGAGCCAAATCGCCTTAATGGTGTTCTAAGAAAATTGACCCGCTCTGGCGTCTTTCCTGTTAACGTTCCTTCGTTTGAAAAGCACTGCTCTGAAGCTGACTGCTTCTCTTCCGCTTCTTTTGAAAAGCACTGCTCTAAAGCTGACTGCTCTCTTCCGCTCAGTCCTGTTGAATCGCATGTCACATTCATCATGGCCTGCTCCTTCTTCGTAAGATCACCCCTTATGCGACCCAGGCCACATGATCTCTTCCAACCTAGAGCTGATACCTTTGGAAAGAGATCTGTTATCATGCGAATGTTATTAGACTTTGCTTAAAATTGTAAGCTATTATGCATCTATTGGTTTGTTGATAATTCTGATATAGAATATTCTTTCTTAAATTACAATATTTACATGAAACTGGTATTTTCAGTCGCACATTGAACAGCTTTATTCAAATTATTCAAATTTCAAAGATGATGATGATGATCATCATCATCATCATTATCATCATCATCATCATCATCATCATCATATCGACGTTATTTATCACGCTCGTACAGGCCTACGGTATACAACTTGAAGGACAGCTATTTAAATGTTATGATAGGCACCCGCTGAGACTGGAAGCAATGCTTAAGGCAGTCACCTTTCTCAATTCTTTAAAAATGATGATGATGATGACGATGATGACGACGATGACGATGATGATGATATTAAAATACATTTCCGTATGAGCTTTGTAATTGTGTGCCCCAAGTAGGACAGGCGAAGTTCATTTGGGAACATTGTTATATTCTCATGGAGTCTTAAACAAATCACTGGATTTGGTTATTGTTTTGCGCGGGAAACAATCTGTGAGTAGGAGTAGGTGAGATAAACAGACGG
Source organism: Bimastos eiseni (assembly GCA_959347315.1). Classification (NCBI taxonomy): domain Eukaryota; kingdom Metazoa; phylum Annelida; class Clitellata; order Crassiclitellata; family Lumbricidae; genus Bimastos; species Bimastos eiseni. Next base: position 10,110,525 of record OY365818.1, read on the forward strand.
ACAGAAAGACAGACAGACGCAGATATAAACACAGAGACAAACAATTCGTTTCTTTGTCCTGTTCAGATATCGACGACCCACGTGCTATGTCGTCCTTTACCAATTCTTTAATTGGCGGCGTTTTGTTTATTTTTGATATCTTTAATTGCAAGGGTTCGTATCAACACTCAAACAAGGTAGGTGCATAATTTGTTTCCTCATAGTGCAAACAACAGGGCCTATATGTTGTTCGTATGGTTAGACCCACCAGGATGGGAGGCATATATAACAATTTAACAATGTTATGAATACAAGCTTTAAAATACAAGTTTGAAAACTCATGGGTTGTGGATTTTCTGATAGCATAAAGAGAGTAGGGGAGAGTTGCTGTGAGTTGGTCTATGTGGACTGTGAGATTGTGAGCTTGAGGTAATCTTGAAATTCTACAAGCTAACTATAGACTTGACCTGGGATACCAATAGTGGAGATTTTGTCGAAGAGGGAAGAATGCCTAACAATGTCAAATGCTTTGGAAATGTCTTTGGAGATTTATCAAGACATATTCATTGGTTTTTCGTAGGAGTTGTATATGGTGTTTGATCGATGTCGGCAGGGGTGGATCCAGTGGGTCTGAAAGCAAAATTGATCTGAGATAAGAGATTCAAGGGAAGGTTAACTAGTTAAGTAAGGATAGAGTAGACCAAATAAATCTATAAATGACAACGAATAGGGCCAAGGTGCATTAAAACATATTATGAATATATACACACCACAGGTGAGATTCTATTGTGGGGAGTTTTTTTATCCAGCTATGAGATTTATTCGCGCAATACAAGTAAAACACAAAAGTTCCTCGTTCGAGAGTGACAACATTTTACTGACAGAAATCCTGGCCTCGCAACGATGCAAAATCTCACAGTAAGCCTATACATGTGTGCTATATTAAAATGCTTGCTAGTGTAGAAAGCGCTCTGTATGGTACCTATATGCGTTAGACCTTTGAATAATTAATTAGTTCTAGCTAACCCGCAAGTGTTTTTGTATACGTTAACGTCATTCAAATAATATATCGCTACACGATTCAGTGCAAAAATTCAAATATTACGTTTCTGACGTAAAATGAAACTCAATCTGTGGGAGGCGTTCCCCACGTAGTCGCCTTAAAATGTTTCGGGTGTTGGCTTTAACCTTCAGAAATTTATTAAAATAATGCAGTGATGCAGCCAGCCAAACTGGATTGCAATTAAATGCCAGTAACTAAATTTGGATCAACTGTTTGCAGCTTTATGTGTAAACCACTGTCTGCTCAATCGTTCGTCTCGCCCTCTTCGCTCTATTGATCGACTTCACCTTCTTGTATCTCGGTCGCGAACTTCAATATGCCAACACAGGACATTTGCTGTAGCTGGTCCCTCGCCGTGGAATGACATTTCACCGACAGTGCAGAAGAAAATGCATCAGGGATCGCACCGGCATCTCTGAGTTGCTTGAAAAAGACCTTCATTTTCATGAACCTTTCACGCGGAGCTGAATAATCTGCTGCGAGATGCACTTTCGTAAATGTTCATATAAAAAAATAATAATCATCATAGAAAGCAAGTAATACACTAGACGTTGGACAAAAATAGTAACATCCAGAACTGAACCACCATTGCATTTGTACAATGTTTGGGATAAAGCGACGGCGTCAAGGTCACCAGTAGGCCAACGAGATGGACGCTTGTTATAGCCCTTATATCTACGATTCTACGTATATGCAAATATTATGCTGTTGGCTGTGGGACGTGACAAATTCAAGTCTACAGCGGAAAAGTAGTTGCAGCATTACCCAATCAAATAAGACATTTCACATACGCGACACAAGAGGTTCTATAATATCAAACGTTACCAACTTTAAATACTGAGGTCTAGGCTTCACTTGACAAAATTCGTCCCATTCGACCACAGACCGCACAGATACCATTTCCAAACTTAGCTAGAGTGGCACCGCTTCAGATCCATTTATGGCTATTTTTGAGCACCTTTTCAGCTGTGATTACTCTCCGGATCCTACCATGCATACGTGTGTTTGAATAGGACGATAGTTCACGGTTTCTTCGTTGTAATTGAGTCCTCCGCGGACCTCTTCAAGACCCGACCAATGGTGAAACCACGTTGGAGCAAAATGATTTGCTGAAAAGTGCAGCGCATCAATTCCTTAATAATTCCCTCATTTATTGAATCGTCCCACGCTTTCCCAAAGCCCATTCCCCAATTTGTCGGGAAGTCGTCAAATGCTATAAGATTTTCCTCCAAATTAGCCATTTTCGCGAAGTTCCTGATATCAGCCAGAGCGACCGGATACACGTGACCACCGTCGACGAACATTAAGTCGCACTTGATTTCCGGATTGTCGCGAATGAATTCTGGAATCGTCTTCGTCGAATCGCCAAAATGAATGAAGAATCTCGTCGGAAAGAGTTTCTTCAGATAGTCGGACATTTTATGAGCGTAATCGTGATTTCCGAGATCGAAAGAATGGACGATTGCCTTTTTGTTAGCAGTTAGATAGTTGAAGGAACTGTGTCCGAGATTGAACCCAGTTTCGCAGATTACCTTGGCAGCCGACTGACCGGCAAGGTGATGCATGACTAGGTATTCGCCCGCAACTTGTCCTGAGTGACCTTCAGGTCTTATCCCACCAGCGGCGTTTAAGACTGCCTCCTCGAACTCTTTACTTTTGAGCTGGTTCATTGGAGACAGTTGGATCCCGTATGCAGAACTATTCTGAACTAGATCTTCGCATTTTTGATACTTCTCAGGAATGAAATTCAGTCTGAATTCGTTCTCCACGATATTTACCCCAAAGGGGCTTCTACTGTACAGCAGGACTAAGGTCGTTAAAATTACCACACACAATATGGCGATGAATCGCTGATCAACGTTTCGGTGAATGTAGGCAAGCATCATCGTCTAAAATAAATGCACAGAAAAATTCTCTAGATATTAATGAATTCAACAAGCCTTGCTAAGGCTTGCGCATTGCACCCGCTCCTTTAGTACTATTATAGTACTAATATTAATCGCAGTCATTTTCTTTGTGCTCTTACTTGTAGTCAGTAGGCTTGCCTACAGAGCCGTCCTCAGATAATTTGGCGCCCTATGTAGTTATGTTTTAACGCCGTGGCCCCTGGGTAGCCATCCATAAGGGCGCCCCAATCCCGTGCCATGAACAATAAAAATGTGATAAATATGGGATCAGGCGCACACTAAACAGACCACATGAAATTGCGGTTATCTGCAAAATCAATATGCCTAGGCTATAGCATAGACGATTCTTGCATAGAAAATTGCTAGAGAAGGAGAGGGAGCTCCAATGCGAATAAATTTTATTTTCGGTGCAATGTAGCAAGAAGAGAGGAATTCAAATAATGAAAACTATTAGATGTATTTTTTATAGTAGAAATGATACAGATGGCGTAAGTATGGCAAAAGGCAATTGACAAAATTAAGTTTTATCGATATGCTAAATTTTGTATTGTTATTTTAGGCTTATAATTTTTGATTTATATGACTTATATAGGCCTATTACCCAGTCAACTATAGTAGGCTATGTTTTGCTACAATTTCACAAATACAAAAAATTATGTTGATATGATATCAATGCTGTTGTATTCTATAATAATCGCACTTATTTAGTTATATTATTATAAAGAATATTAAACAAATAACTCAAAATTCCTTATGTATGGCCTAATACGCTCTACTTTAAAATTTATCCCTGTCTTGCCTTTGCCTTTGAAAATTCACGAAAGTCAAGTTCCTGCGATTGCTTTTCTATGAACAGGGTTAACTCATTAAGCAAACGATTACACCTATGTTTCATTGTCATTCGCACATAATTTTTAATAAGCTTCAGTTTCGGAAAGATGCGTTCCTCTGCTGCAACAGGTACAAGGAGTGTCAGAATAATTTTCCAAGCAACAGGAAAGTTAGAAAAAATTTACACATTGCATTTTTGCAGATATAGGCTACTACACGGGTGTCTGCTTGATAGTCCGAAGGTTCAATAGTCCGAAGGGTTCGATAGTCCGAAGATTCTATACTCCAACATTAATTTAACTATACTCTTGATTAATTGATGAAAAGAATGTGTAAAACTGGGAGCTGGATTGATATGAAAAGAGTCATGCCTAAATGGAAGCTGGATGAATGAAAAGAATTATGCATTCCAACTTCTAACATAATCTTTCTCATCAGCCCAGCTACCATTAAAACCACAATCTTATCATCTATCATCTATCGACCGACCGGTCACCATGCAATCTTCGGACCATCGAACCCTCGGACTATCGACGTAGAACCACTACAAGAGTTGATAGGACTATTTATTTCTTCCTTTTCCGTCCGACAAGGAACACATATAAGTTCATCACAGAATTACAGAGCGTCGATATCATTGCTATCACATGTGTTAATTTTCTCTCAAAATTTGACATTTTTCAGATAATTCTTGTGCGGTCCCTTTGATAGACTGTTATTGCTGCAAACATGGTTTCGGTTGCAAGCCGCCGAATTGAGGTGTTAGGAGAATGAATAATTATTGTTGTTGGAAATGAGATTAGGTTAGAACAATTATTTAATAACTTATTTAATAATTGTTTTTTTTATTATCCAAAACATTTTATCCGTGAAAATTGTTTTACCATAATATAGGGGCGTATGTCTCCTATGCCAGGACTCGGCCCTGCTTACCTACAATTAAGATAAGAGGCTACGGTAAATGATATCTCTGAAAGCCCAACTGCGAAATGACCCGCCCTGTGATGTCTGTTTCACCCCCGATGAGGCTAGTACTATGCTAGGAATAAAAGCAAGCTAATATAATTAACCACTTTAATGAAAAATCGAGCACAGGCAATAAGCGCGTGTGTTCCACAGTAGTAGCCACACTAGCTGTAGGCTTAACCAACCGCCATACTCCCTACTGCAGACTGTGCAACTGAGAACGCTCATATTTAGTATCATTTTATTTCATTGATTGTTATACATATATATATATGTATATATATGTATATATATATGAATATGTTATGCCATATATATATACATATATAACATTCAATGAAACAGAATCCTTCTTAGTAATTTCTGCGATGTTAGATTTAAAATTGTGTGAATTTCTTGTTATAAAAATAGATGGGATTTCATTTCAAAGTTAATTTTCTGCATATATATATATATATATACGCAACATTCAATGATACGGAATCATTCCTAATCATTACTGCAATGATAGATTGTAAAGTGTGTGCGGTCTTTGGGGTATAATAATATAAACTAAAAACTAAATGGAAGTAAGTGGTATAACGAGACATTGATCATTGATCATGAATAAAATTATACTAAATATGAGCGTTCTCAGTTGCACGGTCTGCAGTAGAGAGTATGGCGGTTGGTTAAGCCTACAGCTAGTTTGGCTACTGTGAGAAATTGATCAATAACGTGCAGCGGAAGATCGAGTGAACTGACGCACGCGTTCTATTATGCACGAATGCTCTTAGATATCTTGCAAAGATCACATTACCCATGGAATAGCTATCCTATGATGCCCTCATATCGAAAATGATTGGCGTAGAACCTGTATTACAGTAACGAACCTTTCAATTTCTACCAGAGCAATCAATCAATGAAACTTGATAGAGCGCCTCTCAAGGAAATATTCTCTCAGGTGCAAGCATATATGCCTACCTGTACATTATCACACCCCAATAAAATCAACCTTAGACCATTATCCCAGCATTTCCGCCATCATCACCCCAAGCATCCTCCTCTTATCAGCTAAATCAGGTACTTGTTTTGTAATTCAGCCCCAAAAAGTAATGCTATTGGGTGGCCAGAATAGCCTTATGTCCCTAGGTTTAGGGTTAGGGTTAAAAACAGGTACCCTAATTCGTGAGTTCGAGGCCATCTTGAACGAAGACTTTCAGTATTTTGAAGTTTTGACTCAGGTCATGCTAAGTAATTGAGGAGAAGGGCGATTAACGTCATGGTCGGAAAGAATAATTTCTGTAGATTTTGAGCAATTTAAGGTAAGGCTATAAGAAGAAGCCCAGGTTGAAATTGAAAGCATTTAAGATGGGAAATTATGAGCTTCAGAGGATCCGTTAAGAAGGTGGGTGTCGTCTGCCAGCTTAAACGTGAGATGGAGGGGCTGAGTATGGTGAAACAGTTGTGGAGAAGTTTTTGGGTCCTAGGACGGAGCTTAGAACTATGCCAGCATTGATTGGGCTCTGCATAAATCTTCGCAATATCTCAACCAGCAAAGGACCCGAAAAGACTTGGGTCCACCTTCAACGGCCTGGTAAATAGACCTGGGTCAATGAGCTTCGCAGTACCCCTGCCTTCACCGCCAGTTGTCCGTGACTTATTTGACTGGCTATAGCCTGCGTAATTTGTTGAAATAGAACAAACACTTTTGCTAGATGTTTTTGAGAGCGCAAGCTGTGACACCGTTAGACCAGAGAACACTGCATAATGTATGAATGCAGACGTCCACAACCGAGATAGGGAGGGGGTAGATCACAAAAGAGACGTTCTTTATGGGCGGCACTTTACGGATCAGTGCCCCTCATATCTCGATTGTAGCTATTGCAAAATGTAGCAGAAGTATAATAGGGGTCCCGCACAACTGCCATGCAGTAAAATTAAACTCCAAACCTGCCAAACGTGTTAGACCTATCTCGCCCGGAGTCGTCAATTGTAATGCAACCAGCACAGCTTTTTGGAGTAGCCTGCAGCCGTCGCAGGCATGCTTATTGAAATTTCTAAAGCAATTTTCAGCCAAGAAGCATTTTATCCAACGCATCTACAGACATCTGCCTCGTTGATTCGTCAACCGTCAGCTGCGCCTGCCAAGCTAACCCAAGAGAGGTTTTAACACAGAATAAATCGCTTCTGAAACAATAAAATCACATGTTATAATCCATTTCACGATGCAGATAGTATGAAGTGTATTCTGCATGGTGATACACTGAATTTGTAGGCTGAAGATTACTCCGATGGCTGGACATTCCGCCAGATAAGGAATTTGAGACCAATGAAATATTGCAATAAAGAACACAATAATTAATCGAGAAGTACAAACTTACAAGTATATTGTGTGGTAATATGTGTGTTGCATGAGGGATCACACCAATATTTAAGACATTTCTCAACCAATTGGCTTATTAGAGTGTATTCCATGTGGTTTAAATGTAAACAGAGCATTGCGACCAGCGCTCGTGAATAAGGTGGTGCCCTGCGCTTGGCTTTCAAGATATTTGGAGATTACGTTTACGATTGGAAATTAAAAGCTTGCATCAATTAGGCTACTCAAGCGGTTTTTACATTGTCGGCATTGACACGTAGACTTAAATTTCAATTTAGATAAAGATTGATATTGTAAAACAGTAATAAGAATGGTAGTGAAACAGCTTGTTAAAAATAAAAAATAATGCCGGTTGTTCCCAGTCCGTTTAGGAGAAATTTATTTGAAATAACAGAGTCAGCACTATTCTATAGGCCAATATGATGGTCGCATAGTAGACATTGTCACATTGGTAGTATACAACCAGCGGTTTTCTAATCTGTCAGGAACAGTAATAGCCTATTACTTTAAGTAGCCAAAATATTGTCACAATCGCTTTTTTAAGAGTAGCCATTCACCCATAGGCCTACTCATCCAAGGTTTTCTATCAGTTTGCAGTGCTCAGAATTTGGATTGCATGTGTAATAGAGGGAAGTGCCGCAGTTGTAGTCTTCGAGAATAAAGCACAGGGCTGCGATGGACCATTGTCTGCTGACCAGATGGTTAAAACATTTAAATTTATCCTTGCTTCTCCTTTTCAGTCTGTCTTTCGGTCTCTTAGGACTAACCTTGGATTTGACCTGATTTCGGATTTGGTTCGGTGTGCCGTCGGTTGGTTGATGCCCTGCGCGTTATTATGGCGGCGCTTGTAAAGTTATTTAGTTATAGTCATTATATCATGTGGTTGTTGTTGTTGTTGTAAATGTAGTAGGCTTTTAGCAGTCTAAAGCGTAATTGCCAGATACACTAATCGAAGGCCTTTTGGTGATGCCATATGTTCTCTTTCTTCGGGTTCTCTGCCCCATTGGCAGGTTCAATGTCCAACGTCGCCACTCCTCTCGCTATTGGGCCTCTTCTTTTTGCTTTCCGTAGCCATCTTTCATCACCCAATCCAACATCACTTTTATTCTTGGTCTTCTGCTTGTGCGCCTTCTATCTCTATTATCCGGTCGCTTGAAATATTTTAAGCATTTGCATATTAAAATGCAGTAGGTCTACAGTTAATTTGCTAAACCGGAGACAATGTAGATTTCATATTGGGTTGTTACGTCTTTCTCCGGGTGATCGAACTTACTAGAAATAAATAAGACGATCTCGATGTCAGTCAGTCTGCATTCATTGCGCTGCTCAAACGACAACTGAAGCGTTTCGTAACGCTTATAAAATAGTCGTTTTAATACTTTATTCTCTTTAGCAGCAAAATCCCTTCTTGAACGGCATTTATCTTTTCCGTGCCAACGGAAGGAGGAAAGTAGAATGGTGAGTTACTTACCCTTGCTTTCAATGCCCTGACGATCGTCTGTAGAAAGTGTGCCGCTTCTGTAAACAGAGGATAATATTGAGAACCGCGCCTGTGGTAAATGCTGTAATGGAAGACTATTACGTGAGCGAGCTGAGCGAATTATCTGCCCATACATGCACCTGTCATTATTAGCCACAGGTACACCCAGACTACGCAAGCCATGAGCAGAAGCAGAACAGCATCATATCAACCGAACAGTCAGGCCACTACCATCATTCACGCAGATGGGACACAATAGCCTGCCCTGCAGTGAGTTAGGCCTACATGTCGCTGTTGTTTAACGACGCTGTGTGATTACGCAGATCTCTTGCATCGCCCTCCTCCTTATAAATAGAAGCTTGGGACCGGCACCGCCTGAGTACGTGCAGTGGCGCAATTGCTTCACATAAATAGCGTCGTCACAAAAAACGCTTACAAGACAGTTTCACGCTGTATGCCTCTATTCACCGAATTAGTCTATACATGTATACATATTGAAAAAATGTATTGACATACCCTGCCCCAAGTTACGACAAGCTACAACTGCTCAACGTTGGGAGACCTCAGACCAGAGTTGTCCCATGTCGAATCGACCCGCGATAAGGTCAGGTCAGGTCGAGTCGGGCCTGACCGGGCCGGGTCACAAAGATCTGTCTTCAAGTAGGGCATACAGTTTCTCGGTCTGGTCCTCGACTCGACAACTTGTTCCTTGCAACCATCCACCTCGAATATTTTCAACCATCCACCTTGAATATTTGCAACCATATACCTTGAATAGATCTTTCTACTGGTGCAGTAGTCAGTCTTTACATAGCTACTATACCAAGCACTCATCAGTCGTGTCCCTGACTCACTTATCAGCCTCACTTTGACTTCATCACCGTAAAAGGAATTTCTAGTCGCTCCAACTCTGTTTTCCCAGCATCCTCTTGCTCTCTGCACGCTTCCAGTGTGAGTCATCACGATCATCGGTGTCGTCTTATACTCGCTTCCTTTCATTCGTCCGTCTGTCCATCAATCATACTCAGATATCATTCTTTTATTATATCACATAAACGTTATATTATTGTATTAAATTAAAACGTGTCGTAAGAATCAGGTTCATTACACTACCATGGACTTATACTACTTCCACTATATTACTTTCACCATTTTCACTACTACTTCCTCCCACTACTTCCATTACGACAACTAATAGTAATAGAAATAGTAGTAATAATGATGATGATAATTCACTGAATGCATGAGTTTTATTAGTGTGGCACGGTGGCTGAGTGGGTTAGAGCGGTCGGCCCATAGCACTCAGTGTGTGCTGAGTGAGCGGGTTCGACCCTCGTCCGAGGCGTCAGTCACTGTGTAAGGACCTTGATCAAGTCCTTCACACACAATTTCTCTGCATTACAACTGCAGTTGCGCCGTTGAGGTGTGTGCAATTCTGAGCAAAACATGTTGGAAGAAGGACGATATCAAATTTCAAGAATTTCAAATCAGACATTGGACAAAAAAAAATTACAGAGAACACTAATGCCTGTGTACAACGTTTAAGATGAAGCGTGAACGCAATGTTGCCAGTCGACCTACGCGATGAACATTTTTTTATCTTTGTAATATGCTGATACGGTGTGGCGTAACAAGTTCAAATGCGATTGGAATGTTCTAACTAGAAGTCTAAAACCGTAACAGTGCCTTCAAAATCTATTTGACCTGCCAATTGACGGTGTCAACACGACATAGGAAACACACAAAAGGTTCTATTATATGACATGCTACTAAATTCCAGTAGTAGTGGTTTAGTCAACAACTATAAAAATTCGTCTTATTCCACCAAACACCGCCCAGATAACATTTCCAAACTAAGCTTAAGTTACAACGTTTCATATACATTTATACATGTAGCTATTTTTAGCGCCTTTTCAAGCGGTGATAACTCTCCGAATACTACCATGCTTGAACTTTCACTATTTCGTCGGAGTAGGCCTAATGACACCCTCCTCAGCGGGCTTCTTCAAAACCCGACCAATGGTAAAACCACGTTGGAGACCAACGATGGACTGAAAAGTGCAGCGCATCAATTCCTTAATAATTCCCTCATTTATTGAATCGTCCCACGCTTTCCCAAAGCCCATTCCCCAATTTGTCGGGAAGTCGTCAAATGCTATAAGATTTTCCTCCAAATTAGCCATTTTCGCGAAGTTCCTGATATCAGCCAGAGCGACCGGATACACGTGACCACCGTCGACGAACATTAAGTCGCACTTGATTTCCGGATTGTCGCGAATGAATTCTGGAATCGTCTTCGTCGAATCGCCAAAATGAATGAAGAATCTCGTCGGAAAGAGTTTCTTCAGATAGTCGGACATTTTATGAGCGTAATCGTGATTTCCGAGATCGAAAGAATGGACGATTGCCTTTTTGTTAGCAGTTAGATAGTTGAAGGAACTGTGTCCGAGATTGAACCCAGTTTCGCAGATTACCTTGGCAGCCGACTGACCGGCAAGGTGATGCATGACTAGGTATTCGCCCGCAACTTGTCCTGAGTGACCTTCAGGTCTTATCCCACCAGCGGCGTTTAAGACTGCCTCCTCGAACTCTTTACTTTTGAGCTGGTTCATTGGAGACAGTTGGATCCCGTATGCAGAACTATTCTGAACAAGATCTTCGCATTTCTGATATTTCTCAGGAATGAATTTCAGTACGAATTTGTTCTTCCAGATATTAATCCCAAGGGTGTTGGAACTATACAGCAGTCCTAATGTTGTCAGAATCACTACGCAAAATATGAGGATGAAGCGCTGATTAACGTTTCGGTGAATGTAGGTAAACATCATCGTCTACACGAAATAAACACAGACATACATCTCTAGCTATTCTCGAATCATACGTTTCAATTTCTACCATAGCAAACAATCAAGAATATTAAACTTGATATAGCGCCGCCGGAGGATATATAGGCCTACATCATCACGAAAACCAACACCACCCCTATAAATTCCCCCTTAGTCATATTATTATCACCATGAATGGAGCCATCGTCAGCACAAGTAGGCCTACACACAATCCTCCTCTAATCATCACTTTCGTCGTCGTCGTCCCCCTGATCATCTTGACAGTGTTATGAATGGAAGACGTCAACAAATCATGGGTTTGGAGTTATCTGATAAGTTGAAATTGGAAGTAGCTAAGACGGAATGGTATGAGCCTGAGATAAACCATTAAGATGGTAGGCGTCAGGGTCGTAGTAACAAATAACGTGTTCCCTCCGAACATACATGCCTGGGGCCCCTTAAAATGCAGAAACTGATATGCGGTACTTATTTGATACAATATACAGGGTTATTATAATTAGAGGCATGGGCCTACGTGTACAATGTAGGCCTATAACTGTACAAGTGTTCCTTATTTACATAGAGCGTTTCTTTCTAGCTTTCTACTCCATCCGAAGATTAATAATTCAATGCGTCATATTTCGGAGATCTGGCAATCATGTTTTCGATTGAGATAACTGATGGCGCAGAAAGCTTGTTATCTGTCATGGAAGTATTCTTGATCAGTTTCATTCTGATGACGCTCCTTTCGGCAACGGCGACAGTGACTGGCGTGGTCTGAAGAATTCTGTTGCAAATGCAAAGATTTGGATTTATCTCCTGAAGGTTTTTCTTGAATGATAGGTCTATACATAATTATGTAGGACTGCGTTCAATAATTGTTTGCAGTGACAAGTCCTCTCTTTCTCGGTTATAGAAATAAAGCGATTCAATTCCATTAGGCCAATGGGTTCGTTGGTACCAATGTCTCCACTTTTTCTTACAAAATGTGTCCGTGAATTTCCAGTCCAAAAATTTCCACGTGACACTGCCTCAGGCTGTTAACGTTGTACAGAAATCGAAACAACTCAGGCATATATGTACCTCTCCACGAGCGAGTTGGTCAAATGACTCAAATAAGGTCTGAACAGGAATGAACTGCGATTTGAATTTTTCTTCTGCAGAAAGACGACCCGAATCATTTTTAACGTAAATACACATTCTTTGAATGGATCCAACTAAAATTAGAAACTAACCGACAGACAGCTGATGTAGCCAACAGAAAACTGACGTGGCCAATTAAAGAATGGTGATGCATCGTAACGTCTTCACGGTTTTGCCAGTAATAGTTAAACATGCACGGATTGTTCAATAGCGTTCATAAATATTATACCAGCGCCTAAAATATTTTTTCACCTTTAGGGCCTTCTCTTTTGCGGAGTCTCTCCGGTCGAAGCGTGCGGAGGGCGGGCGCTACGACTCTGGTAGGTGTTGTCTGCAAGTTTAAACATGGGATTGAATGGTTGAGAAGGGTGTAGATATGATGCAATTGTGTAGAGGTTTGTGGGTGCTAGAACGGAACCCTGAACTCTGCTAGCATTGATTGGGTTCTGCATCAATCTGCGCAGTGAATGAATGAATGAATGAATGAATGAAGGAAGGAAGGAAGGAAAGAATAGCCCAGAGCTTACTATGAAAGTCGGCTAGTGTGGCTATACCGTCGAACGTACGTACATGCATACATACATACAAACATGCATACATCCATACATACATACATACATATATATATACACATACACATACATGCATGCATGCATACATACATACATACATACATACATATATATATATACACATACACATACACATACACATACATGCATGCATGCATACATACATACATACATACATGCATGCATACATACATACATACATACATGCATGCATACATACATACATACATACATGCATGCATACATACATACATACATACATGCATACATACATACAAGCATATACACATACATACATACATATATGCATGCATACATACTTTCATACATACATACATACATACATACATACATACAAGCATACACACATACATACTTTCATACATACATACATACATACAAGCATATACACATACATACATACATATATGCATGCATACATACTTTCATACATACATACATACATACATACAAGCATATACACATACATACATACATATATGCACACATACATACATACATTCATACAGACAGACAGACAGACATAAATGCACGCATAAAAACATTCTTACGAAGACCCTCTTACAAACATGCATACGCATAAATAGGCCTACTTTATATGCATGTATGAAATCATTATTCTATCCCTGTTTTACCGTCTTCATACTGCAGCCGAGCTCTATAGCAATCGAAAATTGCTCCAGCCTCCACGCAGTCAATTGCACTGCTAACCTTATGTGTAAAAGTGTTTTTGTCCCCTTCAGAAATAAACCTTCCTTCGCGTGTTTTTGGGGAAGAATCCCTATTACCCGGTCGCTTGAATGTTTTAAAACATCTACAGATGAAGGTGCAGGACATTTAATTAGCTAAATTGTACAATACGAATTTCATATTGTGCTCTTTGTCATTCTCCGAGTGATCGTTTGTATTAGAAGTGGACATAAATTATACGCGTTCATTGTCAGTTAGTTTGCATTCCCTGCTCTGTTAACTCCGCAACTGAAGCGTTTCTTAACATTTCTAGAGCACGGACGTCCAGATAGGTGTATTCGGAGGCAAATGCCTCCAATTTCAGGTAGCGGAACATTTCTTGCGTCTTGGGGGGAATACCTTACCTTCCTGGTAATTGGGACCGGGGGTTTGCCTCCATTACTCAGAGGGAATTGATGCCCCTGAAACAGCGGCTTTTTATTGCTTTGTCATTTTTATCAAGAAAGTCACGTTTTAAAAAGCTTTTGTTTCTGTTATGCACCAACGGAAAAAGAAAAGCAGAAAGTTGAGCTTACATACCTTTGCTTTCAAAAATCCGCTGGCATATGTCTATAGGAAACGCACCGCTCTTGGAAACATTGAATTGAGAACTGCGTTTGTGTGCAAACGTTAAGGTACTAAAGGTGAGGGTGCTGAGCGAATTGCTTGCGTATAGCCTACCTGTGATTATAAGTTACAGGTGCATCAAGATCACGCAGCTCATAAGTCACAGGTGCATCAGCGTGAAAGTGGAACAGCAGCACGTCATCCGCGCTATCAGTTCACAGCCATAATGTATGCAAATGGTAACAAAAGCCTCGAAGGCAGTGAGTTACATGTAGTTACTGTTTAACCACATTGTGTTGTCACTGCAGAGTAAGTCTACGAGCAGCAACGGAATTGCTTCATATGCATATCGTCATCGCAAAAAACGTCTGCAAGACGTTGTCACGCTGTTTGCCTCTATTCACCGAACTAGTCTATATATAGATTTAAAAATGAATTGATACTAGTCCATGTATTTAGAAATGAATTTGACACTCTTTGGCCCAAGTCACGACAAGCTACAACCGCTCAACGGGAGGCATGGTTCAATTATTACGGCACAGAAGCGCTCTTTGAGGAGTGGTTTATTTATTCTGATATTCCGATATTTGATATCGCCCTTCTTCCAAAATCCTTTGCTCAGAAGTGCACACGCCTCGACGGCGCAATTGCAGTTGTACTGCAGAGCAACTGTGCGCGAAGGACTTGCTCAAGGTCCATACACAGTGACTGACGCCTCGGGTCGAAACCGCTCACTCAGCGCATACTAAATGTTACAGGCGACCTCTCCAACTGATCGGCCACCGTGCCGCCGAACTGTCATCTGCATATTTTTTTTATACACAACTGTCATCTACATATTTGAGGAGAAAGTTTTCAGAGCGGGTCTGTTGATGACTGGATTGCAGTAACGAAGCTCGTGGGTTCAAAGCTCGATCTTTGAACTATGAGTATATTGGCGTTTTATGTCAAGATGTATACGTTGATGTTGACCCTTGAACTTTCGAACAATGCTGGCGATCATCAAGGAAAGCAACGATCCAACGTTCCGAAAGTTTCCTCGATCAAATTTCGTGGCGTTCTGATTGACAATCATTTGACGTCGAACGACCATATTCACAATGTATCAATAAAAATCGTTACAAGTCTTGGGATACTATCTAGAGCTGTTTACTTGCTACCTTCAAATATGCATATCACAGGATGATATAACATTACATGAATTACTGCAACGTAATCTGGGCATTTAACTATCCCCATCTCGGGTTAAACGACTAACTGTCCTCCAAAACCGAGCAATCTGCTATCCTCCTTTACATTAACGAGCAGTTAGGAATACTCAAGTTAAAGCAGATAACATTTATGTCAAATATCCGAATTTATGTTCATATATAGCCGCAATCAATTACCGCTGTTCTTCAATATATAATTATTTTGCATCAGCAACTGATGCCAAGTTGACATCCCTCATTGTCTACCCTCTTCCTCCTCCGTCTCCTCCTCCTTCTCCTCCTCCTCCTCCTTCTCCTCCTCCTCCTCCTCCTCATATAGACCTATCTATACCAGAACGAATACCAGAATGTTTGGCATCAAATATTCTGGTACTAAATTGTGGAACAACATTACAGAAAAATCGAAGGTAATATCAAATCTGTGTGCCATTAAAGCAAGTGTACGTGGGCACTTACTTTGACTTAATTTTCATAATCACTCTTAAAGAATTAATCGGTGCAGTTTTTTGATGTTATCCACAAAAGTGAACATGATTGTTTACTGTTTGTAATAAATGAGATAATCAGCGTGGATACAAACTAAATGTTAAACTATGATGTAATAGTTAATTAGTTAGGCTATGATTATTATCTATCTATCTATGTATATATCGACCTCCGACCTCTTGAGTGTCATTCACTCAACGTGGGTGGACCCGCTTACAGGACCTCGGTCCTTCTAGGGTTTCTCCTCCCAATTGTACCTTACATGTTATAAGAATCTATGTTTAATCTCAAATGTACCGTTGAGGTCAATTAAAAGAAAGTTTTTCTTTTGTTTGAAATTTGAATGTCTTCGATGAAGCGAGAGCGTAAGCGGGTCCACCCACGTTGAGCGAAAGACACTCAAGAGGTCGGAGGCCGATATATATATATAGATAGTTAGATAATAATGATAGCCTAACTAATTAACTATTACATCATAGTTTAACAATTAGGTTACCCGTAAGCCTATGTTTGTTATAATCTGTGTACAATTGCGGTATTCCGCAGGGCTCAATTCTGGGTCCTTTACTTTTTTTACTATTTATAAACGACCTTCCAAATGCTTCGTCTGCACTCCATTTCTACTTGTTCGCAGATGAGACAAACATATTTGCATCTAATAAGTCCTATGAAAAATTGGTCCAGCAGCTAAACTATGAGCTTGTAAATATAAATGATTGGTCTGCAGTCAACAAACTATCTTAAACCTTAAAAAGACAAATTACATACTATTCAGCTCTCACCGTAAGAAATTACCTCTAATTGAAATTCCTCTGTTAATAAACAACACACCAGTACCGAAAGTTAACTCAATCAAATTCATTGGTGTTTTGATTGATACTCACTTAACTTGGAACGACCACATACACAACATCTCAACAAAAATTGCCAAAAGTCTTGGGATATTATCTAGAGTAGCTTACCTCTTACCAACTAATATACGTAAAAGCCTATATTATACGATGATACACCCTTACCTAAATTACTGCAATGTTATCTGGGCATCCAACTACCCCTCTCGGCTGAAACGACTAACTATCCTCCAAAACCGAGCAGTTCGCTTTATTGCTGGTTATCCTCCTTTATCTCGGGTTGACCACATATACATACAGCTAGGATTACTTAAGTTAAAACTAATAACGTTGTGTCAAATATCTGAATTTATGTTCAAATACAACCACAAGCAATTACCTCCGGTCTTCAATAATTACTTTATATCACTAACAGATGCTAACCCTTATTGTCTGCGCCCTTCATCCTCCTCCTCATACAGACCTATCTATGCCAGAACTAGCACAAGAACATTCACCATAAAACATTCTGGTGCTAAGTTATGGAATAACATTCTAGGTGAATTTAAAGCAATACCAAATCTTTATACCTTTAAGGCAAGTGTGCGGGAGTACTTCTTATTGACTTCACTTGAATATAATCAAATTTGATACTATGTTTTGATATCATTCATAAATGTAATGTATCATAATAGTTCACTGTTATAAAATATGAGATAGTCAACGTGGTAATTTATATATTTAGCTAGACTATGATGTAATAGTGAACTAGTTAAGCAATTATTAGTATTATCTATATATCGACCTCCGACCTTTGAATGCATTTTCTCTTAACATGGGTGGCCCCGCCTATAGGACCTAGATCCTTTTTGGGTCTTTCCCCATATTGTACCTTGCACATTTTAATATTCTTGTCTAATCATCAAATGTTTTAGTTGAGGTCAATAAAAAGAATTTTGTTTGTTTGTATTATGCTGCTGTGGGACGCGACAAATTAAAGTCTGATCGCTGATCGGAGTGCTATAACTATTATCGTTCCAAAAACCGTTACATTACCCACAAAATCGACATAATCTGCTACTTGATAAGAGACGTCAACACATCTTACGCAAAACATACAGAATTTTATAATATCAAACGCTAATATATTCCAGTAGCCTACTAGTCGCTTAGTCATCAACTAAAGATTCGTACCAATCCACCACAGAACGCTCAGATAGCGCTTCCAAACTAAACTAAAGTCGCACCGTTTCAGACCCGTTCATAGGAATACAATAGCTCAACGCTTTTTAGCTGCAAAATCTCTCCGGAACCTCACATGCAAATATGTGCTTGACATGGACGATAGTTCCCGGTTTCGTCGCTGTTATGACATCCTACGAGGACTTCTTCAAGACTCGACCAAGGGTGAAACCACGCTGAAAACCACCGGAGGGCAGAAAAGTGCAGCGCATCAATTCCTTAAGAATGCCCTCATTAATTGCATCGTCCCACGCTTTGCCAAACTTCTTTCCCCAATCGGTCGGATAGTCATCGAATACCATGAGGTTTTCCTCCAAATTGGCCATTTTCGCAAAGTTCTTGATATCAGCCAGAGCGACCGGATACCTATGACCACCGTCGACGAACATTAAGTCACACTTAATTTCCGAATTGTTGCGAATAAATTCTGGAATCGTCTTCGTCGAATCGCCAAAATGAATGAAGAATCTCGTCGGAAAGAGTTTTTTCAGATAGTCGGACATTTTATGAGCGTAATCGTGATTTCCGAGATCGAAGGAATGGACGATTGCCTTTTCGTTCGCTGTTAGATAGTTGAAGGAACTGTGTCCTTGGTTGAACCCAGTCTCACAGAATACCTTGGCAACCGACTGACCGGCAAGGTGATGCATAATTAGGTATTGGCCATTGACTTGTCCTGAGTGACCTTCGAGATTTTGCCCGACAATGGCCTTTCGGACTGCCGCCTCGAACTCCTTTCTTTTCAGCCGATTCATTGGCGAAAATTGGATCCCGTATAAGGAATTATTCTGAAGAAGATCCTGGCATTTATTATATTTCTCAGGAATAAAACTCAGTACGAATTTGTTCTGCACTATTTTTACCCTAAATGTGTTGGAACTGTACAGCAATCCCAAGATCGTTATAATAACCACACAAAATATGGCGATGAAGCACCGATCACCATTTCGGCTAATGTTGTTACACATCATGATCTAAAAAAATAAACACAGAAAACATCGCTAGCTCTTCTCGAATCATCTGCGTAAGGCAGTACAGCTATAACATCAGCGATAAAATAGCTCAGTCATTCAATAAAATAACCAGTAAATGTGACAACAGATGGTGCACTGCATTCGGTCTCCAAGCACAAACAATTAATTAATAATTATAGCAATCAATTGATAGCTCAAAGTTAGTAGGCCTACCTACGGTTAGACATACGATATATGAAATCGCGGTCAATGGTCCATCGAAGACCAACACCGAAATGGCGTAATGGAATGAGAGATAGTTTAACAGACTGTTGGATGGACAGATAGATAAACAGACAGACAGACAGACTGACGGGCGGGCGGACAGCTAGATAGATATAGACAGACAGACAGACAGACAGACGGACGGACGGACGGACAGACAGACAGACAGACAGACAGACAGACAGACAGACAGACAGACAGACAGACAGACAGACAGACAGACAGACAGACAGACAGACAGACAGACAGACAGACAGACAGACAGACAGACAGACAGACAGATAGATAGATAGATAGATAGATAGACAGTCCCAAATACGGAACCAAGGCATTTGTCTTGGCTCCCATACACAGAACATTATGAGTCAAGTATTATGTGCACCATATTGACGTTAATCATCTAAGATTATCAGATATGAGAGCGTCGTAATATATTAAACTTCAACCTCTCGTTTTACCGTCGACTGCATTTACCCGATGATCGGAGGTGGATCCACTTTGTTCGGCACGTGCATACAAGTTATCGCGAGAGCGAGAGCGGGAGTTCCGTGAGGCAAAAACATCTCAACCAGCAAACGACCCCAAAATACTTCGATACATATTCAGCAGCCTGTTGGGTCGACCTGGGTCAATGTACTCCACAGCACCCCACCCTCCTTTCACTCCCAGTTGTTCGCAACTTATTTAACTGTCCACAGTCTGCGTTTGATAAAGTAGTACAATAGAGTGAAAACGATGACAGTCGATCGTACTTTAAGCTTTTGGTGAGAGGTGTTCTGAGACACTACCAGATCATAGAGCATTGTATACATAGGCCCAGTGATAGATGTGAACGACCACAGCCGAGCAAGGTATACGAGCAAGCCACTAGCGGACAAAAGCGGGAGACATTTTTTATGGACGACCGCTATATGGGTCAGTACGCCGCGTCTCTCGATTGTGGCGACAGCAAAAGTGTAATAGGTGTCTCGGAGTCCCGCACGACTGCCATGCTGTCAAATTAAACTACAAATCTGTCAAAACTTTTTATCGTCCTTCAAGTCCTGTGACCCTGTTCCGTAGCCTGTGTGTATTTTGGAAGAGCTGGAAACCGTCCTAATCGTAGGCATACATACGCAAATCTATCAATCAATCAATCAATCAATTCTTTTTATTGTTCACTGACAAAACGTAGCATACAAACACGGAAGGATGGGAGGATGGGCACCGGCTGGGACGGTCGACTAGAGTTGCAGAGCTACACGACTTTTGGAAATTTCTCATGTTCTCTCGGCGGAAGTTACTGACTTTTCCTAAAAACTCGATAGTCTAAAGATATTTACTTACTATATCGGACTTTGTCTCGTCATTGATATAGTAGAATCGCTAATTAAATCGATGAGGAAAACTAAAACAATTCCAAGCATCAGCGAGGGATGGGCTTCAACAGAGCATACGTCTTTATTACCCTTCTCTGTGTGGTATGAATCGGCTGTTAATTAGTTCGTCAATTGTTGCTACTTCTTGCCGCTTGCTTATTGCCACTCGCTCAATCCAATGCAATCTCAAGAGAATACTATGCCATCATGACTAAGAAGTCGTCGAAGCTCGCTGATTTGATGGACCTGTTAGATGACGAAAAGAACTGCGACCTATTCATGCAGCGACTTGCCAAATCTCTGTTACCTCTCATCGACGTCATGCTCGATAAGAAACTTGGGATTCTTATGGAGACTATAGATGAGAAGATCAAAAACCAGGTTGAACTTAAAACCAAGGAACAACTGGACATAAGGTGTGCTACTATGATGGAGACAATAACTGATCTCAAGGATCAAACTAAAGCACTGATCAACCGACTGGAAACCATGGAACTCAGGGACAACTTACCTTGCCTGATCATCCATGGGCTGAAGGAGAACGATCTTGATGCGACGAGACCTCTGGATCTACCAAAAGGAGGAGCATGGGGCGTCGAGGCAAAAAAATCGGTGATTCGATTGTGCGACAAATATCTCGACATTGCTATCTCGGAAAGGGACATAATCTCCGCCCACAGAATACAGCCTAAAGGCAAGCAATCAACAAGGCCTATTATGGTGAAATTCTCGGATGTGAGGGTCAATCTTCAAAGCGCGTCTCGGCCTAAGAAAAATCCAGATTATTTCAAGCGAAAGAATAAACATCAATGAATACCTGACCCCAGGTAATGCACTACTCTACGCAAGAGCCCGTCAGCTTGTTAAAGACAAGAAGATTTCGTCCACTTGGACTTATGGAGGTCATGTCTTTATCCGCACCACGGAGATCGCCAACAAGAAGCCGAAACGTGTCACCTCTGCTAATGAACTAGAAGTCTTCCTCCCGTTTGGTCAGTAGTTCGTGTTCTGCTTGGCGGAATTCCTGAGTCCCCGGCGGGTCTTCCTCCTCCTCTTCCTTCCTCCTCCTCCTTCTCCCCCCTCCCCTCCTCCCCGCCGCTCCATGGTCTTCGTTCGATACCTCAGCCGACTGTTCCCTCGCTCTCTGCACTGAACTGTTTGCTTAACTCTTTTATTTTGTTAAATAGTTAATTTTGCCGATCACTGAATATGTTGTATGTGGCTTGATGCAGCTTGTGTCGGAACACTGTTGAGCGCCGTTGACTCTGTAGCCACTGTTCACTCGCCATTGCCGGTCAGCAAGACCAATGATATACTGAATTGCTTACTGTGCTCACAGAATATACAACATGCCTTAGAAACGATGTTAACTTGTACCCACTGCAAAGGGGATTGTCACTTGATCTGTTCTGACCTATTAATCGACGCTGTACTTTATAGAGACACTTGGCTGTGCTGTGATTGTCTAGCGAATGTATATCCGTTTAATTGTCTGAACTGCGACTCTGAATTCCAAAGGATGATAGTGGGCTTAGATTCAAAATGGGCCCACGCGACTGATCATAGCAGTAGCATAAGACTTGACATAATCACTGATGCCCTGAACAATAATAATATAAGACTCGATATAATCACTGACGATCCTGAAAATCATCCGCTTATAAATAACGCCGATATTGACCCGGATGAGAACATAATGGAGGGAAGAACATGGGACAGCTCCTACATAACCCCCGAATCCCTCAGTCCCGCTCATAGCTCCCAACTAACTGTCATGCACTTAAATTGTAGAAGTCTTCAGAGTAAACTAACTGAAGTTTCTTACCTGCTCTCTCGGTTGCCGGTAACGGTGATGGCTCTATCTGAAACCTGGTTGGGTCACGATGATAGTGTTTCCATAACTAACTACCATTTTACTCACAGGGCCCGTTGTGTGGGTAGAGGGGGTGGAGTGGGGCTTTTGGTGCGCAATGACACTCACTATCGTGTTATTGAACTAATTATCAACGGTCAACCACCCAAGACATTCGAGGCGCACTTTATAAGGACTTCTCTAAGAAGGGGTAGTTGTGCCATTGGATCTATTTATAGGCCCCCTGGGTCCGATTTAGATGGCTTTACCAAGGATCTGGACCAATTACTGAACCTGAACTTAAACAATGAAAAACATATCATCCTTATGGGCGACTTCAATATCGACCTCTTGAAAGCTGATAACCACAATGGAACGAGCTCCTTCCTAGAAATCTTATCATCCCATGGTCTATTACCCACTATAACACGGCCAACTAGAATAACGGCCCACTCTGCCACTTTAATTGACAACGTTTTTACAACAGCTTGGCCGTTCATTGTAGAGACAAGGATAGTAATCTCTGATATATCTGATCACCTTCCAGTCTACACATCCTTTGATATGGAAGCCTATAATGGAAGATCTCCACTAGCAGATGACTTCAGATTAGTCAATGACGCAACTAAAAAAACTTTCAGTACCCTACTGGAATCTAACGACTGGAACATAATTACCATGGCTTGCCTAAAGAGCGATGCAAACGGGGCATACGACCTTTTTAGTGATGAAATCAAACGTATTTATAATCTTGCATTCCCAAAGAAATTAATAAAGACGGGCAAAAAAACAATGATTGTCAACCATGGATGACTCCTGCCCTCCTGAAATCGTGCAATAAAAAAGCACAACTCCATCGAAAATTTGTGAAAAACCCTACCCTAATCAACCAAGCTAAATACAAAGCCTATAGGAACAACTTTAAGAAAATTAAAATATTGGCGGAAAAAATGTATTACGAGACCGAATTTCAAAAACACAGAACCAATCTAAGAAAAACCTGGAATTTAATACGAACAATACTTAATGTGAGTACGTCAAATACGACTATAAGAAATCTAGTTGTTAACGGAGCGTCTATCGATGATCCCATCTTAATGGCCGATGCTCTCAATGAATACTATTCAAGAATTGCCCAGGATTTGGCTAATCATATTCCACCGGTACGCTGCTCTTACGAGGAAAATCTTAATCCATCTCCTCCGTTCTCTTTTGGCATTATCCCGACCTCGCCAGAGGAAATATTTAACCTAAGCACTAGTATTAAGCCAGCACATAGCAAAGGGATTGATGGACTAGACCCATGTTTATTGGCACCACAAATTGGCCTTATAGCCTCGCCCTTGGCTGACTTAATTAACTGTTCTTTAAACACCGGGACAGCGCCGACAGGAATAAAAGCCGCAAGGATAATTCCTATATCTAAGAAGGGAAATAGAGAAGAATGCAGTAACTATAGACCAATCTCAATCTTAAACTATTTCGCGAAGTTTTATGAGAAAGTAATGTATGAAAGATTATCAACATACATAGATAAAAATCACATAATATTTAACTCTCAATACGGGTTCCAAAAGGGAAGATCCCCCTCCATGGCTCTGATCAACATGTACGATAAAATCTCGAATGCCTTTGATGAAAATACTTATTCCATAGGTATATTTTTCGATCTAAGTAAAGCATTCGATACCGTTAATCATAGCATTCTCTTACACAAATTAGAATTATATGGAATAAGAGGCCTTCAACTGGACTGGTTCAGAAGTTATCTAGATGAACGTACTCAAGTTGTATCCTGTAATGGCGCTTTGTCTGGACCTAGAAGGATTAAACATGGCGTTCCTCAGGGGACTAATTTGGGTCCACTCCTCTTTTTGCTATATATTAATGACCTGCCCAATGTAGCG
This sequence comes from Bimastos eiseni, assembly GCA_959347315.1. Classification (NCBI taxonomy): domain Eukaryota; kingdom Metazoa; phylum Annelida; class Clitellata; order Crassiclitellata; family Lumbricidae; genus Bimastos; species Bimastos eiseni. Next base: position 10,135,094 of record OY365818.1, read on the forward strand.
CCAATTATGTCCTTTCTATTATTTGCTGATGACACCAATGTATTCTTCTCGCACTCTTCGTATGAGACTCTATTCCAGATAGTTAATGCGCAGCTAAGCCTAATAGCAGAGTGGTTCTTAGCAAACAAGCTATCGCTTAATCTAGATAAAACCGCTTTTATCCTTTTCAGGTCACATAGGAAAATCCCCCCGACTACATCCACTTGTTATCTACTCATAAACAACGAACTCATTACTCAGGTCACATCTACGAAATTTTTAGGAATTGTTGTTGATCAGCACCTAAATTGGGAAGACCACATAAAAAGCATTGCGCTAAGAACGTGGGGGCACTAAAAAGAGCTTCTTATCTATTACCACCAACCATAAGAACCCAATTATATTACTCAATGGTCTATCCATATCTCTCATACTGCAATGCCATCTGGGCTTCTACCTATCCTTCGAAACTTAAAAAGCTAGTACTACTTCAAAAACGAGCAGTGCGCTTCGTAGCTGGCTTCGAACATTTAAAATTTTTAAAATATTGACGGTCCATCAGATAACTACTCTACAAATTGCTGTTATTGTGTTCCGCTCTAAACATGGACTGCTACCCTGGGGTCATGAAAACTACTTTAAAGAAGGACACATGGTACACTCGTATCCTACCAGGTGTGCTAATAAATACCAGCTTGCATATGCACGTACCAATACTCGTAAATTTGCTATTAGATGTACAGGACCTAAAATATGGAACGAAATCCCGACTGACATTTTACTAGCATCTACTCTACACCTCTTCAAGCACAAACTCATGGCCCATTTAATATTTGATCCCCTCCTCCAGAAGGACTAAGACATTCTAGGCAATTAAGACACCCCTAGCAGATCTGCTGCGGCAGTGGACGAATGGCAGTTTATTTAAGGCTAGCTAAGTTAGTTAAGTATCTAGCATACTTCTTAAAATACTTATGTCTTATGTGATATTAGTTACCATAGCTTAGAATTTTGATAAACAAAACTGTGCCCAATGATCTATTGAATAGTCTTGGGGTAGCCCCGTCAGCGGGAGAAAATCCCTTGGGGCTTTCCCATCTGTAACCTTCTATCTATTCCTATATTAATTTTTTGCAATGTATTTTGTATATTTTATCTGCTCATCCGGATAATGACTCTTTTGCTTTGGTTGCAGTAAAATAAAATCAATCAATCAATCAAATAATAGTGTTAATTAATCATGCAGTGAGCAAAGGAAACCCCAAAAGAACGAACCGTTCCGCTAACAGAGGCCATCCAATTTCAACATTAAATTAACCTAAAAGTCATACAGTTTTTTCCGCGTACCATACAGAAGCAACGAACATAATCATTTCGTAACAAGTAATATCGCAACAACAAGTAACTTTATCTAACCGTTCAATAAGAAGGTCTTTAGGTTATTTTTAAACTAGTGTAATGATGACATATTAGTTAGGTGGGTAGGTAGCATGTTCCAGATGGACGGACCATATATTCTTATGCTGTGCCGCCTAATCGTAGTATGTACTCTAATTTGGTGATACTTAATAGAGGCACGCGTCTGATGGTCATGGATCTCTAGGTTCCTATAAAACCATCGATTGAAACCACTTGGTAATAAGAACCTGTGAGCCATGTACATAAACACTCCTATTTGAAGTTTATTAATTCTTTCTATTGTCAATATCCCCAGACTAGTGAATAAGCTCTTAGTGTGGGCTCTGTAAGGAACATTACTTATAATGCGCACAATGCGTTTGTGCAAAATATCCAAACAAGTCAATCTAGTATGATACGTGGAAGCCCAGACTGTAACCTTTGCAGTATGACAGATACGGATAAATTAAGGAATAAAATAACGTAAAGCACCATTTCAGGCAAAAAGCATTTAGACGATTTCATAACATTATTTATCACAACGCACGTAGGGTTATATAATGACTGCCGCCTGGTCGAATCTTAAATCGTTAGCCACGTCCACCAAGTTATAACCAATTAACCGAGATGGAGGTTTAAACACCTGTTAAGGTAAAGAGCATCACGATTAAAAACAAAAAGCTTGCGTCAATTATGCTACTCAAGTGGTTTATACATTGTCGGCATTGAAACGTAAATATCAATTAAGATAAACACTGAGATTGTAAAACATGAATAAGAATAGGCCTTGGCAGTGAAACAGCATGTTAAAAATAATACCAGTTATTCCCAGTTCGTTTAGGAGAAATGTATTCGAAATAATTAGCAGAGTTGGCATCATTCTATATTCTATAATATGATGGTAGACATTGGTAGCACAACCAACGATTTTCTAAGCTGTTGGTAGGCCTAACAGCAGCCAAAATATTTTCACAATTGCTGTCTATTCGCCAGATCAGTAAACGTTAGAATTTCGAACAACTTCCACTAGGCAACGAATGAGGGTCTCGACTGGCGGTCTCGCGCAAACTTGTAGAGCCCAATATGCGGCCTATTGAGTCTGATGGGGAACCACAGAACTGAAGGAATTGCAATTACCCGAATGAACTTCAGTGAAGCACTTTCGATTATTCTGCGTTCTTGCGGGGGACAAAAGGACGAGTGCCTTTCTGTACATGTTCGCGGGCAAAACACATAAAATTAATGCATTTATGAAAGAACAAGTGCGTCGTCGTCTTCATGCTGCACAACCAGAGGTGTAAAAAATCAAGATTTTTTAAATCAAAAGGTATTTTATTTTGGTTTTATTTGGTTTTTAGTTTTCCTTTGGATTTTGTCACTGTAGTTTTGTTATAGAAGGCATCAAACACAGCATGAAGAAGAGCTCAAGCTCGTTTTTATAATTAATTTAGCTTGATTTCGAACTGAATAACACACAATTAATAATATAATAGTAATCCAAGGCCTCTTCACAGGCAACATCATCCGGGGCCTCTTAACAGGCGACGTCACTTAGAGCTTCTTCAAAGGCAGAGTCATCCAGGGTCTCTTCACAGGCAACATCATCCAGGGCCTCTTCACAGGAGACGTCATCCGGCGCCCATACAGAGGCATCGTCATTCAGGGTCTCTTCACGGGCGACGTCACTTAGAGCCTCTTCATAGGCGACGTCCACCAGAGCCTCGTCACAGGCGACGTCATCTGTCGGCTTTACAAAGGCGTCGTCATCCAGGGCCTCTCCACAGGCGTAGTCGTTCGGGGCCTCATCACAGGCGACGTCATCCAGCGCCTTCATCTATGGCCTCTTCACATGCGACGTAATCCAGGGTTTCGTCACGGACAACGTCATTCAGAGCCTCTTCACAGGCACCGTCATCGAGTGTCTCTTCACAGGTGACGTTTACCAGCGCCTTGTCAAAGGCGTCGTCATTCAGGGCCTCTTCACGGGCGACGTCACTTAGAGCCTCTTAATTGGCGTCGTCATCCCGGGCCTCTTCAAAGGCGACGTTATCCGGCGTCTTTACAAAGACGTCGTCCTCTATGGCCTCTTCAGAGGCAACGTCATCCAGAGCCTCTTCACAGGCGACGTCATCCAGAACCTTTTCACAGGCAGCGTGATTCAAGGCCTCTTCACAGGCGACGTCATCCGGCGCCTGTACACGGGCATCTTCATCCAGGGCCTCTTGACCGGTGACGTCACTCAGAGCCTCTTCACAGGCGACGTCACTTAGATCCTCTTAATTGGCGTCGTCATCCCGGGCCTCTTCAAAGGCGACGTTATCCGCCGCCTTTACAAAGACGTCGTCCTCTATGGCCTCTTCAGAGGCAACGTCATCCAGAGCCTCTTCACAGGCGACGTCATCCAGAACCTTTTCACAGGCAGCGTGATTCAAGGCCTCTTCACAGGCGACGTTATCCGGCGCCTGTACACGGGCATCTTCATCCAGGGCCTCTTCACCGGTGACGTCACTCAGAGCCTCTTCACAGGCGACGTCATCCAGAGCCTCTTCACACAAGTCGTTCCCCCGGCGACTTTGCAAAGGCGTCATCATCCAGGGGCTCTTCGCGAGCGACGTCATCCGGCGCCTTTACAAAGAACCTTTTCTCAGGCGACGTCATCGAGGGCCTCTTCACGGGCGACGTCATCCAGAGCCTCTTCACATGCAGCGTTATCCAAGGCCTCTTCACAGGCGACGTTATCCGGAGCCTTTACAAAAGCGTCGTCATCCAGGACCTCTTCACCGGTGAAGTCACTCAGAGCCTCTTCACAGGCGACGTCATCCAGAGCCTCATGACAGGCGACGTCATACAGAGCCTCGTCACAGTCGACGTCATCCAGAGCCTCTTCACAGGCACCGTCATCGAGGACCTCTTCACAGGCGACATCATTCATAGCCTCTTCACACGCGATGTCATCAAGAACCTTTTCTCAGGCGACGTCATCGAGGGCCTCTTCACGGGCGACGTCATCCTGCGCCTTTACAAGAACGTCGTTCTCTATGGCCTCTTCACAGGCAACGTCATCCAGAGCCTCTTCACAGGCGACGTCGTCCAGGGCCTTTACACAGGCAGCGTGATCCAAGGCCTCTTAACAGGCGACGTTATCCAGAGCCTCTTCACAGGCGACGTCACCCAGAGCCTCTTCACAGAAGGCGTCATCCGGCGACTTTGCAAAGGCGACGTAATCGAGGGCCTCTTCACAGGCGACGATATTGAGGGCCTCTTCACAGGCGATGCCATTCAGGGCTTCTTCACAGGCGACGTCATCTGTAGCCTTTACAGAGGCTTCGTCATCGAAGGTCTTTTCACAGTCGACGTCATCCAGAGCCTCTTCACAGGCGATGTCATCCAGAGCCTCTTCACAGAAGGCGTCATCCGGTGACTTTACAAAGGCGTCTTTATCCAGGGTCTCTTCACATGCGACGTCATCCGGCGCCTTTACAAAGGCGACGTAATCGAGGGCCTCTTCACAGGCGACGTCATCCATAGCTTCTTCACAGGCGATGTCATCAAGAGCCTCTTCTCAGGCAACATCATCGAGGGCCTCTTCACGGGCGACATCATCCTGCGCCTTTACAAAGACGACGTCCTCTTTGGCCTCTTCACAGACAACGTCATCCAGAGCCTCTTAACAGACGACATCATCCAGAGCATTTTCACAGGCAGCGTTATCCAAGGTCTCTTCACAGGCGACGTTAACTGTAGCCTTTACAAAGGCGTCGTGATCCAGGACCTCTTCACCGGTGACGTCACTCAGAGCCTTTTCACAGGTGACGTCATCCAGAGCCTCCTCACAGGCGACGTCATACAGAGCCACTTCACAGGCGACGTTATCGAGGGCCTCTTCACAGGCGACGTCATCTGTAGCCTTTACAGAGGCTTCGTCATTGACGACCTCGTCACAGTCGACGTCATCCACAGCCTCTACACAGGCGACGTCATCCAGAGCCTCTTCACAGGCGACATCATCCAGAGCCACTTCACAGAAGGCGTCATCCGGCGACTTTGCAATGGCGTCATCATCCAGGGGCTCTTCACGAGCGACGTCAACCGGCGCATTTACAAAGGCGACGTCATCGAGGGCCTCTTCACAGGCGACGTACTCCAGAACCTCTTCGAAGGAAAAGTCATCGATGGTCAGCTCACAGGCAATGTCACCCGGCGTCTTTGCTGAGGCGTCGTCAGTCAGGGCCTCTTCACGTGCGACATCATTCAAAACCTCTTCACAGTCAACGTCATCCAGGGCCTCTTCACAGACGACATTATCAGGTGCCTTTTTAAAAGTGACGTCATCCAGAGCCTCTTCACAGGCAACGTCATCCATGGCCTCTTCACACGCGACGTCATCCAGGACCTCTTCACAGGCGACGGATTCCAGAGCCCCCTTACAGGCAGCGTCATCCAAGGCCTCTTCACAGGCGACGTTATCCGGCGCCTTTACAAAGACGTCGTCATCCAGGGCCTCTTCACAGGCGAGGTCATCCAGAGCCTCTTTACAGGCGACGTCATCCAGAGCCTCATCGCAGGCGTCGTCATCCAGAGCCTCTTCACAGGCGACGTCCTCCGTGGCCTCTTCACAGACGACGTCATCCAGCGCTTGACAAAGGCGACATCATCACGTGCGATGTTATTCAGTCCCTAGTGACAGTCTACCTCCTCAGCAACCTTCTCACAGGCGACAGCATTGAGTGAGTAAGTACACCAAGCAAAGTAAAGCTGCATAACTCGTTGACAAATATTAAGCCAAATGATTAGATTGTTATAATGCCCGCGCTAGATTTCAAAATGACAATCCGTAGAATGAATACAAGATTACAGTAGAAATGAATGGTGGCAAGTTATTACAGGAGTCAAATTTAGTATAAGAAAATAGGCACTCAATGTCTTCTACATTCAATTCAATCAACGCCTTCGCCTGGCGAAAGAAGGACCAGTCAACCTTAGAGGTAGCGGTTATGGAATCTGCTGGCTCTGCCCTACACGATGAGTCTACTCTATTGCTCTATGGACTCCCATGAATTTTTTCTTAGAAGAGCTTAGTACAACACTGTAAGAAGACATTTACGCGACAGCATCAATGCGGCTAGTGAGAGTAATCTGGGCAGAGAGAAGAATCAGAAAATTGACAGAAACTCAAACGTTCCTGTCATCACCACAAATAACCCGTTGAGTACGGCCAGAGAACCACTACAAACAAAAGAAATCTCAGGGCATTGTTATAGAATGTCATATGATCAACCAAATCAAAGGCAGCAGAATTTGAACATTGAAGAAAGCCAGTAAAGTGATTTGAGATTTGTTAACTGCGGAATAGATGCCAGAAATCATAGATCGCAACGAGTTTCCGTATGGCAAGGTTGGCTCTTAGACCAGATTGTCTGGATGGGAAAAGACCAGGTTGTTGACAATAGGGGACGAATAATGTGTATGCCTAAGATGATGGGCCTTGCAATGCTTGCATGGGCGCCAATTTGAAAATTTTCCCCGCATGCGAACTGCCACGGCTCTACCAAGAAGCATTGCTTATACAAGCCCCTCTAGTTGGTACAGCCTCCATATTCCCATCAGGCGGAGATCCTAGTTTTATCCTCTAGTCAGTTTCGGATGCGCTGGAAGACCTTCCTATTTTCCACCCAGCCGCCGACTTGGGTCGGGAGCGTCGCTGACTTTGAACGCCGTTTAAAAAATGTTCAGTTGCAAATTACAAATTATAACTTGGAGAATTTTGGAAAGAAATAAAAGGTTGGCAATTCTGTTGATTTAGGCTTTTAGGAATGGTCAGGATCTCTCTGTCAGGTTTGCTGAAGGAGGATAAAACGATAGGCTTATCTCGTTTTGGGAAGGAGAGACAGAGAAGACATCCTTCAGAGTACTTGTAAAGATATGTTGACAGTAAGAAAGGAAGCCGTATGTAGGCCTACGTCATCGAAGACGAATTCGGTCGATGTGAGCTGAGAAAACACGTTAAAATGCTTACTAACTTATTCAAAACTCGTGATTTTCATGAACCTACCTGTGATTCACGACGTTGTCGGTGTGAAATGAGGGCGCCATTTCGATCTCACTCACTTCCACCACGTCAAGGTCATCTCACAGAAAGTAGAGTTGGACTTAACATCGTCTTCTATCTCTCGAATTTTGGATGAGAAGAACAAATTACATATTTACGAATAGGGCTTTACGGAAAGGCGACGTAGTCCTAACCCTCTAAACATAATCTCTCAGCTATATCAAGCACAAACGCAGCCAAAATTCGAAAATTATAGCAAAATGGCAAATACCTGCGACCGTCAGATTCACCCAAAGAACAACTAAATGGACAATGACGTCATCCATGATGACGTCAATAATGATATCGCATGCTCGTAAACCAGTTTTTTATTGAAGCGCTTTAGTTTAATGATTAATCAATCAATTAAATTTAGCGCCTCTTCAAAAATTCTACGAAAAATAATAATGATTAATAATTATTAATAATAATTAATAATAAATGATAATAAAGATTAATAATAATAAATAGAGATATTGGCCTAAAGGATAATAAATAGTAAAAAAAGAATAATAAAAGATAACATTAAATAATAGTAGTATTATCATTATTATCACCATCATCATAAATATCATAAATTATCATTTATGATATTTATGATGATGGTGATAATAATGATAATAAGGATTGATGGACAACCTCAGGGCCGTATACCAAGCCATAGGCCTAGGCTAATTGCGCCCTGTGCCGAGCATTAATCCGGCGCTCCCACATTTTTTTGCCTATCATAATTTATACGACTATAATATAAAATTTAGGAATATACACAGTTTTTTTATGAACTCATTTCTAATAGTCTTACCACCAAGGACTTACAAAACCTTCTTTACTGAGACTGACGTAAGCCTAAGCATAACTTGAGCAGCATCAGCTTAATTTCGTCGCCTTTAACGCACTTACATCGCTGTGACAAAAAGGAATCCATAAAAACTCCCAAAGCTCTTCTTTAGTCTAACAACTTGCCCTGGGCACGATTTATGTATGGAAAAAAAATCAATGACTTACTGAATACTGGTCGTCCTACACTTATGCAATTATGGATTCAATGACTACACACGGCGTAGCCTTAGTACTGCTGCAACACGGTGTCGGACACAGAAAAAGATTGTAAAACCAATGCGTTCATTCAATAATTGTATTTGCTTTAGCCTATTAGGTCCATCAATTTCAATAATCCCTCCATTCAACCCTTCACCCCACCATTAAAACACTAACAGTCCATCCTCCATACAACCATCCTTCCTACCATCAGTCATCCTTCCATTCAGGCAAGCTCTAGACATGTCGGCCCTATGGCAAAGCTATATTTTGGGGGCCTGCTGAACCATAATGTTATACCAGTAATTAGAATGAAACTCTTTTTCATTTTGGGTTGTTATTTTTGCGTATTTCACTTAGGGCTATGTGCTAATATTAAATATAAGTAGGACCTATTAATATAGACCTAATGTATGAATTAATCACCACTGTCAGTCAACAAAGAAATAATAATAATCAATGGTTTGATGATTTATTTATAAAGTTATACAGATTAATAAGAATTAAAATAAGCCAACATTATTTGATTTATGGATTTGCAAAAAAAATTATAATAATTTTCCAAAATTGGAGGTAAAAAAATTGACAGCCCAAGTTTACCTAACAGATAGCCCTGCCTCAATTCAACAATCCCTGCATCCATTCAGCCATCCATTAGCCACATTCTATACGCTTTGACAGTCTGAAGGGACAATCATGTCTTTATGGGCGAATTTACAAACATCTAAACATTAAGAATGAAATAATGGTTTGCTCGCATGTAGGCTACAATCTATTGTGACTTAGTCTTATGATTATAGCAATTTTTTCTAATTCAAACAAATTGATTTAATGAAAAAAATTTACGGAAAAAAACCCAAACAGTATAATACTTATAGAGCCAGTAATAATATATCTCCTTCAGGCTTGATTACCGGCTCTATAAGATCTGTTTATGAGTTCTCGTACTTTCTTTTATAAAGCCAGTAACCTTAGCAATTGAAAAGCCTTAAATAAATTCTAAAATGCTAATACTAATAATGCAAATACTGCACAAATTAGTTAGAATGCTTGTATCCATAAAAAAATTAGAAGCACCTTTAAACAGAATATGTCTCAAGTCTGCAATGATCAGCAATGAAACAATGTAACGGAGATTTCTACTCACAAAACAAAACAAAAGACAATTTCTGAGTCTAATTAAAGTTCAATCTACCATCAGTCAATTGAAATCAAACAAGTTTACGTCCACTTCCACTAAATCTGACTAGATACAACCTATTCCCGCAACCAGAACTAGAAAAAAGCATTCGTGGGTTTCCTAGCAGCTGGAGCATTGGTCGAGAATGGATTTATCAAAGCAGTAAACTCTGCAAAGTTTCATTCAAGCATAGAAACAAAAGTAAAAATTGAGGGTCATGAAACTAAATAACTATATGATTATAATACTGTTATACTAATAATAATAATTTGGCTAATAACAATAATCTGGAGATGCCTAAGAAACAAGTCATCATTTTCAGCACCCATAAATTTTGTTCCAACATGCTAAAGCCGTTGCCTTTTGCCGCACTTTTCCTGGAATTAACCAATCAAGAAATTGTACCCCTCTGCAAATCTTTTACGTCCCGAGGGATCATATGAACATTGGGCATCAAAATAATACATGACAATTACAATCCTAATAAGAACAATACAAATCATATAGCAGCTGTAGAGTGCGTTCACTGGCTGCCAGTGACGAAGCTATTCAGGGCTTCGCTTTTCAGATTTAACCCAGCCAAAAGATATGGATACTTCTTATGATCCAGTCCATGCTGTGCCAAATGCTTTTCAAAGCTCTTACGATACTTGAAGGTTCTGTAGTTGGGACAAAATGGGCACGGAAAGAAACCCGATGCGGGACAGTCGAGCGACCGTGGCCAACCACACGAACCCAGAGATCGGTCATCCTTGATATTCTCAGACGCCAAGCTGTGATAGTTCTCTGTGTGAAGTTCCAGCGATTTTTTCCAACACGATTTGAATCCACAGTTAGGAACCAGACATTCGTAAAGTTGATTGGACAGATGAATCGCAGAAGAAGTTGTAACAAAGTTATCTTTCGAACCTGAAGCATCACAGCATGGATTCAGCATATTATCTGAAATATCATCTCTGTCGTCAGAGATAACGATAGCATCGTCACAAGTAGCTATGGTATCACTTTGCACACGTAGCTTTACTAAACGGTTGGGAAAGCTACCATTTGAAACATCTGGTCTGCTTCTGTATGGCCCTAGTAGCATCTCGTCCTCACTTTCGATTTCCTCAACAAGAGAAACATTCGAGACAACATGCTGGCTTTCATGTAAAGATAACTCGGCATAGGAACTTGAACTGAAGCAGCACTGGTCGCAACAGAACAGCACAGACTGGTGGGCTTCAATGGTGTGAGACTGCAACTGATCCTTGTCGACAAAGCTCAACCCACAAGCGGAACAATGAACCAGCAAACTGCAGTCCGTCAGATGCTTTTCAAACAGCTTCACTTCGGTGGTCGAGTAAGAACAATGAAAGCAGATGAGTTCGCCGTGTCCGAGCATGTGACTTACCAGACGAGTCACGCAGCTTGACGAGTAACGACAAATTCGACAAATGTATGTCGTCGCGCCCAAATGAACGTCCAGGTAGTGTTTCTTCATCACCCAGATATCACTTCCATTGAAACTGCAAACTCGACAATTGAAAATCTGTTGGTTGAGCAACGGCTGACTGACCACATAACAGTATCTTTGCCAGGATTTCCTGGCTGGGGAATCATTCGTATCAATGGTGGATTGCACGGCCTCACTGACGACCATTTGTGTTGGAGTAGCAGTATAGGAATTCATCAACTCGTTCGTTTCCATATCAGAATCCTTGAAGTCGTCATCAGACGTATACACTTCTTTTCTAGCCATTGTTGATTGAAACGTCGTCTCCGGATGCATGTTAACAAAGTGAGCTTTCACTCGTTCGCTTCTAGAAAACTCCTTTTTGCATATGTAACAGAAGTAGGCTTTGTCAGCATCATGCACGCTGCTTTGATGGCGACGAAGATGGCATCTGTTGTCTGTTTGGTACAAGCACAATGGACAATTGTGTTTACGCTTTAGAACCTCATGATATCTCTGAAGTCTTCGCGATTTTCGTGTAGTTAGGTTTCCATATGAATGCCTCAATATGTCAACGGTACCTGTGTGATCTGGCGCAGTATGAACAGATTTCGTCTCTCGTTGAAGGAGCAATGTTCCTTTCTCTGTGCGGTTCTCATAATGCACTCTAGATTTTAGTGGTTTATTTGGCTGAGGCAGCAAAGGCAGTTTAAAGTCTGATGAAGTATTGCAAGAAGAGTTAACAGCAAAGTTACCTGATGAATCCTGAAGCGTCTCACAGGATTTTGCCAAAATGTCTTCCGGACAACTCTTTCCATGCTGCCAATTCTTGTACTTTTGGCTCTCTCGCTTATCTCTAAAAGTCTGCAAAAGTCTCATGTGTACACTTTTTAGCTTTAAAGCCAATTCTATTAAACTTCCAAATGGACCAGGCCCTTCCTGCTGCCAGAAATTACCAGAGTCAAACAGCAAATTATTTGGTATTTGACCTTCTTTTGCCATTGCTTAGTAATAGTTGAAAACATTCAAGTGGACTAAAAATATGAAAATTAGCAATTAATTAATTGCTTTGTCAAGCCCTTTGTATGATGTCTAAAAACTTTGAAGATCAAAGACAGAAACTTGTGGCGAACTGGTCCTGAATCTGCCTGTAAAACAGATGATCAAAGTATAAACTAGAGTAAATAAAGCATTTTTTTAAAACACATTTTCAAATATCTGAAATAATAGTTATAATTAATTAATAAGCATTAATTAATGTATTGTTACTCATTCATTATTCAGTATTTATCATTACCAGTATTATTACTATTTTTATTATTAGTCAGTATCATGTTGTCAGTCGCTGTTTGTGTTGTCATTGCTCATGCAGTGTGGTCAAGAGCCATTAATCTCGATGGAACGGAGCAACTGCGAATGGAATTGCTTGATGTCCATACTAGCAACCGTCTAAGCAGAGGCTCGCAACTGTTAATCTTCTCATTACAAGGCGAACGCTCTAATTAGTCGGTTATTGCCCCACAGATATCTCGTTACACCGTGCCAATCAACCTAAAAGTCTACAGCACGCGTAATTCACGACGAAATCTAGGTCCTCCAGTAACAAGCTGCATCCACATTATGTTTTAATACTACAAAAGTTGTATTCAAGACCTTTGAGTCTTGTATGCTTTCGAAAGACAGCGGGGTTGAACTCAAAGCGACGATCAAAACACCGAGAAGTATCAGGTTCCAATCACAATAGCGATTATCCGTGATAATAAAACGTTATAAATTGTTTTCTAATGTAAAATTACCTCATACAAAGCGCGTTATCAAAAATTATGACCTGCGTAAGAAGCAACTTATTCTCCAAGAAATTATCGTGGACCAGCGATGGCTAACACACCCCATCCCGCATTTTAATTTTTGCATAAAAGGTTTTTACCGAAGCCTTATTATGGTCCGCGCATGCGCAGCATACGTAACTCGTGGAATTTGTACAACGCGAGTAATATAAGTTCAAGCCTACAGGCTACAGCATCAATTATGTGCCACGTAGTTGATTTTTTAACACATCGGCATGGCAGGCTACGCAAAAGCTCCGCTAGTAAAATGACTAGCATTTGCTAGTTGATTTTCTCAAGTGCATTCACAATATTTAGGTCCATAGGCTATAGGAGAGAAACAGAGCTGTGTGGGTTTCGCAGAATCAGCATTGGGACACAAGTTCGGCCTTGGGAAGCTGACATTTATGAAAGAGTGTAATCAGCGACCTATAGTACATTCCCGTGACAGCCTTTATGGGTTGTCTAAAGTGCCACCTTCTGAAACTGTTATATCAAACAGTTGAAAACGGTATTCAGAAACGCTATACTGTACACCGGTGTCACCGGTACATTTGAATGCTAGTTTAAAGAACCTTTATTTTAATATTCGTAATATGTATGACCTTGTCTCTCGACATTGCTATTGTCTAAGGATTCTGGCATGCAATTAAAATGAAAAAGAGTTCGGTACGGTTTTAACTTTTAAGCAGCACCTTGCCTTTACTAGTTGCAGGCTGGTTCCATAATTTCTCTGAACGAATGTCAATTAAGGGATCCAGCGTATTAGCAACAGTCCAATATCGGACTCGTGCATCTGCATTCGTAAATAATTTCATAAATATGTAAGGCGTTTTGTTTAAATATGCGATATAAATATGAATTTTCGTTACAGGGCCATGGAGCAATGGTTTGCTTTAACGGCGGAGATGGGTTTTAACGTCTGTGATACTATTCTGGTACGTAGCAATACGTCCGATTTTGCGAATGCTTTCAGTTTTTAATTGCAGGTCTTGCCTATTAATCTAGGCGTATGCAAGTTGAGGTGGCAGTCACGGCAGTAATAATCATTAGTCAGAAAAGCTCGTCGTGATGTTTGAAAAAATATTTGACTCTAGCCATCCGTATTTAACAGTTGTTTAGTAGTTGCAACTTTGACCTGATCGGGCCAAACTCTAATTATTGTGTAATGTAGGACCTAATTTAAACCCGAATTTATTGTGCAGTTCATATAGCTACAGTTTTCGCTCCACAGTTGACACACCAGGTACTAAATAAGTGTAAACTCTGGGAGAGAGAGTAGTTTGAGAAAAGTAGGTGTCATTGTAATTTAATATAAGCTATACATTGGACTTACTTTCAATTTGATGCTAACATTTAAAATACTCTAAAGACTACTAATGATCATATTTCAGTTGATACGGGTCCGTGATAATGCTGCGATATAACTATTTTGATATGGTATTTTTGTATTTCAGACCATACGATGATCTCGTATTTATGATGCTCCTCGTTTGCCTTCGTTTTCCACATATTTCGTTTGATTAACTTTCCATCTACGTTTGAATAATGGAAAAGCTCAACAGCATAATATCCAGTTACCAACAGAAAGTAAGTATTTCTAATTAAGTTGATAGCTGTGACTAAATCTGACTGTACTTGTTTAATATCAACTGAAATTGAAAAACAAAACTGAAATACTATTTTACTACAGGAGAACTATCTTCATGTATATGGTAACAGTAAGGCTTTTCAAACTGTTTTGAACTTAAGCAATTTTCCAGCTTGTTGGACATTGGATATTATGTTTTTTGTCATATTTTGAGGTATGTCTGTAGTTAGCTAATAGTGGGACCATGCAGGTGCATTCTAAGTTTTCCATATGACACCTTAATGTCTGTCATTGGATGATGGTCCTACTCAAGTAGGTGCACAACAAAGTTGGTATCACTCTCAGTTTCAACCTGGAATGACCGAGAAATATTTTGAGTCCAGTGTCTTAGGCTCCTTTAGGTACATTTTATCAAAATTTGCACACTTTGCTCTATATAGGGCTCATCGGGCACCTAGGAATAATAAATGTATGGACAGGCATTGTGCTATTGCTGTAAATAGTGAACTATTGAACTTGGGAAAAATATGAGCATTTTTGAAACCAGTTATACTGTTCTGGGTCTATATTCATTAAATGCTCTGATGCCCGAGTCGCACATCTGCTAATTCATTATTAGTCTACAACAAAGAGCATCCTGTGCTAATAATATTTTGAAGCATGACATAATTTTCCAATTTAATCGAAAACTGCTGTCCATTTCGTTTTCAGATTGAATCAATATCGAAGATTTGCAGTCCCTAGTTTTTATAGAATGCTATTCTATGCTTTCAAACTGCTTGACATTGTTTTGTCGTTTCTTATTGTGTAGATTTGTAAGCATGACAGACAACTGTGGGCACAGTCTTACGAGAAAGAATTATTCCAAGTACGTCAACTTATGAAACATTTTTGTCAGTTGCTGTTTGTCTCTTGAATGTTATGCACAATGGTCTAGTGGTTAGCCTACAAGAAGTGAGAGGTGGTCCTTTAACGACCAGGAACGTAAGGAAGGCATAATCAATAACGAAGGTCGTTAAAGAGTTAAGGATTTCTGCTCCACCTGTGCACCCTAGCTGACTCTGCTATGATGAGTACCCACATGTACAATGTCGGTGGGTAGATGATGCCATGAGGGAGAGCGTGGGTCACCCATACTGGTATACAGGCTAAGATATAGGCTAAGAAAATGAAGTGGCTAATGCATTGTACCCAGGGCAGCTTATGGGTCTGCTGTTTTTGTTCTTACCTGAATTGAAGAGTATCTTTTGAGTACTCTGTTTTCAACCTGCCATCCCTGAGGTGGCCGATTGGTTAGAGCGGTCGGCCCGTAATGCTCAGTGTGCGCTGATTGTATGGGTTTGACCCTTGTCCGAGGAGTCACTGTGTAGGGACCTTGAGCAAGTCCGTCGAGCATAATTGCTCTGCAGTACAAGGCGTGTGTGCACTTCTGAGCAAAAAATGTTGAAAGAAGGGTGATATCAAATTTCAGAATAAATAAATAAATAATGCAGTGCCCGAATACCAGTGTGAAGTCAATCAGCCATCATGTTAATATATTGCAGTGGTTTTTCTTAGGCTTTGGTTGCAATGTCTCAACCTTGGGACTCTCTTTTTGGTCAGTTTATCTTAGACAATTGAAACAAGCTTTTTTACTGTTTCTATTTTCTGTTTGTTGTTGTTATTTCAGAGGTTGCACAGTGTACCAAGGAAGGTCGCCAAAATTAACACTTCACTCATCGATGTCGACTTGTTCAGAGGTTTGTATTTCATAGGCGCGTATTCGATGTGATTTTCTCGGTGTTAACCTGAACGCAGCTTGAATTTGGTGTGCCATTGACTGACAATTGACACTGTGCATGGAACACTGGTGTTGTAAAAGCTGTTAATTATAATTGCACCAACAATTGAAACCTTACACTTTGTTGCAAAGGCATGGTTGTAACTGAGCTGATGATGGCTCTTATTTGTTGAGTCTAACGATGACCTGAGTTTCGTGACCTGTATCGATAGCCTGTATTTGGACTGATTTGACAGAGTCCCATAGATCAGTTCATAGATCAGTTACCAATTTAACCATAACCAAATATTTTTATTGTTCACTGACAATTCATCAGAAAAGTAAGCATATTATGTACAGCAATTATTATATACAGACAAACAAATGACAGCGATCAATAGGGATGGAGACAAACCCTAAAGGGACCGTAGTCCCGCTGACAGGGTCACCCATTATGTAGGTGATTGATAGTAATTATTAGTAATTATTCAGTTGCTATAAGTTTGTTGAAGAAAAAGAGACTTAACTAGTCAACTAAATAAAATCTTACAAGGTATAAGTAAATGATATAGCAGTCATTGGTTACACGTTTTTTTTATATTGCAAGTCGGTCATGCCGTGGTTGTGATGATTTTAGGCTTGTTAATTGTTTTATTAACGGAATAGTGGGAATATTGTTTGCTGTCAACTAAATTTATTAACAGCACTTGGGATTTCAGTAAAATCTTTCAAACTTGGCTAGTTGTATCTATCTTGTTATAAGTGAACCAATTTGTTAAGGCTTTAGAGAGAGAAAGAGAGAGAGAGAGGGAGGGAGGGATGGATGGAGATAGAGAGAGAGATAGAGAGAAAGACAAAGAGAGTAGTTTTAAAAGTAGTTAACTACTTATGTGTTAGTTGCCAAACTAGTTATAACTTCTTGTCATCTAAAGTAGTTAAATAGTAGCTATAACTACATAGTTGGAAAGTAGTTTTAACTACTGGTCAAGTAGTTGGTGCCCATTACTGCCTCCATGTTATTGTGTGATTGTGTTTTGGACCTACATTCACTTTATTGACAACTGGATTTTTATATTGTGCTTTGTACAAAATGTCCCAACACAGTGACTGCATCGGACAATGATTGAACCCCGTACTCTGTGTTTGAGGCCGACCGCTGTAACCAACCAACCACCGTGCTTAAATTTCAGTTTTTATTTTGCTAGTTTAATGTTGCAGCACCATGACTGCTGGATAGTTCAGTAGTTAGCATGCTGGAATGTTATCTTGTGAGTTTCTAATCTCCACTAAGGCTGGATTGTTTTGAGGTTTTGGTTCCACCAGTACCCTATAGCCAATAAAGCAATAATATAGACAGTGACCATTCAATGTTGGTGCAAAGATAAGACCGCAAAGTGAGAACATCAAAATGTCCCAGCTGAGCAAAATACCCACGGATGGTTCCTTAGTTGCTGTTCTTTGTAGCAACATACTTTTTGGAAAGTTTCTTACATATTATAGCACATCAGAACCTATTTGTAACATGCATCGTTATAATAAAGATCCTGATATTATGCCTTCAACCACAAAGAATCTGTGTTGATGTTTGTATCTCATATCTGTATGTAAATATTGAATACATTGTCTATCAAAAAACTGTGCAGGTTTAGATGTTTACATTATATAATAGTAATTATTTCTCTGTGACTAGGCTCTGCATTTTCCGTATCAAAGTCTCAGACTGGGTGGTTATCGGTTGCAACAGTCGCCTGGTTCCGTCTTGTCTTCTTTCCACTCTACTACAGATGGTAGGCCAATTGTTCGTTTGCTGATTTTATCGGTTTTGATCTTTTTCTAATATCAGACCATTAATCAAATAGCACAACAGTTCTCAACCTGTGGATCGTGACCCCCACGAAGGTTGCCTGACGATGTGCCAGAGGTTGACTGGGACCTGAATGGATTTGCAAAAGAAGCAGTTATCAGCATAGTATCTTATATTTAGTATTTATGTAATCATGATTATTAAACTAACTACTACACTATCACGACTTAAGTTAATCTTTTACTTATTTCGTATACCATGATTCATATAATAAAATACCAACAACAAAATAATAATAAATTGTTCAGTTAATTTATGATTGATTATGCTGTCATGCATGAGGTGTATGGATTATCATATGGTAAGAAGTGAATTGCATGGTAGTAAAAATGCATTAAAAACAGTAACCCTATCAATGTTATAGCTATTGGTCGCCAGAACTTCGGAAATATTATCAGGGGGTCGCAGGACTAAAATGGTTGAGAACTGCTGCATTCGCATGTCTAATTCAAGAAGTCTTCTGAATGTGGAAAATGACTTTTTGAGTTAATAACATCAAACATGGTTTCTGAAACTCTCAAAGATATTTGCCAGCTCATAAAGTTATTTCCATTTCCTGGCTTAATATGCATATATTCACAACTTCACATATATTTGTGTGTGACAGCTGCATTATACCTAGGTTCGAATAAATGTTGCGGTGATGACGTTTCTACGAGCAAAGTTTAATGTAAACCTAACTATATATAAAAATACTCATTGCATCCCTCTAGAAGTAGTCAGTGCCTTGCACTTAACTTTTGAGTAGTACTCAAAAGTTAAGTGCAAAACACTGACTACTAGAAATTTGGAGTTAGGGTCAATTCAGCCTTTCATTTGCTGGGTGCATTGGTGAAATGAGCAATTGGATAGATGGGTGCCTTGCATGGCTGCAGTGCAGTTAAATTAAACTTCTGTATTTACTTGTAATCGTATGTTCTTGCTATGACTTGTAATGAAACTGCAGTGTGTCAGTTTGAATTTACAATAAGCACAAATATTTGTTGCGTTTTTGTTTTAAGACTGCTGGTGTTTACAATGATGATTATGTCGTGTTCTATATAGATCATTTATGAGTAATATGCATCTGTTAACAAGAAAACTATGTGTAGAAATTTTTGACTAAAATGATCTAACTGTTTAAAAAATATTTAAAGTGTTGTGAGATGTGTCATGTGGCCTGTATGATTAGATTTGCTGTGTTTCAGGTGGCTCTGTAGTACATGTAGCTCGGTATTTGCTCTGCTCTCTATCTTATATGTCTTCCAAGTGGGTTCATTGGTCATTTGCTACACCGATTCAAGACAGAGTCAATCGTCCGAGGCAAGTGTCCAAGAACACTTCTTTTTCTTGTAACGTGTGCTGCGGTTTGAGTGCCTGCCCTTTGTTTCTTAGAGGCCAAGCAATCGTGAGCACTGTTCACCTTTACTCTGACCTGTCTTACTTTGACCAAAAACAGGAACCTAACCTGACTAGTTATTATATTTGACTGGAATTTGGTTACTCGTGACCATGTTGGCTGTCTTCACCATATATGGAAATACGCAGTGATTACTTGGTATCATAGATACAATTGTGTTCTTGAACAGTTACCATGGAGACCCCCTTACACACACCCTGTCTATTCTTAAATCCACTTTACCCTTTAATGACGAGCTGCATTGGTTTCCCATGCATTTTAGTATGTGCTAGTAGTTAATTGGGTTATAAGTACCAGTTACTTCAAGGGCGTCCAGATGGGGGGGGGTCTGGAGGCAAATGCATCCAATTTCACGTAGGCGATATTTTTTAGTCTTAGAGGGGAATATTTTGCCTTCCGTACCATTGGGACCAGGGGTTTGCCTCCATCACTCATGGAGGGAATTGACACCCATGAGTTGTTTCTTACCTCCAAATAAAATACATGGTAGATGCAAGACACAATGTGATCGAACATACGTAGCAGTAGATATTGCTGTGATGAAAAACTTTAATTATTATCAGATACTAAATCACTTTTGCCCGTTACCACTTAGTAGTGTGTATGTGGCCTTTCAGGGCAATTGTACAAGGTCATTGATGTGTGTGGCCTTTCAGAGTATCTGATAGCAGATTACAGCTTAAGTACCTTCACAGCCTGTGTATTTGAGTTTTCTAGTCACAGCAGAGATACATAAATCATACACTATTGTATTTCAATTCTGCCCTCATAGCCTGCAGTTCTTTAACACTCGGTCGTGGTGGCTTTGTGTTGCGTCGACCATGCGTAAACGAGTATCTACTGTGCATGTCTTATTGTTGTTGCCCTGAGTTTCGTTAGTGTTTGCATCTATGTATTTAGGTATGTGCCAGTCTAGAGCTGTTGTTTAAGAAAATAAGAATATTCTTTATTATACAGCCAGCAAACGCCCAGTAATTTCCACGAGGCTGTAGCTAATTAGCCGTAGCAGTATTATATCTGAGGCTTCATTTGAGCGCTTCTTACAGGGCTAGCTTACAAAAGTAGCTTAGAAAAGGTATAAATAATTATATCAATTTTAAACAAGGTCATATAAGATTCACATAATGAGAGTACTCTTGGCAAATATACCAACTCTAGCCATCAACAGTAGCTGCAAACAGACCAAACGGATCAGCAATAGGACTAACAAATCAGTCTTTTAGTCTCAGTAATAATAGCATCGATTTTAAACAAGGTCATATAACATTCCCATAATAGACCAACTCTAGCCATTTAGTGACTTTTAAGTGCAGACGTCTTATGTTTGCTAGTCTAAGTGTTGTTATGGATCGTGAAGAATTTATGAAGGACATGTTCAATGTTAGGAGCATTGAATTATAGAACTGCATAAGTTAAATGAAATGTGTAGTTCACATGGCCAGTTTTTGTTCAAGATAAACAATTTGTTGGCAGTATGGTGCTGACATTTAAGCTGTAGCAGTATTATATCTGAGCATTCATTTGGCGCTTCTTACAGTGCTAGCTATTCAGATGACAGTCTCGTGGGAATAAGAAAATGTCTTCTGTTGACAAATGGATTAGATTGGAAGCCCAACTAAAAGCTTACTACTAATTATGGGGAGTAGGTCGTTCCTCATGGAAGTGGCCCATGATAGCAGAGGCACGGCGTTGGGTCAAAGAAGTTCTTACACGTGAAGCAAGGAGATCAAGCCGTCCACAGGTCCACTGGAGAGGGCAAGAGGAGACAGCAGACAGAGATTTTCACATTAATTTGCAGTATATTACATAAGAACCATCCACGTATTACATACGCAACAGGGAGGGGGTTTCGAATTTTGCATACGGGTGCGTATGGTAGTGGTCCCGAAAATATGTACGTACACAAATATAGCTCTAATTATGATGTCCACATTACGAAATATTAAAATCAGGACTGTAAACCCAATCACAGACCATGTTCCTGCTTAATCAATTTTATGTTGCATTAAAACTTCTTAAAATGCAAGTGTTGTTAGTGTTTTATTTCTTCGTAACAGTTAAAAAATTTAGACTGCTAAATATGATGCTTTACAAAAATAAATAGCCTGTGGTATAATCCATGTCTTATGGATCTTGTTAGCTATTTAACCTTTGCAATGGGGGGGGCTGGGTAGAGGTCAGGGGTACATACACATGGGGAGGGGTTCGCAAAATGTACGCGGTGCAACAGAGGGGAGGGGTCATGAAATCAGATTTTTGTGTACATAATATATGCATGACCCCTTACTTGAATGTATATCTCTAAGGACTATCTCTTTAATTGGTGTTATATAAATTTTCAGTCACCATTGAATTTGACTGCATCCAAAATGTTTCAGACGCTGACCATTGCCGACTATGTCACTCCGTACATCATGATGTACGTGCTGACTGCCGTGCATAGCCATATAACGGCAAACTACAACATTCCAATGCGACATTCCACGTTTACTGGGAACAACAAGAGGTTATTTATACTTTGTTCTTGGTTGTGTAGTTTGAAAATACACTACATCCTAGAGAGGGAGAGTGGCAAATGTTTCCCTGACAGTTTAAAATGATATCTTGAATTATCTTCCCTTGAAAACCTTTGAGATTTGCACGTCGGTGTGAATATGCGTACAAGTCATTATGTCGTACAAGTTCGAAAGTTCTGCCTTTTCACCGCACTGAAACAACATTTCCTGCTTCTTTTGTTTGCTGTTATGGTTTTACAGTTTGCAATGAATTCTAAAGACTGCAGTTTATTTTAAGAAACCTTAGCTACTACGTCATGCTTTTGCAGCAAATTAGGACATCTGTGATAGTACTGACGTTTATATGAATTTCTTTTCAGGGCAAAATTGTCACAAACATCACTTGTCAAACAAAGCCAAAGTCAGGCTGCCAAAAAGTTTAAAGGACCACGCAAAAACATAGTTTGCGACTGTTCCAAGCAGAGCCAAAATGAAAAAAATCTCCTGAGGTCATTACCATGTGAGCGCAACCAGTTACTCGTCAGTGGCGCGAGTTCCTACTCGTTGCCCTGCAGTGAACCTTTAGAAAAAATACCCGTGTCCAAGTCCAAAACTTATCAGCGGACGGAGGAGTGGATCGGCTCAAAGTCCTTCAGCTGCGATCAAGAATGGCTCGGAGAAGGCATCTCAGAGACGAAGAGCTGTCAGAACTTCCAGTCGGAAAGAGGGTCCGATCTGGAGTTCCTGAATTTAGGTCGGGCAGCTTCGGATTTGAAAAATACTTCCGATGTCAACGGTTGGCAGAGCGAAAATGTAAGGTTGAACAGGGAATCGGTCACAGCCATGTCGAGTCTCTGTTCATCTGTGACGGCTGGGTCAGTGCTGACCGTCGTTGGGTCCTCTGTCGAAGAGATGACCATTGCTGAGGAGAACCTCGACCGGGTCGTCACGTCTCCACTGTCTCGTGAATCCGATCCTTTAAGTCTTCCTGTGCAGAATGACTTATCGAGAGAATCCGTCGGCCAGGGGCAGACGGTCGAAGGAACGGTCCAGTCACACAGGACGTTTGAGACCCAGACCGATTTCTCACATTCCTGCTTTCTTCTTTCTGCGCTAGAATCAAAGTTCGAAGAGAGGTCGTCCGACGTGCTCAGCATCGCCGACAGTAATACCTCGATGAGTGACACGTGTAACTCCAGTTTTCTCTCTTCAGCAGATGAAGACGACGAGGAAAAGGCGGATGCGAACAGCGGAGATCAGAATCCATCGCACGACGATGACAAGCTGTATATGTCAGAATTAATCAGAAATGCACCATGTGGTGTTCGCCAGAGACGGAAGGCTAACTGTCGCGTGGCGATGCTTTCTTCGGATAAAGGTAGTCCTTGTAAGAACTTTGATTCCGGCTCATTTCAAGGCAGCGCAGAAAAATCGTTCCGTCTGTCTGCATCTGGCTACGCAGATATGCAGAAACGAGGATTGGACGCGATGGAGGCAGCAGCAGCAGCAGCATCTTCGGATGAGGATGAGTCGCACCTGAAGTCCTGTGCGAAGCTGAGAGGTCAGCTGATGCGGCAGTCGGCCATCCGGAAATCCAGTGCCAGTCGTCGAAGGAAAAGTGGCAGTGCCGACGTTGTATTGGATCAGAAGATTTCGGCTGACAAGGCTTCCGATTCACAGGGTTTCAGCAGGAGAAGAGCCCAGCTGTGTGACTCCGATGCTTCTGACAAAAGGACTCAATCGCTGCCTTTCATAAAAAAGGTGAGGCAAATTAAGCTATCAATCCGTGGGACTTAGGAAATACAACTCTGCCACTGGCTGCACTCTGCCAGTGCCAGTCCCAAGCCTGTATAAAGGAGGAGGAGGAGGGCATCACTTATGGTCTTTTTCAGGACTCGATGCGTGTAATAGTGCGCTGATGAGTTTGGAGTACTGCTGATGAGTTTTTTTCTTGAAGTGGTGCTATATGAATGATTTCAATTACACTTCTCTCTTGGCTGGTTCTCAGTTGCACATGCAGGTCCCATTCCATCCTCTGGACCTCTGTGCTGGGGCGGCAATCACGTTATACGTTTATCCCCTCCCACATCTCTTACCCCTCTCATGACTGTCCGGGTGGGTGGGTGTCCGCCCACCTGTCAAATGAGATCGCCGTCTCTGCCTCTATGCCCCCATGTTAATCACACTCTTGCCAAGGCTGTCTGTTGCAGCACACACTGATATGCTACCTCTTCAAATCCTGTTAATATTTCATGGTGTTTACTGTAGAGGATTCAATGTGCTCTTTTGTACTCTGTTGGAGTGCATTGGGAAATTTTAATTGCATTTATAGCACAGTGACTGATATTTAGTTGTACATAATCTGTCTTACATGAGAAGTAATTTGAAATGCATTAGTGAAACCTCATAAAGCTGGCCTCCAAATGCACTAACAATGTAATGGTCTGCTTTTGGTATCTGATGTGACGACATTTTATGCAGTGCTTGAAGTTCTTCTGTTCTGTTACAGGTCACATAGTTTGAATTTGTGTATGAAATTAATTGTCGCTGTCTGTAGTAGGGTTTGGGCCAGTTTTTTACACTTGAGTTTCGCCTCTCACAGGTCAAATTGCCCGAATGTGAGGACGAAGTGTCAAAGATGAAGCTTCATTTTTCCAGAACTTCAGGTCTTAACTGCAGCACAGACAGAAAACTTCTATCATCTAAGAATCCGGTTGTAAATGCCACAGAGTCTGCAACTACAGGAGTTGGGGTAAGAACTGCTTTGTTTTGAACCCAGAATTAAGTTTTATACTGCTTTGTTGCACAATCGTTTGCCAGCTTATGTATATTTGAAAATTTGAAACTGCTATTTGCTTTTAACGTTGCAAATTGCATTCAAAATAATATTGTCATCGTCTCAGCGCTGAATTTTCTTTTACGGTTGATTTATAGATTTAATATGTAACTTGTATTCTCACAGAAGTTGTTGAATTGTGCTTTTTCGTGTGAAGATGCTATATAAATTGACAAATCCGATACAATATTTGTACGTATTATCATTTTTTTCGCATTGTGTTGCTGGTTGGTATATGCAGTCGTCCTCAATCATCAATTGCATCTCTTCTAATCCTGACAAAGGTCGGTCTTATTTACATATACACGTTTCTATATTGGCGGTTTATAATTATTTACAATATCTAATAGGTTTGCATATATTGTTGTACTGGATTGAATGTAATTGTAAACTAAGTTACGGTTGTGAGAGCTTGGTCTTCTCATTCATTTAAAATTGAAACATAAACTATGGATGATCCATGTGTCAATTTTCTGCGTATTCCAAGTAACGAGTTTACGAGTTGAATTAAACAGTCTGAGTTTCAAATATTTAAAGACAGTCTCATTTCCTGATTTTTTTAGTTTGGCAGTTTGCACAGTTTTTAAGAGTTTTAGGTTTTGCCTCAATTTGCACTAAGATATTGTAACTGGCAGTAACTAATAGTAACTGTATTTGTGTTTTTTGCTACCTAGGTCGATTGTCGTTTTGTAAATAAAATAATCCGATTTTCGTTTTTAAAACATGTTTTTAGTTGGTCGATTGTAGTTTGTATATTAAATAATCCGATTTTTTTAAATTTCGAAACAGAAATTTGGAAAACCGACTTTTATTAAAACTTGGAGCCATTGTTTGTCTGAATCCATTGTCTGGAGCAGAAAGAATTGTAACAATAATAATGATAATATTCTTAATATCCTATTATGGTAGGATATTAAGGGAGCTCAACTAAGAAGCCCCCACAGAACATTAAGTATTTTTCTGGGTCCAATTTGTTATCATATATTCATAGGAATGTAAAGTTCGAAGCAACATTTTTTTTAGTAGCCATGCTAAGGAGTTTAATGGCATCATACATTTATATGTATAGAAATAGAAAACCAACAAGTCTGCATTTCTATTCTTAGTTAGTTGCATGATCTGGTCATCCGGAGGGGCCGTTCATAAAGTTGACCTGACCATAATGGACATCGGGTGGACGATTGTAAGGGCAGTGGACTGTCAGCAGGAGAGGTGTGACTATATGTTGCTCGGACTTCTCATGTCTTTTCTCAACATGTGCACTCCCTCAGCCTATCGCCTTTATCGCAGCCTCGAACGGGAAAATCAGACCACAAACTGCACTTATATGAACTCCACACAACTGTATGCCTCCTCATATGCCAGCCTAATCATTGGCCAGGATTATAGGTATGGGAATTCATCATTTTCTGTTAACCATCAATGCCTTTCTTAAATTTCTGTCATATCCTTTAATCGCATACAAGTATCTCAATGATAATAGTAATAATTTACACATTTTCTCCTTTCTGTTTTACTCTCTTCAGCTTACTGTGCATAGTTGTGCTACCATGTGTATTTTAATCGCTCGCGATGACATTTAGCATTATTTAGGCCAGCACAGAGACCGCCTACGATTAGATATCTTGAAGGGGTGCTATGTAAATGCTCGATTACATTACATATGTAAATATTAATAATTAATGTAAGCAACTGAGAACTGTCCTCCTCATCATTGAAGACGGTGGCCCAGGCTGGGAGTGCCTCAGACTTAAAGTGGCACTATATAAATACTTGATTGCGATACTTTGGATGTGTTGTGGAATTGAAGAAATCGATGTGCGTGCTGACAGTCATTGATAAATTGTTTTGTTGGTGGTTTCTGTAGGCAGATGGCAGTACTATTCAACGGTCTGATGCAGCGCCTCTTTCTGAGTCTCTTGTTCTTCTTCTTGCTGTCCGTGGCAGAACGGACGTTCAAGCAGAGATTGCTCTACGCCAAGTATTTCTGTTACCTCACGTCTTCACGAAAGGCCAAGAAATACGACCTTCCTCACTTCCGACTCAACAAAGTGCGCAACATCAAAACCTGGCTGTCTCTTCGGTCGTTTCTTAAGGTACCTGATTGCTAGTAATCACGATTTCTATAAAAATAATATTCTGGTGAATTAAGGTCATTGCTCAAGTTCTTTCTCTTTGGATGCGGCTTGGTTTCTAGCGCCTCTGAGTATTTTCTTGAAGGGATACTACATATTTCTGGAATGAATGGCTGAATAAAGGAAGACGGACGAATGTGAACCCTGCTTTTCAGATTAGTCCTGTCGATGCTGATGCCTTTGGAGTGATGAGTGTAGTTCTCTTAAGGTTTCTTTCAGTAACCAACCCATTCGTGACTGACATATTGCTTAGTAGTGCATTTCTGTGTAGAGTTACGGAAAAGTATTGCTGCACTATTTGCACTTGACTGATTGATTTGCACTATGTACACTTGATTAGTTGATTTATTCATTGATTGATTTATTGATTATAGAAGCGCGGACCGCAGCGCTCTGTAGAGTCGGTCGTTTCCACTGCATTTATTCTGGCTGTCATCTTGGTCTCCATTTTATGCATTGAGGTAGGTTTCTGGCTTC
The DNA here is from genome assembly GCA_959347315.1 of Bimastos eiseni. Classification (NCBI taxonomy): domain Eukaryota; kingdom Metazoa; phylum Annelida; class Clitellata; order Crassiclitellata; family Lumbricidae; genus Bimastos; species Bimastos eiseni. The sequence continues at coordinate 10,162,594 of OY365818.1, forward strand.
TGTTCATGCAGTACATCTGCATCTCTTCGACTTCAGAGACTCTCTCATATAAAATCCTGTATAGATGATTTGACAGCATTCTTCTGGGTCATCTGGCTGACTGGAAGGGTAGAAATGCCTTTGAACTACACATCCACAGGACTCCTTGATCTATTTTTAATCCTCTAACTAATCTCTATATGCCTGTGCAGTGCTGTAAACTCTGTTCAGCATACATTTCCATACGGAAATGCCCTTGTTCGATCTAACTAGTTGATCTATCTGACTGTGTAATTGATTGTCATGTGTGCAATAGCTTATAACACTTGACTCTACTTCCACATGTAACTGGACATGGTTTGTCATCCAGTCTGTCTCAATAGAGGAAGATATCTATATGCTTTTGAGAGATTGTCATTTGATGCTGTAGAAAATGTGATACAATATTCATACATTTATTTTGATACGCTTTCGGTACATTTATTTTCATTTATTCTAATTGATTTATTTGAATTAATGCAATGTGTGAATTCAGTGGATGAAACATAACATATACGCAGAGCATTGTCCAAAAATAATGAATATTGAAGTTAGCCGGTGCTAACATTAAAACACATCAATGGTCCAAAGTAGCAAGCTTCAATTCCTAAGATATAAAGCAGGTGCACATACGAAGAGAAGCAAAAACTGCTTACCAATTCATCACTATTGATAACAGAACCAGATGGACTGACATATTACCTGGTATCTTCCATTTGGGGTATTGATAATTCTCACTGCTTTGGGTACTTTGTTTTGAACATCTATCCCATGCGATTGTGTTATGGTTGATTAATTGGCGTTTTCAGCTTTTGCAGGACTATGGTCACTTTCTGGAGCATCTGGGTAACTGGGAGTTGGTTCTCTGGAGTATGATTCTTGGTGTCTACCTGTTGCGCTTCATCACGCTTGGCACAAAGATAAACAAGAAGTATCGAAATCTGTCCGTTCTTATAACTGAACAGGTTAAGTGGCCTCTTGGTGACAGCTTGTTAGCCACTTTAGATAATCTAATGTTGTAGTTTATTCATTGCTTTTTAATATATTAACACACATGTTGATTAGGCCATGCTTTATATATAATATATATATTCGTTTGATTGGTTGTGTTCCTAAATTTGACCACATCTCTACGTACATGCGGAACGTCCTTCACTGGCTTCCGGTTAGGCAGCGCATTCAATATAGAATCTCCTCTATTGTCTGGCACTGTGTTGTGGGCAATGCGCCTGTCTATCTTAGGGATCTGTTCACCTTAACTTCGGCTTCTTCTGGTCGCCGATCTCTTCGCTCGGCCTCTAGAGGCGACTTTGTTGTTCCACATGTTCATACCGTAACCAGGCAAAATAGAGCTTTTGCAATTGTGGGTCCTCGTGTGTAGAACAACCTCCCATCTGACCTGCGCTCTCTCCCGCACAACCTGTCTGGCTTTTTCTATAAACTTCTTTCCTTTTTGACCGGGCCTGGGTCTGAATCGCCTCCGAATAGTTATCTTGAAGAGGCGCTATATAAATTGCATTGATTATTGATATATATATATATTTATGTTGTGTGAAGGATATCTTATACTTGCCTAGTACTTAGTGAGATTAAATAAGTCTTACTGTTTGCAGATTATATTGCGGTTCTGGAAAACATTTGAGTTATCAGTAGTAGTAGTATGTTGTATGGTGGCTGATTGGTTAGAGCGGTCGGCCCGTAACACTCAGTGTGCGCTTAGTGAGCGAGTTCGACCCTCATCCGAGGAGTCACTGTGTTGGGACCTTGATCAAGTCCTTCATGCACAATTGTTCTGCAGCACAACTGCAATTGCGCCATCTAGGTGTGTGCACTTCTGAGCAATAAATGTTGGAAAGAGGGCGATATCAAATTTCAGAATAAAAATAAATAAAAGTAGTTGTTTTAATATATATTGTCAGCAGTGATAATAGCATTTTTTATGCTTATATATTGATTTCTTTTTACAGGACAAGAGGGTTATGATGATTCAACACATATCTTATGTTAAACTTTTAAGAAAAATTTTTAAGCATCATTTCCTTTTGTTGAGATACCGAATGTATTATATTACAAGCAATATCAATGTTTTATAAATAGCCATCCAAAAGGGTGTGACCTAAGGCACAAGTTCTGCTACAATGATCACCTAATTCGTATAAAACAGTTGTCATTATCTGTGCAGGTGAGAGGTGTTCTGTGAAATATCATTTATTTCCAACATCAGAGGCAGCAATCTCTTTTGACAGGTGGGGGGGGACACCAAATGAGAGGAGTAGAAAATGTGGGAGCAACACACATTTATAATGTGTCCCCTCTCTGTAAAAGGTGGGTGGACTTGTCCTCCTCGACCCCCGAGATCGCCGCCTCTGCCCAACACAGCCAACCGATATGACATTTGACATGTTTATTTTTCCAGATAAACTTGTACCTGCACATGGAGCAAAAGCCTCACAAGAAAGACGCTCTGATGGTGGCTAACAATGTTCTCAAACTGGCAGAAGACTTACTTAAGGTCATTCTTTGACAGACTACTTAATCAGAGTTCCCAGTCATTTAGTTGCAGATCATTTCGTCACAGATCATTTCATCGCATTCATTTCATCGCAGTTCATTTTGTTGCAGTTTATTTGGTCACATTTTAAAAACGACACTGACCCTAACTCTGACTCTAAATGACCCTCAGAATGCATAACCTGACCCTAACCGACCATCACGACATAACCTGACCATAAAACAACCCTCAGGATGCTTAACCTGACGAAATGATCTGCGACGAAATGCTATATAAATGGTTGCTTTATTATTATTAATATTTGTGTTGAGGGGTTGCATGAGCAATTGGTAATAATTTAGCATTTACAGATATATATATTAGAACTCGAAAGGAGCATTAGAGCAGAAATTCTTCAGTGCAAGAGTTGTAGACTTGTGGAATGGTTTGAAAGATAGTACAGTCTCAGTGGATGCTATTGACAGGAAATTACGATAATTGGGCTACTAAGCATGTTATAAAAATGGGGCTTTTAAGCATGTTCTAAAAATTAGGCTATTAAGCGTGTTCTTAAAATGGGGCTATTAAGCATGTTCTAAAAATAGGGCTATTAGACATGTTATAAAAATTAGGCTATTAAGCATGTTCTTAAAATGGGGCTATTAAGCATATTATAAAAATTAGGATTTTTTAGGCTATTAAGAGTGTTTCTGATAATGGAGCTAATTAAACATATTATAAAAATTAGGCTCTTAAATGTATTTTCAAAATGGGGCTGTTAGGCATGTTCTAAAAATTAGGCTAATAAGCATCTTCTTAAAATGGGGCTATTAGGCATGTTCTAAAAATGTTCTAAAAATTAAGCTATTAAGCATGTTCTTAAAATGGGGATATTAAGCATGTTAAAAAAATTAGGCTATTAAAACATGTTCTTAAAATGGGGATATTAAGCATGTTCTTAAAATTGGGCTATTAGGCTTCTTCTTAAAATGAGGCTATTAAGAATGTTCTAAAATGAGGCTATTAAGCATGTTCTAAAAATTAGGCTATTGAGCATGTTCTTAAAATGGGGATATTGAGCTTTTCTTAAAATTGAGCTATTAAGCATGTTCTAAAAATTAGGCTATTAAGCATGTTCTTAAAATGGGGATATTAATCATGTTCTTAAAATTGGGCTATTAAGCATGTTAAGGGTTAAGCATGTTCTAGGTTACTTTTCAATAGTTTGGAGACAGACTTCTGAACCTCTTTTAACCTCTGTTATGTTATTTCTAATATGTAAGCTGAATCTGTTTTTTGTCTGCGTTCAATTCAGGAGCTGGAAAGTCCTTTCAAGATATCAGGATTGTCTGCAAATCCTTTTCTCTACAACATCACCAAAGTAGTGATTCTGTCTGCTTTCTCAGCAGTCCTGACTGAATTACTTGGCTTCAAACTGAAACTATACAAGATCAAGATAAGATCCTAAAGCATGGCTGAAGATAGGATCAACTGGGGTGGGTCATTACTACAAAAACTATATGAGATCTGATTGGTTTTGAACAGCATAATACTTACATTAAGACTGTGGTGCAATGGTTAAGATCACTATGCACTTATTAAAGATGTATACACCGGTTTTATTCAGACTTAAACCAGATTGTTGACTCACAAGTCATTTTTTTTTAGAGGCTTTCTATAAATGCTGAATTTGTCATATATTATTACACGATGCACTGATTCAGATTGTGTGAGAAGAGTTAAAATCACAGTGCGCAGATTCCGACTGTACGAGAAGGGTTAAGATCATAATGTGCAGATTAGATCTGATTGGAACACTCGAGAAAAGATCCTCATCTGAAGAGGAAGGATTTGATTTGGACTTATCCAGGTTCTTTATGTGATCTTCCGGCATCATTCCAGTTCTGATGATGACTTCCTTATCTCACCTGTGATCTGTTCATCTTCCACTTTACATTAACTCTTATTCGTTTCCAGAATACTAACTCCCAGGTCAGAACTCAAAGTTATCTCTCTGTTCATTGTTATTGGTATGCATCTATGAGGCTCTGCTGTAAAATACTTGCGGTATTAGTATTAGTTTGTTATGTTTTGTTATTCGTGTGAACATGTTGCAAGGTTTTTATATATACCATGTCACATAGTATCTATTTGCTGAATTTGTCATGAATTGTTACTCTGTTTTCACTTATACAGGTTTTTTTGCTGTAATAAAAGGTTCTTACAACGGTTTTCATAATTTTTGAATGTTTTTATGCAAAGATAGGCCTAATAATATTAAGCTTCAGTTATTTTGGAGTGGAACACCTAGGTAGGACATTTGTTGTAGGACAAATGTTACATTCTTACCAAAGACCTGGTTTACTGTGATGGGTCATATTACACTTCTTGCTTCCTCATTTCTGTGGCAACTTAACTGTGTGCTCAAACTATTAAACTAATGAAACCATTTTATCCTCTAACGAAATGTCTAATTACTTATGTGGGGCTGTTGTCATACCGTCTAAAACATCACTCAATGGTTGCATCCAGTTAAATCATAATCGGTTTGAAAAGCCAGGTCAAAATCAGACAATTGGAGAACCAAGAAAGTGATCAACATTGGGTAAGGATGTCGATCAGGCGAGTCTTGAGTTTAGATGTGAATTATGATGAATGAGATCTCTGCCCGGATGCAGTTCTTTTGGTTTTTATGCCACCCGGGAATAAGATGAGAGGGTTTCCCGTTGTCTTTATCACAGACAATAATTATGGGTGAGCAATTTGTCTGCCCTCTACGCAGTGGCTTGAGGTGGATTCGAACCTGCAACCCTCAGGTTACAAGACAGAATAGACGATTGCATCACCGAGTCCCATTCCCTACTGTAATTGAACAAGGTTAATCCTTTGACAGTTTTTAAGTAGCCGCTCCACAGCTTCATAATTTAGGTGGGCGTCGGTGCAATTCGAATTCTCATTGGTGCTGCAATTCAAAGTTTTGGACCATTAACCGCATTTAGAAGAGCAACGAGAATTATACGTCTAGTGGCCATGCACTTAATACCTTAATGAAGCAGTTTATAAGTTCCCCAGCCAATAAGCTGTGAAATTTATACGTGAAATGACCAACTTGGTGTACAATCATGTAACGCGTAGAGACCTAGCCCAAGTTCTTTGCTTATAATTCAACGATTTGATACTTAGGTCTATACATTATCTATAACGGTAGCGCTTAGTAGATGCAGAAACTACACCGCGTCAATCAACAAGCCGTACAGAATCATGGATTATAGGGGTTCAAAGCTTCCAATAAATTGCCGGAAGCAATTTACAAGCAACATGCAAAAACTTACCCTCTCGGTAGGACTATCGAGCCCGTAGGCCTACTTTGCGACTATGTCCGAAGGAAACCTTTAATTGGGCCTAGGCCTACTTCCAGGCTAGGCCTATGCTTTGGTGGACAATTATAGGGTCTGCGTAGTGAGTACGTATAGGCTTACAGGAACATTTATAGACACTGGTCTATTCTGTAGCCTAAGGAGCTTAACTGTGCAATCCAACAATTCATTCATTCATTCTGAATGTATAGCGTCCCTTCAAGAAACCCGTTCAGGAGCGATCCCAGTCCAGCCACGACTATACAGATAAAAGACTCGAAGGGCTTGTAAAAACTTGACGGTTGGGCCACGAGCAATGTGCGGAGCTGAAATGGAAGATCATTATAGGCCTATTGAAGAGCCCACGACCGAGAGATTGTGGATCCTAGCCCTGCTGAGTCGACTCCCCTCTGAGCAAGTTATTTGCTCAGGCTTAATATGCGGCACCTCAGTTTCAACGTCACTTGTGCTCGGTGAGTATATAGTGAAGTAAAAAAATAAAATGGTCGATTTTTAATAGATCCATGAACTCCGAGGAATTGTCTACATGTGGGCTAAAACTCGACTGTTATAGTCGCTTGAATCTAGCCCACTCGGCTATAAATTGGTACACTGGCCGTAGGCCTAGAGTGTCGGCAA
>OY365818.1:10171597-10176597 GCA_959347315.1 Bimastos eiseni
TGATAATCTTCTTCGCGACATTAAATACGTTCGCTAGGTGACGCACGTCCGATACACTGATAGACTAGGCCTTGATACCGCCACTGACCCAATGCAGGACATTCTCCCCTACGTTGTGCATGTCTGACCAGAACTGTTGATCTGCTATAAATAAGCCTCTGTCTTGCTAAACGTCTGCGTTGATACACCTACACATCCTTGTCCATCCCGTCAACAAATGGCGTGTTAAAACGATCACTTAGTTACCGAGTTGCTTACCGAGTTACTTATCTAGGCCTACTTGGTTACCTATGTATGCGTACTTACACACCTGCTTACTTACCTTCGTACTAACATCATTTGCTCTTTTTATTTACTCGCCTACTTAAATTCGAGAAAAACTGTTCAAAAACTGTTCAAAAACTGTTCAAAAACATATCAACAGCGCTCTCGACCAACGATAGGCTGCATCGAGAACCAACGATCAGACAAAAGTGACTTCAAGCAGTCAGACAATCGCACGTGGTCGTGCAACAAAAAAGGTGGCATAGGACTACTGATTAGCTAGTCTTACGTACAACGCCAGGGACTAGTTGCTTTACCATTCAATGTTTGAGGACATAGTCCTACCAGTTAGGCCTACACGAACTGAAAAGGATCAATGTTGAATTATTGAATGACGTGGCGACGGATTGAATCAATGTTTTGTCGTAAAATAGGTGACTGGACCGGTATAGGTTTGAATAGAGTGGCACGAATTTGAATGTCGTGATTGCCAGATCCCTTGGTGCAGGGTACAATTTATAGGACAGGAAGAATTATGGCAGGAAACAGAAGAAAGGAGCGGTGGGCGATATAGGGTGAATTATTCTAAGAATGTGAAAACTTAATTTGAATTGTAGGTCTATCTAGATTGATTGTGATAAACAGGAATATAAATTGACGACAATTAGATTATCGAATATACACAATGAGAGGCCCTGTGTTTACAACACTATATTTAAAGATGGAGTCGGCTATAGCCTATCTTCGACCTCGTGTTTCCGGGAATAGATCAGAGATTCGCAGCCGAACGTGCTCCTATTCATAGATCTGTGGAGTGTGTAGCCTACCAAGCGAGCAAGTCATTTAATCGGCTCAAGCAATTAAATCCGTTTATAGCTTACGTTTGATTTATTACAATGCATACGTCATCGGCCAATTAATCAGTCCTACGCTGCCTATTAAAACAACCTCTGAACAATGACAGCAGATGATTTTGTGTCTATATATATATATAGGTTAGAATAAGTTTCCTTTTATAATTTAGCTTTATCTGGCTCAACTTAGGCAGAGAATTAAGAACACAGTATTTAAGTAGAGCCTATTCAGATGGAAATAGAACTCCGCCAGTGTATGGACTTTAACAGTGCCAGTCCCGAACCTGGAGAAAGGAGGAGGGCGAAACCAACTCATCTTCGAAAGTGTCGCTAAGAAATCAATCAATCAATCAGATGAAAATAGGATATTGTATGGATGATCCATATCTCGAAATGATCGCAATAATTATCTCATTTTAGTCTTTAGTTTGGAGCAGCGTTGATGGGGGGATATGCCTAAGAGGCAGTCTTGCGATCACAGCGTACTATACCGTCAACCGATTTGTCGGGAGCTCAACGCCCGCCGTGTAGAACGTTTCGTGAGATTTTTTCCGCCAGTGCACCACTTCTCCAATTCTGTTTTAAATGAGCAGCGTATACTAGCCATAGGCCTATACAGTCGGTTGGAAGAGGAGACTGCGAGAGGCCATTCGCCGTCGTATGCCGACAATTAAGCCGATGTCTCCCGTTTCAACTCCGTCCTCTCTATTCCTGACCACATTCTAAGGAATCTTCTTCCTCCCATTAGGACTGTGGAGTACCAGTTGCGACCGCGTGCTCACAACAGGTCTGTTCCTCTGGATGACGTTTTCACTCCGTGTGGCTTCATTAGGCCTATAACATTATTAGGCCTATAACATTATTAGGCCTATAACATTATTAGGCTACACCTGCGCCTTAACCTCATTGACTTTTCTTCCTGCCCGGCCTTCAGTTGCTATCCTGCATTTTACAAATTTCCATGCTTTTGACAGATTATGTATAGCCTTTATGCCTAAGGATGCTATGTTCTTACTTGTTAATTTCAATCAATCAAAAATACTTGATATAGCGCTCCTTAAAGATATCTATTCAGAGGCGCAATTTGTAGGCCTACCTGTCGTGCGCTTGCAGATGTCTGATTAAAGAATATACTTACTTATTTACGATCACTTCATGGTCACATAACATGGCAGGCTGGCTTAATGAAAGTATAACTCTTCTTCAAAGTGAACGTTTAATTACATTGAATAATATTACTTTGGCTGCTGACGATTAGGCAAGTTTTGAATGCGGTCTTTAACTCTGCAATTAGGCCTACTCGCTACAGTTCTACTTTAAGCTGGTAATAACCACTGACTCTAGATAAGGCCTACATCAAATACTCATTTATTAACTTAGTCCAAAATTTATATAGCGCCGTTTCAAGGTGACTACATAAAGACGCTTCCAACTCTAACTCAGACAAAAGGTAAGTTTTAAAGCGGCCACAATAAACTAAATAATAGACATTGGCAGTAATATGTCAAGTTTAACGACATTGTATGATGACAGATGATAGCGTTGGCTTCCTGCTTTAACCAAGCTTGGGACTGGCACAGCCAGAGTGCAAGCGGTAGAGGAGTTCCGAGACTGAGTTGGGTTCAATTCGCGTGACGTCATGAAAATTCAAAACACTACAGTCATAATCTTATCTACAGGGTCTTACTTAAGCTACCTCCTTTAGCCAGCTGTCTGTATGATAAAGGCAGCTCACATAACATTATGATTATTCATGCAAGTAACCTGCCCTAAAACACTTTATGACCATAAGGTCTGCTTTTGAATCTGGCGCACGCCAATCCCAAGGCACCACGTGACAAATCTCGTCAACCTTACATGAAATATATTACGCATAAATTATACATAATTTATTTCTGCCGCGCTAAAATATTTTAAAAATTGCATTTGACTTTATGCATCGAATGTAGCCTATTATATATATATATATATATATATATATATATATATATATATATATATATATATATATACTCACTCGTTGTTCTGGCATCAATCAGCGACAACGACACAAAGCGCTAAGTGTGCGATTGTTTATATATATATATATTATATATAAATATATATATATATATATGTTCCAATCGCTGGCAGGTTTAACGGCCAATGTAACATTCATGTGGGATTTCGGATCTGATTAGGCCTAGGCCTAAAATAATAAGAGTCAGGCCCGCACGGGCGGCGTATGTATTTGATCTCTTAGAATGATTAAATCTAGGATTCCTAAGTGTACAGTATGGCGTACGTAGACCTGCGGTGAATCGGAGGTTAGCTTGGTTGAATATACGTGGCAGCCATATGTTGGGTTTCTGGCCATATGCATAACATTAATATATCAATATATAAATAAATGAATAGGCCTGTGTATATTATGCATATATATCAAAACAAATGACCAGATTCGTGCATATAAATATATATTATATTTGCTTGAATCTGGTACTTTGTTGTGATATTTTATAGGTGGAAATGTGTGGCCCGACGCTGAGGCTTATCGTTGCCGATGACAATTTCCAGATCGGTTCGGAATTATGATGGTGTCCTATATAAACCGATATTATTTTAAGCCCCACGCTCCTCTACCACCCAACCCCACCACGCGTGCGCGCAAACAGCCCTGTACACATAAGCGCAATATAAATATAATATGATATACAAATTTGTAACATATAAGTAATAGGCAGCGTATAAATATATATTAATTAAGGATGTATGCGGGCTGCGGTGAAGAAAAGGATACTGAGCGTGCACAATAGTTACTGCTGCTGTTGATGTGATACGTTAGCATCGGCTTCTTCGGATTCAGTGCCACCCCACGTGTGGGTTCCATTAGATCCAGCCTCTGCAACCGAAGCATCAACGTCACTGGTCCGATGATGGTGGTCAACTTTGGACAAAAGACGTATACACAGTTAGCGCAGCGTTGACAAGAGCGTGTGGCCATCTGTCGACAGCCGCGAACACTAGACGATCTGCTGACACATTATACATCGGAATGGCGCTCCGTATCACCACCGTCGCTACGCTTCCATCAGTTCGCTATTAATCGAGGATAAACAGCGCAAGAACGGTTTAGGTTAGTTGACCCGACTCCTCTTATGGCGACCGTCTGAATCTACTCTCTCGCCTCCCCCAAACCCCTCCCCAATTTCCTCCTCATTCTGCAGAACTTCCCCCTCGTATTCTCATCTAGAGCTATTCCATCCTCTACAGATTCTTCCTTACTTTCTTCGAAACGTGCCATTTTTCGCCTCTTCCTCCTCCTCCTCCTCCTTCTCATCTGCACTTTCCTCTTGCTATTCCTCCTACTTTTCCTTCCTCCTCCGTCTCTTCCTCATAGTCCTACTCCACCTCCTTTCTTTCCTACTCTTCCTGTCCTCCTATTCCATCTGCGCCTTCTTCCCGCTGTTAGAACATAGACCTCTTGCTTTCATAATCACCATTCTCTTCATCTCCTTCTTTACCTCCCCTTCTTTTTAAGAACTCTCTCTCTCTTCCTCCATTTCCTTCTCTTCCTCCTTCTCCTTCTCCTTCCCCTTTTCCTCCTACTCCTACTCCTCCCCCTCCTCCATTTTCCTCTTCCCTGTCCTATTATTTTCGTTATTCGTCTCCTTCTCTTCTCCCCCATCACCCATTTCTCCTCCTATTCCCTATCTTCTCTCTTTGCCTCCTGCTCTTCCTCTTCTTCCTCCTTCTCTCCTGCTTGTACCCCCTTTTTACTATTCGTCACCATCCTCCTCCTTTTCCTCCTCTTCCTCTTCTTCCTCCTCGTCATCCTCCTCCTCATACCACTCCTCGCCCAGTCACTGGCTTCATGGATCGAAGAATTTCAGTGACACCGAA
>OY365818.1:10179097-10204097 GCA_959347315.1 Bimastos eiseni
TCTCCTCCTCCTCCTCCTCCTCCTCCTCCTCATCATCATCATCGTTGTCGGCGGGACCCTTCGCATCATCTCACAGGCGTCGTTGGCTCTCTCTCGTCTCCGCATCTTCGTCCTGCGTCCGCAGCCGGTGCCACTGCAGTCGTTGACGCCGCATCCTCTGTTCTGCCATCGTCATCGTCGTCTAAAACTTTTGAGCTTCATCATACGCAGACGGATGTTGGCTTCGTGGTTGACTGGCTAGTTGCCGCGGCGGGTTATGGGATGTGGACGGAAGAGAAGTCTTCTGGGCCATCTCCGTCTTCTTCCTCTGTGAGTATACACATGATCTGATTACGTCATGATCACGTCACTGTAAGCTGTTAATGTAACAGTAACGCTTGTAAAGCGTTGCTGTTTTATAAGAGCAAGGCTATACAGAGGCGCTTTCTGTATTTGCTGGTCTATAACATAGGCCATTTCATAGTACATGATGCTAACTATATTGAAGAACTAGGAATGCCGCAGTTATTGCAAAAAATGGAGTTAACTACTCACAGTTAACTAGAAGAGTCAGAAGATGACGCATAGATGAATAGATGGATGGATGATGCATTGATATATAGATGGATTAGATGGACAGATAGACAGAGAAATAGATAGATAGACAGACGACAATACGTACCTCACTCTTTCAACTAACACAAGTAAGACCAGTAGGCCTAAGCGAGCCTTTCTTCTGCGATTCTCAGAAGAGTGGCAGCGTTCTAAATTTAAATTCTTTAGCCTTTCCTTTGTAATAATTAGTATCATTTATGGTCACTTAATGTTTTATAATTAAGGCAATTTATCGTCAAAAGCGAACATGCTTCTACTGTACATGCGAAGTATTTTCGAAATTCACTTGTATGGGGTTGATAGTCTACAAACAAGCTAAAACCAGACAATTGGAGCAATCAAATCGATCAAGCAGCTCCATCTACCTCATTTTCTTGGTCTAAGTGTGGCCATCGCCACTTCCGCCTTATCTCGAATACGAATCGCGCCTAGATTGGACTCCACTTAATTGTTGAAACTTAGTTTGCCCAACTTTCATTTTCCGCCCATAGCCCGAAGCCTTTCGGTTCATACGAGGGAGGACCCGCTAAGTGCGAACCGCGATCCTTGCGCATCTAAAGACAGCCATACAGAGTCAGACGCAGGGTCAGCAACAGTTACTTGGTGGTACGTGGAGATAGATAGAGAGTCGCCGATAGATTGGCCTCCGATTGGTTTCGACTCTCAGACGTTTTGAAAGCCAAGTTTTTATGACGGAGAAATGTGTCTTTTTCGCACCGTCTGGACGCTGCACGCTCTAATCGCATTTCACTTGTAAAACCGTCAGAACCCGATCTATTTTTCAGACCATTATTGGCACCCACGTGTCCGAAGATTCGCAGTTCATAGTGTGCACGCCCTTCTTCCATTAAGCTAGATAATAATGGTCTGAATGGGCACACAGACAATTATCTCTGTAGCGAATTCTGCGGCCTCTGTGAATAATCTGTAGGCACCTGCCATACGGCGCGCCAGTAATTGTTGATAACTCATTCTGAAGGCTTGCAGAGCACGATGTCGTATGAAACGAATGCGTGAATGGCAGAGAAGGGCAGACCACCGCCCCGATGTGGACCGAAAATGCAGACCTGTTGGTTAAGTGCGAACCCTCGCCACGAGTGAGTCAGTCACTGAATCGCTTAGTCACCGCTATTATCATCCGCAACATCATCATAGAAATTAAGGCCCCGCATGCCACGAAACGGGGTCTGTGGCGTGAGGAAGCGAGGGAGGCTGGGCGGCCCCGAGAAGGAAATATTATCAGGGAGACTGGAAGGAAGGTGGAAGCAGACAGTGGATATGACGGAATTAAGTGAATGGTCGATGCGGATGCACAACTTTTCCGTAAGTATACTCATTGTCGAGTTCTGCAAAGAAAGAACACAATGTCTACACAGTCATTCAATTAACAAGCAATTTATCTTCCTCAAAGCACTTTAGTTAGGCCTACACCACATCTATGTTATATATCTACATGTGTATATACATACATACATATATATATAATGTATATATATATATCAATACAATATATATGTACGTTGGTTTACGCAGTATGTTGTTTCACATACAACGAATGATATCGTTTTGTCTCAAACGCTGTTGTTCGAACAGCCCATGATTACATTATGTATGGATCTAGTATGGCTGTAAACTACGTATATTTATTTATGGCTAATTGCATTTATTATACTTTTAATTTATGTACTTAGTACTTGCATGTCATATATATATACATATCATAATTACAACCAGATTATATTTATATTAATCGAAATTTTTTCATCTATGTATTTGTGTGATAGCCTTGTACAGACATGTATACTAATAGAGAAAATCCAAAGCACATATTTAAAATTTAAAAACTAGTAAATACAGTTGGCTTATGTGTCTACAATATAATATGATATGATATAAGACAATGCAATACAATGCAATACACTATATGCAGATAGATGATTAGCTAAGTGCTTTGTTGTTCTGAGTTGGATAAAACCTGCGTGGCTCTTTCCTCCATTAGGCATACGTGCGTTTGTGGTAATTGTACTTGTAATTGAAAACTTATATAGCGCCACTCGTAATCAGAGGCACGCACGACTCAACACAAAGCTAGACGGAGAACAGGAAAGTCTTAAGGCACTTGCGACAGGCGGTAGAGGTAAGAGAGACCAGCTCTTCTCGAAGAGAAAGGGGAGGCTGCTCCAGTTGGTGGGACCCAAATAGACGAGGCTCCTGGACTGGGCATGCGGGGAACCACCAGAAGTCCGCCGGAAGAGGAACGAAGGGAAACCCGGTGCGGAATAGAGAAGGACCTAGTGCAGAGGGCCAGAAGGTAGCCGGGGGCAGAGCCAAAGAGACAGCTGCTCATCAGCGCGAGGGTCCTGAAACGGATGCGTTGGGGTGCTGGGAGCCAGTGGAAGGATTCGCGAATGAAGGAAGAGATGTGGTCAAATTTTGGAATTCCAGTTATTCCACCTATTAGTCGGACAGCAGCGTTAAATGAAGACTGTCGCTAAACTCAGAAGGAGACAATGCAAACCGTCCAATAATTGTTCTAGCTTCTAAAATTTAATCTGAATCTGACGAACATTAAATGCAGGCGCATCTGATTCGTCGGAGGTCGACCTAATGCGGCTTTGTTGGGAATGGTGGCGTCTGCGTCGGAGTTCCTCTGCCGGGTGGGCGGGTGGGCGGGCGGCGAGGAGGGTGACAAGAGAACAGCAGGTGGACTGTGGGTGTCCTTCGTCTGAATTGCCCTCTCTAACCTCTAACCAGCCACGTTCCATGAATTTGGTGTGCACCTAAAGGGTTAATTGCTGCCCTCACATTCACTTAGGGGTAACAACGTGATGACCTTAGTTACATATATGTGTATGTTTATGATATATATATATATATATATATATGCAATTCACCGATCAATGAGATGTATAGCGTAATGGGCGCCTTGCATGGCTGACGACAGCTATATTCTACTTCTACAATAACTTGTCATCATTCGTTTGTACTATACCTGCTATCATACTGCGGTTCGTCAGTTGGCAATTAAACGAAAATAATGCTAATTATTATTATTATTACTTTAGCTAATTAGTTTAGAAATTAAGCTACTGTCACGTGTAATCTTATCCTACCTGCTGATTGTATCTTCTGTGGGAAAGGCTGAACTCCGTTAGAGAAACCTCTTTGGTCCATTAGAGAGTTCATTTATTTCTCTCTGGTGGACCGTGGTGGTGCATGGTTGTTGCAATGTAACGACATTGTACCATAACAGAGACGATTAGCGTCGCCCTCTTCCTTTATCCAGGCTTGGGACTGGCACTGCACGAGTGCATACAGCGACGGAGTTATTTCTCCCTATTGACAATTCTTTTATATAGGTCTACCTGTTTATTCAATGTCCTCGTGTTCCTTCGGTTGGAGGCAAGCAATAAGATGGTTGGATATGGTTGTACATAATTATTATGTAGGTGGTAAAGTAAATCACGTTATATAACAAGTTAGATTTGATATGGCCCTTCTTCCAACATTTATTGCTTAGAAGTGCACATTCCTCGTAAATGGCGCTGATTTCGTAATAGTGACAAAACACCTTTCATGTGGCGCAAGTTTCAGACAATCTATATCTTCATGCACAAATGAGTCTGGGACTATGGGTATCGGTATGCACGAGGATCTCTTTATGCGATGCCGATGTGTTTCCTCAATTATCATACCTGTAGGTTACCGTCATTTCGAATTACCTCTATATGTTACCTTCAATCTCACATTACACTTATTTCTTCCCTATGGCTGTGGTGTAGGCACAAGGGTTTCGCGCGTGACTAAATTCCTTTGTCCCAACCCAAATGGCGACTGTTGTAGAGCAACCTGTCCGGAGGTTGATACCTGATCGAGCTGTATACCCGACGGCATCTGCTGGTGAGGCTTTGTAGACTCTGGTCGAATACATTCGTCTCATTAAAGTGTCCTGCGTGTCAGTATCATTAGCATTCAATCGGGTGAATAATAATGCTCTTGTCTCTTCCCTTGCTTGTTCCGTGTCTTCTCATAATATTCAAGGGTATATATACATCCCAAGTTCAACATGTCCTAAATAATGATCGGATCACCGCTGTTGTTGTATTAGACGCCCTAGTGCAAGACATAAGCCCTTCTGGTTGCTGGACACACTGGACATAATAATGCCTTGTTCTTGGCTTGAACGTATTAGGCCGTTGGACGAGTTTATGGCCTTGTATTCCAGTTTGGAGGCTTTTGTCCGGGAAACATTGTCCGTTGGAGGCTCATGTTCGGAGGGGCTTTTGTCCAAATGTGATCCAAATGTGACCCACATCCAAATGTGGGTCCTAAGTCCGATCCCCAGACGTCATATATAGCGTAAATAATTAATTATGTAACTATAGAAGCATACAATATATCGTTCTTCGAGTGTCTAGTAAAACCACAGTAACAAAACAGCTTCCGGGCCACTGACGTTATACAGTTACAAAAGTACTATAATGTTGTAATATTGCAGGCGTAATTGGGTGATGTAGCCGTCTAATCACAGCAGGACATGACCGCGTTGTCAATGCCATTAAGATATCGACCCTGATCATTGTGTTCTTTGCTTCTGGCGATGGAACCCAGGATGACGTACGCGGTTGATGAGGCAGGCACGCAAACACACATAGAGCGGGACAGAAAGAGGGATGCGGCTTGGAATGGATGGGAATGGGAGCATTCCAGTGTGAGAATGCTTTAATGACTGGAATCGTCGGAACGATGGGAATCTTCGTTTTGAGGATGATGCCGATGATGCGATGTGAGGACAGGGATGGAATCACAGCACTACATAGGCCTATGGGCTGCTGCTGCTGCTGCTGCGAACTGTACACACGTGATGCGATGACAGGTCACGTGATGCATACCTATGACGTGCTGAAAGTGCTGCCATCTGCAAATAGGTTCTAGGAACTTCTAGGCCTGCGGTGGTACCTAGAACTGCTTTCTAAGTTCAGTTTGAAGTTCGACACCCATGTATATACTAGCTACATGGCGCTATGCATATATATCAATATATATTTTTTATATATGCACCATGTATATATATTTGCGCTATGTATATGCACAATTTAGTGCATTCTACGGTGTATATAAGCCCATGTATCTGACCTTTTTAACAGAGTTGTTGTAAATATATATATATATATATATATATATGTATATATATATCGAGTTCTATTGATCGGTCGATCTGTTAATGTGATCGAGTATTCCCAAAAGTTGACTACATGATTGCAACGATGTGTTAACGATCGGCTGCTCGTCTTTATGTTTGCATCACAGGTGAACACACACACACACACACACCAACACGCTCACATACAGATTTATATATATACACATGTATATATATATATATGCATGCTAAAAATTTGCTTATGTCGACGGACAAGCTCTGCCCGTCTATTTACTATGATTGCGAATTATTGCCATTTTCAATATTAGCCGGCCTGTTGCATTCATTAAGCGCTGCTATAAATGAGGTTACTTTAAGGTCCCTTTGCAGATATGGCTCGAGCCTGTACTCACAGCGTATCACAGCGTAACCAGCCAAGGGCTTTAACAATACGATTGAAGTGGATTGCTAACTTGGTATATGTTGTGAACTGCTACTAAAGATCAATCGCTAAAAACTCACCCGTAATCACAATCTAGAAATATCTAGGCCTACAGCGCCTCTGTGTTGATTTCTTGAAGGGGCGTTATATAAATTTTTGAAATGAATGAAAGAAAGAATGATTAGCTAAGCAAGTACCAGCTAATAGGAACGCAGTGGTACAGTAGTGAGTTCTGTGCCTTGTTACCAGAGGGTCGCAAGTTCAAATCTACCTCAGGCCACTGCGAACGCTCATGCAGGCAAGTTGCTAGACCATTACTGTCTGTGATGTAGGCAACAGTAGACCACATCACTCACCTCATTCCCGGTGGTATAAAATGAGCTACTATTTCAGGTTTGGACTTCTTTCGTTTTGTATCGGACGTAGGCGCCACGGAGTGGCTTGCGTTTCTTTTGATGAATAATAATTCAATTACTATCCAGACCAAGAGGCAGATTGATAAGAAATAGATAGAACAATAGACATACAGACAGACAGACAGACAGACAAACAGACTAATCGACTGATTGACCAACTGCTCAACTGACTGACTGATTGACTGACTGATTGATTGATTCACTAACAAAGCCAAGTGATCAGAATTTGGAATTAGAATAGGACAATAGCAGGTCACGAGTGCCCCCAAACATTGGTACCTGGTGCCAAGCAGACGAAGACATAACACGGTGTCATTTCGTCCAGGTATGGCTTACCTGTTGAGCTGCAGGTTCTTTCTGATATATATATATATATATATATATATATATATATATATATATATATACGCAGCTACACGTAGGCCTGCAAGCCTTAAAATACTGTGGTTTTAAAACATGGGGTATAAATTGTAAACAATCGTAATCGTAATATCCAAAGGCACCAGCTTATTCACGAGCGCTGATGGTGCTATATCAAATTAAGTCCGCAATAGCCAGGATGCTTTCTCTGTTCCGGTCCAAGGTCAGAATCTGGGGTGGTCATCTGGGATGAGTAAACAATAAAAGTGTCAATTAAAGTATTACAGAAATTCACATTGATGTATACGCGTAACACGTAAGAATGCAGTGACGGGTTTTTGGGCTGTAGTAGCTCGATGGGAATCCCCAAATATTTGAGAATATGTGGTCTCAGTTTAGGCGAAAATCGATCGATTATATCTGTGGAACTGTGGAGGTTATCGGAGGTCAGCAGAGGATAAGACTATCCTTGATAATAAGAGACAGTGCTTGACTATTTGACGCATACATAAATGCATACATACTTATATAGAGAGAAATGCATTCATATATACATGTGCACATACATACATACACAAATACATACATACACAAATACATACATACATACATACATACATACATACATACATACATACATACATACATACATACATACATACATACATACATACATACATACATACATACATACATACATACATACATACATACATACATACATACATACATACATACATACATACATACATACATACATACATACATACATACATACATACATACATACATACATACATACATACATACATACATACATACATACATACATACATACATACATACATACATACATACATACATACATACATACATACATACATACATACATACATACATACATACATACATACATACATACATACATACATACATACATACATACATACATACATACATACATACATACATACATACATACATACATACATACATACATACATACATACATACATACATACATACATACATACATACATACATACATACATACATACATACATACGTACGTACGTACGTACGTACATACATACATGTACGTAGATGCATAAATGCATGAATATACATTACACACACAAACAAATAAGCTTCTATGAGCACTGAAACACACAAATGTCTAATTCGATCAGCCATTAGTCTTGACATAGCTTTGTAGTGTGTCTCCTCGCCAGGTCCGATGAGTTGAGACCCTCGGGGGCTGTGTAGAGAAGGTCCAGTGGATCAACAGCAGTAGGCTCTTAGTTCATGACCATACCCACTGGTTCAGTCTCAGCTTGCCATGCGTACATACATACATACATACATACATACATACATACATACATACATACATACATACATACATACATACATACATACATACATACATACATACATACATACATACATACATACATACATACATACATACATACATACATACATACATACATACATACATACATACATACATACATACATACATACATACATACATACATACATACATACATACATACATACATACATACATACATACATACATACATACATACATACATACATACATACATACATACATACATACATACATACATACGTACATACATACGTACGTACATACATACATGTACGTAGATGCATAAATGCATGAATATACATTACACACACAAACAAATAAGCTTCTATGAGCACTGAAACACACAAATGTCTAATTCGATCAGCCATTAGTCTTGACATAGCTTTGTAGTGTGTCTCCTCGCCAGGTCCGATGAGTTGAGACCCTCGGGGGCTGTGTAGAGAAGGTCCAGTGGATCAACAGCAGTAGGCTCTTAGTTCATGACCATACCCACTGGTTCAGTCTCAGCTTGCCATGCGTACATACATACAGCGCCACCTGTGAGCCAGTTTAGCCTACTACGGCCACACAGACGTACAGGTAGATAATTAGATGCGTATCGGTGCACACGTGTAACTCGTCTGCTGCTGAGGTGAGAGGGATCCAGGTTAGCTCATGGGTCCCGTTTGTAGATCAGACGTCGGAATATGTTCTGGTCTTATGGTATGCGTCTACTCTTAACTCATGGGCCTATGGTATGCCTACTCTTAACTCATGGTAGGCCTGTTCTTAACTTATGGTCTTGTGGTAGGCTTACTCCTAACTCATGGTCTTATAGTAGGCCTACTCTTAACTTATTTTCTTAAGGTAGGCCTACTCTTGATTTGTGGTCTTATGGTAGGCCTACTCTTGATTTATATTCTTTTGGTAGGCCTACTCTTAACTTATTTTCTTAAGGTAGGCCTACTCTTAACTTATGGTCTTTTGGTAAACCTATACTCCCAGCGTCATTGACTGGTGAATCGGACATTGATATCGCCTAACAGACACTGAGTGCCTGCTGGTTAGCAAAAAACTTATGGCCATTCTGAATTGTGATACTTCTTATAATGTCTAGATGTGATTAACAAAATGAAAAGATGGTTTTTATAGATCTTATGTCTGACGTCATGTTTCATTACCTACTTGTACTCGTATGACACACGACACAGTTTGTGAATGAAGATATTAAAATCGTTTCTCTATCTGCAATGGGCAGTAATTTTTTAATTGTGTCTTTGTCATGTTACGTGTCTTCTTGCCGTTGTCCTTCTTTTGTCTGTCCTGTCTTCATTTGTCCTGTTATGTCAACCGTTGTCCTGTTCTATATTCGCTTGTCCTGTCTTTGTTCTGGTCATTTTGATGCGTCCAGTCATCCTGCCCTCTCTTGGGTTCCTTATTGTATTGTCTTTCCAGTTGGTGTTGGTCCATCCTGCCAAGTGTTGGCCTGTACTGTATTGTCCTGTCCTTTCTTGTACTGTCCTTTCATGATTTGATTGCCTTGTACTATGTTGACCTTCCTCGTCCAATTATGCCGTGAGTTCGTCTTCCGAGGAAGGGTCAGCCCCGTTGTACCCAATCTCACAGGCATCCATTTATTGACGCTACTTTTGGAGGCTTTATATAGCGCCCTATAAGAATCTCATCTCGAGTCGCCTTAACTCGCTCGACGTCATCGTGGTCGTCGCTCAGCTCTTCGTCACATCTTCGTCGTTAATTGAATCATCATCATCATCATCATTATCATCATCATCATCATCATCATCATCATCATCATCATCATCATCACCACCGCCACCACCACCACCACCACCACCATCATCATCATCATCCAAGTAAGTCATCGAGCCTCGGCCCCTCCCTCCACAGTCTCATCTCATCGTTCGAGGCCATCGTCTGATCTCTTAGATTATAAGTTGGATGTAGAGAGGTTCCTTGATTAGCCGCCGCCAGCGCTGGCTTGTCCGTGTATGATCGGGGTTTTCGGGTCCGTTCGGATTTGATCGGATTTGTTCGGGATTGTTCGGGGCTGGTGTTAAATGTGTAATGCGATACAACTAGAGCTTTCCCTGTCTGTAGCTGAAATCTCCGTCATGGGTCGCTGAAATATGACTGAGGATCGGAGGAAGCCAATGTAGCTGCAACTTGTAGATTAGCACAATATATTAATTAAACATAATCGTCATTATATGACTGTCGTTAAATTCCACTATGAAATATGGCAAGTTCAGGACCGAACTAACAATATCCGGGAAACTGTGGGGCCCCAGACACACAGAATCACAGCAAAGGGCACATAGAGCATGTTATTTTCAACGAATCGGCATTCGTCTAATATTGCTTCGTACCTTCCTTCTCCTTGTACAATATCATGAAGTCTCTTAATAATCCAGTCGAGCGCTTGAGTAAAATAATTGTTACCGTTTAACCATGTTAGAATGACTGGTGGTAAAGAATATTTTTCTGGGCAAATGATTTCTGCAATGATGTGATCAATCTGATCTCTTAATTGATGCCTTCCAACTTTCTCCGCCTCATCCATTCCAACACAGAATTTATTGTCTTTGACCGACGCTAAGGAGAAGCCTTGACCTTGCCTGAAATCGTCTGCAGCGAAGGCTCTGATTGTCGACAGGCGACCCGGCAGAGACAGAGACAAAGACAGAGACATACAGAGACTGACAGAAGGCGGAAGGGAGGAAGTGATGGAGACACGGGGCGAGAGAGAGGAGTAGAGGGAGGCGAAAGGTAAGTCATTCTGCCTGAATGTCCTTGAATTATAACGCACGAAGAACCCGATTTACGGAAAGGCTTTCCTAAATCTCATCGTTCATTTAGTCGCATGAATAATCAACGACTTGCTAATCAAACGATAACAGTCGCGGATGAGTGCGTCGTTCTATGTGGCGCTATATAAATTATCGACAGCACAAGAGTGCATCGTAGGCAATCTGCGCTAATGAGCTGTTCCGAACTAAAGGGCCAGAATCATTTCAATAGATCATTCACTTCCGGTACTCGTCGTCTCCTTGACAACGACAGCATCTTCCTCCAGCCATTCAGCTGCTGAAGTTGATGCGGTTGTAGCAAGCGAACTGTACGTAAGTGATGGGACAGACATACGTGGCCTATCCTTTGCTGTATTTATAATCGATTCATCGATGGCAAACTTAGTTTGTTGTGAGGTCGATTTACATGATGTACCATTGAGTTGCAGCCCGGTCCTTGCGTACTGTGTGGTTATTCTGTGAGAGGTGCTATATAATTCTAAAGATACGATACTGTACTACTGATTAATAGAATAAATCTTCTGTTTGACTTACAGAAGGGGTTCTCAAACATTACATAAGTGCACGCCACCGAAAAGCGGCAAGTGATTTCAGAGTGTGCGACAAAATGGGTGCATGAGCTATAATAATTAATCGATGATCTAACATTATGAATTAATTGAGTTTTCATAGGATGAGTAGGCCTATTAGTAAGACAGATAAAGTATAAGATTTTGTTCCTGTTATACATCGTAAGCATGTGACACTGAGGCTTGTGAGCATACGTTAGAGTAACGGCATAATAAGTAATAGTGCTGGCCTTGAAAATTTGGTACTCAAGTTTAAACTGTAGTTTAAAAACAAAATGAAAGCAGAACGTTTTTAAACAGGAAATATTCATGCATCGTCCGAGGGAGAGAGAGAGACAGACAGAGACAGAGGAGAGAGAGAGTGTGTGAGAGTAAGAGAGAGACAGAGACAGAGACAGAGACAGAGACAGAGACAGAGACAGAGAGAGGGATGGTTTTCGTTGAACGATGAGTATTAGATGATAGGTAAGGGTTACTTTAAGAGTAAAGACTTATTTTGAGTGGAAAGTCTTAGGGATGGCTGAAGAGCCAAGGATAAGAGACAAATTGTTAAAAGCCGTTAATAAATTAGCTATTCTGAGTCGTAAAAACATCAATAGGGTAGACACCAAAAGTGCTAAATAGGCCTAAGCATGTTCTGACGAAGTTGAAAATTTCATTCTTTCTACAGATAATTTGGTTAAATATCTTAATTTCATTTATTTCGTTAAAATTGTTGTTGAATATTTTTGGTGATTTCTTATCTTTCTTTTGGTACGCAATTGCATATTTTGCTTCCATGCAGCCCCGCCACTAATAAGCAACAATTTCAGCTAATCGTCTTTAGTTGTGAATACTTGTGCAGGGGTTGAGAACATTGGTCAAACATTATTAGGGTGCAGAGCGTAGAAAAACCTGGAGACCTCTGGCTTACAGTGTTTACTTGCTAGCGAAACGCAAGCGAATTCAGGTCCTGCATTGTTAAAATGGCTCTCAGATTTTGTTACCTGAGATCGAGGGTTGAACCATCCTCCACTCCACCACGGTCACTGTGTAAAGATCTTGAGCTAGTCCATCGCTGACAATATCTCAGCGCCATCGACTGATGCTTTGAAGTTGGATAGTTGCGCTTGATAAATGCGTAGTAATACTACAACAGCAACAAAAATATATAGTCTTAGCACTAGTAATAATAATGATAATTATCATTATGTAAGTAAATATATGCCAATCGAAGTAGGGAAGTTGGGAACAAACACCTCTTGCCAATATACTCACGATGGTCCCATACATGGATATCTATCCTCCTCAGTGATGGAGGCAAATCCCAGGTCTCCAGCAACCCCAAGAGATATTCGTCCTCCCCTATAACTTAAAAATATCCACCCCCTACCTGAAATTGGAGGTATTTGTTTCTGGACCCGAACGATATGTACAGAAAAAAATGCGGTAAAAACATGCACATTTCTTTATTATTAAACGCAGAAGTTCCTCCAGGGATTTCTACGTTAATTATCTGTCGCATCTGGAACGGCTACCTCTCCTCAACGGCTCCCCTCTTCATATCAAATAGTAATTGTGGTAAAAAATTATTAAAAAAACAATTGTCGATGTCCTCGATGGTTTTCTTGCTTCGGTGCCAATAGACCAAAAACATTAATAACACTGTTTGTTTTCTCCGGATAATTTTAGTTTTCCTGAGAGATCTGAGATACCAAGGCACAAATAATAAAATTGAAATCAAATGGGAGGGACTATTCCACGAGTAAGCTCCAACCGTTGAAAAGTCACGACGTTGCAATATCGAAGTGCGCATACTAAATAAATGTATCAACACGTTCCAGAGCTGTGTGGCAAAGACTTCTGCGGACCAAGGCAGCCAGATAGGTGAAGGGGTCCCTATGTGGGACAATCATGAGTAGGCAACAGATATTCCCAACTTCCCTACGTCGATTGGCAATACACGGTCATTATAAAAGCATTTTAGAGTCCTGCAACCGTACAGAAGCGCTATATAAATCTTCGCTGTAATCGAAGAGTTCCTGCTCTCTGTATAGGGCAGACGTTTACATATCGGTGCTTTGATGGCATGTCGATATGTTCGATGGAGAGTCGTGATGGATAGACGTATGGAGGTTTCTGCGGTTGGGAGGGGGCCCTTAAAGTGGCCCTCCTCCTCCCCAGCAGCTGACGTTCGACCGTGTCTCGGCGCGAGACCCATGGATTGATTTCTGGACATAATATATTCGTTGATAACATTGGTCTAATGTTAGATGACAGCCCCGATGCACCCGTTGTCTGCGGTCGTCTGGTCTGGGGAGTCGTCGCTTGTTTGTAGTCGAATAAACATCTCCAATCCCCGAAGCTAATACATTCAGATAGTCAACGTCACGATAGATGGATGCTCTCTCAGTCTCTGTCTCTCTCTGTCTCTCTGTCTCTCTCTTTGTCTTTCACTCTCTCTCTCTCTCTCTCTCTCTCTCTCTCTCTCTCTCTCTCTCTCTCTCTCTCTCTCTCTCTCTCTCTCTTTGTCTTTCACACTAGATGGATGCTCTCTCAGTCTCTGTCTCTCTCTGTCTCTCTGTCTCTCTCTTTGTCTTTCACTCTCTCACTCTCTCTCTCTCTCTCTCTCTCTCTTTGTCTTTCACACTAGATGGATGCTCTCTCAGTCTCTGTCTCTCTCTGTCTCTCTCTGTCTCTCTCTGTCTCTCTCTGTCTCTCTCTGTCTCTCTCTTTGTCTTTCACTCTCTCTCTCTCTCTGCCTGTCTCTCTCTTTCTGTCTCTCTCTCTGTCTATCTCTGTCTCTCTTTGTTGTTTGTCTCTGTCTCTCTGTCTCTCTGTCTCTCTCACTCTCTCTCTAACCATTGATATCTTTGTATCTGTCTATCTGTCTGTTTTGATCTATCTGTATATCTGTCTGCTACTGTGTTTGCTTGAGTCGCTCTGCTTGAATCTGTCTGTTAATCTGTCTACGTATTTTCCTGCCCTTCTATCTGTCCTTCTATCCGTCTGTCAGACCGACATAATTATAGCTATATATCTGTCTGTCTGTCTGTCTGTCTCTCGAGCTCTTTTTGCCTCATTTTTGTCACTTCACTCTCATCCTGATGTTTATTAATCGGTGATCGACACGCATACTAGGGTGTATTCAAAGAATATTCTGAGAGTTTCCGATATATTTTACGGATTAGTGACAGAAATACAAAGCGCGAGAGATACAGAGAGATAGAGAGCTAAAGACCCAGAGGCCCAGAGAAGCAGACAGTCAGAGAGACAGAGGACCAAAGAGCCAAACAGCGGCGTCGTGATTTAACGAGGAAACTTAACTAATCGATTGTCAACCGTTGACTGCCTAATTTACTTTTCTTCCCCTTCAACCCCTTTTCCGACTGTTGCCCCTCCTCCTCTTCACCCTCCTACTTCTCTCCTCTCCTTCTTGCCCCTCCTCTTACTGCTCCTCCGCTTCATTTTCCTCTTCATCCGTCTCCACTTCATATAACAATCACCACTCTTCCTCATCTTCCTCCTATTCTTCCATTTCATTGTCCCCATAATCTCCGTCTCTTCCTTCCTTACATCCTCCTCCTCTTCTTCGTCCTCCTCCTCTTCATCATCTTTCCATCCTCTCTGTCGTTCATCCATTTTTCTCTCGCTACTTGTCTTTCTTTGGCATGCTCCATGCGAGGACTCCTTTCCAACAGTTAGGGGACAGGAATATTGCCGTGGAAACGTATGTCCATTCGACACTGCACGCAATAAACTTGTCTAGACCAGCAGCTGACTGCGTTGGACGATTGCCTGCGGGCTATAGACTCCGAACAAGACCGCAGAATAATGGAAAAACATAGATTTTGCGTGCACGAGGTTTTTAAGCTGTCGACATAAACAGACGCGTCCCAAGTCTCGAGCAGGGTTTCTGTACACAATCATTAACAAGGAGTCCATGATCAGGAGGGCCACGCATCAGCGAAGCCGGCATTGGAGAATAATTACGTGTCCTCGGCAGAGGGGTTGGGTCCTAGGAGGATGAAGAGAGGGAGGACGAGGAGGAGATGGAGGAGGAAGGAGAGGGAGGAGAGGGATAAGGAGGAGACAAAGGAGGGGATGGTAGGGTGAGTCGTGTTCAGTCATAGATCTTGGGCGCCTAAACGATGAGTTTGAATAAATTCTCCAAGTTAATACACGACTCAGACGCTTAACGGTTGATTGAATACCGGACGAAGGGTTAATCGGATCGATTGTTGGTGGAGATGGAACGGAGGGAGGGAAGGAAACTGGAAGATACGGAGGGAGGGAGAAAAGGAAGGACACTGGAAGAGACGGAGGGAGGGAATAGTAGAAGGATAGTAGAAGGGACAGAGTCAGGGAGGGAAGGAAGAAGACTAGAAGAGGTAGAGGGAGAGAGGGAAGGGAACTGGAAGAGACGGAGGGAGGACGGGAAAGGAGGAAATTGGAAGCGACGGAGTGAGGGAGGGAGGAGAGGAAACTCCAAGAGACGGAGGGAGGGAAGAACAGAAACTGGAAAGAACGGAAGGAGGGAGACTGGAAGAGGCGTAGAGAGAGACGTAAGGAAACTGGAAGGGAGAGGGGCAGGGATGGAGGGAAGGAAGGGATGGAACTGGAGAGGAGGGAGAGAGGAAGATATGGAGACTGGCAGAGACGGAGGGAAGGAGGGTCTGATCCAAGGAAGCGATAAACAAGAGAACGCCGAGTAAAAAAAATGTAGAGAAGATAAATGTGGAGACGGTCGAAAGAAAACGCGGAGAAGGAGAACGAAAGGATGGGACGAGGAGCAACGCGGAAAAGACATAAGACGGGAAGAGGGAAGGCCAGGTAAGAGAAGGAATTGCAAGGGTAGGCGTGGCAGGAAGGATGAGGAAGAAAATGGTGATTGGCCCTAATGTTGATTATCATAAAAGATGTGTTGGATATGTTTGAAAGTTGCTTAACCATGGTTTTATAAAATCAACTCGAATTAACGCAGAGTGGTAACTAGATTGACCCTGGAATATCAGTGCACTTAATGACCTTGACTCTAGAATTCACTTGAACGATCGCATTACATGACTCTAGCAGTGAAAGGCCCCAGTATGCAAGTACTTTGTTCCGGAAAGTTAATGTCTTGCCGTGCCAAAGTAAAAACAGACAAAATTGTTGACTTTAATGACGCCGTTTTACGACACATTTAGTTACATTTCTTTTCATTTATATCATTAATGATGACATTATGTACGATATATGATAATGATATACATGGACTCTTTGGAGCATTAATTCTATGACGAAAAATGGAATGTTTCTGAACGCTTTGAAAATGTTTTATATGCTCTAAAATGGTATATTCTACCAACGTTCTAAATGAGACATTCTGAATACGCTGAAACATTATTGCACTGTTCTAAGATATTTTGGAGCATTCCTTCTATATAATCTTAAGCTCTACGATGGAACATTTTAGACACTCTGGGTGATATTTATTCTTTCTATGGACTCCAATAGGAATGTACTAGATATATAAATATCTTTTTATGTGTGTTTGTTTTTCAAAGGTTCCTGACAGTCGCTGTTTTAGCGCAGACACAAGGCCTGCCACTTGCTGTAAGTACAAACTCTATCAAGTTAACATTGGCAATTTATTACCAGTAGCCAAATCGCAGGTATACGTACACGTACGGACTACGGAGTGCGGCCTTGCCCAAAGAGGCGTCTATGATGCCTGGTGTAGGCCATGGCGCTATGGAAGTGTCTGAACGTTACAGGATACTAGTAGACTTTATAGTATATATATATATATATACGAGGTCATTTGTTTATCCGAAGAATTTATATTCATTCATTCACTGCGAAGATTTATATAGCACCCCTTCTACGTCACTACTCAGGAACGGTTCCAACTTCAACACTGCCTGCAGTGGTTAAATTCAACCGGATCACGCCAAATCTGAGATCCGGAACCTCGGATTTGAGATCACCGCCACGACCATGAGATCCGCCACCTAAATGCATGTCTTCTTTCAAAAATCAACCATACACACCTTGTTTCACACATTTTATCCTAATGAACAAATAGCGAACATGGCTGTTATTGTTTCGCCACTTCGGCTCAAGTTTAAGATATTTTAGTATGTGAAGATCCATCACCTCTGGATTAGAAATTTAACCACTGAGTTACACGGCTGAAAAGGACATGTTTATGGGAATATAAAAAGAGTCAGAGTGGACCCTGGGGGACAAACGCAACGTCAACGGAAGTCTGTTCTAGAGCCAAACACCGAGAAGGCACGATTTTGTTTTGTAGCTGTACGGGCAAATTGGAAGACGAATAGACCTACGCCTCGCTCATTAGAGCGGTAAAGCAGCGCCCCGAGGCACTCAGGGTAGAGTAGCAGAGATAAGCAGAGGCAAGACCCATAAAGAACCGACAAACCAAAGCGATGATACGCTACGAGATTCGCTGTTGGAAGGGGAGCCAGTGGAGAACATCCAGTATATTGCCGGAGACATGGCCTCATTTCGAAATGAGCCCGTCAAGACATGCGGCAGAACGCAGGACGCGGTCCAAGCACCGCAACCACCCAGCTGGGAGGACTATATGGAGTAAGCAGCAGTAATCTAGTCTGGCTGTGATGAAGGAGTGGACAAGGGTAGCAATGGCGTCTGGCATTAGCTAGCGAGCATCAGTGCGGAACTATTAGTATGAATCACGGCAGAGGTGGTGAATGTGAGGAGCAAAGGTGAGTTATTGGTCCAGTATGATTCCAAGGTCCCGGACAACAGAGGATAAGATAAAAACGAGAAGGCAGCAATGGGTTGAGCTAAGTCCAGCTTAATAAACTGCTGTTCAGTGCACAGCCAGATAAATTGGGTCTTTGACGGGTTGAGCTGCAGGCGGTTTGTCGACATCCAGGTCTCCATGGCATGCACCCAGAGCCTGGCTCATTGCCCGAACTGCAGCGGAGTCATTAGAAGCGATACAGTGTAGTTAGACCTGAGCTGCATTAGTGTACAGGTGACCCAGGACAGCAGTGGCGTTCCGGAGAGAAGCAACATCAGTAGTGTAAGTGATGCACAGAAGGGAACCGAGCACCGAGTATAGGGACCCACGTGGACCTGGGGGAGACGTGGACCACAAAATGCCTGCTCAATGTTTGCATCTTTCATATAGTAGGGCAAACCTATAGTAGTTTAATAGCAAAAAAGCGAGCATGCACTCGTT
This sequence comes from Bimastos eiseni, assembly GCA_959347315.1. Classification (NCBI taxonomy): domain Eukaryota; kingdom Metazoa; phylum Annelida; class Clitellata; order Crassiclitellata; family Lumbricidae; genus Bimastos; species Bimastos eiseni. Next base: position 10,198,023 of record OY365818.1, read on the forward strand.
ACTCTTTTTCTGCATGCAAAACTTTACTATAGAGACATTTTTTAATCAGAGTCAGTTTTTTATTTATCTTCTCGTTCTATTATTCAATGATTTAATGTAATGTAGTGTAGTCGAGCTTTTATATAGCGCCCCTTCATGATGTTTACTCAGAGCCGCTTTCTGCGCTGGTCTAAAAGAGTGAAATGTCACATGATCAAATAAAATACATATCAGTTAGCAATGAATGTGTGTTAGGCTAATAGATAAATAATAAATTAATTAATTACTAATAAATAAAGCTAAGTAAAATTGGTATTTGTGCCCCCATTTGCTCTCAAAATGGCATGCACAGCGTCTAAGTTACATGTAGTTGTCACATAGGTTCCATGAACATCCATCAACCCAAGCAACTTGTCTGGATTTCATATTCTACCCATCTTAAAAAGCTGGCCGCTGAATTGAACATCTACAATTCTATCAGCGCGGATTCTCTAAGCGCGGATTGGATCGCTGATCCAACTATTCGTGGCTGCTGTCATTTGCCTTTACGTCGTCTGTTCAAAATTCCATCAAAGCCAGTCTCGAATTTATCAATTAACTGTTAAAACGTCTAACATGACGATTGAATGCCTACAGAATGCAAGCAGAGGCAGAGATTGGAATTACGTTGGGTCGAGTTACAGGATTCCAAGTTGAGCCTAACTCATGATGCATACATTATATACATACATACATGCATACATGCATGCATGCATGCATACATACATACATACATACATACATACATACATACATACATACATACATACATACATACATACATAATAAAGTGTCTGCTTGAGTCGGTCTGGTCAAGAACCGTGACGAGTGCTTATTGGTTCTATTGATGCAGGAGTCATTGGTGGGAGCGGAGGCTGGTTATCGACTGGGAAGGAATTTCACTGACGTCTTGGTTCAACGGAGGGTGACGAGGGAGGCAGCGACAGCGGCGGATCAGGCATCCTTAGAGACACTGTCATCATCACCAGCAGCAGCAGGCGGAGCATCAGTCCGCGACCGGATCGACAGAGGACTGGCCAGGGCAATGATGATACCGAGCGAGCTGGCCAACGCCAGCAGCAGCAGTCGCATCACGAGGTACTACCGCCTGTACAACAGGTGTTCGAGCAAGCACCTGCGGATAGCAGGGCGCTACGTCGACACACTAGCCCTCCCTGGCGATATCTACAGTACGTCAGTTATTCAATCTTACAGCATCTTATCCAATTGGATGCCATTTTATTTTATATGATCTCATTTATCTTATGTTATCTACTAGGGCTTCCATTGAGTGTCTGCTGACCATATCAATGAGGCCTTTCGACAATGTGTTTATATATATATATACTAGCTTCCTATATATATATATATATATATATATATATATATATATATATATATATACTAGCTTCCTATATATATATATATATATATATATATATATATATATATATATATATATATATATTCATATGGTGAAGTCTCGTTTATTCTAAGCCGTTAAGTCATACGACCGAGAATAGTCGATAATTGGGATGAGAGGGATTGTCATGACACGTAATCAGGAGATTCGAACCAGGATTACAGAGGTGATCAGTCGACCCCATATACCACTCAGCGAGTATACGCGTCATCTGTTTACCCGCATCTAAGTTATCGGTGTACAGACCCATAAATTGTGGATCATTGAAAACCATTTGCCCAGAATTCGTTAAGCGTCGGATGAAGTTGTGATGACATCATTATTACGTCATTATGTTACATCATCCTGTGTAAACAATCCGGTGACAGCCTCATCTGCTGAAGGCAACTAGTTTCTATCAGGCGCAAGGGCAATAGCTTACTACCGAAGATTTAGTGAGTGCACACTGCGTAGGCGGAGCGTATAGATAACACCTACGCACTCTTATCCGCACTAAATCCTCACTTCATTAGCTCTTTCTTCGCTTGCTGCACTTCGAGGGATGTCGAATCCATGTCAATAATTGAATACAGACTAGGTCGTATATTAGCCACCGACTAAGGTGAAAGGGTGATTGTGTGATGGTCTAGTTGTTAGAGCTGAGTGGTTAGCGATTAGTGGCTAGTCTAGTGGTTAGCGGTTAGTGGCTAGTCTGGTGGTTAGCGGTTATTGGTTAGTCTAGTGGTTATTTGTTAGTCTAGTGGTTATTTGTTAGTTTAGTGGTTATTAGCTAGTCTAGTGGTTAGCGACGAGTTGTTAGTTTAGTTCGTAGTGACTAGTCCACTGGTTAGTCTAGTGGCTGGTGGTTAATGGTTAGTCTAGTGGATAGTGTTTACTTTATTGGCTAGCAGTGAATTGTTTGTCTTGTGGTTAGTCTAGAGGAGTCAATGGTTCATTGTGTGGTTTTGTCGTTAGTCTAGTGGATAGTGTTAGTTTATTGGCTAAGCGGTTAGTGGTTTTCTAGTGGTTAATAAGAGATTAGTATTCTGACTAGTAGTTAGTGACTAGTCTAGTGGTAAGTGGTTAATCTAGTGGTATTATAGCTCTCAACGGAGAGGTCGAAGTTCAAACTCTCGCCAGGGCAGACAAATTCTTTAGACACTTATTCTGCTCTATCGTCTATATATTATATTGAAATCTGCCATCAGATGAGTACATCAACCCTACACTGCTGCTTGAAGGATCAGACGGCGAGGAGCTAATTGGCCACCACTCTCGCGTGCCGAGACTAAGCAGAATGAGGTCGCTAAGACTTCATGCCCATGCTCTTAACATTTGCTAGCGGGCTACATCAAGGCCTGAATAATTTTACATTTATACCTCTACAGGCCAAAATAGTTTGCCAGGCAGCTCCAAGGGCTTAAATCTTTTGTTGCGTAATTACAGAGTCTTAAATCTTTTGTGGTATAGCTCTTAAGGGTCTACAACTTTAGTCATATAAGTCAAAAGCCTAAATCTTTTGTTATTTAAGTATAAATGCCTAAATCTTTTGTTGTATAAGTATAAATGCCTAAATCTTTTGTTGTATAAGTATAAATGCCTAAATCTTTTGTTGTATAAGTATAAATGCCTAAATCTTTTGTTCTCCGATTCTCAAAAGGTGAACTACAAGTACAGACGCGGAGTTTTGGCAGCCAACTGACAATACAGGGCTCACGATCAATGAACTATCTCTGTTTCAACAAGAAAGGCAGACTCACTATCAAGGTATTTACAACAACAACAACTACATTCAACAAAACACTTTACAAGTAGATCTACGCAGTTATGACAATAATAGCAGTTAATGATTTGTATTAACGCTATGTAGAAATAATTGTAGGCCCATATTTGTATAAATTAGATAGCGCCACTTCAAAGTCAGCAAATTGATCTAGCAACGCAAGAAGCGACTTGATTCAGAATAAAATTGCATTTCGTCTTTCCAATGGAAAATGTTTTATCCATCGAGCTTTCGTTGGACCGTGAAATACACTGCAGAAATGAATGTTCGAGAAACGAAACAACGGCGTTGAGAACTATAACGCTTTGACGTTGACTTTAAGGACAGCATTCGGCAGAACATAATGTCCATTTGGGTAATATAATGACCATTATATCGATATAATGGTCATCGTCATCGTTATCGGTTAGACTGGGCTATTTTAAGGAAAAGGCTTCAGTCATGCGTGACTCCTAGTGCTCAAAATATTGTCATTAAAATTGATTGTTAATTGATATGCGATTATAATCAACCGATTAACTATAGACCTGCGGCATTTGGCATCGGTTGCAGATTTATCCCACTTGATACTTGCCCACTATTGTACATGAACAACTTTATGTGTCATGTCTTGGTCAATTAAGTGGCTTGGAAGTTTGGAACACAGAGAGCACGCGTTTGAAAGTCTTCTTACGCGTCTATCTTTCAATGTTCTTTGGATATGAGTGTCCGTCGTCGTCATGATGATGCTTTCTGGCTTTGTATTCATTGCGAATCATATAAAGTCGTTGATAACATAAGGCCATGCCTATACTCAGCCTCGACAAATGTCGGGCCTCAGAGAAGGATAACAAGTATTTATACCCCTGCGCTATAGCAGTCATTCGATTGTGTTGGACTATACAGTGACACTCCACAGGCTGCCTATTCTTATAGAGCAGCAACAAATATTACAAGCACGAGTATAGACACATACAAACACGCATACACAAACACACATGCAAAGACAGTTATAGACAATTAGACATGCAATAACCTATCCAATATATATATATATATATATATATATATATATATATTATATATATATTATATATATAGTTGCCTGACTGTGTGCGAATGTGTGATTATATATCGTCGTGCTTGTTTCATCGTCTTAAGCCTTTGGTTACTGCATAAGACAGTGACTCTTAACTACGGAATGCGACTATGAATTCGTTCTCGCGTGTACACAGCCAGCCAGCCAGACAGACGGACAGACAGACAGACAGACAGACATATAGACTTTGTCATCTTAGGTTTGAAACTTAACATAGTCTATCTTTCGGACGTCGCTGTAGGTCTCTGTAAATAGTCGAACTGTCTGTGCCAGGCAGCGACGTTTCTTCTCCTGTAGGTCATTCCTTCAAAGTCGCAGGTTTAAATATTATAAATCTGAATGCATTGAAGCACAGGAGGCAGGCATCGAGGCTGAGGTTGGAAAAGTTAGCGCCAGGTGCTTATTATTCGCAATGATTGCGATAAAACGGTAATCAGAGGGAAACACAATTAACTCGCGTATCGAAATCCTTAGGATTAGCTCATTTGAAATCATCTAAATCAGAGGTGGATTTAACAATAAATAGAAAGTATTAACTTAATTAGTGAGTGTATTAGTTTAAGCCCTTGATCACCACTCCTGAGGCCGCTATGAGCGGCCAATTTTAGCACGTTTGATATTGGCTTAATATTTGGAGGAGTAGGCCTAAGGGTTGAACTAATAATAGCATAACGCAGTGATTAAAAATTTCTTCCTAGGTCTACAGGCTTGCTATAATTTACGTTTTACATTTTTTTAAATGTTTAAATCCAACTTTCTCCGTCCCGTGAAATGTGTCCCTAGGCCGGTGCCTCGTTGGCCTGGTGCTAAATACGGCGCTGATCTTAAAGTGGCCCCAAAGCTAAATGTGTGGTATGGTTCTGATTTAATTTATGACTTGATTTACGATTTGAACATATGTTTCTTCGGTCCTGTTATTTTTAAAGGCCTACACTAATACATAAATACTGCATATGCCCTATACTATACCATACCATACCATACCACACCACACCACACCACACCATACCATACCTTACCATACCACACCACACCATACTATACTATACTATACTATATTATAAGCCCTATTATTAGAGCTGTTTTCAATAAACGAATGAAATTAAATGAAAACTTGAGACTGCAGGGACCTTAATCAACTGCGTTAGTAATACACCGTAGTAAGTCCTCTGTTTATCATTAGATATTGGTGCATCATCGAGTAAAATATTCTGCACCTACACTGGCGCTATAGAAGTTGATAATTAATAATTTTGCAACTACCGCACTTCCTCTAGATAAATGCACTCTCGTTCAGAATAAACTTACAAGCCATTTGTTTAGCTATGATTTAGCTACTGTACAACAACAGCGGTATTGAGTCATAAAAACCACAAGTTGGCAATTTGTTTAGTATCGACTTGAAAGTATGACCCATATTTAGCCTTTATGCTCAAATTCGTGTGGCTATTATTTGACAATTATAAACGCCTCCGGACCAACCCATGAATCGACGGCTCTAGCCCAATGACTTGCGATTGTCAGGGTACACGTGAAGGCCTCCTCTGGTCCGAACTGGGAGTCCACTGCCAGCTATAACCTTATGATGGTCCTTCTTATAAATCAATGGAACGATGGAACGAATGTTTGCATATTCTGTAAGTTAAGTTTTCACGGCGACAAACGTTAATAAGAGATTGGCAAGAAATGCTGGCCTAGCTCAGACGACGAATCGCGGTATGAGACGATGCAATTAACTTAATTAGCGCGGACTTCCAAATGACAATTGATAGCTGTAATAATTTAGCCTATAGT
>OY365818.1:10206597-10409097 GCA_959347315.1 Bimastos eiseni
CTAAGTGATTCTTAGGGAAACTGTCGGCTGCTTAAATTCGGGATGTTCGGAAGAACAAATGAAATTAAACCAAAACTTAAGACTGAGCCTTTTAAAGTTGTGGTCAGTAGTCTTCTGTTTACCATTGAACTGATTTCATGACTGTTGCCTGGTCTTCGTGCACCATCGAGTCAAGCCTTGTGCATTCATGTCATCTGTCAGCTGTCGACGGTTGGTTCCACGCATGTGCGTGGGCTCACTACTGACGAATCTTTTCAGCTTACTTTGCATAATAGTTATGCTAATAGATGTATTTTTAGCTGTAAACTGTGACATTTAACATCATTAAGGCCACTTAGGCCAGCACAGAGAGTGCCTCTGAGTACCGTAGATATCTTGAAGGGGCGTAATGTAACTGTTTGATTACATTACACTATATTACATGATGCAACAAGAACGTGCTGGACATTGGACAAAAAGTTATCTCTCACTCTTTCTTCCTGTTGCAGCATTCCGATCGCGAGAGGCGCTGCGTCTTCCAGGAGATCCATTCTCCAGACCACTTCACCCAGTTCCAGTCGGCCTTCAATCCGCACTGGATGATCGGATTTGGACGCAAGGGTCAAAGGTTACACGGAGACTGGCGGTCAAGGCCGCCGAAGCAGCGTCGATGCTTCCAGTTCGTGAAAACCGACTTCCCCTACCTGAGCTACGACTTGAACCGACCGGGCGGTGCTGAGCCCGACCGCCTCCAACGACACGACCCTTCAGGGGCCCCGCGTCACGGCCCTGCCGGAGTTCCGCGGCTGCCCAACGGGAACCACTTGGAGCAACAGTCGAACTTGCAGAGTACGCACTCGTCGAAAACGTGACACGATAATCGTCAGCGCCCGATTCAGTTTTGTAGCGCTATTAGCCTGGTGCATTGATAGCGCGTATACTCGTCGTCCTCAGTTTAGAAGCGATGCTGCCGTAAGTTATAAACTGACCGCATGGTGACCGCTCGATTTTTGTCGAGAGTGAAGCTCTGATTTTCCGCTGTATGGGTCGATATACGCGTGACGCAAGCTCGTCTAAAAGAACCGCCATTTTGCTAATTACGATAGAAACGACTAACTAGGCCTACACGCTAAAGATTTTGTTCGGTGTAAATCCGTTTTTTTATATCGATACAGTCGCGAGACTGTTCATTTGCGTATGCGGTGCGTTTAAGTATACTGACGTATACCAGTAGCGGATATTCTGCAGAAACTGCAGATAATCGTAGGCCTACGAGTGTAGGTCTATGTAGGGCCTATAGACGTAGTGTTTACCCTGTGAAACAAGTCCTACAGGTAGGCGCTATAGAAGTCCTGTATATATACTATTGCCACCTTATTAGAACCACTCTATCGCTGTGCTTTCGTGAATGTTGTAATAATTCTAGTAATTGCCTCAAAAATCAGCATAAACAGTACATGTAATTGTATCTGCCGACCTGTAGTGTAGCATGGGCTCTATATATATTATATATATATTATATAAATTTTATATATATTTTACATTTTAGCTGTACTTTCATGCAGTAAATGGGTCTACATATAGGCCTAGGCTACACATATTTATTTATGGATTTAATGAATGTCAACCATCATCACTTCGATGCTGGATACAAAAAGTTATTATTATGCAATATATGTTGTATAAAACAACTGGGTCCTATACTCAATATATATATATATTTATTATATATATATATCTTTAGATGGCCCATATAAATATGAATACGGATGGTATTTGCGGGTCTCTACTCTCCAATACAAGTATAGTCATAATAGTCGTACTTATCGTTGACTCTGAATTTCAGTCCTTGCATTCAGAACATGAAGGCGTTGAGAGAAATACGACAGGGTAGTTTTCACGAGCGTTACAATGAAGTTATGCCAGACAGTCCCAGGATTTTGATTAAATGGCTGGAAGGATGAATTAGTTAATTGTTCATCTACCAATCAATTGATCAATCTATCAACCAGTCAACTAACCAATCTCTCACTCACTCAATCAATCAATAATCAACCAATCAACCAACCAATCTCTCACTCAATTAATCAATCTATCAATCAACCAACCAAACTCTCACTCACTCAATCAATCGACCAATCAACCAATAATAGGGATTCAGAGGGAGATTGAGTAAGGGTTTAGTAAATAAATTTACTGTAAGCTATAGTTGTTTCTCGACTGGTCTGTAAAGAGCAGGGAAGATGGAGATTGGGCCATAGTGAGCATTGTGAGCAAGGTTGTGGGAATGCTTTTGACCGGATTGTTGCGATTTTCCGTAGTGTGGAGGGTATGGGAAGGAATGAGAGATTCTAACGGTGGGAAAGAGGTAATAAAAAGAATGGGAAGAGGTAATGAAAGGAAGGAGGAAAGAGGTAGTTAAAGGAAGGGTGCAGTGAGTCTAATAAACCAATCGCAATCGGGTAGGTATAGTAAAACCCAGTGCAGTAGGATGTAAGAGATCGAGCGAATAGATGAGTTGGTGTTCTCCAATGAAGGGGTATTTGGGAGGAGTTGAATGGTGACCGGGGTCGAGTAATAGGCCCTCTCAGACATAGGCCCAAGGATGATTTAGCAGAGCGGGTTGCATGGCTGGATGATGATGATGACTTCACGAAGATATTAGACTGGAAGTAATGTAAGAGTCAGGGCAACAACGAAGGAGGGGCCAGCGGGGCCTAGGCCCCGGGCGCAAATGTGGAAAGGGTGGAAATTTCATTATGGAATAACATATTATTCCATAAAATGCGCTATTTTCAAAATGTGGGGGCACCAAATTGATGCTACGCACAGGGCGCAATTATAGCTCGGTACGGCCCTGTAAGGAGTTGCAGGTTTGCGATACGATTTCGAAGTGAATTAATGCGCAATGGGATTTTCTGTGGTAATCGAGCTTCTAGCGGACAATGGAGGTACGCCAATGGTCGAGGCAGTTCTTAAGTTCAATCAATGTGTCGGAGGTCACGAATATGCATGAAGCAGTAGCGCTAGAGGTTGGCGATGTGGTTAGGAAATGAAAGATTCAGGACATATGAGATGGAGTTTAATAAAGAAGAGTGGACTCAGGACAGAGCCTTTAAGTTACACAAGATGAACATTAATATTACAGCGCATATAGAACAGTGATGCTCTTCACTGGCAATTGGCAATTGTTGATTGCATTTAAAGTAATTATTCATCAACAATCTTCATAGAAACCGCAATTCATTTGTCATATAAGCACTACGCATTACACCATTGCCGCTGCGGACGGTCTACAACTGATCGACTTGCAGGAAAGTTCAGATCGAGGGGTTCGGGCAAAGGCCTCCAATTTCCTCCAATACCTCACCTCATCCCTTTCCTCCAATACCTCACCTCCTCTCTTTCCTCCGTTAACTCACCTGCTCCCTATCCTCCGTTAACTCACCTCCTCCCTTTCCTCCAATACCTCACCTCCTCCCTTTCCTCCAATACCTCACCTCCTCCCTTTCCTCCAATACCTCACCTCCTCTCTTTCCGCCAATACCACACCTCCTCCCTATCCTCCGTTAACTCACCACCTCCCTTTCCTCCAATACCTCACCACCTCCCTTTCCTCCAATACCTCACCTCCTCTCTTTCCTCCAATACCTCACCTCCTCCCTTTCCTCCATTACCTCACCTCCTCTCTTTCCTCCATCAACTCACCTCCTCCCTTTCCTCCATTAACTCACCTCCTCCCTTTCCTCCAATACCTCACCACCTCCCTTTCCTCCAATACATCACCTCCTTTCTTTCCTCCATCAACTCACCTCCTCCCTTTCCTCCAATGCCTCACCTCCTCCCTTTCCTCCAATACCTCACCTCCTCCCTTTCCTCCATTACCTCACCTCCTCCCTTTCCTCCAATACCTCACCTCCTCTCTTTCCTCCAATACCTTCCCTCCTCCCTTTCTCCGACTTATTGGTCGGTGTGTGCGTGGGTCAGTTGATCGGTTTATTGGTCTGTGTGCGCGTGAGTCAGTTGATCGATTTATTGGGCGGTTTGTGCGCGAGTCAGTTGATCGGTTTATTGGTCTGTGCGCGCGTGGGTCAGCTGATCGATTTATTGGGCGGTGTGTACGTGGGTCAGTTGATCGGTTTATTGGGTGGTGCGCGCGTGGGTCAGTTGATCGGTTTATTGGGCGGTGTTTGCGTGAGTCAGTTGATCGGTTTATTGGGCGGTGCGCATGTGGGTGAGTTGATCGGTTTTATTGGCGGTGCGCGCGTGGGGTCAGTTGATCGGTTTATGGGGCGGTGTGCGTGTGGGTCAGTTGATCGGTTTATTTTAAGGGCTTAGTTACAATAGATTATCTTTTATATTGTTGAAATATCAAGCTTAGAAAGTCACAGGGTAGTACAATATTGATTTCTATTTTTTAACGTACAGACACAAGTAGACTATCTATTAACTAAGGTATAAGCTGCCTATTAATAATGTGGCCTATTAGGTTCAGTTCGTAAAGTTGTGGGCCTACGTGTTTGTTAATTTAGCATGTATCATGTTGTCCAATGTAGGCTTGCGTTTAACGAAACCAAACGAAAGCCTACAAAGTTGTACGTATTTGAAATAATTTATTTTATTTTTCATTTTATTTTCAGTTATAATTTTCAGGTATAAGTTTTAAATTTAGTCTTGAATGTCAAAATAATTTGTCGAACAAGGCACACATATAGAGAAAGAACTATGCGCAGATAGATTTTCAAATGTTTAGAAGTTCCCAAAAACTTTGCACAATTTTTCATTTGTACAATAAACTATTGCGTTAAAAATGTTATATGTCGACTCTTATATCCCATATAATAAACGTGGTGGATCTGCCTGGAACGGCGTTCCGCCTAATTTGCTTGCTGGTTCTGGTTCGTTCTGGCTGAAATTGACCACTGATATCTGTAGGCCTATTGTAATGGTAATCTCAACATTTCTGCATCGATGATCACCCACAAAAGCGAAGTCCCTGGAACCAGCTTATTCACAAGCGCCTACAAGCTACACTATGTCACTCCTCATCAAGGGTCGAGGAAGTGTTTTAAAACTGAAATTCAAACAAACCAACAACCCAGAGGCGTGACGACCGCCCTCAGCCCTCCTCACCCTTGACCGCGGAGGGGGCTTCTCAGAGAAGGGTCCCCGGGTCCCTAAGAGTTGCTAAACATGTAAAGCAGGCCCTATAACCTATCAAATGGATATCTATTCTTATTACCGAAATTTGATACCGCCTTTCTTCCAACATCTTTTGCTCAGAAGTGCGTATACACACGCCTCGACGGCGCAATTGCAGTTGTACTGCAGAGATTATGGTACGCAAAGGCATTGCTCAAGGTCCCTATACACAGTAACGCCCCGGACGAGGCTCGAACCCGCGTTACGGGTTGACCGTTCTAGCCGATCGGCCACTGTGCCACATCTATTGATGCTATTAAACATGTAGGTTTCAGTTTTTGTCTATTACTGACAAAACCTCGGGACGCTAGACTTTATGGAAGCCATTTTCGTATAGTTATGACGTGTATAGCAAGTACTTGTCTTCTAATTATGATGGTAATCTTACATATTAGAGGTCGTTGGTAGTAACGGTGAATTTCACCAATTAAATATAGTCATATCGTTTTAAAGCTCAAGACAAAATCAGTTTCAATTTAATAAAGCGGTTCATTTAAGAATTGTTCTGCACAGCAACAGTATTGAACTCACATTTCAAGATTTATCGGATAGTTTACTTACAAAGGTTAACCAAGGCATTGAATTGAAATACGTTTATTATCGCTCAGTCAAGGAAACTAAATTGTGACGAGGCTTGCCAGATGGGTCTCTAAAATACCCGATAAAAATACCCGAAACCAGTGTCGGTGGCACAAAGTGCCAAGAAACAAGATGGATAGGTTACCGGGTTGGGTTCATGGGATACATAGATGGATTAAGTGCTTAAGTTACTGATGTTTGCATCTAGATGAAAATTGACGTTACTACCTTATGCTGTTATTAAAATATCATTAAACCTCGTCGCGTTATTAATAAGCGTTGCGTTTTACTAAATTATTTTTGGAAAAAACAATTACGATATATTAACTTTTTACAGAGTACAAACTTCTATATTGGCTTGGGATCAACCCGAATCCCCCAAAACGCTGAAAAAGCCAAAAAGCCAGATTCCCCGAAAATAGCAATGTACTATTGAAAAACGCTCAACTGTCTCAAAACAGCACTATTCGTTTATCAATCCAGCTTCAACGTGAATTCTTTTCATCGATCCGGCTTCCATTTGAGCAAAATCATTTTCATCAATCCAACTTCGTTTTCGGGGATACGGCGGATATCAGATTCGGGTTTCGGCGATTTGCTACGCACATCATTGGTTTTAGGTCCGCTTCTGTTGCGTATACCCGATTCCTTGAAAACCGATTCCCTGAAAGTGGGGAAAATGTTAAATCGACGAAATCCCAGAAAACAATATTTCTACCAAGTGTTTGAAATTCCAAGAATTTGTTGATGTTGGGATTTTAATCTTTATTTTGTTTTTCTGACAGTTCGCATTCAACGTGTCTTCGACACAATGGCAGAAGCTAAATCTCAGTTTGACTTAGATATGGAGACGGATTCATTGCCTGCCAGCTGGCCTTTAATGATCACCGACGAAGATCGCAGTCAGGCAGATAAGGCCAGCAACGAGTTCAAGAGCAAAAACTATAGCGGTTGCTTAACAACGCTTAGCGCCTTAGCAGCAAGCAGAAGTCATGACCATAAAATCATGCTAAACAGAGCTGTGGCGGAATATTACAAGTCGGGCTTAACAAAAACAAACGAATTTCGACGTGCCTTGAATGAAATTGGCTCAAAGGTTTGTTTGCTTTTATGCACAGCAGTTCCCACCTAGATCACATGCTTGCTACAGAGTACAGACTTTTTAGATCTTTTTATAAATGCGTCTTCATGAGGTTCTTACAAGGCGCTATATAAATAGCCATTTACATACATAGATCACTAGATATTGGACATATTTTCTAATTTACTGATAATTCTGGATCATGCTTTTCACAGTTTTAAATGTTGATAACCAAAGTTACATGTGAATTAAAACTTAGATTTTGTGATATGATTTGCATTTTTCATGTTTTACTCTGAATCGTGAAATATGATAGCGTTGTGCCACCGTGCAATGCATGACGATATTACGTCTGCAGCAGCAGTTGTTCTTGCATGCTTTCTAATGATTACACTAGCATAACAAACCCTCACAATGACTCCATCTGATCCTCACAACACATATTGATAGGAAATAAGGTATTGGTGACTATCAAAGTCATTTTGAAGCGTGTGCATCTCCGATGGTTGTGCTTGCACAGAGGTCTTCCGCAGCAGAGCTATGCAGAAATATTACTTCTGCGGCAGAATCTTCCACCACAGAAGATTTATGATACTAGCTTATGATTACTATTACTGAATACTGTGGTTGAAACCAGTTGTTGATACTATTGTGCTACTAACATGAGTATAGTTTTTTTAAGTATGTTATTATATATGATTTTATTTTGCATTGTGACTGGAATTAGTCAATGCAGCAGTTATTACTCTGATTTCACCCTCACTGTTCTGTATTGAGGTTAAAATCTATTTACTGTTCAAACAGCTAATGTTTAGTTAATTTGTTTCATGAAAAAGCCTGAGAGATTTGTTACCCAGTCATGTCAGAGGCTGGAACTTGTTGTCTTAACGTTGCTTTAATAATGGTAGTTTCTAAACTTTTGGATGTCCCGCACCAGCGTATTTGTTGAACACGGCAAAGCATTTTGCTGACATCTGCTTTTTTGTTGGATAGGTCAATTTTGAGGAAGTGTATGACATCGACCAGAGTCTCTTGCTCTACAATCAGGCTGTCGTTTTGTTTTATGCCAGACAGTACCTTGCATCTTTCAGCATCATGGAGAAACTCATCCCACTGTTGGAAGATATGTGTAAGTCTACATATCTTTAACTTATCACTTATTTTGTGAGTGTTCCTATGGAAGTATCACTGTTCAATTGAAATTTGTTTAACTCTCTGAAGTAGTTAATTATGAATCTAATGGACAAAATTTGCTGACGCTTCACGACATTGATATGTGGTATACACTGAATGGAAACAAGTGAACTTTTAAGTTATTATTAGATTAACTATAAACCAGTTGCTAATTTTGATAAATTTCTTCAATACTGACTGTAAAACTGACTAAATTTATAATTATTTTCTTATTGAAAATTAATTTATCCCAGTTGTGTCATTCGTAATTTAAACTAGAGAAAATGGCGATCAGCTGGTAATGATGTGGTCATGAAATAGGCAACTGGCATGCCTGTCTCTTGGTCTGTTTGAGGCTGAGGGAGGGAGGGAATTTACAACAAGTTTTTGTTAAAATATTGTTGAATCTGTTATAAATCATTAAATAGTAATTTCCATTAGTTATTGAAATAATTCTGATGATTTGTTTTCTGTTCATAGTGTATGCTCCATACAGGGGAAACGTTTTTGAATTATTTTTGAATTAGAGTTATGTGACGAATGGTGTTAATGATTTATTTTCGTTGTGTCAACAGAACTTTTAGAAACCTGTTTTGTCTGCTTTTAGCTACCTTTTTTCCGTACGCTCCTTCATGTTTCATTATCGACCTGCATCTTTCATCACTTCGGGTATGGCCTGATTACTGGTTCTAGTTACTGTCAGCGGCTTCAATAAATTTTGTCCATATAATAGTACCAAGGCTTTATTTATTGCTGTCAAAATGTGATGCTGATATTTTCATAGTAATTGTGATGCAAACTTTAATTTCTGCACACACTGATGTTGAATTGCTGTGGCTTGTAAAGACTTCCTTAACTTTGTTAAATTCAGGAGTTTTTGTTGTCAGTAGTAAAGGCTCTGAACTTTGTAAATGTGTTGTACAACAGAGTAGTTGGTTAAATAAGAATATATTACTTACTTATATACTTCTTTTTGAGCATCTATGTTCTGTTTTGTTTTTAACTTCTTTTTACTGCTATAGCCAGACAGAGCCTTGACTTTCATTGAAAGCCACGTGATGACGATGGATGCAAAAGCTGGGAATCTGGAGAGGGAGGAAGGCCAGAAGGAAGATGCCTCTCATGGCCAAGGAGGCAGCCAGGCTCTGGAGAAGCGTGAGATGTGGAAGGCCATTGTCGGCCAGGTGGGATTCTAATTTGATTTTATTTGATCTCATTTAATCATATGACATCTATTGCACCATTATCTGGGAGAATATACAAGGGATCAATTGTCATACACAGGAGCGGCAGACAAAATCTGATGGGTTGTGGAAACCAAAAATCAAGCTGTGGTTGCTTTGGAGGTTGGAAAAAGTGGCCTTGGGTTATCACCTGAAGGATGACTTTACCAACTTACAGGTTGAAACCATTGTATGTCACATATACATCAAAGACAACAGTTGTGTAGGTGATTAGTACCTATGACGCAAAGAGGGGGAGTTTGGTTCTTTGCTCTGTAATATAACTGCAATTGTGCTGTCGATGCATGTATCCACTTCCGAACTAATCGTAAGAAGGATGATATCAAATTGCATATGTATTGTGTAGTTGTGGTTCAAGGATGAATAGACTCACTTGGAAAAGGGAGAAGATAATCAACCATGGGATATATATGTGTGGCAGTGGCTCCTCATTGAAGCACGCACACACACACACACACACACACACACATATATATACCTGCCTGCATACAGGGATGATCAATCATTACGTTTGCACTACCCTCTGTCTGGTAACGTGGCATGTCCTTATAGAAGTCTTCATCTTTTGTCTTAAACTTTTAGGCCTGTTTTCACTTTCTATGCTGCAGTCTCTACACATTTTGTCCTCTCAGATTTTTATTGGATTATATAGCTCCTGTCTATCAACAACAGTCTGACGCATGTTAACTATCTGCATTTCACTAGATGAATTTGTCTCTTAACAGCGTTGTCTACAGTCAGCTTCACATTTTTTCACATGGATGAAGCTGTTGCAAATCATAGGCATTTCCAATTTAAGTTATTATCTGTTATATGCTTAATATTTTACAGTATCGAACACGATGCTACCTGATGCTGAGGTTGATAAAGCCTGCAAAGTCTAACCTTAAAGTCCCCGCTAATATGTCAGACATGGTGAGTCCTTTTCTTACAATTTGACGAAGAGCATGGACTAAAAGTGACGAGGACACCAGAGTCACTCGTCATTTGAGTGTTAAATCATGTGAACGACAAATGATGGATGGTGAATCATTGCTTTATGACTTAGCTGTAGGTGTGGGTAACATTTTCATCTTGTGGGTGGAGTCGTAAGTGTTTGATTACTGTAATATGATAGTCTTACAGCCCAACATCGCCTGAGGTTGAATTTTGGACTCTGCTTTGCCCATGAAATTTGCCCCGATCGCAAGTTTTCTATTTGGCCATTTTGGGAGGGCTTTGAGTGAGACTTGTATTATATAACTAATGTGCCTGATTTGCATATATATGTGTATATATATTTATATATACGATTAACGCGCTTGATTTACATATTAAAATTTAGCACAGTAATTTATGGGCGTCCAGATAGGGGGGGATCCGGAGGCAAATGCCTCCAATTTCAGGCAGGAGTCATCTTTTATGTCTTGGTGGGGGAGAGTTTCTTGCCTTCCTGGCACTTGGGACCAGGGGGGTTTGCCTCCATCACTCAGGGGGGATCGACGCCCCTGCGGTAACTTACGGTTTAGTAACCGTATGTTACCTCTTCATTTTGTTTCAGACGCCATGCATCGTATTCCTTCGGAGTCAGTTTGAGCTGATCCGTGGCAATCACCAGAAGGCTGCCCGGATACTCACCTCGGCACCCGAGCTGCTTTCTGTGAAGATGGGCTGCGGCACTCCGCTCACCCTCATGTACTACAACAACATGGCCGTCATTCATCTGAACATGCAGAAGCCGAATCTAGCGCTCTTCTATCTACAGGAGGCAGCCGAGAGGAACGGTGCTTATGAAAATGAAATGAGAAAAGCCTATTCGAAAGAGAATGCTGTCGCAGGTGTGATATAATGGGCCTTTATGATGTTGTTTTGCCTTAAGTTTTGAGATGACTTTTTATCACTCTTTTGACATGTTATGCGATCAGATGGACTTGTGAAGGAAATGATGCTGGCGTGTGGAGAAGGAAGGAAGAAAAGAGGGCACCCAAGTAAAACAATGGATGGATGAGATACACGAAAAAACCGTAATGAACCTGGAAGAACTAAGGGACGTGACTTCGGAAAGAAAGACCTTAGTTGATCATGATGGTCTCTACGGTTCAAAGCACTGACAGCACAAGGTGACTTGGTCAATAAATACCCCATCTGATCACTGGTAATTTAACTTTAGCTGTTTACTGTACTAGCTCAGTACTGGGTTCACAATTCTTCTGGGACTGGTTCTCTTATGAACCTGTACTTATCAGATACTAAAAAGGCGTGCTGGACTGACGGTCAAAAGGTCAGGGGTTCAAAAGGTCATCCCAGTTTTCTCCTTCTGTTTCATTATTCTTATGTATGCACTGTCTGTATTGGATTTTAACAGATCTCAACAAAGGAATCCTGCCCACCTGGCCTCTCCAGAGTCTGAGTGGAAGCCAGCACAGCATCCTCATGTACAACATAGGCATCACCCTTCTGCACTGCAACCATTTCCAACAGGCCTTCAACTGTCTACTTGAGGCTGTTAAGGTCTACAGCACAAATCCACGACTGTGGCTTCGACTGGCGGAATGCTGCGTCATGGCCCATCGACAGGTCGGTCCTTCTGATTGACTAATTAACAGAAATTCTAAGTTATTCTTCTGTATATATCTCCTTCAGGCTTGAATTAATCCCTCACAAGGTAGGGGTCAACCACAAGGGACGGGGGTCAGCCTTCTGATTGGCTAATTAGCAGATAGCATCCGTTCTGTTCCTGACTTGACAGAAGGATTACTTGGTGGTTGTCCACTCCCTTGTGGTTGACCCCTCCCTTGTGGTTGACCCCTCAAGGATGGTGAATACATTTTGTGGAGAATGACATCATGAATAAATTTCCTAAAGCATGACATAATTACATTTAGTAAAGAAGGACATCATGAATACATTTTGTAAAGATTGACATCATGACTACAAGATGTCAGCCAACGTTTATCTGTCTGACTGGGATTGTGCTTGCGACTGATATTTCTTATGAATTCAATCAATCAGGTTTTTTTATTGAAACTGAGACAAATCAAAATTTAACATATAACATACCCTATACCCTTAAATCGGGATTCAGGAGAATGCAGAAATTATGGGTCAAAGGGAAAAGCCTAAAAGGTCCTAACCTCTGTTTACTTGGTACTCCCCAAAACGTTGCAATAAAATGAGTAAGCAGACGGATAACTCCTCAATTAAATTCATTTTTGTTTATGCAGAGTAACAACGAGGATTGCATGATCGAAAGAAAGCTTGAGGTTGTGGAGCGAGCGGTGGGTTGTGGGGTCCATCGGAAATTGATCTTTGGCGGCGGTGTTGTCAAAGAACAGACAAAGTAGGTTTTGCAATTAGGTCAATTGTTTGGATTTGTGGGATTACTTTCTATTGTTGATCTGCAAGTTTTGTGGTGCCCACTTTTGCCTATGTTGGTCCCTCAACTTGGAACTGCCTTCCACAGTCCCTGCACCTAGAATTACTAACCCTCTCACCCTATGAGTTCTGGAGACACCTTAAAACTTCCTCCGAGTTCCTATTCCCTGGTCCAAGCACAGATGCTCGTTTAAACCGCTGCGGATTTGAGTGACGCTATATAAATGTTCGATTGCATTGCATTACTTTCTACTGCGTAGGGTATCAACAAGCTGAAATGAACGATGTTTATAATATCCAGGAAATGAATGCACTGAGACTTGTTGATTCTGTAATGTATGAGGGAAAAATAAAGACCACTTCTTGTCATGGCAGCATGTCTTATTACTAATGATTTAATTGATTTTAAGTTGGTCCATTATGAGAATTTAAATATGTAACACATAATTATTGCACCACCACCAGGCTGAGCCATGCACTCTCAGTGGTGGGCCCCTCGATTTGGAATGACCTCCCTTTGATGCTCTGCTCCCTCCCTAGAATTCCGTCTCAGGCATTCCTCTCTCTCTCATCTTAAGACTGTTTTATTTGGCCGCACTGGGGTTGGGAGCGCCTCTGAGTAGTCTCCTTGACAAATTCTTGTCATGAATAAATGAATGAATTAGTTTCTTGATTTACAGTTTGCTTTAGATTCGTCCAGTTTGGTGGTCGTGGTGGTGCTACTTACATTACATTTACATTGCATTTACATTACATTTCCATTACATTTCCATTACATTTCCATTACATTTCCATTACATTTCCATTACATTTCCATTACATTTCCATTACATTGCATTTACATTGCATTTACATTGCATTTACATTGCATTTACATTGCATTTACATTGCATTTACATTGCATTTACATTTACATTATAATCCATTAGACACTTGTGTTGAATGGCATTGCATCATAGCAATGTGATGTGATGTTTCTTATTACATTTTCACTTGTATGTGATGGTGTAGTTTAATGGAGGTTCGTTTCTTAATACTTCATGTTGCAGTGCAAATGATATGAGTGCAATGCCAATGGCAAGGATGGAGTTTGCCTCCATCTGTCTCGATAACGCTCTTCTATGTCTCGATACGTCGGACAAAATTTACTTCGACACAGCGTCTGCTGTCCATTGCCCGCCTTCAAAACAGGACAACAGTGACTCAAGGTTGGTTGTTTTTTTATTGGTTCATGTCCACATTTTGGAAGCCTCCCAGTTTTTGTGTTCACTTTTCTCATGGTCCATGTCCCTGCTCTGGGCAGTACCACTCTCCATTTCAGAATCTTCATCATTCACTTTCAGATGCTTGTTTAGTTTTCCTCTCTGTAGTTCTCTCCTGTTTGTGAAAGCCTCTCTGTTCATAGTGCCATCCTTCTTTTAATTTCCCTTTGGCATCTGTCATGATCATACTCCATAGGTAGAATTCTTTCGCATGTTCTTTCTCTTTTCCTTCATAGTGTATTCTGATTGATTATAGTTTTCTTTCCTTTATTTCTCTTCAATACCTTTGTCTTTTTATGTTTTTTTTCATTCCTCATCTAGTCAATATTCTATTCAGCCTATCTAACCATTGTTGCCTGAAGACCTTTCTGTCTTCTTGCCATCATTGCCTGGTCATCTACAATATGCTGATCCATCTTCGTCTGGCCTTTATCGTCTCCTCCCAATCATTTACTGAGTCTGACTGATTTACTGAGGCAATTTGGTTGTCTTACGTTTGCAGCAAAACATCGCCATCATCGCAGTCATTCTTCATTCAAGCACCTCCAGGAAATCCATTAACAGCAGACGAGGTTGCCAACCTGAGGTTTGTGTCCGAGTTCAGAATATTTAAAGAAGTCTGATTTTTTCATAGAATATACAGTTTACAGTCAGTGTACTCAATGTATGTATGTATGTATCTGGCTATTTATATAGCGCCTTATAAGAACCTCTCGAAGGCGCTAAATGTAGCTATCCGTCAGATCTAAACAAATGGGATTTTAGTAATTTAGAAAATGTTTCCTGGGCTGCAAGTGGTGAAATGTTGCAAATTTGTAATGGAAGAGTGATGGTCCAATGCACGAGAAGGCACGGTTTATCTGCATCAATATAGCTGAGATGCTTGTTGGAGGTAGATCAGAAATCCTGAATATCTGTCGTGACAGAGATTTGTACAACTGATTGGCTGTCTACTCTATCTGGATAGGAATCTGTTGGATGGGCACCACATGTATGAGCCACTGGTGACTTATCTGGTTATCTTTTGTGTAGCTTGGTAATGCTTTTGCAGGGCATTCAAAGGCTACAAGATTCAATGTAGAGCATAACCGAGTAGACAATTTCCATCGAATCTGAGTATTTGTGTGCACTATTTGCCGGATCTGGGTATGAACCGATTAGTTGTGGCAACTCTGGCGCGACAAGTAACATCTGCAGGAAAAGCTTGAAAGTTTTTACTTTTGCCGTTACGTGTAATGAACATTAGCAAAATAAATGTTTGTGCCTGTAATAACTGCTAATTTGGTTTTAAATTTAAATTTTCGTTTTTAGATAGTCAAATGTTCATAAAAAATTCTTGAATTACAAAATGTTACTTTTTAACTATTTGTGTGTGTAATATTTGCCAAGGTGAATACATCCGAATAGTCCCATAAAGCATGACATGAAGGCGAATGTGCGAGGTGATTTCCGGTTATGCCTTAATTCAATGTTTGGTTACTGGTAACTAATTGCATCTTTATTAGTATGTCGATGATTGACAGATCTCTGGTCATTTCAGATGCTCGGTGTTGGCTTTAAAATCTTACGTATCGCTGTATCTCAACGATCACTTGGTGTCGCTTTCTTGTGCCGAAGAACTGTTGCGCCAGCCACGATTATCAGGGACTCACAGGTTGGTGTGTGTTTTCTTTGCAGGTAGAAAGTTCACTTAAGTGTATTGCAGCAGATATGAACTTTGCTGATTTTATGTGGAATATATAATATTAATTATGGTTATTTGGTAATTGCTAAGTTGTATAGTGTCTTTGTAGGTGAAATTTCTGAAAGGCACCAGGCTCTCAAAATCTGAGAATACAGTGCTACAATCAAACGAGTAGTTTAAGAAATACTGACAGAAGGCACAGATATGTCTGGAAATTCATGTCATAGTAACTAGGTAGACTATGTTTTAAAGATGCAGTAGAATTATATGTTAAAATCTGAAATCTGTGCTCTTAACTGGGGTACCTCTCTTTCTGCCCATACCCTTGAGACTTTTCTTTTCTCGCAGGACTTTCCATGCTGGTAGCAGAATCACTTCTGTTATTTTATTTTATATATTACTGGTAGGTTGTGCTGTAAGAGATGCTTCAGAATTCTGTAATATCAATTTTATTTGTAATAGCTGTAATGTATGATAGAGTTTTATTAGAGTAAATAGCATTGTTTTGTGTATTTTTATAATCAGCATTGATTCTTTGATAGTGAGAAGTTATTTTCAGAGTAGCATTTAGTGCCTCTTCAATCCTCATCAGCATTGAATAGAGCCTACAGACCTTTTTAGTGCTTCATTGTACTGCTTACTCTGGTATATAGTGTGTTTGGGAAGATTTATATGAATTTAATTCAGTTTCAAATGCAATTTCATTATGTCTAATTATATAATATGGTCATTGTAGTGGATGATAGTTGTAGAGTTCAAAGGAAAGACCAGTCAGTGTACTTGTATTATACAGTATTAACAAAATGTACATATGTAGAAGACTTCCATGTGATGATAACTTTGGGGTCCTTGGTGTCATCAGGGGGGCGATCCCGGGAGGTAGTGGGGGACAAGTCCCCCGCACCTTTTACGAAGAGGTGACATGTACGTTTGCCCCCTCCCTCATTTCCTATCCCTTTCATTGGGTGTCCCCCTCACCTGTCAAACGAGATTGCTGCCTCTGGGTTTCATTTAAATGAGGTCATGATTTGCCCCCATGCACTGACAGTTATATCACAACTCCTGTGAAAATAAAGTATTTAGGGGTGACATTTGAATAGTAATACGCAGGTGCAATGAGCGGAAGGATGCAGGTTTGATACCCGTTAACTCCTTTTAGTTGGCTCAGCCATCTACACTCACTAAAGGGCGATGGT
Source organism: Bimastos eiseni (assembly GCA_959347315.1). Lineage (NCBI taxonomy): Eukaryota > Metazoa > Annelida > Clitellata > Crassiclitellata > Lumbricidae > Bimastos > Bimastos eiseni. The sequence goes on from OY365818.1 coordinate 10,223,352, forward strand.
AAAGTGAGCAGTCGTTGGATGTATTGGGCCTAGCAGGCTGCCATACAGTTATAAAGTTGACTCTTGTTGAACTTGTTATCGTGTGCTTGCCATTTTACCTAATCATACTGCGGTTTGTCAGTTTTTATTCAAATGAATGAAGATATATTTGATTAGTTTTGGAGGGTTTTTAGTACTTGTGTTTAGGTAGATGTTGCTGTATGATGATGTTACTGTGGTGATGATGATGATGAGGATTATGATGATGATGATGTTGTAGGTATTTGGCGCATATGTACAAAGCGGAGGCATTGGTTGCCCTGGACCGCATTAGTGATGCCATTCAGAACCTCAATCCAGATAACATTACAGATATTGGCATTTCTCTATCACACGAACAGACTGCAGCTTCAGGCAAGTGTCACAATAATATTTGGCTTTAACAAAGAATTTTACTCAGAAATTCAAGCTGTAACTCAGATGTTGAAGAGCTCAGTAACTAAAAACTCAATCTTTTACGAAGAATTTTATTCATAATTTAAGCTGTGACTGAAATTCAAGATGTAACCAAGAATTTTATTGAGAAATGTGAGATGAAACTCTAAGCTGTACACCATCTAAGTGCCTTTGAGAGGTTCTTCGAAGGCGCTATATAAATAGCCTGATACATACATACATCTCTGTTCTTTCATGTTCTTTACCGTTAATTCTGAACTTTGAAGGGAAGGACCTGTCAAATGCAGTCATATGTGTGAATAACGAGATTTTTTTATTGTGCTACCTCACAGCACATTTTATTTTAAAACTATTTAATAGTTTCATTACACACTTTGTTTTTGTCATCAGATAAAGCAGACAAGAACTCAGAAAGAGGGGCATCAGAACCACCAGAGGACAAAAGTAAGCGATAAGTTTTATTCACTTTGAAATTCTTCACTTTAAAATACTAACGTTCATGTATTATATCTTCAAAAGTTTGGAATATTGAAATATGCAACGGGATTAATCTGGGCAACAAAATCACAGCACAGGTGTACCCTTCTTCAAAGGTGAATACTGGTATCAAGTCTGTATCCTGCTATTCCTTTGTAAATTTACTGTTGAACTGTGTTCATCTTGTCATGATCAATAACATTTATGCCAGATATCCTATCAATTATGAAGTTGCCATCCATTTGACAGGCTATAAGCTTATTAAGTAACTAATTATCTGACATTTATTAGGCATCAAACTTTGAGAGAAAATTCAGCTGTAGCCCACGCTACCCGAACCAATGAAATTGCCGTAAAGCAATACAGACTTCCAGTGCTAGTGCAGCTTATGTTTCAACATTGTCAGTTCTGTGACTCCAGGCTGACTCGCAGAGGCAGCGATCTTGTTTGACAGGTGGACGGGTAGGAAATGTGAGGGAGAAAAGGGGAGACTTATCTCCCTTGACCTCCCCGGAATCGCCGTCCCTGCTGACTTGTAACACTTTAAAGCCTTACTTTTTGTCTCTATGTGGCAATCCTTGTCAACAGTTTCTTCTGGAATTTAGCACAATGAAATATTTCAGGCATAAGTTTTTGGTTTGTTGTAAAGCTTTCAATAGAGCACCAGTTTTTTTGTATATCAGTGAGATGAATTGATGAATTTAATCAAACACTTGTCTCTCTTTCTTGTATCTAAATATAAATGAATTATGTTTTTTTAAAGGAGTTTCTTATCCCTGGTATCCAAAAGACCTAACAGAGGCCAAGGGAATTATGATGTACAATTTAGCGACAACATATGCCATTCGAGGAGAATTTGAAAAAGCTTCAGCCCATCTGAATCTGGTTTGTTTTGTCTTGTCTGCACTTATTCTATTTAACTTACTTAACTTACCTATCAGTATTTATGGGAGTAAAGAAAGAGAAAGTACTGTGAAAGGCAACAATCTGGTTTATTATTAGTATTATTAGTAGTATTAGTATTCTTATTATTATTATTATTATTCATTTCTTTGTTTATTAATTACTTCTGTAGTGACAGTGTCCAATGCATAGGACATTCATAAATGACACCAGACCCAAGCTATTATATAATTAAGCAGGTCTACTTACAGTTCAATGTGTTGAGACAGAGAGATGGCATAGTGTGAATAAGCAGCTAATAAGTAGTACTGGCTGACTGACGGATTTGCAACTTCATTGACTTCAACTTTATGTACATTTATAAAGCACCCAACTGATGTTGAAAATGTGTATCACATTTGTCTGTAGATGATTTGCAGCTGTGTCTACCATAAATCATTCACTGTCCTGGAAAAGCCACTCAATTTTATATCTAGAATCTTCATAATGACACTTGCTAGAAACTATGGCAAACAGATATGCAAGATTTACTTAACCCTTTAACGACAAGCATTATTGATTATGCCTTACACTTTAGTACATGCGGGTCATTAAAGGGTTACCTAAACATCTAAATTTAAATAACCAATGTACCACATCTAAAGGAGCAGCATCCTGTCTGCTCCTATTGATTTAATAAGCCAAAATACAATACTTGTGTCTGCAATGTGTTTTTTACAGAGCAAGGGAAAGCTGAACAAGCCTCGACCCGCTCACATTGCCTACTTGAAGATTTATCTTGAGTTGATGCAAGGTAAGCTTTTTTAGCATCTCAGAAGCAATTTTTATAGGGGATGTCTTTATGCTATGCCTCTAAAATAGGTCAGAGGATTGGCGATCGATTTGGTCAGTAGCCGCATTGTTTTCCTAATCCCTTCTAGTGCACTCTTGTTGCTAAGGTTTTAAGTTGTAAGCGCTGACCTATGCTGTTTGTACATCAATCACTATGCTGTTTGAATGCCAAGATGCAGTTAGCAATTGGTTTATTAACCAACCATTTAACGACCAGCCAGATTGATTTACCATATATTTTAGTGGTAGTCACTAGTGGTTAAGTTGTTGAAGGACATTCTCACTTAATTTGAAGTTGTTTCTTATTGCCATATCACTAAGTCAGTTTGAGCATGGTTTGGTGGTACCACTGGTATTTTAGATTTAATTGTAAATGATTTTTATTATTGTAATTAGTAGAGATACATAATTCTACTGATAATAAATTATTAACTAGGTCTGATATGAGTGCTGTTTGTACAGCTTGTTTAGTCGAACTTTAGTTCATGAACTTTAATGGCATTGAATAAAGTTTATGCCCAACCCAATGATGTCGGTGCTAGCTAGCTAGGGATCTAATTTGGAAGGTTGCTGTTATTGATAGGACTGTGATTACTAAGCTGATGTTGCTTCAATAATATTTTTTGTTTTGTTTCCAGGACATAGCAAAGTTGCCCAGGTCTTCGTTAAGCGTCATTTTGGACACATGGATGTCAAGATTCCATAGGATTTTGACAAACATTTGCTTTGAATTGTAAGGTGTTGCAAGGTGATAATCATTCATTTGATGTCTTCATCAAAAGTTGTCAGAGGTTTGATCCTATGGTTTGAGGATGTTTTGACTTAATATTTGACAAACAATAGCTATGGGCAACCGGACAATAACCTTTCCTTTTGGGTTGATGGCTTGGAATTTGTTATTTGTGAAAATGAATGCTTTGCAGCTTTCACATTTCATCCTGTAAAATATCTCTGGTTGTATTTTGGGAGGATTTCTGATGAAATGGGGTTTGCATTTAAAGACTGTTCTTGTGTAACTTGGTAATGAATTTAGCCATTACACTACAAATAATCAAGAGACGTTGCTGACATAATATTGGAATTAAGTTTTTTTTTATGAATTTGTATAAACAAATTACAAACAAATCCATGTGTAACCTTACCTTGAAGTTGGCTCCAACTGCTGTAGACCTGTTGCTTATTTTGAAATTAAACAACTGTTGCATTTTGTACTTCATTTTATGTTGCTGAATTGAAATGTTCTGATGCTGATATTAATTTTACTATGATATTTTCATTGTACAAGATGGGAGCAGTGGAGGAGTTAAATAGCGAATGTGATAAAGGAGCACTTTCTATACTGGCACTGTTGCATCATAATCATTTCCATATATCTCTTTACTTGCCACATCAACCAGAAATCATGGCGTGGCCCACATTCACACATGCACCACATAGGGGTGTATGTGTGAATGTGGGCCATCTACTATCTGCATTATACAAAGCTGGTTTTGAATCACAATCTGGTAGAGCCATTTCATTGTCCTACTCAGATTTTTTTCTGGGTGTGGTAGCTAATTCTGTGGACCAGTGCCCGCCTTGACCTTTTGCCCTTAGGAGTAGTTTTTCAGGGCACCCATGGAGGCATTTAAATCACAGTTGGTCTTTAATAAGGTTTTGCGTCATTTCTGGAGACGTTTAAATTACAGCTCAAGACTTAACAGTTGAATGGATGCCACACCAGTTAGCAAGCGAACTCAGAGCGTACGTCCCTTAAACCTCTAGGTCTAGGTGCGTACAGAGACTAGGACCGTAGAATTCGATTTTGAGTCCGAGTTTTGCTTTTGCAGCTAGAAAAAATTAATTGTAGCGAATTAGAATAATGCTTGTTTGTAGCCTTTTGTCTGCTATAGTCTGCACTATGCTTAGTATGCAGTTTACGTGTATTTAAACAATGTGGCAGAGACCGAAGAAGGGTGCATGCATTGGGTGTATGGGATGTTATCTGTGTATTTCCGGGTAACAATTTTTAGTCCAGTGTACAACTATGCATACGTAAAAAATTTCATAAATTTGAGAAAATAATGGAATTCTCCAGTCCTGGCAGAGATCAGTTCGCATACCGTGACGGCTGTTTCAGATAGTTTATAATCTTGGGCTAACACGATGATCCGATCTTACATTGTTGTTCAAACTGATGGCCGTAGTGAAGGATCTCGTATATTCAATTCATTGAAAAATTACTAAGTTTAGAGCAGAGCTGCAAATAGGTTGGTTTTTTAGTTATTTGTTTTTTTACAAAAAACAAAAAAAGGTAGTTTTTTTAAATATTATTTTTCGATTTACTAATATAACTATTATATTACTAATTGTCTGCTATTCAGTCTGAAATCAAGCTAAATTAATTATATGAACGCGTTGGAGCTCTTTTTCATGCTACATTTGATGCTTTTAATAAAGAAATTGTTTTGACAAAATCCAAAGGAAACTAAAAATAAAAACCAAATAAAACAAAAATCCAACCTTAGAGTCGTAGACTCTACCATCTTTGGTAATACATTTGGATTGAAAGCACGGTGTATACTAACGACGCTAAGTATAATTGTCTAAAATAAGTCAGCACTATGTTTATCACTCGCTGCTTCTTTCTTTTTTTAGAATTGATTAAAGACAAAGATTCATGTGCATGACTGTGCTAATAATTTTCCGATTCTGGAATTGTGTGAAACCTTTTCATAATTTTAAGCGAGGGTTTATTTTAACGGAGTAGAGCTTAAAGAACACCGGAAATTCCAGTGCTGGCTTCTATGGTCACCTATTACATGGCGTCGCTTGAACTGAGATTTGCTTTAACTTAGAAAAGGAAGAATTCTCACATTGACCCAGTGGGTAATACTATTTTCAGTTTAAGGCACGTTTCACGATCAGACTATATCGAGAAACTTGAAGGCCAAGGAAAGAAATATTCTGCATGCGCTTAAGGCTAGTATACCTAAATTAGTCTTAAGTTTATATGCAATCTTCGGTGTTGTGCAGGGTGCGTAGCGAATCGCCGAAACCCGATTCCCCCAAACTGATTTCAGCCGTATCCCCGAAAACTAAGCCGGATTGATGAAAAGGATTCTGCTTAAATGGAAGCGGGATCGATGGAAAGAATTCAAGCAGAAGGTGGATTGATGAATGAATTGCGCTGTTTTGAGACAGTTCAGCGGTTTTCAATAGTGCATTGCTGTTTTCGGTGAATCGGGCTCTTTGGTCTTTTCAGCGTTTTCGAGGATTCGGGTTTCGATGATTCGGGTTGATCCCGTTGTGCATGTTGGTTCGCGTTTTTTAAACCAGCAGGCTAATCAGGCAGTCATGTCGTAATTTCAGTGCTATGACATTGCCGTAATATTAAGCATATTCTGACAATATTGGCGTGTTTTATACTGTGGATGGTGATTTGAATCCCAATCGTGAGAAGTTAGATAACTTGAGGAATGAGAAACCGGTTAGCATGAGTGACATAAATGCGTTGGTGTTTATTTCAACAGGCGACGATGATTAGTAGTCAGAGACCAATAAAACCAATGAAAACTGAGCAGGTGTCGAGTACCCATGCATGATTGCGTAACGTTTTTACCTTTGATTCGATTGGTTAGTTGGCTAAGTGCCGGACAAGCCAGTCCCCAACTTTGGGAACATGGGTTGAGTCATTCCTAGGAGAGTCACTGCATGAGAACTTTGAACATGTCCAATAGCTAACATAAATTGTTTATCAATATCAACATAACATAACAAGTGTTTAAAATGGTTCAAAAGGCCTTTAGTCTGTGTTAAAACCACTGCAATTTGTCCTGGACATGATTAATAGCCCAATTTTCCAAATTTCCTCTTAAAATCCATAATAGTGTCCACTGAGACAATACTATTTTCCAAACCATTGCGCAAGTCTACAACTCTTCCACTGAACAATTTCTGCCATAACGTTTCTTTTGGTTTCTTAAACAATTTACACCTGTGTCCTCAAGTTACTTTGTTTGGTGCAAATTGAAAAACCTCTCTGACTCCATTGATAAGTGCTTGATATAATATAATTATTAATCTTGTATTTTTTTTCAATTCAAGATGACAAACCAGTTTTATTGCTTGAAATAGTGGGAACACATGATAACAAGTAAGGCATGAGTAAATTTGATCCATATGGCAGCCTGTAAGGTTCTGATTCATGCTGCTCGTTCTACCATTCACCCCAAAAAGTGTAGACTGAGTCAACCTTATGGAACTGGCAGGTATCGAATCCATGTCCTTCTGTTCTTCATGCCTGTGAATTACTTAGAGTTGGACCGAATCTTTATCTGAAAATCGGTTTTCGCCAGATTTTGCCTTAGACTGATTAATCGAAATTGACACATCCCTCAATTAATGATACAAGCACAACACATTTTTTTATATTTTTTTACCAATAACAATTTATTTTGTCACTAATTAATGCAAAATAATGGCCAGTTTCAGCAATTGAGCTTTCCAACAATTAATTGAAATAGTTGAGAGCACGCATAAACTGTCATTTGAGGTACATCTCATGAGGCAAACATAATTTTAAATCACACAAGTATCATTTTAAAGCATTGCTGAGGTTAGTAGGGCTAATTCTACTTAGAGTGTTTACCTATATAAATTATGTTTGTTTTGCAGTTTTTGTGTTGTGTCATGAAAACAACATAGCCATCTGTACTTCTAACGGTAAAATGGATAAATATCATGTTCTGGAAGTAATTGGGGAAGGATCGTTTGGCAGAGTTTTCAAAGGACGAAAGAAATATTCGGGACAGGTGAGCAGCTTGATAATTTGCAACCTCTCTTAAGTTTGAATACAGCTGATGATCTTTTTTGTCTGAAGTTTCTTCAAATAATGAAATTAGGGTGTTACAATGTTTGGCAGTCTATTGAAACAATATTAATTGTTTATTAATTCAAATTGACTTGGTACAGATGATGACAAGTTTTACAGGAGTCAATGATAGGTGTGTGGCAACCTGCAAGATGCCATCTGGTCCTACTGTTCATTTTACAGTTGCCCCTAGGGAATGGAAGGCTAAGTCAACCATATGGGCCTTGCAGGTATTGAACCTACATCCTTCTAGTCTTCACAACTGCGTGTTGTCATTCAACCATCTTCCCGCTCCTTAGGAGTAACATTTATTGTTTGAAATGGAATGTATGATGAACTTTGAAGTAATAAGCATGCTTGCACCTCCTAAGGTAGTATTACATATGAAGCTGCTTACATGAAATTGTAAAATTTTGAACCACAACTGAATCTTGTGCTTACACTCATGAGGCTTACAGACTTACAATGTTACAGGAGGTGCCTTTGGGTAGCGGAAACCAATGCAGGATATCCCACACGACCCACCAATCAATCGCTCAGCCTTGCAAGGAAAAACCAAGCACACAATCCGACCCTATGGAAGGCCAGCACATATGATGTTATAAATTTATATATGTTGTGTCATCACCATTTTGATCGATATAATCTTGTAAGAGGACCAGTAAGAACTGTGTAACATTTCTTGAAACATACATGTGAAATACTTGATGAATGATAGCAGGAGGTTGAATATCTTTAATTGAAGTTGTCTATATTTTTGTTTTATGAAAGGTTGTGGCGCTGAAATTTATTCCAAAAGTTGGCAAGCGTGAGAAGGACATACAGAATCTTCGCAGAGAAATTGAAATCATGTGCAACTTGCATCATCCAAACATAATTGAAATGCTAGACAGCTTTGAGACACCAACCGAAGTGGTCGTCGTTACTGAATATGCAGATGGTGAACTGTTTCTTTTGCTCCAGGATGACAGAAAGCTTTCGGAGGAAACAGTATGTTCTTTAAATTTCTTTCTTTGTTTTTTATCTAGTTTTACAATTTACAATGTGACTCATGCTTGAACTATTTTGGCAGAACTTTTAAAGGAAGCAGTATGTTCTTTGAATAATTGATTTATTTCTTTGTTTTTGAATTATTTATATCTTTGTTTTCTTAATCTGCTTTTAAAATATTACTCATGCTTGAAATATTTTTGGCAGAAAGCTTTCAAAGGAAGCAGCATGGTCTTTGAATATGTTTTCTTTGTTTTTGTCTACTTTTACACTATGGCTCATGTGTGAAGTATTTTGAGTTTTTGTTTGTAGTGTATGTAGGTATTTGAGAATGTTTCAAAGGTCTAGGATAAAGAATGGAAATATGATATAGATATAACCCTCCAACCAACTTTGGCTTATGAAAATTCAAGTGATGTAGGGCTGTAGGACAATTTGTTTCAATTAAGTTACTGTTCCTCCATATGCTTCATAAAAACAAGGATGGATAAGCTGTGAAACTTTGATTGCTGATTTTTTAACGACACCGTTCCATATTGAAGATGGTTTGGTGTCGTCCTCCTTTCTCCAGGCTTGGGACTGTCAAAGTCTAAACAGTGGCAGAGTTCTGTGAAACTTTGTTTATTAGACAGGTCTACTATGCAGTTGAGTTGTATGAATTGCAGTAACTTACCTGCCTATTGATTTTGTTTTGACTGAGCATCTGTGAATAAGCTGTCACCCATGACTTTACTTTTGTGGTTGCTAATTGCGACTCTTCTGATAAAAAAGTTGATCAATGGATGGAGCATGTCGTTGATTTATTTAAACATTGTATTGTTATCAGTACTGCCACTGTTGTTGCTGATACTGTCGCCATTGAACAAAGTCGTCTTGTCCAACTTGAAGTTCCTATGAGGAGTTTATTTTAGGGAATTGTATTAGTGATTTTTACTTTGAAAGTGACTGTTCTGTAACTGTTATTATTAAAATGCTTCTTTCATGGAATGTTTGCATTTTTATTTTAAATTTACAGCTCATGTTTAATTTATTTCTTTTAAGAGCATTTATTTATTGATTTTGTAATTAGCAAATTAATACATGTATTGTGTTTATTAAAAGCAGAACTATTGCATCACGAATGTTTAAAAAAAAATATTTGCCTAGGTTCGAACTATCGCCACACATCTGGTTTCTGCTTTGTATTATCTACATTCTCATCGGATCCTGCACAGAGATATGAAACCACAGAATATTCTTCTTGGCCAGGATGGAGTTGTCAAGTTGTGCGACTTTGGTTTTGCACGTGTCATGAGCATGGAAACGCTCGTGTTGACATCCATCAAGGTAGATAAATTACAGCAATTGTAATTTTAATTTGATATTCATTAAGTGCAATCTGAAGAAAAAGCGCATCAATGTTCATGTGCTGAATTTGTTTTGTGGCCATTACTCCAATACATTCTGATAAATTTCCATCAAGGGTGCTAATTGTTGTTGATAGCAATTGTCAGCATTGTTAGGAAAAGCAATCAGCTTTATTAATAATTTCTTTTGTCTATGTATAAAATGGAATTTGTGCTACTGAATGTAAATCTGGTATTATTTGGCTACCATTCTGGTCTGTTGAATACTTGTGATACTTGGAACTAGCTTGTGGCCAAACCGTCATGTTTTTACGAGTCCCTTTAGGTTTTTTCTATGGCTGCGCTGAGAGTGCTCCTGAGTAGGTTCTTGAAGGGGCGCTATATAAGTGCTCAGAATGAATGAATGAATTGTTGATTTGAATTTTAGGTGTCATATTTCTGGGATATTTTTCTTGTTCTTGTTTATTGTTCTGGGTGATTACTGTTAAGTACAGCACAGAGTGCGGCTGCACGATTAATGAAGTAGTTGCTTAGGGTTGTCTAAATTATGTTAAGAATTGAAATGATTGAATTGTGTTTAGGGAACACCTTTGTACATGGCACCTGAATTAGTGGAGGAAAAACCTTATGATCACACTGCTGACCTGTGGTGAGTAGTATAACTGTGTTTGTTTGTGGACTTTTGTAAAGGACATTTTAAGAACCCTACAAAGTGCTCAGTGCTCTGAGCATGGTTATCTAAGGCATCCAAGCTGACAGCCATACATATGTGTCCAACACTTTTGTAGGTACTGAAATGGAGTTGAGACTTAAATGGTGTATTGATATGTACAATGTAAATGAAACATAATTACACTAGATGATTGCTCATCCTCAGATAGTTAAAAAAATAATTTTGAGATGTATTTTCCACTTAAAATCAACCCACGAGCCGCTTTGAGCAGGCTGCATGTTGGACAGCGGAGCAACTGCTGTTTATATTGATTTATTGCAAGTTTCATATTGTTGTAAACCTTGGGACGATAGCAACACCACCGACTGACCGATATATGTGTTGTTCATAGAATAATAAAATGTTGTCTTCATGACAATCTGGTTGTTTATATTGTGTCATTTTGTTTAATTTTAGATTCTAGTGTTGTATTATACAATACAATACAGCTGTTATTTGATATCGCCCTTCTTGCAGTTTGCACACACACACGCCTCGATGGTGCAATTGCAGTTGTAAGTCAGAGCAATTGTGTGAAAACGACTTGCTCAAGGTCCCTAAACAGTGACACCCCGGCCGAGAGTTGAACCCGCTCACTCAGCGCACACTTAGTGTTACGGACTGACTGCTCAAACCAATGGGCCACCATGCCACGGACTAACAGGTGTTAAAAATTAATATTAGTGTTTAGGATATTGTTTGAAAAAGTATTTTAGAAATCTCTTACACGTATCCAATGCAATTGTTCCGATCATGCATATGTGAAGTTTTAGTGAATGAATTCTCCTATATACCTGTTAAATAGCTCATTTTCCCAGATGCTGTTTTTCTCATAGGGCCCTTGGCTGCATTCTCTACGAATGTTTCACTGGTCAGCCACCATTTCCAGCAAATAGTCTGGTACAGCTCATCAACCAGATCACGAAGGACTCTGTTCGTTGGCCAAAGGATATGTCGCCAGACTTTAAGGACTTCCTTCGTGGTCTACTGATGAAGAACTCGCGTGATCGATTGTCATGGCCTGCGCTGCTTGAACATCAATTTGTGAAGGACAAAACCATAAGTATGATCTCATGATCATTTCTGTTAGTTAGTCAGTTATCTAGGCAATTATGTGATATGTCTATTATTCAGGTGTCTAATCAATTATGCAGCTGTTAGTCAGTTATCTAATCAATTATACACCTGTTAGTCAGTTATCTAATCAATTATACACCTGTTAGCTCGTTATCTAAGCAATTATGTGCCTGTAAATAACACATCTTAGCACCACTCATATTGACATCTTTTCTGCATCTTTGACTATAGTAAATTAGGAAATGATTTAATTAATTACTGATTCATATTGTTGAAGGCAGGTATGGTAAAAAAAGTACCTTTGAGCCCATTTAGTACTTTTGTTGATGAATGTTTATAGAGTGACTTAACAGTAAACACTAGATGCTTAACATCTAGTGTCTGCTGCTCCTTCATCATAACTTCCCGCAAAATCGGATTACCTAAGTCAATTGAGCCTCCTTCCTGAGTGCAATGCTCATGAGAAGTTTCTACAGTGATGTTTGTCAATACGCAAACGATACGTAAATTTTATGTATAAATTTTCCTGTTCTTCTCATATTTGTTTTGCTAATTGTTGTGATATTAATCGTTAAAACTGACATTTAACATCATGATAGGCCAGTGCAGAGAGCGCCTCTGAATTGTTATTCTGTGAGAGGCGCTATATGCATGTAGATTTAAAAGTACAATAAAATTTGTGCCTATGCCAAATTAATTCTTCTACCTCAAGATCGCGTTTTCAATCGGTATCTAGTAATGAGTCAACAAGTATATGTGAGGCCAGGGGTCAAAACCCGTCACTTGTCGTTTTTGACTTTTTTGCTAAGAGATCAAAAGATGGCCGCCGAGTGAGTCGCGCATGGTGTTCGGGCGCTCTTGATGAATGTTATGATTTAAAGGTCTTAGATTATAAATACACTTTCGCAATTAAACTACATCATGGAAAATATCTCTAGCAACGAAAGGATACGTTTGTAGACCTCGAAACTGAAAAGTTAAGTGGTTTATGCATTTTGATGAAGAATTGTCGTGGGCGGATACGGCACACCTACACTGCGAAGTCACTTTAGCCTACGATATGAACGTCAATATTGCGAAATATAGGACTCCTATCGGAATTTTGAAGTTTCAGTGACTTATCGTCTATTTGAACACATTACGACCTCTTATCCCGAATTCACCGAATGAGCAAACATGATGGATAGAAAAAAAGCTCTGAGGGTCGAGGAACTGATGGACTTGCTCAAAGAGGATAAAATAACTCAACTTCTCATTGCACAACTGACTTGAGTTCGTAAAACCAACCATCGAAGGCTTGTTTAATCGCTTCCTCGAAAGCTTCACTGCTAAGCTAGACAAAATGATGGAACAATCTGCAAAGGAACAGGTGTCAAAACTCTGCGAGACTCGGACCCAGAGAATGATTATCATCAAAAAAGAAAATGAGTCACTGAGAATTAAACTTGACCAAGCTGAGTCTGACTCGAGAATCAATAATCTACTCATCCATGGCCTAGAAGAATCTTTCGAGTTAGTTGGGTCTGGGTTCACGGATTCTTCAATGAGCTCACTTGTCCCACGAGTGGAGCAGGAAGCCACTCTAGTTGTTGTGTTGCTCTGCAATACGCGCCTTGGTCTGTCCATCTCTGTGCGAGACATTTCAGCTGCTTACAGAATACCTCGAAGGGGCAAAGATAAACAGTGTCCATTGATCGTGAAATTCGTCAGTCAATTAGAAACATGGTCTACAAGGCACGTACAGCTCTGAGAAAATCGTCCGCAGGCAATGGAAACTCCATCATCTTCATCAATGAGCATCTCACGTCTCTGAATGCTCAGATATATGCACAGGCCAGAAGGCTGATCAAGGAGAAAAGAATGTCCTCAGCCTGGACCTCAGGAGGTCGAGTTCGCATTCAGATGTCTGATGACCACGATGAAAAGCCTCAATGGATCACCTCCCTGAAAGACTTGGACAACCTTCTACTCGATGCAATACCGTCCATCACGGGCCACTGAAACTGCGGGTCACCTCCGGGACTACTGAGATTATGCACCGTGTCTACTTCGCTGAGTCTTAAATCAGTGTCCTACATAATTATTGAGAGAGGATCGCACCCTGAGCCAATGGTTATTTTTTACTTTCCTTTTCTTTGTTTTTTGTGTGGTTGGCACTGTTTGACCCATTATTTTCTTGAGTTTTGTCATTGTTAGGTGGCAACCTGTTCCTGATTGTTCTCTCTGTTCAGAGTTCATCGTATCATTGAATGCACAATAAGTATAACTCTCTGACCATTGCAAGGATGAAATTTGCATATTCAATTGATGTAGACTTTACCTGTATTATTGGAAGTGTGAAATGTTGCATATTCAATTGACTAGACCGTATTTGTATCATTGTGTTTTATGCGCCTGTGCACCTGGGCCAATCAGCAGAAACTGGCACGCCTACTTTGCTTCCATGCGGGATATGCAACCTAGTAATTAAGGAACCTATTAATGTAACATGTTTGATGTGTGGTGGTGTATATCACTCCGAGTGCTATAATCTAACGACTAATGAAGACGTTTGGCTATGTCTCTCATGCATTGGAGAGACATTCCCTTTTTCAGGGGCTAGTGACGATGAGATTGTTCTAAATGACTTTACTAAGATTTTGAGGCATGAGGAAGGCCTAGATGTATTAAGACTCATGATAATCTTGAACTAAATGTTTTTCCGGATGACCAAGATAACCGTACATTAATTAATAACATAGACACTGATCCTGATCAAAACTATTTTACTAACATCTCTTGGAACAGTCCTTATACTACCCTGCATTGCCTCTCATAGGAAACTGAGAAAAGTTCTATGGTGGATAATTCCGTTGAGCCTAACTTCTCTATTCTCCATATTAACTGTAGAAGTAAGTTCCACAAATTAACTGAGATCCAAGACATACTTCGAGGAGGAGGGGTCGGATTGCTTGTAAAGGAAAATATAAATTATCAATTATATGACCGAAACAGCGAAAAGCTCGTGCATAAATCTTATGAGGGTCTCTTCATCAGAATTCACTTTAATAAAAGTACTTGTTTAGTGGGCGTGGTGTACAGGCCTCCGGGGCAGAGCTTAAACGCATTTAATGTGGAGATGGACGTCTTACTTACTAGGGTTTCTAACAGAGCTAAAGAGCTTATGGTACTTGGAGATTTTAATATTGACCTTTTGACAGTTAATGAACATAAGGACACTAATGTTTTTTATAACTGCATGATGTCACACCAGCTTATTCCTGTAATTACGAGGCCAACTAGAGTCACATCCAATTCAGCGACTTTAATTGATAATATTTTTACCAATGCCTGGTCCAAACTGATTTCTTCGTCAATCATTGTTTCTGATTTAAGTGATCATCTCCCAGTTTATGCGTGTTTTGCTTTGGGAACCTGTAAAAAGGAAGTTAGCGCATGCATGAATAATCGTATAGTTAATGATGGAAGATTGGAAATGTTTAAAACTGCTTTATCAAGTACTGATTGGGAACCTGTAATGAAAATCTGTGCAGGAGATGATGCCAATGGGGCATACAAGCTTTTTTTCAAGATGTATAAAGGTATTTATGATAGGGTATTTCCGATAGTGCATGAATGCAATAAAACAGGACCTAAGCTTACACAACTGTGGATGACTATGGGGTTACTAAAATCTAGCAGGAAATAAAGCTCACTCTATCGAAAATACTTGAAAAACCCGAATATAGAAAATAAACGTAAGTTTACCGTATACCGGAGCAAGTTTAAGACTATCAGAATTAGAGCAGAAAAAAGCTATTAACGCAGCAGAATTCTGCAAATACAACAATGACTTGAAGAAAACATGGAAACTCATTGGTGAAATTATGCAGTTGGGGAAAAGGGACACAACCATAGAATTTCTAAAAATAAACGGAGAGAGTATTAAGGAACCAAAAGCAATGGCTAATAATTTTAATAGATACTTCACAAGCATCGCACATGAGCTTGAGGAGAAGCTACCGGATCCTAAGAAAACCTTTGAAAGTTTTTTACCAGTACCCCTACAGAGCTCTATGGGTCTTTTGCTAACCTCTCGGGAAGAAGTTCTGAAAATTAGCCTCTTGATACAATCCACTCATAATAAAGGGGATGACGATATTGACCCTTGTATAGCTGCATCATGCTTAACTTTCATAGCCTCTCCCTTAGCTGAATTAATAAACTGCTCCTTCGTTAATGGAATAGTTCCACATGCGCTAAAAATAGCCAAAGTTCTACCCATCTACAAAAAAGGAGAAAAAGACAATATAGCTAACTACCTAACTAACATTATCTCCATCGTACCTTACTTTGCAAAATTTTATGAATAGCTTATGTACGATCGACTCTCAAATTATGTTTAAAAGACAGCTGTTATATACCAATCCCAACATGGATTCCAATCAGGGCACTCCCCTTATATGGCACTATTAGAAATGCAGGATAAAATATCGAATGCCATTGAAAAGAACCAGTACTCTGTGGGAGTTTTTTTTGACCTTGCAAAAGCTTTCGACACGGTAAATCACAGCAGCATCCTACAAAAAAAATTGGAAAATTATGGTATAAGGGGGAAACAACTGAAATGGTTTTATAGCTACCTTGATAATCGTACACAGAGAGTAATGTGCAATGGTGCACTATCGGAGGTAAATCTGATTAGATTTGGAGTTCCCCAGGGCTCAAATCTTGGACCTTTATTATTCCTTCTGTATATTAATGATCTGGCTACTGTCTTAGCAACATTATTCTTTATTTTATTTGCCGATGATACAAATGTATTTTATTCGCATAGTTCCTGGCAAACTCTGGTAAGGGTTATTAATGCGTAGTTAGCTGATGTTGCTATATGGTTTTGTGCTAATAGACTTTCTCTTAATCTAGATAAAACTAATTTCATTTTGTTTAAGTCACATAGGAAAATTAGTCCTAGGGATACTCTAAGTTTGCTCATTAATGATATTCCTATAAATCAGGTAGAGTCCACTAAGTTTCTTGGGGTCTATGTTGACCAGCATTTAACCTGGAAAGATCACATTAACCACATTTGTTCAAAAATCGCAAAGAACGTTGGCATCTTGGCCAGAACTTCTTATGTACTCCCTAAGTCAATCAGAATTAAATTGTATTACTCCCTTGTCTACCCATACTTGACCTTTTCAATATGATATGGGCATCCACATATGACTCTAGGCTTAGAAAACTAGTGTTACTACGAAAGAGAGTGGTAAGAATAATAGAAGGTGCTTGTAGATGCACTCATACTACAAGGAGTACAAGCTATTGAAAATTAGTCAAATTACGGTCCTCCAAATGTCTGAGTTCATATACCGATACAAACACGGCTTACTCCCTGCTATCTTTAGAGGATATTTTTCCCCTGGACTTGACACCCTCACCCACAATACTAGAAATATAACAGCTTATCGCCCCATAAAAGCTCGAACCAATGCACGCAGGTATACTATAAAATTTTCTGGACCCTCATCATAGAATAACATCCCATTGGAAATTCGTCTGTCATATAATATTCTAGCTTTCAAAAATAAGTTACGAGTCTTCCTCATCAATTCATTAATGCACTAAATCATTAAATACAGTAAATCCCAATTAATTACCAATCACTACTATACATTAAACTATATGTTGTATATAATGGTGCATATGACTGCATTTAGTTAAGCTTTGTTCATTTTTTTCATTTGGTGTTTTGTTGCGTTTTAGGATTAATTTGCAATAAAGATAAATTGCCATTTATTAGTGTGATATAGTTGCTACAAGGGGGTCCCTATTTAGCAGGATTCGCATCCCTTCTGGGACTCCCATTATAGCCAATATAAATTTGCTTGTGCATATTGTGAGATGTACTCTATTTTGTTGTTGGTTACAATAAAACACTATTTGATCGATTTGATTTGACATATTCTACTATGCACGTGCTTCCAAATATTTTTTACGGAGTCAAAATAGCTTTTTTCTAAATAAAGTTATGCTGATTTGACTCTTTAATTAGCAAAATCATGAAAACTGAGAAAATCGAAGTCAAGTTTCAGAATATTCGTGTTATCAAAGTTTTTAGGAAATATTACTTGAATGCTTCAGAATTTTGCTGGGCAAAAAAGGGGTATAGCATTCTGAATGAAATAAAGCACACAGCATCAAAATCTGGTTACTATTATGCAAATTGTGGCAGGTATGGGAAGAAATCTAGGTTGTTCACCTCTGAAAACATGCATATTTAGCAATGCAAATTTTGACACAGGATGCATTAAAAGTAATTTTTTTCCAACTAAATATTTGAATTTAACATTTTTTATTTCAGCTATTGAAAGAAGACATATTTGTTTGTAACAATATACCATAAAATGATTTTCTGTGTTTTTTACCCTCTTACATATTTCAACCTTTATCTCAATAACTGGGAGCCGACAAATGGTGGGTTTTGACCTCTGGCCTCACATATTGCCTGCTGCAGAAGTTAAGTGCTAAAAGAGGTGCTGATGTTTTTGTCTTGCAGTTATTGATGAGGACAAGTCTTTGCCAAATCCATTCACGCTACCTCCAACTGCATCAGTAATCTTCGAGAAGGAGCGTCAGGTGAAGCTGAAGGCTGTAAACAGAGGTCCCTCGAAATTGATGAGAGCAGTTCGACAGGAACAGGACATTGTATGTCTCTTCTTATTTCGTGTGCTTTTGACTCTTTAATGATACTGAAAGTTCTTGTGAAGGTTTTTTCCCCTTCCGACCAATGGTACGCTCATGTTTGTTAATTCGTTTTTGATGATGGTTTGAACAAAAGGTGTTTTAGAGACATCTATAACAACCAATGATTTCATCATAAACTCTCAATTGAATGAAGGTGCCTTGCTTATGTGAATTCTGTGTGGAGTTATACTTTTACATTGCACAAACTGTATACAGATGTTGTTGGACAGCATTCTATGTGGCAGTTTGAACAGATGTCTATTTGAACAGATGTCTATTTGAACAGATGGCAGTTAGAACTGATGACAGTTAAAACAGACGGCAGTTGGAACACAACGGCAGATATGCCTGGCGACATTCACTTCTCAACCATACATGCCATCAGTGCTTAGAGAAGGACACTAGACTAGTATTACGGCTGATGCCGGGTCTCTTTTGTTGGGAAGAAATACTTTCATATGACTTTAAAATTACAGTCTCATGTTTTCTTGTATCACATATTTACTCTTGATCTGACTTTGCTCTAGGTTCGACTCTGCCTTAGATCTGACTCTGCTACTGATCTGACTCTGCCCTAGACATTACTGTGTTCTAGATCTGACTATGCCTTAGATCTGACTCAGGTACTGATCTGATCTGACTCTGCCCTCGACAAGACTCTGCTCATGATCTGACTCTGCCCTTGATCTGACTCTACTGTAGGCATAACTCAGCCCTAGATGATCTAACTTTTATTCTGTTTTAATCTGTATAGAAGAAACCTAAAGTTGAAGCTTGGGCTCAACCCCCATCAGCCCAACCACAGTCTGCCACTCCGACTGCTCCTGCCTCTGGATCTGCTCGAGAGACAGGGATTGCCTCGGTATGACCGTTTTCTCAAATGCAATTGATATGTATGACCTTGAAAAACAGCATTTCCTGTTTTTTTCTCGGTGAAATAGCACAGTTGTCTTTTGTTACCTTGTTCATTGTGACTTTACCGTTATTCCTGTCATCGGTATTGCTGAGCATTTTGCGTCTTGTGGCATCTTGCAGTACAATGTGGATATGTGGCATGATTGCTGTGATGGCCCTTAATTAACTTAGATGCTATTACTAAATTTGTCTGACAACTGTTAGTTGGAGAAATATCAATTTGTTCTTTAATGCAGTGTTCTGGATGCCTTCATTTTTATCTAAGCAATTTAATAGTAGTCAGGTGTTAGAATATTTGGTTCTTGTTTCTCATCACAGCCTTAGAACACTTTTTGGGCAAGCTTTTTCTATTGAGTCTAAGTGATGGACTTTGATTTTAATTTAATTTAAAATTTCAGGATTAAATGATGTCTAATGGTTAGAAATTTACGTGGAATCACGAAAGTTGAGTACTTCTCATTATAATTTTTTTTTTCACAATTCTAAAGTGACACTTATTACGAGTATAACGAGGATACCCAACAAGTAAAAGAAGTCCTGGTGAATTAGGTTCATATATTAACTCTAGACTATGAGATGGCAACTTGACATAGCTATGCAATGATTAGCTCTTAATAGTGTTATTCAATGATTAGATCTTAATAGTGTTAATCATTGCTCTTTGCTTCTGACTTGTATTTCTTTGTTTGTAACAAACAGTCTGCAAATCCAGCATCGAAACCATCAGAAAAATCTGTCAGTGTCCAGGCAAAGGAGAAATCTGATTCAAATGAGAGTCAGCGTGCAAGTGTGAAGCAGAGTAACGGCAAACCGCTAAGCAAAAACTTTGAGAATGTTCAGCTCAATGAAGAGGTCTGATCGGTATATCAATGGCCAATTTTTGCTTCCTTCACAATGATACGTTTGCATTTTAAATCGATCAATCTGGCTTGTATTTTGATGCAGTTTGAAGTTGAACCATTCACTTAGTTCAGAATTATAAATATGCATCTTCAATCAATCTGAACATGAATTAAATAGATCCAGCATGCTGACCACTACTCTATCGATACAACTGTGAGCTGTCGATGGGAATCCGTGGGTTTTTTCCCCATGTGGGCTCTCTTCGGGTGACTCCTTCAGCTTAGAACTGTGCATTCTTATCACCCGAATGCTATACAAATGACTTAATTCTTATTGCTTGCTTTCTTTTTATTCTTTCACTGCTGCAAAGATGCCAGCAACAGGGTAGGAGTTTAACACCCATGGGAAATTTGTTGCGTTGTGATAAATCATGTTATACAGTGTAATTAGAACATATTTTTGGTTGATTATGAGCAAACTTTCAGCAGTCTTCAGCAGTGCTTGGTTTATTTCTTGTGCAACCAAGTTAGTTTGTTTCCAAGTCTGCTTATATATTGAGCTATTTGTATAAACTTAGTGTTTGAGATGTGGAGTGCGTGATAATCTGGCAGTCAGATCACGGAACTGTCGATCCAGAGTGCTGAGCATCAAATAAATTTCCAGCATTAGGCCATTTAGAGATTTGTGTTCTGCTTGCACTTCATAGCAAACCCAGAGTTTGTTATTAGATTAGCACACACTGGGGTAAAGTTAGGTATGGACAGGTGGTAACTTAAGTACATTGTTAGTGGTAAAATCTGGCGACAAAGGAGAGTGTTGGCCGCCTGGGCTGTGAAATTGAAATTGCTAACATTTCATACACATAGCTGCCATTTGGGGTAAGCTGAGGTATTACTTCTCGTCTTGAAAATTGTGATTACATTTGCTTTGATGGAAGTGGCTGCTGCCTAGTGCCTACCTTGATTTGCCTTTCTCTGCACCTATCTATTCCTTACCCTACCTTAAAAATGTGACATAACTTAAAGAAGAGAGAAGAGTAGTCATTTAAACTAGCCTTGAGACAGCCATGGGTAGGAAGTGTTAGCGACGACATTGCCTTAGCCTTGGCATAAGAGAAATGGTCGGCCTGTCCTCCCCTCACTGTATCATCTTCTCAGTGTTAGTGCACAGTCATAGCTCGAACCAGATTTCTGGCCTGGTTAGTTTTGAACCCACTACCTCTCCATTGACAGTCCAGCATGCTAACCACTACACTATCGAGCAGATATACTTTCGGGTTTTGCAGGAGGTTGATAGCGATGACGAATGGCGTTCTTTGATTGAGGCAACGAGTGTCAAATCCAGTCGACAGGACGCAATTCTGGATGTCGTCAAAGATCCAGCGTTTCTGTCTAAACTGAAGACTGGTCTGGACAGTTCAAAGGCTCAGGTCTTAGACGGAACGCTCGATGGGGCCGCTCGGCTCAAACGTGTGCTCGAGATCATCGTCAACGTGGAGAGTATAAAGGGGTGCGCATTTAGTTTTTAAAGGTTTATTAAACAGATAGATTAGGTTATTCTGTGCATTTGTTTCATTTTCTTCTTTAAGAATTATGTCTTACTATGTGGGCTTTTTGTGTGGGACTATATCCCTTTCACGCTCATTAAAAGGTTGAACACCTCTAACCTTCATAGGGTGACAGTAATCTGAAATTGATTCTGCAAGTTTTTTTTCTTATCTGACCTGGGAACTTTTATAGCAAAACTATCGTGATGCATTATTCATCTGTCGGTGGTCATCTCTATCAGTTGTAAGAAAAACTTGATCTATCTCTTGGGGTGTGATAAAATTAATCACCCATGGAAGGCGACTAGGGCAAGATGTATACGTGGAAAGCTAACTAGAAGATGTGCAACTACTGAATGATGTCTATTGTGCTATGTGTGAACACTTTGATAAACTAGCCTGTGTGTAGACTGTGTTATTTAGTGTTTGGTGATGTATTTTCAGTTTCTGTCTTTTAATTTCAATGATTGAGCGTTTGATTTATGTTGTTCGACAGTGCTCCAGCTCAGTTGCTTTTGGGCTTCAACGAAACCATCGGAATTCCCTCAGATCTTTTGAAGCTGACCGAACAGATATTACAGACACCAACTGTCAGAGAAGTATGCACTCTTTAGCGAATTTATTACTTAACATTTCAGGATTTATGAATGTCATTGGTTATCATTCTTTAGCAAGTTTAATACAGGTCTTTAGTACATTTTTATCTTACTAGCTGGGGCACCCGGTGCCCGGATGAGACAGGTTTTTGGCCTTGGCAAGGAGGAAGACCGCGGTCGCCCCCTCTACTGGGTGTCCCAGGTCTTCCCCGAGCCAACGACAAAGGTTTTGAGTCAATAGCTGTAAAATAGCTGTGGAAATGCATTGCCGGACAGAGTGACACACAGAAAGTCTTCTTTATTTGTAAGATTATTTCAAGATTTTTTAGTGTTACTGGCCTTTAGCACATTTTTAACTGAATATTACAAGTTTTCTAAATGCCATTGGTTAAAAGTTAACGATGATTGAGCATTGTATGTTGTCTGTTTTATAGCAAACTTGGTGTCGACAAATTCTTATTGATCTCATCTACACGCTGCACATGTATTTCACATCAGCTGATGCTGTGCTGTCGGCAGAAAACGTTTCTTTGGAAGGGTTAGTTACTCCTGATAGTAATATTCTTGTAGCGCATGCACCAGATAAGCAGTTACTACCTCTGGGCAGATTATGTTGCGTTATTTCCTTAAGTGTTAATACGAGCCTTAGTTTATGGGAGTACATGGGTATTTATTTTTTCATCATATGCAAGAGGTTTTGAGTTCAGCCATCTTATCGAACTTCCCAGAATACTGTCTATGAAATTCTACTTTTATTGAATCCAAATTCAAGAATATTTAGAGTTTCTTACCGACAAAGAAAGCATAGTTGAAATAAGGTTTTTCTCTCTCCAACCCTGTTGGTACTGTGTGAGCCGTTTGCTTCTTGAAGGGTCACAGAAATGTGCATATATATTAGACTGTGGAATCCAATTTTTGTTGAGTTACATCTGACACTTGTTCTTTAATAACTTTTGGCCTCTGAATCCAAAAATTACCCCAGAATTGTTCTCTCATGTCAGCTTTTTGAGTTACAGGATACCCTCGGTTTGTTTCAGAAACCATGAAAATATCGCATTTAACATATTTGTCCCTATATAAACGGGTCGACCGCTCTAACCGATTGGTTAGAGCGGTCGACCCGTAACGCTCAGTGTGTGCTCTAAATGAATGTTCGATTAACTTATACCACATAAATATATTTATATACATATATTGTATATATTATAGGAGTACTTTGTATTGATATTTCCTTTTTCTCTTAGATTCAAAGGATATATTGACGCTGGTGTGAGGTTTCTAGGATTAGCGCGGCAGCTTCTGACTCAGAATTCTGATGTTGATCTTCGACTGCGTGAACACACTTTATTGGTTGGTATATAAATGTACAATTTTCATCATATTTTATGCTCTTCCATAAAGCATGAGTATTTGCTGTCTGTATAGAAATAGTTGTGACTCATTTAACAAGAACTTTATCCTAAGAATGGTCATTAAAGGGTAAATGGAGAAAGCGGACCTTGGAGATATATCCTGGAAAACTCGGCCGAGTTTTGTAGTACTCGGCATAAACTCAGACTCGGACAAACAATGGGTTGAATAAAAATTGTCTTTCAAATTTTCTGTTTTGAAAACGAAAATCACATTATTGCTTTAAAACATGTACTGACTTGGTTTATCGAGTGAAATAATAATTTAGCTCAATTGATGGATTATGTATGACTGACAAAATTATTTAAACTTGAATGTGTATTCCTTGAAGATTCTCTGTGTCTTTGTCGTTCTTAGTGTCTGATCTATTTGAGCGAGGTGATGGAGTCAGCCGTGCTGAGTCAGCCGAGTGGCGTTTCGGCTGAGAAGTACTACAGTACGGTGGCTGAGCACAGGTCTTTGCTCGAAGCCATCTTCGCATGCAGTCTGTATGACGAGCGTGTATACAGGGAACTAGAAGGTAAGAAAACGACAACAGATATTGAAGTGATGGGTGATGTTTAGACATCGGGAAACAGAGCGTCCAGATAGGGGGGGTCCGAAGGATAATGCCTCCATTTAAAGGTAGAGGTGGATATTTTTGAGTCTTAGAGGGGAATGTCTTGCCTTCCTGACACTTTAGACCGGGAGGTTTGCCTCCATCACTCGGGGGATTGATGCCCCTGTTGAGAAGAGGTGGAACTTAGGAAGAAGAAGAATGCAGTGAGCTGGAGCACAGCCTGAAGTGCGATGCAGACAAGAGTTGTTTCATACGACCTAGTACAGTGGTTCCCAACATTTTTCGACTTAAGGCCACTATTATGTAGTTGGAAGACATAATGGGCCACAAGGTTAAAAATAATTATTTTTAATTTTAACAGATTTTTTTTTTGAATAGAATCAAATTACATATGAATAAATTCCTATTTAATCATTTTTGATTAGTAATATTTATTTAGAGTTTGATCACTTGATACTTTAATAATCAACAAAATATAAATTTAATTTACAATATAAAATAATTATTCTGTCAAACATTCATTCTTTGCACATATATTTTTTATATCTTTGAGGGCTACTTTTTGAGGCTTGGCAAGGCAGTTTTGGCCTTCGGGCCACAGGTTGGGAATCGTTGACCTAGTAGCATGCTCTTTACTTCAACATTCTTCTGTGTTGTTGTTCTGTATTTATGAGGAAAGATGTGGTTACGATTACGACTGTGTGTCATTTATTAAGACTTTTAGATTCATCATCGTAAGGAGAGTCACTGTACCAGAACCTGGGTAACTTCCTATGCATTGTACAAGTCATGGCTAGGGTATATGCCCCTGGTATCCATGACTGGGATTTCAAGCAAAGGACAAGAACTATGTACCTAGGGGATCTGTAGGAGCTTACTCACTGACCTCAGAGTCACTCATATTAGACCAATAATCACTTAACTAATCTTAGACCAATTATTCACTTTGCTCATATTAGACCAATAATTCGCTTTACTCATATTAGACCAAGAATTCACTTTGTGCATATTAGACCAATAATTCACTTTACTCATATTAGACCAAGAATTCACTTTACTCATATTGGACCAATAATTCACTTTGCTTAAATATTAATTTAACATTTCTCACCATCCTGTTATCGTGCTGTGGTATACTCACTCCCTAGCAGCTCAGATAATCGTTGGAATGTGAATTCGTCCAATTATTATTGGCCAACCGTTGAGAGATTTCTTCATTCCATTATATGAGTGATCTGTTATTTTGTGTTACATAGCACTTATGGATCGAAATGTGGAGATGGCTCAGCAAAGAATGGATGACATCATCGTCTTGGGTCTGACGTGCCTCATGGCCCTCATCTATCTGCCTGTTCATCTCAATGGCACCAGCATCACGAAGAGCAAGTCACGGCTTGCGTTGGTGTTTGGCGCCATACTCTGCGACCCAGCGCACGTCCGAATGACCAGTGACTACCTGAGATTGATCGAGCAACCACCCACATGTCTAGTGGTTCTCAAGGTATGGTGTTGTTAATTTGCACACCAACACCAATAGATGGCACTTTATCATAATTCTTTCACTATTTATCTGTTTTGTTTGGTTGTTGTGTTGTATAAATGCCTTCCTATATAGGTGCTATACAAATATACATTCATAGACATGCATTCCTACTTACATATGCCTGTATGCATGAATGTTTGAACTCGTCATTGGAAGATACATGTCAACAAACTTCTCTGCAAACTTGCCTTCACTATTTAGATCACTAGTCGAAACTTGCTGTTCATACAATGTTGGCCTCTAGTGTGCTTTTATATCCATACTACAAGTTCAAAATTGTTTACCTTGCATGTGCAACATGTGATATAAATAAATAAATAACAGCACTCCTATAGTAGCAGTTGGACAGATAGTTTTATCTGATTGAGGGTGTTTATGTGTTGCTTGTTAATTCTACTATTATAATTATAATATTAGCCCAACAATTCACTTTACTCATTTTAGACCAATTATTCACTTTACTCATATTAGACCAATGATTCACTTTACTCATATTAGACCAATAATTCACTTTACTCATATTAGACCAATAATTCGCTTTACTCATATTAGACCAGTAATTCACTTTACTCATATTAGACCAATAATTCGCTTTACTCATATTAGACCAGTAATTCACTTTACTCATATTAGACCAATATTTCACTTTACTCATATTAGAGCAGTAATTCACTTTACTCATGTCAGACCAGTAATTCACTTTGCTCATACAAGTCATGAATACCAGGGGCATATACCCTAGCCATGACTTGTACAATGCATAGGAAGTTACCCAGGTTCTGGTACACTGACTCTCCTTACAATGCTGAATGTAGAAGTCTTGTTTGAGGCAAGATGCACCACATACTTTGTTCGTGTCCTCTGCTTTCCTATGCAGCATTTGTAGATTAATTTTGTTCTGGTATTCTGTAATTGTGCTGGTCTAATTTGATTTATGGAATTGTGCTGTGGACCTGCATATCAACTGTTGGCATTTATCATTAGTCAACATCTTAAGTCATGGTCTTCAGTTAATTGTCTTTGCCCAATGTCTAAGTCAATGTCTTCAGTCGTCATATTAAGTCTAAGTCATTGTCTTCAGTCATTGTCTTCAGTCGTCATCTTAAGTCTAAGTCATTGTCTTCAGTCATTGTCTTCAGTCATCATCTTAAGAATAAGTCATTGTCTTCAACCATTGTCTTATGTCATTGTTTTCATCATAGGTGGTTTACGGTGTTTGTCAGCAGAGTAAATCGCTCTGTTCATTTGTGGTGGAGAAACATGCGATACTGAAGACACTGCTTGGTATTCTGATTGGCCAGGTACAGGTTCCCTGCCAGTATAATATTAGCAGCCAAATCTTCTATTAGTCAGGAAATATAATTGATACTGATTCAGTCTTATGTATAATGGTCTCTGTGCATCCCTGAGCATATTTTGTCCTGTGGCTTTCCAGATCCTCTGATTCTTCAGAACAGACTGATGGGAATTTTTTAAATAATTTCTTCTGTTGACTGGCTGTTGTGAATGTATTAGTGTGTATATATGGCAATAGGGACAATTCGTCCCCTTCCCCAAAAATTTGGCCCCCCGGAAACTGCCTCTGGAGCTATATAAGTGATGCAAGTACCACAGATTTACTGAATTGTAAAGATGTAAAGTGTTAAGGTTTTTGACTGAAATTCACAGTTGTAGGCAATGCTTAATAGGTACCAGCATTTCACTCTATCATAGTTGCATATCCAATCATTCATTCATTCATTATGGAAATTTATATAGCGACCCTTCAAGGTTACTACTCAGGAATGCTCCCAACTTTACCCCGGCTGAGCAGAACTGTCTTAAGACTACTATAAAACGCATCTGAGTGGACCGTAGGCATCATGTTATTTACTGCTAGGTAGCCTATTAATTAATTTTTATTACAAAATTTTTTAGAAGGGAGAGAGTGAGGAGTCTGTCATATGTTGTTCTGAACTTTTTATGGGGCATCATATTAATGAACTGAACTTTTTTGTGTTGTTGTTGTTGCAGGTTGATTTGCTTGAAGAGGAAGTGAGCATAATAGTAGAGACGGTTCTGTACCTGCTGTCAGTGTTAGTTATCCAGCTGGACTGTGTGCCACAAGAGTAAGTGACCTGACCTATTTTTGTCTGATCTGACCTCCATTAGGTAAGATAATTATACCTTGCCATCTCAATAATTGGCCTATCAATTTGTGCTGTGTCTGCTACCCAGAGTCCAGTCAGATTCATTCTATTCTAATCTCAAATAAGGATGAACCGAGTTCAAATTTCTTGTCGAGTCCAAGTACCAAGTTTTAAAGGTTGAATTTTGCCAAGGCCGAGTTTTAAATATTTAAAAAAGTCTCATTCTCTTGATGTTTAGATTGGCAGTTTGCACAACTTTAACGAATTATTTATTTTTGCCTTCGTTAACACTAGAAAGTTGTAACTTGTAAGCACTAACAGTAGCAATTTTTTTGTTTTTAGTTAGATCAATTGTCGTTTTGTAAGTAGAAATAACAGTGTTTGTACTTTTAGTTACGCCGATTGTCGTTTTATAAATAAAAATAATCCGATTTCCGTTTTCAAAACAGAAAATTGGAAAGATTAATACTCGGACCCATTGTTTGCCCGGGCCCGAGTGATGCCGAGCACTAAGAAAATTTGACTGAGCCGAGTTCTGAACCAAATTCGGTTCATCCCTAGCCTCAGAGCTGTCTGTGTAGTTGTGCTGGATTCAGGAGCACTTCTGTGTAGTATCTTTGGAGAGGTGCTGTACAAATCTCTCTAATGACTGTCAAATGAACAGATGAATAACATGACTACTGCAGCATTAAATAAGTTACATAAGTTGGTATACTTTTGTTGATTAGTGTACGTACAATAGTTGGCTTGTAATTTATAATCATGAATTGTAATTTGTGACATTTAAATAGCACCATTTAAGAAAAAAACTCACCAGTTTCACTCAAACCAGTGACAGTTTTGGTGGGGAATTGGATATACCTTGCCTCTACCTTGGGAATTGAATCGTGGTGTTTCATTTGAAATTAGAATGTGTTTATCAAGGCTCTCTAACACTTTACACTAGATGTACTGGGAGACCCTAGCACCTCTTCCTTGCTGTGTTGAGAGAACACTTTCTCTGCTCAATAGAGATGCTGTGGTGAATGTAAAGTCTGTAAAGAACATATGCATCCCTATACGTGACGGAGTATGACTGCTTAAAATCGCTTTGACCTTGAGTTCAGATCCAGATTTTCCAATGTTTGTATTGATATAATTTGACTGTTTTATATAATTTAACTATTTGATCCTTTGACGACAAACTGCACAGGGTTTCTAATACATTTTGGTGCATGTTCTTGTAATTTTTCGTTTCTTTTTCTTCCTTACAGAATTGGCCAAACAATGCAAACTCTAGTCTCATTGTTCACGGAATCACAGCTGGTCAGCCACACTGTAAGTCATTTATAGATGTATCAGCTTGTGATTTGTACATTGCACCAGTATACTTATACACATCTTTTGTATTAAATCTATGTTGAAACCATATTAATATCATGTGAAAATAAATTATTGGTTCTGGGCTTGAGTTATATCACCTTTTTGATTTCATGTGATGATAAATTATTGGTTCAAGGCTTTAATCCAGGGGCGGCGATATTGTTTGACAGTTGGGGGGACACCCAATGGGAGGGGTAAGAAATGCGAGGGGGACAAACGTATAACATGTCCCCTCTCTGTAAAAGGTGGGGACTTGTCCCTCTTGCCCCCTCCGTGGGATCGCTTTAATCTGTTACATGATTTTGATGACTGCAAAGACCTGTCTGTTCTCACTCTGTCTATTCCTTGGACAAATAGAGCTCATGGTTTGTGCATTTTTTCTGTTGCTGATCCTAGACTCTTGGAACTCTCTCCGATATAAAGTCCGCTCTGTGAAGTCTGTTCTAGCCGCTTCCTGAACTCATTCCGTTGTCTGTTTCCGTGTCTCCTCAGATTCCCGTCTCGAC
The DNA here is from genome assembly GCA_959347315.1 of Bimastos eiseni. Taxonomy (NCBI): domain Eukaryota; kingdom Metazoa; phylum Annelida; class Clitellata; order Crassiclitellata; family Lumbricidae; genus Bimastos; species Bimastos eiseni. The sequence goes on from OY365818.1 coordinate 10,253,110, forward strand.
TTTCGACTGTAGCAACCAGGGCCTTGACCGCTACCTTTGGTGCTATAGACGTTATTTGATTTCAAGTTAAATTACTTGGTAAAGCGATTTTGCAGTCATTGGTAATGCACAATGATATTCATTTATTAATCTCAACTGACAAGTTATGCACTAAGTTTACTTGATATAGCGATAAAAGATGATAACAAGTTCAACGGGAGTCGAATTTAACTGTATGGCAGTCTTGAAAGGCGCCCATCTGTCGTACTGCTCATTTTACAGTCGACCCTGGGATTGGAGGGCTGAGTCACGCTTACAGGGTGGCGGGTCTCGAACCCCACATTCTTCTGATCTTTGTGCCAGACGATCTCCATAGTTTTGTGTCTGGCCTAATTGTTGCTGCACAAGATCCCAGATTTCTGTGTAATACGAATAGGTGTTTAATTTGTAATATGCATTGTCTGTGGTTTTGTTTTTTGTGCCACTATTGATCTGGCCAACAACGTACTTCAATCTAATCAGTGCGTTTCGTTTTTGTCTGCTGAGGTCGTTATTTGTGATTTAAATGCAGGCAGCAAGTGCTCTGATGCTGTCACTGTGTGTTGTGAGGGGTTTTTCCGTGACAGTCGACGTCCATGATCTCATTTCCTCACTCTTAATCGTCTTCAGCGATCTCAATCAAGTGGGTAATTCCCAGTATAATTTCAGAATCTCAGTATTCATAATTTTCTGATTTATATTCTGGTAATGGTATGGAGTTGAGAATGATGAGACGTTTAACATTGAGGTTTTAGCGTTGAGAAGCAAGCTGGGGTTTTTGGACATGTTATGCGATCAAAATGGAATGGGAAAGGAAATGATGCTGGCGTGCAGAGAAGGAAAGGGAAAACGAGGGCGCCCAAGGAAGAAATGGACGGGCGACTCTGAACTAGATACAAGTAAGAACCGAATGAATCTGGAGGAGTTGAGGGACGCGACCTTGGAGAGAAAGCAATTGAAAAGGTTTGTCGTCACAGTCGCTAGAGTTCAACAAACTGAGAGCACAAGGTGAATGGTATGGAGCCTTTGCATTATGATATTGTTGCTCACATGAGCGGTTTTGGTTTAGTTTCTTAACAGGTTTTCTAACTCTGCAGTCTTTTATTAAGTGACCCTTGATGTCATTCGGACTGTGGAAGTCATGTTTTTGTGTGATGATCTTGCAGCAGTGAAACTCCTTGAATAATATACTCTAGCTGTCTTTGAAGCAATGAGTTTCCAATGCAAATGAACTGCATGCATGTGTGCATATATATATATATATATATATATATATATGTGCTACATAGTCATTTCCATGTATATGTATAACTTGCATATACATGCATGTATATATACTTCTTATACATGTATATGAATTACTTAGTCATTTTCATGTTATTACTACTAAGGATTGTTGGTGTAGCAAACTAAAGGAATGTTTTAGCTACTCAATGGCTGGTTAGCCTTGTTCTGTTGGTTTATTAAATGAAATATGTTTCGTTTGATTTCTTTGAATAGATCTATGCACGAAGTCCTTTCGACTTTGGCATTCTCGATGGAGCCGTTCTGCTCTTATCGCACTTCCTGTTGCAGGTAATCTTATCAGTTCAGTATTACAAAACTATGTAGATTATGTATCTCATTTTTTATTTGTCCAGATCGAATCCCTTTGTTATTTGATAAAATTATTGTATGAACCATTGCTTGTATATTTGTTTATGTTATTATATATATATATATATATATGTATATATATATGTATATATATATGTATATATATATGTATATATATATGTATATATATGTATATATATAAGTATATATATGTATATATATATGTATATATATATATGTATTGTATATGCATCTGTAGCTATGTATAACTTGTTCTTGTTATATACTATATATTTGTTGCTTTGAGTCAGTCATACAGTGTCTTTCTTGTAGGTTTTTTGCAAAAGTACCTTACATTGGAATTAATTGTTCATGTAGTGTTTTCTTTAGAAAATAAAGATATTATTACTAAGGATTATTGTTGTTTGGTACAAATTAAGTTGGGTCATGTTTGTATTTTACTCCAATTTTTTTATTGAAGGATAACAGCATGGCAACTCCACTGGTCGAAAGTGGTCTACTCTTTCGCATTTGGGATTGTCTGATCCAAGTTTTCCATATCAACAACCTCGATGCTTCCATATTGGATATGGAAAACGACCCAGCGGGCAGTGCCATATGCTTTCCCACGGAAGTGGACGTGGAACATAACCAGCCAGACTGGACAATTCTGTCTTTGAAGGGATTGCTGTCAATCCTTACAATCACCAATCACGCCATGTTAAAGGTTCGTTGGATATTTCATGTCTGCTGTATCTACTCTCGTTTATTTGTGACGTATGGTACTGTGGGTGCTCGATAGTTTAGTGATTATAGTTCTGGACTATCAATTATAAGGTCAGGTCTGGGGCTTTTTCAACCTGGCACCCCTAGCCAACTTGGCTATGATGAATACGCCTGCCATACACTGTTTGTGAGAAGATTAGAAGGTGGGGGAGAGGACTAGCCACCCACCCTCTTATGCCGAGATTGAGAAAATGAAGTCGCTAGCAGTTTTTACCCTTGGCTGCCTCAGGCCTAGAGTAATGTTTATTTTCTGGACCAGTTAGCAAATTCGCCTGCTTGTCGTTCCAGAAGTTGTCAAGGTAGGGTCTGAGTTTGCCGTGGTTGAGCAGAATAGTAAAGCAATTTAAGGTCAACCAAAAAATTCATTGCATGCAACAGGTTCCGAAATCTGCACATTTAATGTTGGTCATAAAGGGAAAATGGGTCAGCATAGTTAGTTCACTGGTAAGATGAACCTGCAGAGCGTTGACATTAGTCAAATTGAAATCTAGAATTTTGCTTTCTATTGTTTTCATGGATGGCTGACTTTTTGCTCCAAACTATTTAAGAATAAAGAACCAATTTGCTGAATATATCAACTATTTTTCATGTCGTCATAACGTCGAACCTTTGACGTCATTAGCCGTTTCTTGATAGTATTTCATGCTCTCTTTCCCGTTGTGCTTGACTTCTCGCTGTCTTATCCCTTAAATGTTTGCCTTTTCATCTTTCCTTACTTTCAGATGTTATTTTTTTACTTTTATTTTCATTTAAACATTTTGCAGTAACCGTGGGCTTCCATCACTTAAATCAAGTTTGATGATTTCTGGAATTCCTTCTTAAATCAATGAGTTTATAATGGTTCATTTGAATCTTTGAACTCATCACAATTCCTGATTATTCAAAGGCCAGTTGGTCACATATGTGTTGTGCCAAGCTAGTGCTCAAATAAATTGATTTGGATTTGGTAAATAAGTTTTTTATTATTGCGCATTGCCTTTTTTTGAGTTTCTTGCATTAATGAAAATCAAGATATGAAGAAACTATGGACTGGTTGTTGGTGGTAGAAATGTTCTTTCATTTTAATTTGCTTTTAGGAGTCTCCATTGCTCTTTGGTAGTCTTGCTAAACCTGATGATGTCATTCCTCTTGTTTTGGTTCATCTGATATCGCCAAATTTCCTGGAACTCATCAGACGAAAGTTAGTAAAAATTTATTTGACATATGCAAAATTTTTTATTATATTCATTTATTTAACTTAAACTGATTAACCATAGTGTAATTACCTGAAATAGTTTAAACACTTGGTAGCATGCGAAGTCAATGCTAGAAAGCAAAGGGAAAGCACACAGACGTTTGCATGAACTAAGTAAAATGGCATAAGACTCCAAACCAATGAAACAGAACCATGCAAACGTAGATGAGGGGCATTCCTCAATTGTTTACCATACTGAGTAGTGTGGCTGTTTTGTGTGACCATGTATGTATGCATGTATACATGTGTAAAAGACCATTTATATAGCACCTTGTAAGAACCTCATGATAGTGTCATGTGTCATGGGTGTGCCTGCATTCATGCATTGTATTGATCTTGACACTTTATGCAGTGCCTTTTAGGTATCTCACAAAAGCTCTGCTTTCTCTGGGCTAAAAGGTGTTAAATACTGTTTTTATAGTCATTTCGAATAAACTGTTCCTCAGTGTGATAGACTTTTTCGTGTTGTTTCCTTTCAGCTTTGATCCTAATCTGGATCATGGTGTTGTCGACGTTGTTCTACAGGTTGTCCATGTTTGTTGCGTCCCGTTTGCTCTTGATATAGAGCCGCATCTTCTAAAAGATATTCTGAGGTATGTAGGACATCATCTCTCTGTTATTGAAAACTGTCTTTGCCTTCAGATACAGTTTTAGATATATTTAGTTTTAAGCTTAAGTTAGGTACCATTTTGCATGATAATGAAACTAAATGATCAACTTACACCTTTTGTATTGAACAGTATATGTATGTAAGTAAGTAATACAGGCAAATATACATTATCATATACATACATACTTACTAAATATGTATGCATATATGTATATTTGTCTGTGTGCATATGAGTTTTTATGAAGTATTTATATGTTTTTAAGTACAGAGGCAAGTGCAGATTTTTTAATTATTGCTATTAGTAATGACTAATAATTAGATTTTTTGCTAATTAAGTAGTCTACATGGAAAAAGATATCTTCAATCAATTGCGAAATGAAATTATGTGAAAACTAGAGTTCTCAAAGGTGGTAATGACTTTTGTCAATGGCAACTTTTGCATGAAAAGGCAATCGATGCGTCATTCATTACGATAGCAGTCCTTTAACACTCAGTAGATACATGGATGCATTTGTATATGCATGTCAGAGTGTATCAGAGCCTGTATATAGCATATAGCATTTTGAGAACTTAATAATAATATTAGTAACAACACCGATTTATAAGGCGCCGTAAACGTGGCCCTAACCACTACAAGGGCGCCGTACATCACAGAACGAAAGTCAGCAGATGGAATAAGCCTTAGAAAACAGAAAAACTTTCAATTTAGTTTTAAATGACTCTTCTGAGTCGGCCAATCTGACAGTAGATGGGAGACCGTTCCAACACCGTGGACCAGCGGCCGAGAAAGCACGGTCTCCAAAATACGACCTCATCCTCCGCACACAGAGATCGGTCTTCGCAGATGATCTGAGTTGCAGACCGGACTTGCTGGTTTGCGCTTAACCAATACAATACATGGTCTTCCAGTGGCACTGTGTCTCACGTTTATAGGCCAATCTGCCCTGTGCTTCTCTGGCCTTAAGACTGTTCTGTTTGACCGTGGTTGGGCTGGGAGCGCTTCTGAGTAAATGGTCTAGAGGGGCGCTATATAAAGCTGTAATAAGAATAATTAGAATAATAATAAGCAAGAAACTGATTGACTTTTTTGTATAATAGTAATGAGTCATAATAATAATAATAATATTGGTGATAATAACGATTAATGCATAGTAATAATAACAATCAATATCATCTTCTGCTTGTTAAACCCATTTAGTTTGCATTGTTACTGACTACTGCACAAATGTCTGTCTTGTGAAAATGACATAATTGATACCTATTATCATTTTTCTGACTTGCACATTTAGTTCTGTTTTCGTCCTGCTCTACAATTCTAATATTCAATATTCTGCATTGACAGGTGTTACGGTCAGCTGCAGCTACTTCCAAGGTTATTCTATGCATGCATGACCTACCTGAAGTCTCCTCACCTGGATTTGCCTGTTGGACTCATTGAAAGATTGGTCCATACTGACCTCATCTTTGTGAAGCAGTTTGTATCCACAGTTAATAGTTTGAAGGTGAGAGAAACTTGGCTTTTCTCTGGTAATGCAAGTGCTAATAGTGATAAAAGGCAATTTTTATTGGCTGCTATGAAATTTTTATGTGTGCTACTAGTGGATTTTATGTAATGGTAATTGCTCATTTATATACCGGTAACACAAATTCAGAGACACTCATCAGGGGCACTCCAGACATGGCATAGTGAAACTACAATATATACATGTATACCATATGGCATGTTTGATTCATGTGTTTGATTCAAGGGGTGGCTAGGACTCAATTATTTTTGGTCTTAGAGATGAAATTCGTTTTGCCGTTTTATATAATACAACACAACTGCACTTTTTTATATTGCTCTTCTTACAAAGTTCAGAGATGGCACATAGGTAAATATTGCAGGGTAACTGTGCAGGAAGGATTTGCTCAAGGTCTCCACTCAGTGACCGCCTCGGACGAAAATCGAACCCGTACTCTCTGCGTTACTGGTTGATTAATTGATATAACCAATCAGCCACACTAGCTGAGGCATACAGATTTTACGTCTCCCTAGGATGGTTGCCATTAAGGAACATGAAGCAAGTCCATGATGTTTTTGTATGTAGGTATTTCCAGTCATCTGAACTGAGTGTATCGTCTGTGTACTCGTTATATGTGTACTCGTTAATTAAGATGATAGTTAAGATATTGGTTATAAACTGTGACTTCTGTATAGTCAATAACACTGTTGCCTCTAAGCTGAGCTGCTGTAAGGGTGGCCCTGCTTAGTGGGTCTTGGGACCCTTCTGGGCTTTCCAGTTGCTGCCACAGCCATTAATTTTGTGAAGTGGATGTTTAACTTTTTGTACATTGAAAGGAACAAATGAAAAAATGATTTGATGATCTGATTTGATTTGACATCTCGAAACAGATTACTGCTCTTGTGGGATTTGATTTGTACCCGAACCTCTTGGGCGACTGTCCACTACGCTGTACAATTGCACACCCCAAATTGATGTACGACGATCTTAATTTGTTGTTTATGACAATTGTCAGGGATTTTCTTTTCTGTCGTCGTGCCTTGTTCCGGAAAACGACAGGAATCTGTCTGTCTCTTGTGAAACAATCAACATTTGCAATCAACTGGTTCGAACGTCTAGTCAGCATTCGGATATTTTGTCACAGATACTCGGAGGACCAAGCAGTAAGTATAGATCTGTTATTTCTCTTAATGTTTCTTTTCTTAGGGGTGACGACCCTAATTGTATCTGATTTTAAAGCTTGAATGATTTTGTATGACATGTTGCGTATGAGAAAGTTTCTGATTTTAATTTAGATTTAGATTTCAAAAACCTGACTCTTGGCGTCTGAATAATTGGCATCTTCGAATGCTTGCGAATTGCATTTGTTGACTTATTTTGACTTGTATGCGTGAAACTGATTAATTTTGTCCCCAGGAAAGTGACTTTTTCTGACTTTTCTGTTCATTAGTTTATCTAACAGTTTTTGATATATTGCTTTCGAAAGTTGCATTTCTATGTGAATGTTAAGTTAACACTTTCTGTTTCATTAGTTTTGATTTTCTAAGCAAGCCATTATAATGGCATTAATTGACTTGTTTAGTGTTTCAGTTCTTGAAGTGCAGCATGCCAGAATGATCTTAACTATTTTTATAGAATAAATTAAGCATGGTTTCCATCAAATGTGTGCACGATTAAAAGAAACAATTTTAACATAAAATTGAGCAAAGGAGGATGATTCTAATTCAACAAATAGCCATACATGTTATTTAATGTCCATGTCATCACACTAATGATTGGCTGAAAACTTGACTTTTGTGTTGTGCATAATATTGTGACTTTGAACCAAACATCTCCAGTATTAAAGAAAGATTAATGTTTGTATGTGGATATGTTTGTGAAAATGATTCACTGTTGCCTTGCATTTCTTTAGAAGACTACCAACTGCTAGAAACACTTCTTCTGCACACCGATTCCTCGGTCAGGGCCAGAACGTGCAGCTTGTTGGGAAATATGCTCAGGCATTCAGATGAATTTGGTGCAGTTCTTAACGACAGGTGCATTCTTCATTCATTCATTCATTCATTTTGAACATTTATATAGCGCCATTTTGAGAAAACTACTCCTCAGATAAAAAGAACGGTCTCACAGGAACATGAGAGGGAAGGTCATGAGAAAGAAGCGATGCTCGTGATGTAGGTCATTCCAGGTTGAGGGACTTACAACTGAGAAAGTACAGTTTTATTGTATTTCGTAATCATCTGTCCACGTCTTTGTCTGTGTTTAGTTTTATTGTAGTGGTATTGTACTAGAAGCCACAAGAGTTTCCATTATTGCCAGTGCTTATCTGTAGCCATATTAAACTCTATTATTTTTGGGGAGATATTATATACAGCACAAATATCTGATTAATTTTGCAGAGAGCGGTTGCTGAATGGACTCATTGGCTGCCTTGTAGATGAGGATCCTAATGTCAGAAAGGTTAATAATATTATCTGGAATAATTGGGTGATTAATTAATTGGTTTACTGTTTCTCTGTTCATCTCTCCTAATGGCAGATTAGACTGAGCATGGCTTTGTCAGTGATACAGAATCCTGATAGGGATTTACGTTTAGGACCTCATTCACTATGAAAGGCACATGACTTGACAATATAGCTGTCAAGTCGTACAATGCAATACAACTTTATTTGATATTGCCCGGTTTACAATTTGTTCAAAGTGCATACATGCCTCCAGGCAGCTGGAGGGGTCACCCTTATATGAAAAGGAAAGAAATAAGTGTACGGGCAGTCGAAGAGTATACAAAATGTGGGTTCATTGAAAACTTAATTAGTTAACTAAAGTCAAAGATACAAGAGACTATGATAGAAGCAAAATTAGTAGTCAAATGATGCATTAAACAAAAACATTTATATGTTAAGTAAAGAATCATTAATTAGGAAAGCACGTAAGTTCTTTTTAAATATTGCCCAAGGTCCCTATACAGTAACTCTGTATTTATGTAATTATGTTTTACAGCATAGCATTTAGCAATTTATACTTGACAGAAATTAAAGCTTAGATTATGTGGCGTTTGTGTTAATTAATGAGTTATTGATTAATTATTATATTGGCTAATAGTTTGCTCTTACTGATGAACTGATTATAGATGGCCAGTTATGCATTGGGCAATGCTGCCTTTCACAGCAGTTGTCTTTACCCTCGTCTGCGGCCAGCCGTTCCTCACCTCATCCAGCTACTCCAGGATCTGCTTGCCAAGACGAGGTCTAATGCTGCAGGTACATCTCAGACTTCTCTTTCATGTGCCATTCGTTCATTCAGTAAATCAGAGGTGCTTCCTCTTAAACTGTTTGTTATAATTACACTGCTTTATATAATTAAAGATTTCAGTTTCTGAGTTCTTTTGCTGGTGATTGTGCTCCCTTCACAATCACTTTGGTTTTTCCTGTTACAGATATTTTGTATAGCACTATTTTTTAAGGTAATTTCGTTTTCTACTTTCAGGTGCACTTGGTAATCTGACCTTGAACTCTTCTGAACTCTGTAAAGACTTGATATCGCATAAAGCAATTCCCAGGTCGGTGAATTACTATTTAAATGTTTAATAGTGGTTTCAAGGGACATGAATCTGTAAACTGATACTTCTTGCACTAGCTTAGGCAGAGCTTAATTGACCTAATAGCATATCTTTACATACATACATACCAGTGCATATGTGCATTCATACATAAGTAAATAAGTATATTTGTGTGGCATGGTGGCCGATCGGTTAGAGTGGTCAGCCCATAACGTTCAGTGTGCACTGAGCGAGCGGGTTCGACACTCATCAGTGGAGTCACTGTGTATAAACCTTGAGCAAGTCCTTTGCGCACAATTGCTCTGCAGTACAACTGCAATTGCGCCTTCGAGGCTTGCGTGTGCACTTCTGAACAAAAAATGTTGGAAGAAGGGCCGGTATCAAATTTCTTTAATAAATAAAGTAAAAAAAAAAAGATATTTAAAAAAAAATGTTTTTATTAGATTGTTTGCTTGTGTGATGATAATGTAATATAGTCATGGGTGCAAGGTGTAAGGGGGTGTCTTTAAATTTGATCAAGTTGTAATCGATTCAGCAATTACTCAATGGCGAGCACGTCTTGGTGCGAATGTTGAGGTCGAGTTAAGACATTTTTAACACACATTATAACTAATAAATGTTAAATATGCGCTTCATGATCATTAAACTGAAGTTTTTTTCATATTTGATTAAAATGCATAAATTTTTGGACAAATTATTGAAATATTTCTAGAGGTTCACTATTTATTCGTTCACCGTTTAGTGGCACTCGTCTGCTTTACTTGCACGTCAGATTTGAATCGGTTTTAGTAGATGGCCTTGTTATAATGAAGATGGGATTATAGGATCAAGGTTTAGCTTACTTCTTTGTGAGTTCAGTTTAGTGCTTTAATGTTATGTAGATTCTTAAGTTAACTTAGGTCATCCTAATCATAGGCTAGTTGGGGATTAAGAGGACTGTAGGGGAGCTGGGGATTAAGAGGACTGTTAATCATATTTCAGTCTGTTGGAGTTGGCATGTCATGACACGCAGTATGGCGTGCAGGAAAAGGCTGTCAAGTCGCTGCGTACAATGTCGACGCAGCCAATGCTGAAGCAGGTAATTCAGATTACGTGCAGTACACATGTAGCTTCTTCTTCTGGTTCTCTGCCTCTTAGGCAGGTTCAAATATGCGACATTGCCACTCCTCTCACTGTTCTGCCTCTGCTTTAAGCTTTCCATATCCATCTGTCATTGTCTAATCCAGCATCATCTGTCTTTATTGGTCTTCCTCTTATCCGACTCCATTCTGCTTCTTTGGCGATCCTTAGTAGTAAGTATCCTCTCAGTGTGTGCCCAATTCGTTTTCTTCCCCTCTTTCGAATTGTGTGTGCAAGGCCGTACCGAGGGGGGGCCAAGGCTCAGGGCGCAAATGTGGAAAGGGTTCAAATTTCAGGATGGAATAACTTATTATTCCATAAAATGCACTATTTTCAAAATGTGGGGTGCCAGAGTGATGCTAGGCACAGGGCGTAAATACTATTTTCAAAATGTGGAGTGCCAGATTGATACTAGGCACAGGGCGCAATTATAACTCGGTACGGCCCTGTGTGTGTGTCGTGGCTCTTTCCTCTCCAAACTTTACCAACACTTCTTTAATTTTTTCTGTCTAGCTAATTTTCTTCTCCACGTCCACATTTTTCGAAAGCCTCTAGCCTTCTTATGTCTGCTTTTCTCATGGTCAATGTCTCTGGTCTATGCTTTTCATTCTTTTCTTCAGATTCCTGTTCAGTTTTCCTCTCAGTAGTTCTCTCTTTTTTTGAGAATGCCTCTTTTCTTATGGCTAATTGGCTATCCATCTTTTAATTTCTTTGTGGCATTTGGCACGTGTTGTGATCATTCTCCCAAGGTGGCAGAAGTATTCACCTGTTCTTTTTCTTTTCCTCCATGGTGTAATCCGATTACAGTTTCCTTTCATTTACTTATCTTCGGTACCGTTGTCATCTTATGTTTATTTTAAACCCGTTTTCAGCATGTAGCTAGAGTTTTGAATAAAAAGACTGGATAAACTGTCTTTATAACTCTCAAATAGGTCGGCACCAATTTCACATTGGGATTCAAACTCAGGTTGCTATGATAAGACGAATATCATCATTAGCACTGAGCCACCACGGTAGCAGCATAGGTTGACATAGTGGTTGCTTTAGAGTTAGAGCCAATGACAATAGCAAGTGCTATTTATCATTAACGAACGCTACTTGGATCTGTGTAATTCATTTTGATGAGGCGTTACAGTCCGTCGAAGAGATTTATTGCCGGTTTCTTTTTTAAGAATTCCGTTGGCCTTTGGTTCGGTGGCTTTACATTTCCGCCTCTGGTGATTCGTCGTGTGGTTTATTTACGTACGCAATCTGTTGTTCTCCTGCCACGGCAAAGAATTCTAATCATTTGTCTGGCTAGACTTGCTGGCCATCTTCTGTCCTCTGCATTGTCTCATATCATTTGTCTTATTGTCTCAAACTGTCCCATAATTCTTGCCGGCTTTGTTTCATGTTTAATTAATGAGACGCGGAGATTGTTGCGCGTTGAAAGACAACCTGGTGTATCTCAGTTTTATTTTTGTATCTCAGTTTCATCTGGGTTCTAATTGTCAAATTTTTATTTTTTATGACTTAAAACTGGATTCTTTCTAACTGGCTTTTTAAAGTATGCATGCTTGCATGTATGTGTTTATATACGTCTGTGTTCATGTGTTTATGTATATAAACACTTTTGGCTAATATTGCTACTGTTAAAGCGCTTTTTAGAGGTTGCTCAAATGTGTTCTTTCAAACCCTAGATGCATACACACATGCATACATTCATACATACATAGCAACTGTGTGACGAGCATTCATCTAGTAATATGCTAATATCTTGACATTTGCTCTAGTCTGCATATATTCCCAGCTTTACATTATCAAGTCTGACCATATAATATTAAGCGTATGATTAACTGAAATTGTTCATCATATTTGCAAATTTGTTAATTGACTGTCTTTAATGTATAATTAGTAAGTATTTTATAGGTTATAGGTGACCCTTCCTAGCTGGATCTAGATCCCTTCAGGTCCCCCAATTGTTACCAATGCCACCGGAACCTTGAACGAATTATGTTACTACTGTTAATCTGGTTGATTACAATAAAATTTATTGATTGCTTGACTGATTGATTGATAGAATGTGCAGTAATTCTCCCGGTTCACAAGTTCGGTCTGTGTTTCTGATTCTGACAAATTTAGGAACTGAAGCGATTAAAAGCAGCGGAGAAGTTGCAGCACATTCATGTAAACGGTGAACTGTCCAACTCCGCTTCGCACCTGGGCAGGTCGACATCGCTGAGCAAGAGCTATGGAAGGCAGAGTGCGAACATCTTGATGCACCAGTGCAGTAAACTCGTTGAAATCCTATCGAGCGATTGAGTCGTTGCTTTCTGCTCGCTTTGAGTCACTTTTTGGGTGTTGTGCTCTTAAGACTTCGATGGGGAAGTCTGCTCTGTTTTTGAGTTGGGACTGTTGGCTCTGATGAAACCCAAACTGACTGGTTAGTAAAGAATTAGAGTGTTTGTGGCCAAATAATTGAGTGCTCACTGTTAGTGATGTCTAAACCCCCACCTACAATGATAGAACAACCATCCACTCTTTCCAAAAGTCACTCAGAACTGTATTGCAGGGCATGCTATTTTACCAGAATTAACACCTCCAGTGTGTGTCCGAAGCGTACATTAACACCCTCCTCCCACTTGTGGAAATGGTGTGAGATCGTTCTACCAACCCAATTGGTGGATGTCGCTGCTGACTTTGTCATGTGGAGAATCGGGCATGACACTCATTTGAGATGGTCCCTCTATAAGAATCTTGAAGAAACCTAACTGTCCCTGTGTTGTGGACTGTTATTTCGTGATCGATGTCACTACTCGGGTGTTATAATAATGATTACATTATTTTTTGATGCTTAAATGCTGGTGCAATGTAGGCCTACATCTAGAATAGGGAAATTATGACTTTGCATTTTGTAATTTGGTGACCATAAAAACTGATATAGTGCAATTCTTGGCCAATAGAAAAAGAACAAGAGGATTGTATGAGTTAAAATGCAAATATATACGAGTTCTAGTATGAGTGACGATGATACCTTTAATCGAAAATACAGTACAGTGTTGTGGGCACAATTGGGTAACGGTTGGAGAATTTTAACAGTGGAGGATCAATCTGAGTTGTGTAAGTGATCACCACACGAATTTTATTCCTCGACGCTTAACCGATATGACTTCTGCCGTCGCTACTTCTAGAAGAAGCATCTAGAAACAGGATGGTGTTGAAATTCTTGTAAATTAAATTATGTGCGATCTTATTTGATAATAAAAAACGTTGGAATATCCTGACTGGTTTTTTGCACGCCTTGACGTCATCTTCTCGTTGGTTTAGGTCATCAGCGTTTAAAATGCTTACGCAAAACGTATTCTTGTCGTAGTTTTAGCGAATATTGCTTATAATATCTCGCTCGATGTGCGTGGGGTCAGAATAGGGAAATACCAAGAGTTTTTCCCTGAATATGCATCCGTACATCATCAGATCCTGAGCGTACGGTGATGGGATAGACGTGACGTTTCGGTCGTAAGCCCACGCTCTCGGCATGTGGCACGATTACGCCATACTATATCTATACAAATCGCCTTCATTGGCTTGTGCCGTCCAGTGACTTATTCACAACGGTTGGCTTGCAAGACCCGGCCGCAATGACGAGCTCGTTTTTTTCATATAAGTCTTGTGGGCGCATATGAGAGGATTCGGTTGTGGTGGCATGCTCGTCTCGTCTATGATACCAGATATAATGTGCCATCTCAGTAAAATGCACAATTTGGCCTATATTTCCCAATGTAGGCTAACTGACAACAGTAGGTTCTTGATATAAGTTTATTTAACGACGCATCCATAACAACGGTGATATGCGTGACAACAGTAGGCCTACGGTTCACTGTTTTATAACGGCCGTGAACTGTAAAACCTGTGAAGTTCTTAGGCGTTGCAGGATGCGAGTTGTCCGCCGTTCGCCTCTGAAACTTACGAGCGAAGGACTGAGGGCGAGTATTCCCTCTAAGCTGAGCGCCTGCGCGCGTGCACACAGACCGTGGAGCCAGCGCACACAAGAATTTAGTGACATGTGCGCTCACGGATTTTTCTCTCGAAAATACAAATATTTATTCAGATGAATTGTAAAAGCAATATTTAGGTCTAACTGGGCAGAATAGAAAGTTGCAACTAAATTGAAAGCTAATTACAATGACGTAGGCTACCGTGCGCTGTATGCATCTGCTCTAGCCTCTGAGACAGCCCGGACCTTTGACTTTTCTTAACACCGGGAACTTAGATTATGGTCTTAATTTAACTATCATCGCATTCAGCTCGAACCTGCGCACAAAAGTGTGAACCATTCCTAAAACGTTGCACACACTATATTTCATATTAATTAGGGGAACATTGCTGAAGGTTGACTGGATCGCCAAGATAGGCCCTGTACAATATTGTGTAGTCCATTTTGGCATTGCCATAGACTGCTTTATTTTGTGTTGGACTTTTTGTCATGTGTCGTTTAACGAATTTTAGGAATTTTGCAGTAGGCCTAGGCTATAGCTACTTCGTCTACGGCGACTTCGGAAGAGGTATCTGGCGCGAAATCGACAATAATATAATTATAGGACATAATAGAATTCTAGTCCCATATAGGCCTATGACGCCCGTGATGTGCTAATAGGCCTACAGTTCCACAGAACGTGAGTTGAAGCGGTGATGTAAAGAGGAGACTGTAGAGTACAATGGGCTATAGACACCAAAATTATTGCAGTGCAAGTAATTCTATAGCGCCTATCGTCTCTACAATAAGATTTTAGCTTGGCTGAACAGCCGAAGATTGGCCTATAGGCCTATAGGATTCTATACATAGGCGACTGCGGCGTGCCCCCTAGAGTTGATTGATTCCAGAACTGGAATTTGCGGACATAGGCCTATGCCTGGGTAAGCTTATCCTCATATCTTATCTAGCGTATAATTGTATAAAGCGAATAGGCCTAACTTCAACAGGCCTAGGCCTATATATGGAGCTGAAAGGTCGTTCTGGAGTTTGAGTGCATTGCCTCAATTGCGTAGGTAAACTGATCAACGGATATGGCGTTCCTCGCGAGGGAACAGCTGACGCCTCGACGGAATTTAAAGCGAATACCAGCGGATTATTGTCGACGAACGGACGACTGTGCGATTCAGGATCTGCTCTCTTTAGAATCTGTGAGGTGAACCGGAAGACACATCGACCCTCCCTCTTCGTCGTCTCTTCTCCTTCGTTAAGTCCGGCGTCTGAAACAGTCTTAATAAAATACGAGCATTAAAAGCCAAATCTCCGGAGGCGTTGTAATCTCTTCCTCCCTCGGAGCTAGCGCTTCCCTCTGCATTGTCGTACCGGATAAAAGTAGCCGCCGTGCGCTGGCGAAAGCGACCGGGTTATCGCGGATTCGGTTAACTATCGGTTCGCCAGACCGTGCGAACGAGCGAGTGATCGCGACGGAAGGGGCGGTTGACGGGATTGACCGCAGCAGGGTGGAATCGCCGCGAGAAGCGATTGCTGGTCGTCTGCGGCTGCCCCGGCGGCTTCTTCGTCTTCGCCTTCTTCTTATTCTGCAGTACGTGACTTTGCGACGTTTTAACAAGCGGGGCGTGGGAGAGATAGAGAGGGCGGAGAAGAAGAAGAAGAAGAAGAAGGAGAGGCGGCGGAAGAGGACTGGAGAAGACGTCGACTTAGACGGCGAGGAAACGCCGACGGTGGTGGTGGTGGATTCGCGATTCACAGTAACTGCTGTTAATTGGGTATAATCGTTGAGCGGTGGTTTAACGCCGGCGGTCGGAGGACGGACAGAGCTTTGGTTCTGTCGACTTCAGGCGGCGAAGAGAGAGGCTATAGCCGAACGATTACGGTCAGAGGGTGTTAGATTGTTTGTTGGCTCAATTAATTTAAGAGGCGAAGCGCCGTCCACAGGTAGTCTTCAGAAATGATTTTATCCTCGAGGCAATGGGTCGGTTACGTTACGATTTACGCTGTGTTGGTTACAACTATCAGGGAATGTAACGCAGCAATTGGTGATGAATCGAACAAGGGTGAGTATTCACTGTTACTTTGTTTTACATTACTGACAGATTGCTCTATAGTATGTTTACACAACATATTTACATGACTTTAGATAACTTTAAGTTACTTTGTTAAACCCTATATTAATAAACTTCATGTTTTTCGTTCGTCCATTTTTAAAGTTTATTTGGCAGTTCTTAGTGAAATTTACACGAACACTTAAAAAATAATAAATTTCAAGGAGACTCAATCAAGTTACTTTATATTAATAAAGTTATATGCCAGGATATTTGACTAGGTCCAATTGCAGCCATTTACAGTCTACCATTGAAGAGCTGCGCGCTGATTTAAGCTGACGACTCTTTCTTTTCTACAATATTGGTGTAACCCGGGCATGGAAAGGAGTGCGCCATTGTACTTTGAACCTTACCAGTGGCAGACAACTTCAATAGAAAACTAATTTACATCATATAAGGCCTACATTGCGTTCATGCTTAATTCTATACAAGTATTTATGATTGATTGATTGCTTGCTTGCTTGATTGATTGATTGATATGCGGTGAAATAACTTCAGAATTTCATTTCTTAAACTAGTATAATTTCAGTGTTTTGGACTGCGCAGGTTCAGCAGGGTATCCTCGCATGTGTTACTTCTTGGCAGATAAAATTTTTTGGGTTGCACTCATTCAGTGGTACACGTCGCTGCCTCTGAGATCAATAAATCTAATCGTTATCGGAAATTTCTTCTTCCCTCCCTGTAAGACAAGTCGCGAGAACCTGCTTATTCACATGCCCTCGCCACTTGATCAAAACCAAGCCCAGTGCGCCTATACGTATACGTACGTTTTGGCTAGAACTGTTCCAGTCATGTGCATTGCAGTCTTTTGACATTGTCTGACATTATTTCCAATTGCGTCTATGGGTTTGCAAGGGTTCGCTGAGCGGTTTCGGCCAAAAGAGCTTCATCCATTATTCTTTGGCTTCTGTAAGTACCTGGACTGAGCATGCAGGCTCACCGAGTATCAGCTCTCTTATGTAAGCGGCTTAAAATTATGGGATTTACCAATCTATTACATGATATATACACATACACACACACACACATACACACATACACATATATATATAATATGAATATGGTCTGTGCACTCTATTGCTTGTTTAGGCTTCATCGGGACAGTAAATCATGGCTTCAACGTAGGTTGAGGTAAACTAAACTCCTTCTAAAGTATATAAGTAGTTGATAATAAACACATCCTTCTTCTAGTAACTTATTAGAAGGCAAGACCTTCCCTTCGAAGGCGATGAACCCGTTTCTATTAAATCTGACTTGTTACAGTCGACCAAAAAAATATGTCATAGATCTATTTGATGAACGTCATCGTTGAGATTGAACTGAGAGCCTATATATAGATGTACAGTGCACACCTGTTGACTTATCTCCACGCTTTTCCATCTTCCGCAAGGATCGCAGTCAGTGGTCAATTTCAGCCGGAACGGAGAGCCGGAACGGCGTTCCGGCACCTCAGCAAGTAAAAGTTGACGGAATGCCGTTCCGGGCAGTTTTGGACAAAAATTGTAGAAAGTTTTTGGATAAAAATTAGGCGGAATGCCGTTCCGGGCAGTTCCACCACGTTTTTAATTTTTCTCCGAAGTTTTGACTGCAGCTATAGCATTATCGCAAACGAAAGATTACCATGTTAAAGTAATTATGAGCAATTATGGGATGTATTCAGTGGCCCCCGCACCCTATGACTGGCCGAAGCACGTGCCCCTGCACTTTCTACAACTTATGGACTCGAGGGGGCACACATGTTTTCATTATTGGCGCAATTACATGGGCATTTTATGGTTTGCTGGTCAGCTTATATCAAATGGCTCAGAGACACCAGTTGTAATTTTAGATGCATTTTTACTCATTTGCATCGAAGTAATTAGGTCTGCGTGTATTTTAAGCCGTTATAAACTTATAGCCCAAGGCTTCTGCACTCAAGGGTACAATAGCCCTGGTCACCCCAGTCACCTCTCATCTCAAGTTCTCTAACTGAGCCATATCCAACGCCGTACCACGTCTTTGGAACGATCTGCCTCCTGAATTCCGTACCTGCTTAGTTCCTTCACCGTCACCGCCTGTCATCCAACATCATCTGTTCCATCACCCACCCCGGCTTTCCATTCTAAACTTAAATCTCACCTTTTCAAGAATTCTTACCCAGACACCTTACTTCAGAGGCGGCGATCTCGTTTGACAGGCGGGGGACACCCAATGAGGGGGGTAGAAAATGTGGGGGCCCACATACAATGTGCCCCTCTCTGTAAAAGGTGGGGGACCTGTTCCCCTCGACCTCCCAGGATCGCCGCCCCTGCCTGACTTGATATTCCTTCTACCAATCCTCGACCAAAACGACGCCCTCCTTAACAACTACTCTGCCTTCGCTGACCTCCAGAAAACCCGGACTATGCTCTACCACGGATAATCCTTTGGATAACCTCTCTGATTTGATGCAGCGTTCGTGAATAAGCTGGTGCCCTGCGCTTGGCTTTTAAGTGGCGCTTCAGAAATTTGGAGATTACGATTACGATAGCATAATTTAATCATTCTTATCAATTATGGGTCTAGTGTTTTTGATCGGAAAGGCCTTGCGACTTAACCATTCACTAGCAACCTACATAAAAGCTTAGAGGTAGAGAAGAACTTGATATTTCAACAGTATTGAAGATATTCTATTAGAACTAACCGTAGCCTTTAGAACAACCCAAGTGCGCACCGCCCAATAGACTGATCAACAGACGCACGCGCACACCGCCCAATAAACCGATAAGCAGAGGCCCGCACACGCCGCCGCAAGAACTTATCAACAGATGAGCTTGCGCACCGCCAAATGAAGTCATCAACAGACCCACGCGCGCACCGCCCAATAAACCGATTAACAGAGCACGCGCGCACTGTGGCAAAAACCAATCAACAGACACACGGGCGCACTGCCCAATAGACCCATCAACAGACTCACGCTCCCACCCCGGCATCAATCGATAAATAGACACACGCGCACACCGCCCAAACCAACCGATCACCAGACCCACCGACGCACCGCCGCATCAACCTATCAACAGACAAACACGCACACCGCCGCATCAACCGATCAATAGACAAACGCGCGCACCGCCGCATCAACCGTTCAACAGACACACGCGCTCACCCCCGCATCAACCGATCAACAGACACGCGCGCGCACCGCCGCATCAACCGATCAACAGACACGCGCGCACACCCCCACATCAATTGAGCAACAGACACACGCGCCATAGACAGCGGATTGCGTAGGAGAAACGCCCGTCCTACAGTTCCACGACCTACGCATTTACATATTGACTGCTGACCGCAACCAGCATCAAACTGCGAACATTTCTTTGGAAAAAATTTCTAATGCGTTGTCACGCGGTCTATTTACATGCGTGAAGTCCTCCACTGGCTGAGCTGTTAACAATGCTGGAAAAAGTATTGCAATACCAATACCAATACTTCATCATAAAAATTATTGCAATACCAATACCAATACTTCATCATACAAAGTATTGCAATACCAATACCAATACTTCATCATACAAAGTATTGCAATGCCAATACCGATACTTTGTCATACCAAGTATTGCAATACCAATACCAATGGGCCTACTTTCACCAATACCTCAAGATGAGCAAGTTTGTTTTTATTCACACAGAATACGTGCTGGAGAAAAAGCAATATAATAACAATTATTGCATGGTATTGTATTTTCGTTTACTGTAAAAGAATTATCGCTGTCAAAACGCAGATATTTACAAATTCATATGAACAAAAATCATATACTATTTATATAAAAGTTTAAAGATATATAATTTTTTGTAAAAGAAGGTGTTAATTTCCTGCCATTATTATTATTATTATTATTATTATTATTATTATTATTATTATTATTATTATTATTATTATTATTATTATTATTACAGCAGTTTTATATAGCGCCCCTTCAAGGTATTCTATTCAGAAGCGCTCCCAGCCCAACCACGGTCAAACAGAACAGTCTTAAGGTCAGAGAAAAACAGAGCAGATTGGCCTATTGGTGTGAGGCGCAATGTTACTGGAAGGCCGTTCCAGGTCACCGGACCAGCCAGTGAAAAGGCACGGCGCTGTCGGATAGCAGTCCTCGCACGGGGGACAAGCAACTTCGCTTGCGCAGTAGAACGCAACAAACCACGGCGTCCAAAAGTGGCAGTGTGGTAGCAGAGTTCAATCAGGTAGAGGGGCGCCAGGCCCTCCATGCAGCGCCGTGCCAGCGCAGAGACACGGTCTCAAGGACGAGAAGGTTAGGTGCGGATACCTCAGAGCGAGGGACCCAATATCTATTTTTGCGAGCTGCTGGCGGGTGCCAAGCCATATGAGGTGTGTCTTGCTCGGGTTAAGTTGTGGGCGATTTGACGACATCCAAGCCTGGAGGCTCTCAGTGGCCTGGCTGATTGCACCCACAGCCAAAGTCGCCTCCCTCGCCAGACAGTGGGCATATGCTTGGATGTCTTCAGCATAAGATTGGTTGAAAACAGCCTCTGCCGCGAGCAGAGGTCCCACGCCAGGAGTGGGGCAATAATGAGGTAATGAAAATTACACGAACATGGCCAGGATGGGAAATGAACATTGGCAAAATTGTTGACCTTAAGATGACAGCCGATTTAGATAAATGGTGTAGCCATGAACGGCGCATGTCGCTCCAGAAGAAACATCATCTGGAGTGAGTCTATTACTTCTGCATATCGGTATTGTAACTTGTAAAGGAAACATGCCACAGTCCTACGGTTACGCCATGGTGGAAAACCCATTATTTCATTGGAGCGTAACGATCAATCGCATGTCATTTCTTGTTCGCGATGTATTAATTCAAGCGGCAGATAAACTATGTAATTTTGTTGATACAGTGGGAAAAAGCATTGGTATCGCGTATTGACAACTGGTTAAAAAAAGTATCGCGATACCAACCAAATGGGGAGTATAATTTTAAAAATATTGCGCGAAGTCCCCCATTTTTTGAATTTTGCCCCACCATAAATTTTAAAAATGGGGGGGGGGGCACAAATTATCTTAACTAAACTCATCTTATGAAGCCATTGGAGAAACATAAAAAAGAGCCGATTTGGGGGCACATGAGGACACTGAGCACTAAAACGGGGGGCTTTGCCCCCAATTTTGAAACTGGAGGGCCGGTGTCCCCTGCGCCCCGCTTGTTACACCTCTGGCTCTGGCTAAATGTATACATAGGCCAAGTACCCAGAACCGGGCCTATATAGTGGTGGGTCCAATCACATGGAACTACCCAAAGAGCATTGCCTTCTGTCTAAAATCTAGTCATCTACATTCCACTCATTACTGAGAACTGCTCTCTTTAGCCGTAGTCGGATCGGGAGCGCCCTTGAGTAGATCTATATCTTGAAGGGGCGCTATATTAATTTCATTGATCGCTTGATAGATTGATTTTATGGCGAGTCTTTCCAATTTATGGTAATCGCAGATTGTAATTACAAATAATATTATGTATGACAATTTTTCAACAGACTAGTTTATGCAAAGAATATTGCTTTCGTAAAACAGCAAATTACATGTGAGTAATCATGCCCTTCAAGATATCTC
This sequence comes from Bimastos eiseni, assembly GCA_959347315.1. Lineage (NCBI taxonomy): Eukaryota > Metazoa > Annelida > Clitellata > Crassiclitellata > Lumbricidae > Bimastos > Bimastos eiseni. The sequence continues at coordinate 10,275,190 of OY365818.1, forward strand.
ATTATACATGGGGCGCTATATGAATCTCAATTGATTGAATACATGTGTATCTCTTGATCATACTGAGCATTGACTTTTCAGAGAGTGCCATGATATTTGTATATTTAACATACGCTTCAACTGCCATAGTTCACCCTTACTGTAAAAATAATTTATAGTATATGTGCCGCTTAATGTACTGAGCACTGTAAGGTATTGTAATGTAGGCCTATTTGAATCAATCGGCGCAAGTGCCTGGGCCTGCGAACAGAAGATTCTTGCGTCTCCGAAACTGGAAATATGAGAGGGATAGTAGGCTAATTCCAGAGGAATAGACTGCGGATGACAGTTGCAACCTGAGGGCCAACATAAAGCTCTTGGATTGGGGCCGTAGCAGAGCCCATGTATACCCTGTTGAATAGAGAGCGAGCAAAGTGAGTCACAAAAAGGTCTTAAATATGAGTAAACGCTGCCAGTTACTGGATAGGTGCTATACTAATTAGCTTTTATAAATAGGACTACATGAAAAATACAATTAAGTAGCATACAATGAGCTTTTTTCGACGCACAATTGAGTTATTTTGCTTAAGCATCTGCGTTGTAAGAAGGCCTCGGAGTTACTACCTTGAATATAGGCCTACGCTTAAAATTAATGGAAACGAACAAAAGAACGAATATTATAATTGGTCTATGTACCCGCGTATATCCTCGTCTGCACCCTGGGCGACATGCCATTTGAGTTCCCCTCGTATACTGACCGTGATAGCGAGGGATTTAAGTAAATAAAAAAAGCATTGTGGAGCTAACCGCAATCGGCACGCTCTCTAACGTAGAGGCTTGCGAGACACAGGCAATGTACGCTCTAACCAATGTAGCCAGCTGGGAGAGCGATGTAAGCGACACGTTGCCTGTGACGACAGTCGGGATGTCATATTGTTGATGATGATGATGATGATGATGATGATGATGATGATGATGATGATGATGATGATGATGATGATGATGATGATGATGATGATGATGATAACGGCGACGACGACGATGACGATGATGATGACGATGACGATGCCGATGACGACGACGATGATGATGATGATGATGATGTTATACGTCAACAACGTTTTCTTAAGAGCGACACGATGCTCACAAATTAATTACAACCGGTGCCGAAGTGTACAGAAATTGAACCGATGCACGTAAGCTATGTTCATTGAAGAGCGTTTTTGTCAGAGGAAACGAAACAATTCCAGACTGAAGTCGTGATGGCTTAGTAATTGATTAAAATTCTCGGGCAGATACCGGAGAAGCAACACCTGAGACAAAATGACTTCAGCCAAGAGAGCGAGTGATATGCATGGACGGCTGGATCTGCTCAACATCTTGACAGTTGAATTCTCGTCAGAATGTGATGTAGAATGGGACGATGTTAGTCCTATGCCTACGTTTTTGGTTCAGGAATTCATCGATCCTATCGTTCCTCTCACAGTGATGCGTAACTGCTCGATTTGTGAGGCGAAGCTATTGATTTAGCATAAATGGTCGATTCTAACCCCCAGCTTTTAAACGAGACTAAACTGATCTAGCGAATTATCCTCTAGAAGATTCTTGAACTCTTTTTGTTGTTGTTAATCAGCCGATTGCTCAATTAAATGCTATTGATCTTATACCCTTCCATCAGTCTGAGTTTCGATAGAACTGCTCTACGGAAAGTCTGAGACCCCTTTTGACCGCCTCGTGTTTGACCTCTATGGAGGTATGCGGACGCTGGTAACATCTCGCTTCTTGCTCCATTTGATGTAAACTCGACTTTCGACTAAGTTGACCACTCCATACTTCTCCAGCGCCTTTCCATTTCTTGTGGTCTGACTGAACAACCAAAATACTGGTCCCGCTCTTTTTTCGTAAGAGGGAACCAACGGCGTTGCCTTTAGCCTCCAGGTCTGCTTGGGTTCCTGTCCTTCATGTTCTTGGTGTTCCTCAGGGCTCAGTACTTGGACCACCACTTTAAAATATTTTTATCTACACGGTAGGTATTAGTCTCTTGTTGGCCTTGAGCCAGAAATTTATATAGCTCAGTGGCACTTTTACTAATGGACGTACTATATGCGAGCCAAGGGCCCCCATATCTCATTGGGCCCCCAAATGAATTAAAACATTCTGCAATGATACAAAATAACATGCCTCACGTTTGAATTATTTTTAATATAATATATTTTCTATTTTTGCAGCTAAACATTCACATGACAAGTGTAGGCCTATTGCTATAATTCATCATTGCTTTGTTAACTTCAATGTCAATTGACTCGGTTAACTACTTAGGGTTTTGCACATGATTGGTTAAACATCACCAGGTCCTCAGACACAGACTCAGTATACAAGTCGAGAAGGTTCCCGAAACTCTTTGCGTTTAGGACCCTCGTTTTCTAAAAACGTGCATCTGATAATATCAAGTATATAGTATATATATAGCGTTTTCATGAGGTTCTTCTAAGTTTTAAGGGGCTATTTGAATGGCCATATGCATAGGCCCTAGGCTCACATAGTGAAATTCATACACATAGACAGAGATAGAGAAACTCAATTGCAGAGAAACTCAGATCGATGTACACGTGCCTTCGCCCGGTCGCAAATATGGACAATAAATTCGTAATCAGTACACAACGCTGTCCTTTAGTCGTTTTTGTTGTCTTGTTGTACTCATGTTGCTCATGTTGTACTCATTTTGCTCACGATTGACTGTTTAGCGTCGTCATCGTCATCGACGTTGAAGGAACTTCTTCTTGGTTCAATGAATGAAAATTATGTAAAGAAATCGGTGAGTCATTTAATTCTTCATCTTGAGCGATTATATTGCATACAATCATAAACATCTATGCAAGTATATATATATATTCATATATATATATATATATGATGTAGGCCAATACTCCATATATGGCTACGTGGTGGAAATAATTATAGCTTCACCCTGTGATCAAAGCTAGATCCGGTGCAACGAAATAATAAATATTATAATTATTAGAGATATGCTTAAAGAGTAGAAACAATGAATTTTTCTTATTTAACTATTCCATGTATACATCGACCAACAGACATTCATGGAAATATGCAAAAGATTAATTTTATGCTTGTTAGCAAAATAATTTGAGTGATATTATTAAAAAAATTTGACTTTAAACGTATTCAACCGATTTTCATTTTTTTGCAGAGTATGTGATGCAACAATTATTTCCATCACTGTATAGGCCTATGAAGCATAATTATTTTGTGTAATAACCGTTTTTCTCTCGCTCAATGGAGAAAAACATCTTGCACTCTTGACCGAAATAATGGTCGCACGCGATGTAATCGCACGAGAATGTTTTTAAGATTTAGAAAAAAGAAGCAAAAAAGCTCCTGAAATCGGTTGAAGCGACAATAACCGTATGCTCATATTAATTACTTGTATTAGACATGAGCACATATAATTATGTTATGAAGACAGAAACAGTGAGAAACTTCAGCATACAACTCAATGCTTAGGTTCAATCGGTCAGAATAAAGGGCGACTGTCGTAAACTGAAGCCGAAAAACAATTTCTTAAGTTGATTTAATCAGTTATTGACATATTTCGAGTTGTAATAACGTACTGACGTAATTATACAATGTACCACATCAAAGACAACTATTCGGAGCTGATGCTGAAAATGACGTCTCATAAAATATAATTAAATGCATTTTAGACGTTATCTGTTACTGGTCTTATAATAATAACTTAAAATAAGAAATATCAATGCTAATAGGCGTATGTTATCGTCCTGACTATAGCGTACACATCCGACTAATATCTACAGAATGTTCAGGCGTCCTAAACCTAACAGCATCGCTGACATAGATAGCGTTCGCGAAACACGCTAGCCCATCGTCCACCGTATTCCCTCGTTTAAAATGGTAGAAGACATGGCTTCCTGGTGTCATTTGAACCATCAGGTGGATTTGTGACGGGCAGTCATTAATTCGATTGCTGGTAGAACCACTTTTATTCAGATGGTTGATTATCGATGATTGTCGCAATGAATGAGATCAAACACTCTGATGCCTTTCAAACGTACGTAGAACTTGGAAGATGAAAGCTTCCACCTACTGGACCATGTATACGTTGGGAACAAAGTTTATGTGATGTAATAGACCATTTATATAGCGCTCTTCAAGATATTTACTCAGAGGCGCTCTCTGCACTGGTCTAATTAAACGATGATAAATGTCATAGTGAACGAGTAAAATTCATCTGTTAACAAAACTATGCACAGTGAACTGAAAAGAGTAACCAGTGGTGGGCCCACGCACAAGCGTATAACCGACCAGCGGATTCCCTCCGTCAGCTGACAGATGGCATGGATGGTCAGAGTCTCTGGGCCAAGTTGGGAGCAATAATTTACCATGGTAAAGTAACTAAAGTAAAGGCCAACACTATGGAGGCTATAGTTTTCTATATCTCAGTCGGAAGAATCGAGGCGGAAAGGCGGAAGACCGAGATAGTAACTGTTGATGTTGTGTTGGATTGAATGGATGCAGAAAGCTCAAGAGTGAGGCTCAACATTAAGAAGAGCGGCGATGTTGAAAATGTGAACCTGCCTAAAGAGGCGAGGGTTGAACATCCATATAATTATGTACATCCACACGAAAAGGCAGTGAAAGCCTGAAGGGTTAATTCGCAGATAGACATACACGTACAGCCTATGTACTTATACCAAAAGGTAGGAGGAGTGTTCAACTGAGGTAGGCCCACAGAACCGTGTTCCACCGGAGTTCATCATTTGGTATCTTCCTTCTGCGAATGTCCGTGTCAAAATCGTTCTGCTTCACCCATCGACATCAAACGTTCAGTTCGTGTGAATTTTATGGTCAGAAAAGTCATTTTTCGCTATTTTTGATGACCGGAAGCAGCTGCGATGTTGCATCGCCAGGAGGCGTTTCAGTGGAAACCATGACAAAGCAAAGAGTAAGTAAGCAACTGAGGACAGTCATACACGTGAGACATGCACGGTAGCCAGACCCGAAACAGGCTAAGATTGGGCGACAGATATCACAACGACGTTGAAATTATGTGATTGATTTTGTGTCCAATCTTTTCTTCTTCCAATCTCACAATTAGACATGTATGTGCAAACGTATTCATGCATGTTATTTAATAACATGCATGAATACGCTTGAATATACATATAAACACACGATTACTTATATATATATACATAGATTCGTTGATATTTATATAGGCTACGTAAATAGAGGCGTAAACACAGACCTACACAAGTCTGCGCTAAAGCAAATGGTGATTGGGAAAAAATCATGCATGTGAAAGATTATCGGTTCAATGGATAGCAATTGTATAACTTAAAGATATTTCTTCTATTTTCATTTCATGCTTCAAGCAGAGTATGGTAAGTGTTGTTGCTCTGTAATCTCTCTCTGAATCGTTACACTTTAAAGTTTACTCACTTCCTTTACAAGTTCACTTGCTAGAAGAGTGATCAGTACTCAGCATCATCGTCACTTTTTCGTTCATAGGCCTTATTCATAGTAGTCAAACGTTTATTTGACTCTGTAGAATCGTTATCACATTACTCGGTTACTGACTTCTTTCACTCTGTAAAAATAAGTTTTAGCTTGCCATACAAAAGGGCTAAGATTAAATTATGCCAGTCCAAAGTCGACTAGACTGCGCTTGACAATGCAGAATAGATTGGGATCGATTGGAATAGTGTAGATTCTAATAGACTATGCTTGTTTTAATCAAACCAGTTCTGCAGACTTGATTCGTTCAAATCAAGATTTGGTTAGATCAAATTAAATTAAATTATAATGATACTTGAATAGTTATTCCATTGGCGGCGCCAAACTTATTAAAACCCAGGCTAGGACAAGTATCCAGCGCGGGGTACGGATATATGCCCCCAAAAGACTCTCAGCAGAGAAACATTCTGCCAGCCTTGTCGCAAGTCACAAACAAGGGCAAAGGTAATAGTGTCAGAGAATTTCCTTGACTTGCCATTAATATCTCCTTGTACAATGACCGTCGTGCTAAGGGCTTATCGATGGTGAAAATGTATAGGGCAGGCTGAAGGAAAATAGAAATTAAAAACAAAACCTTCTGAACCACAATTGATGCTTCTGACACTGTTAAACCGAAGTATGAATTCATTGAATTGCATTTTTGCTGTTGTAGGGTTTTCGGTAGGTACTCACACTTGTCTTCTCTCTCTCTCCTCTCTCTCTCTCCTCTCTCTCTCCTCTCTCTCTCTCTCTCTTCTCTCTTCTGTTCTCTCTCTTTTGTCTGGCTTTGGAAATTTTGTTCACTTTGTTACTAGCTGAAAGTTAAAACCTACGGAAAATTTCGCAATGGCATGCACACGTTTATAAAGCGCCATAAGAAACACGTGTACAGCACCCTCTCTTTCGACCTCGGCTGGGCTACGGCGCTATATAAATTGTCTTATTATTATTGTTATTATTATTATTATTATTATTATATTAATATTATTATTAGACCCTGGCACTTTCATATAATTACGTGGCGCCCCTCAGAAAAAAGAAACAAGGAATTTTGGGTTCATTACAGCTGAGAGAGAGAGAATAGAAAGAGAGAGAGACAGAGAGACAGAGACAAAGATGGAGAGAGAGAAAGAAAGAAAGAGAGAGATAGACGGAGAGACAGAGACAAAGAGGGAGAGAGAGAAGAAAGAAAGAGAGAGATAGACGGAGAGACAGAGACAAAGAGGGAGAGATAGAGACAAAGAGAGAGAGAGGCAGAGAGACAGAGACAAACAGGGAGAGAGAAGAGAGAGCGAGAGAGAAAGCAAGAAAGAAAGAGCGAGAGACAAAGAGAGAGTGGGGTAGAGGGCGAGAGAGAGCAATGAGCGATTGTTTGCGGTGCCAGGTTCAAATGTCGGTCAGAGTCGTTTACACCAGGTGGTCGGAAATGAATTACACGAATAAATGCAGTCATTGTACATTGTAACAAAGAGCATATTACGTCGTATGCTGGTGAAACCGTCCTTATGAAAAACAACGATGCATCTTTGCGTGTTTACATTCTGACCTTAAAAAACTCTCCTGAATCTCTTCTCCTCTTCTCTCTCATTGAATCGATTCCTAAAGCAACAACTGCATTCATCTGCCTGCATATATCTACCTGGACGCAGTTTGGCTTTGACTTTGATGCTCGTTTCATTATCCGATTTCACTTTTATTTAACGTATGGGAACAGAGGCGTGACGGTGATCACTCTGTCTAGAAATTTTGAGAATCAAATTGCGATGGATAGTAGAAATTCGTGGTAAAATGTTTCAAAATCATTCTTTTTACGGCGTTTTCACAGCATTAATAATTACGCTCCTATTTGCTAAGAGCCGGCCAAACAATGGCGCAAATAAGAAATAACCGTAAAATGCCAGTGTAGAAGTCCTGCATCAAATTAAGTATACTATTTCCTAATAGCCAATCAGTGTAGTCATATCAATTTTATGCATCAAAATCAGCGACGCGCGGTAGTGTGTAATGTGCGAGTCAACGTTCGGCACATTTGTCCCTAATCCCTAAATAAGTAAGTGCCTGCAATTGTTGACTATCATTGCATGTAGTGACAAGGTTTCGTCTGTAAAACTATGACGCAAATTTCACAAAAGTTGACCAAAATGACGACAACTCGCGGCTTCCACGACGTCGTGATATATTGACCAAAATGACAGTTGGTGTCATTTTGGTCAGCTCTTTTATTATCAGGTTATAATTATAAGGATATATATATCCTTACAAATTGCACATCATTCCCCTTCAAATAATATTAATGACAATATACTTAGGCCTGCGATTGTTAAGTTAACTTGAGATAAGCTATGATATGTTATCTTCGATTATATTCAACAATTATGTCGTGTGTTTTCTGTTGAATGTTATGATGTATCTGCTGCGTCTATGCGCTTCCCTCAAAGGCGGTAAGTGTCTTCTTAATCATCGTGGTCTTTGAAGTTTAACGGAAATTACTTTGCCACAGCAATATTTTGGCTGAAGTAGTAAGTTCAGGCTACAAGAACTAGCAGCGTTACGCCTATATACTTCCCATTATTAATTCACCTAAACACGATTGGCACCTCATATAAATAGCAACTCATGCGTCATATACTGAGAGCACCTCATGAATGGCACCATCTAAAATAGTTGTCACCACATTTAGCCTATCTCATGCAAATGGAAGTCCGTACAGATGGCACCGTGTAGATAGCACCTCAACATCTCGTACAAATGGCGCCTCATACAAATGGCACCTCATAACCTCATACAAGTTGCGCCTCATACAGGTGGCACCAAACAGTAGTGACACCGCATGCAAATGTCAAAGCGAGGCCAAGTACACGACACTACCTGGGTATAATTAATTAGTTTTTGACATGCAAGTGTCATTGTATATAGGCCTAACACTTTTCATTATGTATGCAGTATGCTTACGCAACACAAGATGCATAACATTTGAGATTTGTTATCTTTGTTCAGTAGATATAATAACAGACTGGACAGATTTTTTACATACAATGCCGCTTAGCTAGTAAATGAAAGTTTACTTATAGACTTACGGAGATAGCTCGCATTTTTATGTCCAAGCAATAAGGTGGTAGGCCCTATGCAGTTTAACGACACTGTGTGGTATCAAAGACCATTAGCGTTCCCCTTCTCCTTTATCCACGCTTGGTACTGGTAGAGTACAACCAGTGGAGGAGTTATCAAGCAATAAGAAGCGTAGGTGGTTGACCTTAAAGCCTGCATAGACGTCATTACGGGCGTTAACTAATAATGGTGTTTCATTGTTTGTTTGTTACATGGTCGTCTTTCATGACTGCAGATGTGCCAGGTCAGTTGAGTTTCTTAAATATCATGTAAATTGTAATAACGTAAGTCGCCAGCAAAGGAGCGGCTTACGACCATTAATCACGTGACTTACTAGTGAAGTCACGAGGTTTGGCAGAGAAGTATCATACCCGATCAATGCATTGAATGATTGAGAGCTATTTTCCTCTTTAATATGTGTTGATGCTGTTGTTAGACTTGTAGCTCGCATTCCGAGCTCCTCGCATATAAATTATTGATCTTGTTTTAAGTTTGACCACTTACATTAGCTACCCTCTCGGCTCGTATTCATTCATTCATTACGAAAATTTATATTCCTCCGCTGCAAGGCTACATACAGCTCAGGAACGCTCCCGACCCCGGCACGGCTAAAAAGAACAATTTTAAGTCGAGTATAAAAGGAGTCTGAGTGGACCCTTGGTGACAGCCGCAACGCCAACGGGAGCCTGTTCCAGAGCGAGGGACGAACCACTGAGAAGGCTGGATGCTGTTTAATAGTTGTGCGTTCAAATGGGACAAGGAATGAGCCTCGTTCGTTAGAGCGGAGAGAGCGGCTACCCAGTACACTCAAAGTAGAGTAGCAGAGATTGCGAAGATAGGCGAGACCCAGCAAGGACCGCCATACCAATGCGATGATGCTGTACGAGATTCGCTGTTGGAGTGGGAACCAGTGGAGCACATCCAGCATATATAGTGGAGACAAAGCTAAATTTTGGAATGCGTCCGACAAGACGTGCAGCAGAACGCAGGACCCGGTCCATGCACCGCAACCGCCCAGCTGAAAGGCCTACATAGAGTGGCACAGTGGCCGATCGGTTAGAGCGGTCAGCCCCTTTACGTTCAGTATGAGCTGATCGAGCGGGTTCGACCCTCGTCCAGGGAGTCACTGTGTAGGGACCTTGAGCAAGTCCATCACGTCCAATTGTTCTGCAGTACAACTGCAATTGCGCTGTCGAGACGTGTGCACTTCTGAGTAAAAAAGTTTGGAAGAAGGCGGTATCAAATTTCGGTAATAAATAAATAGAGTGAGCAACAGTAATCTAGTCGGATTGTGATTAAAGCGTGGAAAAGGGTAGCTGTTGCGTCTGGAGTTAGCGAACGAGCAACAGTGCGGGCTGACGCAATTGGTAGTATGAATCACGGCAGAGACGGTGAATATGAGAAGCAAAGACAAGCAGACAGCTTGTCCAACTTTACTCCAAGGTCCCGATGACAACAGAGGAAAATACAAAGAGGGGAAAGTCAGCATTAATGGCAGCTAAGTCAAGCTTCATTAGCTGCTGGCAAATGCCCAGTCAGATATATTGGATATACTGCGTCGGTATATTGATGGGTTGAGTCGCAACTTAAGGTCCTTGGACTCATCTCTAAGCCATCTTCTTTCTTAGCCAATAAAACATGTTTGACCTCATCTTCCTACTGACTTCAGTCACCTCAGTTGCTCTCTCTTTCGTTGGCCCGAGTCTGTGGAACCAACGTCCTCCCATTACTCGTACACTGCTTTAAGCTGGGACCTCATTGCATCCTTTCTCTGCTTAAGTTATATTAATTTGCAGCAGGGGAAAGAATAAATGTAACGAGACGACTTACATAGGGTGGCGCTCCGTCGGTATATAATTGTGCGTAAACGATGCGGCACATGCACACATATATAGTTTTAAATACACACATGTATGCATAGGACTGCATACATGTAGCATATATTTGTGCTATATCTAAATGTAAAGTGATTATACATGTATCTTCTGCGTCTCCAAATTTTTTTTACAGATTTTGTTGCAGAGCGACCATCGCATAGGTCTATCTCAGTTCTAATCTGACATTTCTTCTAAGCAAAAAAACATGTTAGGTCCATTGCGTATTGATTTCTGGCACTAATCATATTTTTACAATGATGTCCATCGTTTTATTTCAGTTACACCCGAGGGTAAGTTTGTCATTATACAAGCAATTCTTCGACACGTCAAAAGGCGCTATATCAAGTGTCTACCTACTTACTGACAAAGTTTTCGAATGTGGTTTCTGTCGTAATAAAGTGTGGTCTACATTTTGTGCAGCGCTTGGGACGGTGACCTGTGGCAATCATTCTCTCAGAATAGTCATGTGTGTGAGTGTGTGTGAGTGTGTGTGTGTGTGGGTGTAGTCGCGGCGACGAATTACATGGCATATTTTATATTATTTATTATTGATTATCTGGGGTGCACAGCCAGCCTTAGCCTTGCCCGGGATGAGACAGGTTTTTGGCCCTGGAGAGGAAGAAGACGGCGGCCTCGGGTTCAACAACCCCTCTACGGGGTGGCCCAGGTGTTCCCCGAGCCAACGGCGAAGGTCTCGAGTCAATAGCTCTAAAACTGTGGAAATACATAGCCGGACAGAGGGACACACAAATCTTGTCTTTATTTACAAGAAGAGCATTCGTAAAAGTGACCACTCTATTAATTGATAAGTGAAAGCGTTGTCTCAATGTCCTTGTTTACGAATACCCTAATGAGCAATTAGTTACATGTAGGCCTATACGATAGACAGAGACAAATTCCTTGTCAGCGTATTCCTTAATGGTGATGACTATGCATTTGTTTTATCTCCTAATTTCTGTCAAATTGTGTGATGGTACAGTGTGCCCAGATTTCATAATTGTTAATACTCAGGAAATTTACTAAATGACTGCACATTCTTCTTGTTCATTGAACTACTACAGTTCTCTTTTGTCTGTTTGCAGAATTGTCAGCGAAAAGTAAGTAAAAAAATACTCGTCGATATATAGTACACGTTTCTTGTTTTGTTTCCAAATGTTTTTTTGTATGGAGGTTCTAGTGTACAACCAAAAACATTAGACCGTCATTCGTATGAATTTACCAATTTATAGACAATTATAGATATCCTTGTCGTAGATGTAATAGCATTACAAGCACCTGAAGTTCGTATTTTTCTACAGTAATGTAACTGGCGCCACTGGTGATTTTTTTATTAAAGTGACGCTTTATAAATATCAGATGACAATGACAATCACAGCTATCTGCCGTCTTCTTCTGGCTATCGGCAACGCATACACCTGTGTACATTTGTTCTCTGTTAATGCCTATGTGACTTTATGCATGTGTCTAATGCATTTGAGTTGAACAGATGTTTAGACTAAAGTTGATCGGTTGACCGGATTGGCATATGCGCTGCACGTGTGGCGGGAGACCTTGTCTGCTGAGTCATTATATTATTATTACTACTTTAATTATTATTATTATTATTATCATTACAACTATTATTATTATGATCATCATCATCGTCATCACCATCATCATCATCACCAACACCACTAACGTGGTGTTAGCCACCACCACCACCACCACCACCACCACCACCATCATCATCATCATCATCATTCACCACCATCATCATCATCAATGTTTTTATTATTATTATTAATATTACTGTTATGATTATTATTATTATTATCATTATTATCATTACTACTATTATTATTATGATCATCATCATCATCATCATCATCACCACCACCACCACCACCACCAACACCACTAACACCACCACCATAATCATCATCATCATCACCATCATCATCATCGTCATCATTATTCACCACCATCATCATCGTCAATGTTTTTATTATTATTACTAATATTACTGTTATTATTATTATTATTATTACTATTATTATTATTCGATTTGAAGAGTGTAATAAATAATCGTTTATGTTGACTGTGTGCAGATGATCATGACTTTATGACTTTAATATGGATGACTTTAATAGTAGTTTCTCGTGTTTCAAAGAAAGAAAGAAGTATTTGAAAACTTTGCACAGTTCCAATGTGAATTAATTGTCACGTATAGTAACAGAAGTTAGACATTTATAAATGGCAGCAAAAGAAGAAGAAAGTCTAAGCTTAGTCGAGAACATAAGAGAAGCGTCAACACAGACGCGTGTTGGAATTTTTTGTAAGGTTGGTTTGGGATCGTTTCTGACCGGTGAAGGCGCTGCATGGGAATAGAGTACTGTACAGATTGATGCAGATACGAAAGGATTGTATTGCAATTGAGACTGTGGCAACGAGTGTTGTAATTGAAAACAGTAAATTCTGTCGTCGCAACGTCCAATGCAGAAAACACGTTGATGAAATGGATTAATTCATTTACGCAGAAGTGAAAACGAGCTTACAATTAATGAGCCGACGAGTGAAAGACTGAACGATGAAACAAGATAATAAAGAAACGAATGAAGCAACGAACTTATGAAGATGCAAACATGTAGAATCATAGACGGCGATCTCGTTTTCCAGCTGGAGAACACCCAATGAGTGGGGGTGTAGAAAATGTGGGGGACAAACATATAAAGTGTTCCCTCTCTGCAACAGGTGGGGGGACTTGCTCCCCCTCGACCACCCCGGGATCGCCGCCCCTTTATAGAGTATAGAATGATGAACCGAGGGACTATTGAGCAAATGAAGGACTGGTTGGGCTCCCTCACCCACTGGACGCAGTTGTGTCTTTATCCGAATACTTTAACCAGACCACACATCGTTCCGTCTGCATCGGTCATCGTTATGCCTTGCGCTCTAATCGTGGCACGTGGGCCATGCCAATCAACTCGTAGCCTTTGTCTATGCGATCAGGAACAACTCTTCGCGTATTTATCAGCTTCCTTCTTCAACTGTTGCCAGAGTCTATGTCGTTGCCTTGGTAACTCTAGCTTAAGTCTTATTACGTATGTCCTGTTGTTAGATATAGCGTCGACCATAGTACTTCTTCTGGTAGATTTCGTTCTATCATAACACTCGTGGAAATGATTACCACTTTACTGTTGATGACATAACTGCAGTCAATTAGAGACTATGTATACAACACGTGAGCGAAACTAAAAAACAATTACAGGCGTCTGAGGTCACGCAACAGATGAAAAGGTCAATCACACAAGGCTGCGTTTGAGACGCTTGTAAACTGCATTAAAACGCATACACATAATAACGTAATCAACCACATATATTTTTTTATTTTTCAGACGATTATATACACATTATTTTTTTTCATGTTGTTTATTGAGATTGCTTTAAACTGTTGTCTCGTTTGGTCGATTGTTTAATGTACTTTCTAAGTCGATCTATTCCCGTAATCACTGCGAAGGTAAACTGCTGAAATTCTGATCCACTTAAACCCGTTTTGCTTTGTCTCAAGTAGGCCTACTAATGACGTACAATTATTATAATCGATTGCACGTCGACGTTCTCAACGGTGACTCTAGAGTCACCGTTGAGAACGTCGACGTGCAATCGATCGGTTTTAGCCTGGCTCTCATTGCTTTTTATACAAATGTGAATATTCACGGTTTTCTGCACTCCGACAGTGCCAGTTCCAAGCCTGGACACAGGAGGGGACGATGCTAATGGTCTACGTTATTAAAGTGTCGTTAAACTAAAACTACTAATATAGTCTACTACATGCATACACGTTTATCTACAGCGGGTCTTAGTGGAATAGCGACTGTATGGGATCATTGTTCACTGTCTCGATGAATTTAATCGAACGAGAACTTTGCTTTACCACCGCTGCCCGTTTAATGGGCGCTACACCATCTACGATCACCTATAATTATGGCTATATATTTTATGTAGCCTATTAAATAAGCAGTGGCGGTGACACCGTGGGGGTGTCGAGGGGACACTTCCTCACCTTTTACAGATGGGAACACGTTATGCGTTTGGTCCCCCCTCCACATTTCTTACCCCTCTCATTTGGTGTCCCCCCACCTCTCAACCGAGATCGCCGCCTCTGGAAATAAGCCATAACCGAGGTAGTACGTAGTGCGTGATAACTTAGGGCATTCATTCGATGTCGCGTTTGTCCGGCCATATTCACGTGATTACAGTAGTTCTGCCTACTCTACCCTCCCTGAATAATCTATTAGGCTTTATCTACAATCAGAGGTTTATCAAGCATCCTTCTATGATATAGGCATAAGCGTTCTGGAACAGTTCTGGAACAATTCTGGAACAGTTCTGCAATAGGCTGTTAAGTTTATAAGTCACTGCAATAACCGAAGTCTGGAGAGAGAACGGAGTCTTGTTGTAGACGGCCAGAAGTAAGCCGCGAATGACGGTGATTTTACGCATAAGTCGCTTTTATGAAACGTTTTATTCGTTGTTTTTCTTTGTTGTTCCAGTTTCGACGGAATTTTATCAGGAAACTTGAACCAACGGTAAGGTTCAGCCAGATTTTCAACTCCTAAGTTTCTATTATCAGCTCAATTTCATATCTTTTGCGAAGCTATGAGCCATATACTTTTGCGTTGGCGTACTCATGAATATCCATTGTAAGCCAGTACCGCCATATAGGAGCCACATATAATCTCTTATCTTATTGCCTGACTAATTAAGAATCTAAAATGAGACGACAGGACTCAGGCATATACGTAGGCCTACACGTCACACAGTATGATCCTATCTTGTTGGCCTATACAGCATTCATTCATTCATTCATTCAATCATTCATATATTTATTCATTCATTCATTCAATCATTCATTCATTCATTCATTCCGATTATTTTATATAACATTTTATATAACACCTTTTCAAGCAGAACTACTCAGAGGTGTTCCCTGCCATTGCAAAAAATGAGCGGCTTCTACCAAATTGAAAGATTGTTAAAGAGGGAAAACTAGAGGTGACCGGGGGCCCGTACCAGATGGAGGGACCGACCGCTGAGAAATACCAGCGCAGCATCATGACGAGCGCGCCCCATACAGACCAGAAGCTCACCTTAGCAGAGGAGCTCAGAGATGTACGGGACCGGAGGTCAGACACCGGACGACACAGTTCAACCTAATTAACCACAACCAGAGAGACATCGCCAGTGTCGTAAACAGGAAAGAGATTATTGCTGAACAGGCAACCAGCGGCATACATCCCACATATAGGAAATTGGTGCATATTTTGGTACGGACGGTATATGACCCGAAAGCAGGGCCACAAATTGGAGGACAGGATCTAAACACACCGTTAGGAAGACCAGCCAGAACAGCGCTGCATTGATCAATTCTGCCAGTGACAAATGAACGAACAAGGACCACTGATGCTTCAAAAGTAATAGAGTGTACAAGTGCGCGATGCTAACGGAGTTGATAGCAGTTTCGAGAGGCTAAACTATTGGTAAAAACAGACTGCAGCAAGCTATGGTTTTCTCGTTAGAGCCACCAGAGGCGCCACTCATCACCACTTCACCAGACATTTACACGTACCTGCATCTATAGTCCAATCGGATCCTCGCATTCAGTCGATTGGATAATAATTGTTCATTACAATTCGTCGTCTGTATTGAGGATCATCATATATGATGTCATATATTTACAGTTTGGCCAGCTCTTGTTTTGCCATGACGTAGATTGCCATGACGTAGATAAGAATCGGAAGTCATTTTTTCGGTTCCTGTTGTCGTGTCTGCGTTTCAACTCTGGTTCATGGAGGGGCTACTACAGTACTGACCAAGGGAGCATTGCCCTCGGCTGAACCCGGGCTTCAACTGCATAGTGGAACAACCCCGTTGAATGCCATTTGCTCCATTCTCGGTTTATAGGTCGGAAGCGCTATAATGAGTCTCTTTGAAGAGGCGCTATATAAGTCTTTTCCAATTGTAAAGAGGAAGGAGGGACAGGTGGTTCCCATCGTCCGTTGAATAACGCACTGATAATGTACGCGTCAGTGCGTTCTGTTATATATCTGAGTTCGGTAGGGGCAGTACAATTGTACATGTAGGTAGGTGGGTATGTAGGTAGGTAGATAGGTAGGTAGGTAGCTGGGTAGGTAGGTAAGTAGGTAGGTAGATAGGTAGGTATGTAGGCAGGTAGGTAGGTAGGTAGGTAGGTTGGTAGGTAGGTAGGTAGGTAGGTAGGTAGGTAGGTAGGTAGGTAGGTAAGCATATACTTATTAAATCGGCCGCAGGAGAGCCGCGATCATGTGTAGAAGCTTCGTAGAATAAAATTTCTAAACAATCAATCAGATTGAATAAGAATACACCATTCTTCCTCTAAATGTTTCCCTCACATTATAGTCTTTCAGAACCAGGACTCAGGACTCTTCAAGAAACGGTGGGCGATGGGCAAAGGTGGCTGACTTCCTTGGTTGGCAGTGATTGAATTATCTGGGGGTTTGAAAGGGTTCAACTCAGGTCAGCTGTCAGTGGCTTGATGTATCTTAACACAACTAAGAAGAATGTCAGTACGCCGAAAAGCCACAGTTACTCTTGATGTTAACCCGTATACCGGTGTAAAGACTTCAAGTTACTCCCATTTCAGGTTTCAGGTTCGTAAAAATTCTGGTCGGGACATCTGGACATGCAAAAAATATCACTCCCCCAGTTCAAATTTCCCAATTGGAACAACTCGTCGAGAGCCTGCTGCGGGGTTTTAGACTGAGACTGTGATCCGTCTGGTCAAAGGTTGGACTATGAATCAGGAGGTGCCACAGCTGGATCATCCTTCTTATGATGTATAGGCTATAGACTGGTGCCTTTGTTTTGATCCATCTAATAAATGAGATCCTACTATGCTGAGTTTGATTTCAGCCTTCGAGCACATAAGCAGTAACATTCGCAAAGCATATATGCGCTGTCTAGTCTTACAGCATATTATATCCGACTGATACGCGCTTCGAAATTAAGTGTTTCCGTAAGCGATTTGTAGGTGTAAGACTACTCGTCTACTCTAGATGACTGTGGGATGACAGAGAGCCAGACATTCTCTGCCCCACTCTTCTCCTCTCAGCTTTTATCATCATCTCATACGATTAGATGTCAGCAGATAGTGTTACTTAGACTAGATTACATAGAATATAAATTACTTAGACTAGATTAAAATACATTAGATTACATAGATTATAAATTACTTAGACTAGATTAAAATACATTAGATTACAAATTACTTAGACTATATTAAAATACATTAGATTACATAGATTATAAATTACTTAGACTAGATTAAAATACATTAGATTACATAGATTATAAATTACTTAGACTAGATTAAAATACATTAGATTACATAGATTATAAATTACTTAGACTAGATTAAAATACATTAGATTACATAGATTATAAATTACTTAGACTAGATTAAAATACACTTGATTACATAGATTATAAATTACGTAGACTAGATTAAAATACACTAGATTACATAGATTATAAATTACGTAGACTAGATTAAAATACACTAGATTACATAGATTATAAATTACGTAGACTAGATTACGTTACAGTACATTGCATATCTTATAGTAGATTAGGCTAGATTAAAATGTCATTATATTACATTACTGAGATTGAATTAGGTTGAATTTAACTTTGGTAATATTTGACTGAATGATCACCACTGTACAATTATATTTGATAAAATTATAATTCGACTTAAATTAGATTAGACTGAAATTTGATTTGACTAAGTTAGATACTGTAAGAACCATCGTCGTTCTGTTCACAGGCGCTTGGAGTCCATGATCAACGGACGTACAAAGGTAGACTGGATTCTTTGAAAAATGGAGAACTGAAAAACAGCGTGAAGGATCGCTTCCGATGGTTCAGTAGAGGCCACGTGATCCAGAATGGACCTTTATTTGACCTTGACACTGAACTTGATTGGCAATAGTCACGTTGATATTTGCTGCAGAAGTCTAAGAATGAATCGCTTGAGCGAATCCGTCGACACGCAAGAGCGAGCAACCTTAGGTCCTTCGAAGTCACATGATTCAATAGATGTTAAACGATTATTTAAAAACAAATCACTAATTTACGATGACAAATGTGGCTGGTTGCAAATGCTTGTCTTCATTCACGACCTTCAGAATTTATAAATCGCTATTCTGGGGCAGAAGTTTTTGAAAACACGCCTACACCCTAAATGTATCCAACCAAATGATTCTATAGCGCCATTAGCGGAAAGCACAAGACTTTAGGCGAGTCGCTCCAAGTGAAGTCACTGTCCGTTGAGAGAGGTGAAGTAGAGGCCCGATAGGTGAGGAAAAGCCGCTGTATATTTAAATGTTAGCGCCTCTATTAAAGACTTTTAGCGTTTTCAATTTCCAGGAATATTTACCACGAAGAAAAAATAATGGACAAAAATTATGTAAGATGTTGTTGTGGTGTTCGCCTTTTGCGCTTCAAGGGCCTCTTCGAAGTGTTTACTTCGACAAATGTGACCCACAGCTGCTCTGCCTATGGCATAGAATTTTTATGCTTAGGTCCCGGAATTTCCATTCCTATGAGCCCGTAATTTATTTGCCTTATGCCATGAATTTCTCTGCCTAGGGCCAGGAATTTATCTGCCCAGGTACCTGAATTTCTCTGTCTAGATCCATGAATTTCTCTGCCTATGATCCATGAATTTCTCTGTCTAGGTTCCTGAATGTCTCTGCCTAAGGGCCCGTAATTTCTGTCTGCAGACCTGCGTGTAAGAGAGAACTTTGAGAGAGTGATATTAAGTCGATGGCCGACCGGACCGTAGAGTTCCTCTTTAGGCCTAGCTCCAATTTCAGCTCTGACAATACGAATTAGTTGAATTAGTCTTCCAGGAGATCAGTAATCTGGTTGAACTAATCCTTTTGAGTCGTTTACTTCGTCTGGGTATTACATTCCATTCATTCATTATAAGAATTTTATATAGCACCCCTTCAAGACTATACTCCTACTAGTAAGCCTATTTTAGTTTCCAGGTCAGCGGACGCTCCTTACTTTATCCGGATCTTCTGTTATAAAGTGTATGAGGCACCGTGGAATGGAATTCGAGAACTTCCGGAGATAGTTATTGGAGATCAGCTTTCGACTTATCTCTCGGTCATTTTTGTTTGTTGAGCAGTTTGTAACTTATGCTCTATAAGGTTTCTTCGCTCTATCTGCATCTCCAATTGATCTATTGCGATGTCAATCTGTCTGTGAGTATAATGTCTGATTGCATCCGTCCTACGTCAGACTGTTCCTCCATTAATCTCTTCCCTGGACTGTTCTTCAATTACATCTATCGACAATCTGTCTAAGGTGTCAAACAATAAATCCATCGCTCATGGTAACATGACTTCTAAAGATCTACAATTAGTTTAAACTCAAGGCATCTTTTCAACTCTCCATTTTGAGAGTCTTCTCTAATAGATATTGCTTTAGTTCTGGCGAATAAGGAGCACGCTCCACCACTGGTTGTACTCTGCCGGTGCCAGTCCCGAGCCCGGATAAAGGAAGAGGGCGACGCTAATAGTCTTTGTTATCACACAGAGTCGTTGAACTGCAGTTATTAAACTCCCCGCTGATTGTAGTCTGCAAGTGCCAATCCCAAGCCTGGATAAAGGAGGAAGGCGACTTTAATGGTCTATTTACCACAGAGTGTCGTTAAACTGCAACTGCCTGCGCATACCGAAGAGCACGCTGTGACAGTTCTTCAGTTCAAAAGGTTATAATTACAGCTAATTAATAATAATTAATGACAGCAATTTAAAAAATGTTCTGCACTTTTATACTTTGATCAATCTGTCCTACCTAACAGTTCTGCAAAAAGACAGCGAGATGCAAAGTAAGCTGTAATGTAATGAGATCGATTATTTATATAGCGGACATTCATAATATCTGCTCTCTGCGCTGGTCTAATTGATGCTAATATATGTCGTAGTAAATTACGTCTGTTAGTAAAGCCAGGCAGAGTAAGTTGAAAAGAGTCCCCAGCGGTGGGCCCACGCACAAGCATGGAACCAGCCAACGGATTTCCATCGACAGCTGACAGATGTATGTTTGTAACAGAAAGTCAACTGTTTAATTGACGTTCTTCACTGGCTGGATTCGGCAATCCTTCCATGTACGAGAGATTCGATTACGTTCAGAAATAACATAAATACTTTTCAACAGGTGGCGACACTTTCTCTTCTAAATCATTAGTTTTAACATCATAATGTTAATTTCATGTAATTTGCAAGTTAGACAAAATGATGATGACTGTATTATTGATTACTATACAAGCGCACTTTCGCTTAATTTCAAATTGAAAAGTATCGTATTATTAAAAAACATAGAATGAACAACTGATATAATAAAGCCCTGTAATTACACCATATCACATCACCATAATTTTTTATGACATGAAATAGCATCACATATCATAAAATAACCGCACAACATGAAATAACATAGCATACGATAAAATAACAACATAACCAGGGGTGTAACAAGCGGGGGGGCAGAGGACACCGCCCCCAGTTTCAAAACTGGTTTCAAAACCAGTATCAAAACTGGGGGCAAAGCCCTCCAGTTTTAGTGCTCAGTGCCCCCAATGTGCCCCCAAAATCGGTTCTTTTTGTTTCTCTCCATTAGCCTTTAAAGATGACTTTTTAAAGATAATTTGTGCCCCCCATTTTTCAAATTTTTCTGGGGGCAACATTTAAAAAATGGGGGTGCAAACAAAATTTTTGGTGCTTCGCACAATATATTTTAAATTATGCTCCCCACCTTTCAAAACCATCTTACACCTCTGAACACAACATATGAAAGTTATATAAATGTTTTTATTAAACGTGTTTGCTTCATTCATTCATTCATATTGAATCCACACGCAGGTGGGCAATAATGAGGAAACAAAAATAACACGAATAGGACTGGGGTGAGAAATGAACATACGCAAAATGGGTGGCCTTAAGATGACAGCCGATTTAGATGGAAACTGAAGCCATGAACGCCGCAAGTCACTCCAGAAACATCTGGAGTGAGCGGAACGCAACCCGAAAGATGGTGTTGGCACCAGACCCAATCGAGGTGACAGCGCCATCGGGTGGAATGAGTAGCCTACAGAATACACGTAATCAATAAAGACCTACTATATATTGGTTTTCAGTTAACTTGAGGAAAACAAGTCTACTCCTCAGATGCTTCTACTTTGGCTATCAGTCCTTCGCTAGCATATTGTATTGTATTGAATCGAATTGTATTGCATTGTTCCGCATCACAATGAATTTTATTGCACTGTGATCGCGGCCTACTCTGCCTACGTGTAGAAAGATCAAATCCAACGTTGGCTACAGCCTTCAGAAGCTGCTGTTGCTGTTGCAAGAGAACCCTACAACGTCCGCCTACTCGCTCAGACATAGGCACACCCACCAGTGTGATCGATTTGTGCTCATGTTCTAAAGGGATATTGATCTCTCGCGCCGTAGTACAGCACCAACCACGCGTCGGTGACCGATATCTATTCAACATTCATAAGCAGAAAGGAAAACGTGCTCTGTTTTGATGGCCTGAGAGAGAACTCGGCGGAACTCAGGTACCTGCAGCCTGTTTTTGATCTCTTCGGGATGCCCCGAAGCTGTAATTAAAATCTCCACATGTGCCATACGCCCAATCGATATAGTACAAGAGGCAGACCTGTTCTTTTTGAATCAACCCCTCTGACCCATTTTCTACTTCAAGATGGTAGGAACATTCTGGTCGAGCTGAAATGGTCAGTTTTGACCATTCACAGATAATATTCTGTGATGTCGTTAAGAGAGCATGTTCTGTGCCTTGTAAGTTGTAATTGGAAGGAGGCTGGGTCGAATTTGCCTCAAGAGTCAAAACACTGCCTATAAGTGACCCCGAAGACAAGTTGCTCGCCCACAATTGTATGACTTATCTTAAAGACTTGAACATGTTTTGGTCTGAGACCCTTTCGAATTCGAAAATTTTGAAAGAATGTACTTATTTTAAAATGTGACATATATATACGTGTGTGTGTGTGCGTGCGTGTGTGTGTATGTGTTCTTGTATATCTACTCAGTGTGTCTAGCTTGATGTGGCTATTCGTCGGATGGTTGCATGTGATTGCATAATTGATACATCTAAACAGTGGATATTAATGTCGTAAATCAAGGTTTACGAAAGCATCAATTATTTCCCGATGTCACGTTCTTTATAACAGCACATAAACCAAATTAAACCTCGTGAGTCATCCGCTTAAGGATGACAATGCATGGTAGCATGAGCAACTGTTTGTTAGCTAAGGTCTATTGTCGAAAGGGATGCGAAAACCCCAATCACCATGATCCTTTAATAAAATGTAAATGCATATGGAGACAGTTACGATTGACCTCAGAACAACAGAGGAATAGAACCGACAAAGCTAATGGCCGCAGTTATATGGACATATGTGTACAGCCTTGGCCACTCGATGTCTGATATATCGAGATATTATGTATGGGTCTGTAACCAGATACCCAGGTATAATCTATGCATATTGGACGATTGAGCAGATATTATAAATTCACTCAAAGAAGGATGGATAGACCCAAGGGAATGTTGAAGAATGAAAGAGGCTGAGATGATTGAGAAATGAAGAAGGGAGGCAGAGAATGATGGATCAGAAGGATGATTTAGGGCCATAGACAGAGTACGGACAAATGGAACGGCAGATGAAAGGACAGATGAAGGACAAATGGAGGGACAGATGGAAGGACATATGAAAGGACAAATGAAGGACAGGTGAAGGATAGATAGAAGGACAGATGAAGGACAGATGACCAGACAAATGAAGGACAGGTTGAGGGACATATGGAAGGACAGATGAAAGGACAGATGAAGGACAGATGAAGGATAGATGGAAAACAGATGAAAGATAGATGAAGGACAGATGAAGGACATATGAAGGACAGATTAAAGTCAGATGAGGAACAGATGGATTTTTTAATAGAGGACAGATTGAGGGACGTGTGTAGGGACAGATCAATAAACGGAGGAACAGATGAGGGACAGATGGAAGTACAGATGAAAAGACAGATGAGGGACAGATGGAAGGACAGATGAGAGACAGATGAGGGACAGATGGAAGGACAGATGAGAGACAGATGAGGAACAGACGGAAGGACAGATGAAAGACAGATGGAAGGACAGATGAGGGACAGATGGAAGGACAGATGAGAGACAGATGAGGGACAGATGGAAGGACAGATGAGAGACAGATGAGGGACAGATGGAAGGACAGACGAGAGACAGATGAGGGACAGATGGAAGGACAGATGAGAAACGGTTCGAAGGTTTGATGGAGGGTAGATTGAGGGACATGTGGAGGGACATGCGCACTGTGTAGAGACCAGATGAACGGAGAGACAGAGTGTGGGAGACTGTAGGAGATGTGGAGGAGAGATGAACGGAAGATGTAGAAGATACGAGAGATAAAAAAGCTGAGAAATGAGATAGGTTGGACGGTGCACAGCTTGTGGCTATTTCTGACCGATCGCCACGCTCCTTTGGCCTCTGACATTGTATCATCGTAATGCAATTTCCCATACGTATATTGGCAACTATATCTATTATCATCACCACCACCACCTCCTCCACCTCCTTCTTCTCCTCCTTCTCCTATTTTTCTTCCTCCTCTTCTTCCTCTTCTTCTTCCTCCTCTTCGTCTTCCACCTATTCTTCTTCCCGCTCTTCTCATTCTCTTCTTCCTCATTCTCTTCCCATCCTCCTCTTTTCTGACGCCCCATCTTCTTCTTCCTCCTTTTCTTCTTTCTCCACCCTCGCCTGCCTCTCTTCTTCTTCCTCCTTCTTCTCCTTTTCCTCCTTCTCCTCCTCTTCCTCCTCCTTCCATCATTTCCTCCTCCTCGTCTTCCTCCTCCTCCTTCTATTACTTTTCCTCAACCTCCACTTCCTCTTCCTACCATCCGCTAGCAACTGCCCTTCTTCTTCTTACCCCTCCTCCTCCTCCTCCTGCTCCTCCTCCTAAGTCTTATCTTCATCCCTGTCATCTTCAGCAACCGCATCTTCTTCCAGATCCATCTAGCACACGATGGTAGGCTCGTGCTTCGCCAAACGCGATCTCATCGAATCCGATAATCAACGTAACCTACAAAACAGATAGAACAACACGACCGACCAATACAACAATAACCCAGACATTTCATATATATATATATTTATTTATATTTATATCATATGTCACACATTGTCATATCACACATGAGTGTGTATATATGTGTATTATGTATACATACATACATACATACATACACGATGAACTCATATACCATATTTACATGACATGCATTTCTTTCTTGATAATTATGTATCAGTGTATGACGGTATGGACATTGCTACGTATGCATGACTTTATATCTGACCAATTGTATTGGTTAGGTTACCAAATAACTGTTATCAATTGATTATAATTACTGGCAATATATATATATATATATAGCCGATGATTATAATCAATATATATATATCATTCATTTACATACAGTGTGTATGTTTTTATATATCATGATATTCACGATGATAGAGAGAACATATGTATTGTATAATTATATATTCATCTAAGTGCATAGTTAGATACCTATTTAGTTCGTTGATCGGCAATATATATATATATATATACATATATATATATTGCCGATAATTATAATCAATATATAAAGCATACTTGCGATCGTGTATCTCTATTTAAATAGAAATATATATATATATATGTGTATACATAGCGCCCCTTCAAGGTATCTCCTCAGAGGCGATTATACAACATGCAACTTACATATACATGTAATGGCATGGTTCATATATTGTTGTTGTAAATTATATATGTATTTATGTATGTATATATGTATGTATATATGTATGCGTAAATGTATGTATATATGTATGTGTATATGTATGTATATATGTATGTGTATATGTATGTATATATGTATGTGTATATGTATGTATATATGTATGTATATATGTATGTGTAAATGTATGTATATATGTATGTGTATATGTATGTATATATGTATGTGTATATGTATGTATATATGTATGTATATATGTATGCGTAAATGTATGTATATATGTATGTGTATATGTATGTATATATGTATGTGTATATGTATGTATATATGTATGTGTATATGTATGTATATATGTATGCGTAAATGTATGTATATATGTATGTGTATATGTATATATGTATGTGTATATGTATGTATATATGTATGTATATATGTATGTGTATATGTATGTGTGTGTGAGAGAAAGAGAGAGAGAAACAGGCAGACAGATAGACAGACAAACAGAGACAGAGGCAGAGACAAAGACATAAACAGCGATAAAGAGAGACAGAGACAGAGACAGAGACAGAGACGGGCAGAGAAAGAGACAGCGGTTTACAAAGGCCATCAGACAGCCTATAGCCTGACTGCAGAAGCTAGCGAGGCCTTTGTTGTCAAGGCGACCAGCATGCGCTGCAGCAATCGCTATCGTCGCCCGTTGCATCCGCCGCCTCCATCGGCCGTCGTTGCTGCTGTTGCTGCGGCTGCTGCTGGGATCTGGTGCCTCAGTTGCAGAGGCTGGACTGGCATTCGGACGCAGGTCACCATCTCTTCGTTCGTTGACATCCGCCGTTGCCCAGTGATATCGATGCAACAAGAACAGGAGGAGGAATAGGAAAGGAAGGAGGAGGAATAGGAAAAGGAGAGGAGGAGGAGGAGGAGGAGGAATAGAAAAAGGAAAGGGAGGAGAAATAGGAAAGGAAGGAGGAGGAGTAGGAAAGACAGGTGAGGGAATAAAAAAGGAAGGAGAATAGGAGGAATAGGAAAGGGAGGAGGCGGAGGAATAGGAAAAGGAAAGGGAGGAGGAACAGGAAAAGGAAAGGGAGGAGGAGGAGGAATAGGAAAGGAAGGAAGAGGAATAGGAAAAGGAGAGGAGGAGGAGGAATAGGAATAGAAAAGGGAGGAGGAGGATGGGTGATGAGAACGGACACCAGATGCCGCATCCACTGCGTTCCTCTTCTTCAGCCGATGAGAAACATCCACTGGTTAGTTCACGGACTGATTGTTTTATTATGAGACTGTGATAGATCTTAGTTAGATTGTCTAAATGAGCTACGTAAATGTTCTGTTAAACATGTGCGCACAGACACACACACACCCATACTTATATACATGTATGTGTATATAGTATATACATACATAGATAGGGCCTAGAGTCGTCTGCGTGCTCATACATATGCATAGATACGTAGTGCATATGTATACATACATATAACTATACATACGCATGTCATCAATATGCAGGATACATAACAAAAACACGGACACATACATAAGTATATACATGTATATTAATAATTTTCATGTGTTTAATATCTGGACACGGTTCCACCCAAAAGATCTAAAAGTCTATAAGGGTCCCACGGCCAAAATGGACTGGGAAACGCTGCTCCAACCAATCTGATGCACTTGCCCACAGCATAACAATGCGTGTATAATGTATGGTTAATGTATGGTTAATATTCCTTCTCCTCGGAACAAGAACACAACGAACAACTCGCGAACCGCGCATTGCACTTCTAATGATATCCCTACAAGTTAGTATTTGTTGGCCAGTTTTTTGTATAGGCCTATTTAATGTCGTGGACACGGTTCCACCCAAAATTCAGGTGTGTGTAATGTGGGTGTATGTAATTTGGGTGTGTGATTTTAGTGTGTTTGTGCGTGTGTGTGATTTGGATGTGCATGCCTGAGTGTATGTAGGTGTGTGCATGTAGATTTATGTGTAGACGTGTGTGTGTTATGTGTGTGTTTAGGCTGGTAAACACATGGCTCTTATACTTGTATGTTCTCTGACGGCTCTCATTCTGGATCCTTCGCCGCTTATACAACCCTACCTTCATAATCGTAATTGCAATCTCGAAGCTTCTACTGCACCCCAAAAAGTGACCGACCTCGGGTGGACCAGATTATCGACAAGCGCTTAGTCAAAACACATTAATTGTAGACACATAGTTCGTCACGCCAATCTGCCTGTATGTGCGTGTGCATTCATTTGCCTGTCTGTCTGTCTGTCTGGGGCAGTGGCTATGCGTGTAGGCCTAGGTCTGTGTGCGTGTGCTTCTATTTATCATTAATCGTGGCGAATAGGTCTACTGAGAATGACATATCTCCCCTCTGGACCTTGACTGTAAAGGCTCATAGGGTGAGTGTATTATCGGCAGTACACAGGTGGTCACATGGATGCTGCTGCTGTTGCTGCAGCAAATGCTAGAGGAACCGTGTAATCGGAAGGTTTTAGGCGTGTTTCCGACGGATGTGAATTATTGAAGACTGGATCGTAGATGCTTTCAACTGATAAACGACCGCTAGGACACCAATCAGGTAAGCATGAGCGAGTATATAAAGAAGCGATTTGTTAGGACTTTGACAGTACCAGTCCCAAGCCTGGTGAAAGGAGGAGGGCGACACCAAATCATCTTCGATAAGGAACGGTGTCATGAAAAAATCAACAAGAGGAGGGCCCACGGGATTCATTCAAGTTCAGCCAGCCTACCGTAATACGTATGTGTGTATTTATGTATGTATGTATGTATGTATGTATGTATGTATTTATGTATGTATGTATTTATGTATGTATGTATGTATGTATGTATGTATGTATGTATGTATGTATGTATGTATGTATGTATGTATGTATGTATGTATGTATGTATGTATGTATGTATGTATGTATGTATGTATGTATGTATGTATGTATGTATGTATGTATGTATGTATGTATGTATGTATCTATGTATGTATGTATGTATTATGTATGTATGTATTTATGTATGTAAGCCTTGGTTTTCTTGTTAATTCTCTACCCGTAAGAACCACAAGCGCTTCATTAAGTTCTATTTGATCGTGGTCGGATCATCTCCGATAAATTCTCTTGAATTGGCGCAATGAAATTCTGCAACACAACAATTACTGTTACGATCACAGTTACTAGCCATCCACCAGCCTCTGTATCCGCTGAGGATGCCATACATGCAAAGCTCCAGATTATAATTTACATCGATTCATTATATCCCATGGAACTGAATCATATTCGACGGGACGATTTTAATTCTCCCTTGAATAACGAACGAATGTTTTAATATTATTAATAATTGAAGTCTTTATTAAATTCTAAATATCGATGCCTGTTTTTTCTCAGTCGTGGTCATAATGGCTGTGCGTGTCATATATGGCTGAAGCATTCACGATTTGTAGTCGCGCATCAACTAATAAATCATTTTCTCATATCAGATGGCACTTTGAACAGAATTTATGTCCATAGGGATCACGCATAGCCAAGGAGAATGATCGAATCAAGATATAAAATAATATATTAATATATGGCGAAGCTATTCGAAGCCATCGTTGAATGGCTATTGTCTAATGTTGCCAGTAAATTTAACCATGATAATTATAATTAGTTATCCAAATTACTAGGCCCAATAGAAATCATTTTTCTAGTTGTAAGTCCATTCTAGACCAGAGGAACGTTAGTTCATTGATCACAGATTGTTATTTTGGAATATATTTTAACGCAATAAAATTTATTATTCATGATGTCGTCCTTAATTAAAAGCCTTAGTCTGACAGTGACAATCCCGAATATGGATAAAGGAGGAGAGCGGCGCTTATGACCTTTGTTATCACACTGCATGCTTCGCTTAACGGAAACAACCACTGGTCAAACCACCGACCGAATCATAGGCCTATAGTCTATATTATATATATATATATATATATATATATATATATATATATAAATGTAACATGAAATGGTTATATATAATATATATATAGAAAGATTAGGCTTCAAGCAAAATCGCAGCTTGCTGCTTGCTACGTGTAGTTCAGCTAGGCAGACATATTATAGCGCCCTCTTGAGTTAAAACTAAGGCGCTGTATAAATCGCCTAATAAACAAATACAGATACAAGTGCAATTACTGTAATATCGATATGTGTTGACGCATGTTCATATTATGTTTCACTGTTATCGATTACAGCAGAAATGCTATGCATTCAAGGAGTCGTTGAGTTAGCAGCGATGATCTGTCTGTATGAATGTGTGCACATCCGTCTGTCTGTCTGTCTGTCTGTCCATCCGTCCGTCCGTCGGTTCGTCCGTTTGTCCTCGTCTGCATCTGTTCGAGGAAGGAATACCCCGCGATTGGGCGAGTGGGCATTCCAAGCCTGAGTCATAACTACTGATACGCCGATCTTCGTTTGATGTTATCGGAACGAGGCTGTTGCCACGTCATAACAAAAAAAACTACTCATTAGCATACAATGCCACAGCCTAGGCCTAAGCCCCGGCCGATCCCGATTTATGCAGCTGCTAGAGAGACAATGTATTGGCCTGATAACGCATTGAAGAAATAAGACGCCACGTGGGGTAGAGTCATTAACCCTATCTTTAGGAGCAGAACTTAACAGACGAAGGGTGCATAGGAAAATGTAACAGACGGAATTGAGCACGTGCATTACCCAAACAGACAAAGACAGACAGACAGACAGGCTGGCAGACGGGCAGGCAGACCAATAGACAGACAAGACAGGCAACAATGCGGACAAACAGCAAGCCCAGCAATTCGACAGAAAGACAGAAGTACAGATAATAGTGTCCTATTTGCTGAAAGGACATTGATATAGTGCAGAATTTTTAGTATTCCCAGAAATTCTCACCGTCCAACGCCCCTCTCCTTTATTGACAAATCGGACTTTGCGTATGTGATATACATACAAGTACCAAAAACCTCACACGGACGCAGAGAGAGAGAGAGAGAGAGAGAGAGAGAGAGAGAGAGAAAGAAAAAAAAGAGAGAGGCAAACAGACAGACAGACAGTGAGAGAGAGAATAAAAGGAAGAGAGACGGACATAGCCAGAGGGGTCTATAATGCACAACCGCGAGCATCGATCGAGCGAAGCCTTTGATTCGTGCGAATCTTTTTATTCGATCGTTTGCTGAGCAAAGAACCCGTTCGATGTAGACTTAGGGAAATATCGAATGCGTCGGATGGGTAAGGACTGGATCAGGGGGTTGGGGACGAAAAGAAGAAAGGTCATGGGGGTTAACAGTCCGCAAACATCCACCACACCCACCCAATCCCCCATCGCTACACGACGATCATTGGAGATCGCTCCAGCGAATGAGTCTGTCGACTAGAAGATGGACCATGTACATATGCAGGCAGACGCTCAGACAGACAGAGATGGCAATATAGACGAACTGGCAGACAAACACTATTTGTTCAGGACAAATGCGTTATTCTGGTGTCATGGCCTGTCAGCTTCTTTGACTCTGTGCCTCGTGTCATCGTGGTCGTGTATATATTGCTGGTTGCCTGTCTACTTAGCTCTGTTTATGGGCTTGTCTTCTGCCCGATGGTCTCTGCTCTGTTGGATGACTCCAACTCGTCTGCTACTGGAAAAACGTTCTCAGTAGGCCAATCACACGAAGGGAAATTATGAGGGTTGTGCTCTTTCTAGTATAAGCCCGATAGGGGTCGTCCAACTTACGATCAATTCTCAAATACATTCAATTCAATTTTCGATAAGTCTTCAATCGATATTCGATACGCCAATGGAATTTTAGTATTGGTTTAGATTTTTAAAGTGGCTTTATGTTTACGCGCAAATGTGGCTGCGTTTTGTAGTTTCTAAGAAAACATGTAGACCTAGATATCTACTTATTATCTGAAGTGGTCAGAATATCTCTTTGTCGGCGTTCAACTGCATTGTTTTGCAGCAACAAACGAATCAGATGAAAGATTTGCTTTCGCTGGAATCAGATCAACAATTGATTTTCTTCTTTTACAGTCTCATTCTCTTCCCATTTCTGTTTCTCTGTCTTCCAGTTTGTATCGGTCCCTGTCCGTCTGCGTATGTGTGTATCTGCTCTCACATTGTCAGTGCATATGTAAAGTTGCTCAATAACAGTTGCAAGATCTAACATCGGTTAGAGCCGTAGGTCTACCAATACAATCAAACATTCAACCGTTCAAGTATATCATCTGTAATACGTCTGTCTTCTCTGTGCGTCTGTCTCTGTCTGTCTTTGTGTCTTTCAGTCTTGTCTCTTTGCATCACCAACATATGTTAGTCTCCATCAGAGGTGTAACAAGGTTTTGAAAAGTGGGGGGCACAATTAAAAAATATTGCGCAAAGCGGAATTTTTTTTGCCCCACCCCCACTTTTTGAATTTTGCCCCCCAGAAATTTGAAAAATGAGGGGGGGCACAAATTATCTTAACAAAAGTCATCTTAAAAAGCCATTGGAGAAACATAGAAAGGAACCGATTTGGGGGCACATGGGGGGCACTGAGCACTAAAACTTAATTTAGTTTTGAAACTGGGGGGCCGATGCCCACTGCCCCACCGCTTGTTACACCCATGGTCTCTATGTTAATGGGTTATGGTACGTATGTAGGCTATGTATCTGTAGCTCGCTATTTATAATATATTTATATTGCTTATACCATTATTGTTATTATTATTATTATTATTATTATTATTATTATTATTATTAATTATTTATACCATTAATTTATTGGTATATATTTATAGTAGGATGATACGTACCTTTCATTCCTATTTTGAGCATTATAGCCTTCCTTGCGTCCCGGGTCACCTTCACAAGCGAACCAGATCAAACTCAACTCTTAGTGTTGGGGATCAAGGGACAGACCCTGAAAGGGCAGAACAGGAGAGATGAAGGCGTCAACACAATGAGGAGCGATTATGAGTGCAGCGCGGCTAAGGCGAGCAATTCCCTCGTCGGTGGTGGTCTGCCTGCAGTCAACGCTGCTTCTAGAATATCCCATCAATTTTGAGACTCTTTCGTATAAGAAGAATGACCGACTCCACGCGGACTTCAGGAACGATGGAGTCGATTCTCGGAAACTGGCCGCGTTTATTATGTAAGTGGATTTGGCGAAATATTCCGCTCCACGGATGTAACGTCAGAATGGCCTTTGTCGGGCGGAACGAACAACACGTATGATGGACTGTTATGGATCGTTATAAGCCGGAGACCCGTCGACACGCCGGCCGTCTAAAAGTTGCACTCGACAGCGGGGGCTCATTGGGAGGATTCTAGAAGACTTATTAACACACATACACTGCATGAATACCATGCATACATACAAGTCATACGTACATACATACATACATACATACATACGTACATACATACATACATACATACATACACACACACGCACATACACACACATACACAACATATATACACGCATACATACATACATACATACATACATACAAACATACATACATACAAACATACATACATACATACATACATACATACATACATACATACATACATACATACATACATACATACATACATACATACATACATACATACATGCATAACTTCTTACCTATATACTGACGTGCTCGCTCCATGTACTTACTTGTGCACTGGTGAAGTGTTTCTTACATCTAAACCCAGCGGCATGAGCAAGTCCTGGCTTCTCTGCTGCCGATGAATCTGTAAGGCTCGTAAATTCGAATATTGTGCCACTTGTTCGTCGTCGTCGTCCATCTTCGGTAGCATCGGCTCCATACAAATAGCCTTCGGGCTCGGGTTACTCCTGCTGCTGCTGCTGCTGCTGATGATGATGATGTTGGCAATAAGAGATCTTCTCTGCACCGAAGGACGGGGTACTGAGGGTAGTAAATAAGATTGAAGAGATGGGTCGTTATTCTGCGACGATTTCTGCGAAAGGTCATCGCATCGATGAGTTTAGATCAGGTTAGGGTTCAATGCCCCACATGGCATGCATCAGTGCACGGTGCAAGTTACATGCACAGTATCTACATGTTTAGTATGCACATGATAAGTATATATATATACACACGTGTATTGTATGGTATGTATATGTACAGCTTGTGGGCTACGTACAGAGTATATGTAAGTTACTGGATTTATTGACTCCATAAATATGTACATGCATATGGACAATTGAGTTCATGAATTTACGGATGAATTGAAGTCCATACTATGACGGTAACTACTACACTGTACTAGGTTTACAGGGAAGGTGTGGCTATAGGTAAGATCAGTTAAGGCCAAGTCTGTCTTTTTGCCTTCGTGTAGACAACTGTGTATATTATGTGTCTGTCTGTCGCCATGTATGTGTGTATGCAAGCGTGTATGTATGCGTGTATAGATAAGAATGGGTCTGTTTGGATGCAGGCATTTAGACACTCATTACAACGCTTTTAGAAATACACAGCTAATAAGCGACTTTGCTTGCATTGCTGTTTACAGCGATAGAGTGATTTCTCTTGCGCTGTAGAACTTTCGAGATTAAATTTCTTGTGATTGAGACTATATTGGTCGCTTAACGGCCTATATTACTAGTCCCATTTAGGCATTATTGGGCCCATTTAGGCGTTAGTGGGTCGACTTAGTCCTCTCGGGTGCAATCGTTGTTCCTCGCCTTGTTCTCCGCCTGGCGAATTTCAATGTTCTTTCTCTGAAGTACTTCTTCCAGGACACGATACGAAATTCCTGGAAAATTCCCCTCTTTTCCCAAAAGAGGCCGGACGCACTTTTTAACTCTCCGTCAAACCCATTCATCAGGGTATCTTGGGACGACGCCAGATGGCCATGAACTATATATTTAAGCTCCATTTCCTGGCAAGAGTCGATCATCAGAGACATTGGAAGAGTGGAGCGACTACAGAGCGATGCTGGAGAATCGGGGGAGGGGAGGGGAAGCGGAAATGGACTGCGAAGGGTGAATTTATTCCGAGTGTCTTGCGCCGTTCCTCGCTTCAAGGAATAAAATCAATCTGAGGGAAACGATAAACGCTTTTTTACGTCGACTAAACGACAGATTGACAACAATTCAGGAAAGTAAGTAAGTAGGCACATTAATGCACACGCAATATGAGCATTCATGCATGCATGAATACATAAATTCATAGTATCCATCACGCGTATATACGTACGCACATGCGTGCATACATACATACAAACTTGCGTAACCACATACACGTTAC
The DNA here is from genome assembly GCA_959347315.1 of Bimastos eiseni. NCBI lineage: Eukaryota > Metazoa > Annelida > Clitellata > Crassiclitellata > Lumbricidae > Bimastos > Bimastos eiseni. Next base: position 10,309,866 of record OY365818.1, read on the forward strand.
AGAGGCGCAATATAAATACTGGAATTAATTAATTAATTAATAATTGTAATCTATAGTCATTTCTATCGCACGGGCTTTTAACGCACTTGGTATCAACCAACAGAAATCAAACCGTCATCATGTCTAAAAATACGTTCGCACATACAAATTGCATACATAGGCAATGCTTACATACGTGATTCTTAATATCTGTTAATAGACTGGTGCTCTGCTGAGGGCTGCCTACGAAGGTGACCTTGAGAGAGTCTTGTCTCTGTTGGAGGATGGCATTCCGGTCAATTCGGCCAATTCGGTCAGTGGAATATGCACGTATACGCTTTACATGATCGAATATTTATACGGCATTTGTATAATTATTGGTTTTATACATAAAATTGTAACATATAAATGACTGCAAGGAAGACATTCGACAAATGACGGAGATTGTTGGAATAGACAAAGGATGGGTGATATAGACTGTTGGAGTATATAGACCAGAGGCGGGAGCTTAGCGGAGGACAGAAGGGTGCGATCCCCTCCTAAATTTCAGCTAGCGGGGACGAAGCTGCTTATATCCCCTCCAATATTTCATAATTATTTCATAAATATCGACCATTTCTAGTGTTCTCCATTGTTCATCTTATTTTTACTACATCCATGGTTAGGTTTTGAATTTTTTTCCAACCTGTCCTCCCAAGCCCCATTTTCTTATACCTTTCCTCCCAAACCCAGGACCAAGTCTCCACCCATGGAGTCGACAAATGAGGGGACGGGGACTGTTGGCGTAGAACGGAGTTTGCTCGAATCAAGCTCTCATATTTATTCCGGGCATGTGCCGCAAAGAGGGATCTTTTGAGCAGGAGATTAAGACAAAGAAGAGATCATGAAAAGATCTAAGACGGTATTGATTGATAGAATAGATTCGCTGATTGGATTGTCAGTCGTTCGGTTTAATAATGAACGAAACAAGAAATTGAAATCGATTTAACAACATGATTGTCTCGCAGCGCATCCCCGTGTCGAGAAGACAATTGAAGATAAGAGCTTTTGTAGCGCATGTTTACTCTTCAAATATTAATGTGTCCAAAGCGACGTATACTTTGTCTGAGTGGTAGGCAGGAGCAAAAAATATGTCTTTACAGACAGACATGAAACTACGAAATTGGCAACATTACATGCCTAAATATTGTGGGTGGAAAATTGTCCTAGGAGTGGCCCCATATTTTGATTAAATCCGTCCCTTGATGTCTGAAGACAGTTTCGTCATATTACATTCGACTATGGCTTACAAAATCAAACCTTGGCGAATTAAAGCCGGATTCAATTAACTCCGATGGCCTATATTCCCCTATAATATTCATCTTTTGCATATTGAGGCGAGATATGCAACTAGAAGTATTTAGAACCATTATTTCCCAATGGTATAAGCATAATTTGGACACAATACGGTATACGGGTATGTCGGATGAATATATATATATTCTTAACATAAATTGTTGTCGTTGGACGATGTATAAATAGATGTTTTATTGTTGTAGGCTGGTCTGCAAGCATTACATTTTGCCGCCAAATCCGGTCACGTGGACGTCGCTTGCGAATTAATTAAGAGTGGAGCTACAGTCAATGCATCATCAGAGGTAATCAAAATTATAATTACATTTTCATACCAAACTCATATACCTAATCAATTAATCAGTCAATCAATAAATCAATCACTGAATCAATGAATGAATGAATCAATCAATCAATGAATGAATCAATGAATCAATCACTGAATAAATCAATGAATGAATCAATGAATGAATCAATGAATGAATCAATGAATGAATCAATGAATGAATCAATGAATGAATCAATGAATGAATCAATGAATGAATCAATGAATGAATCAATGAATGAATCAATGAATGAATCAATGAATCAATCAATGAATCAATCAATGAATCAATCAATGAATCAATCAATGAATCAATCAATGAATCAATCAATGAATCAATCAATGAATCAATCAATGAATCAATCAATGAATCAATCAATGAATCAATCAATGAATCAATCAATGCAATGTATAGCGCCTCCTAACTAAAACTATTCAGAGTCGCTCCCTACCTAGGCCCGGTCAAAAATACCTACATGCATGCCTACATATAAACCAATATTATACGCATGACTGCATGCATTTCTTGTCGTTCAGTGTTGTGTGATGCAATTGAAACTCAACCGATATCATTGCTCAAGGTCTCTGCTCAGAGGCTGGGTCGGCATGCAGCAATGCGAATACACTGAGCAGTGAGCAGAGGCCTTGAGCAATGATATCGGTTGCGATGAGACACGAGAGAAAATCTGTTTTGATGAAACGTTTCAATGTGACGTTAGAACAAAATGGATCTCTGGCATTGGCGTTGCGTGCGGAATCAACGGCCGTCGTATCATATTGAAGAAATGAAGGAAGTACAATTGCTGAAACCAATCCCTTGAGGCAATCGCGACTTTGAAGTTAGAACTAACGACTTTGGACTTCAGTTCTCTTAGTAGATAGGCATGGGCGACCAGGCCCTCCATCATCACCTCTCCGTTTCCCTCCAACACGATGGCCGTATTCTCCAATAGCTACAGGCGCCAAAGGGCATATAAAGAATAAAAAATATCAACTGATCTTTAAGCCCCAGAGCAGCTAGAAAATACTCCTCAACTGAAGCAGTTTTCGTGCTTTCTTGGTAGCTGCTTTTAGGGTCTGATGATGATGATGATGATGGTGGTGGTGGTGGTGGTGGTGGTGATGATGGTGATGATGATGATGATAGTTATATTAACAGATATCACGTTAACACAGAAGATTATTTTAAAATCTAATAATGAGTCTATAGACTCATTATATTCTGTTAAACTAGTCCTCTTCCAGCAAAACATTATTTCAATCACTCCATCAGGGTGGAACAGGACAGGAAGGAATGACGACAATAAATGAATTTCCGGAAAGATATGGAAGTAGAGAATGAATCCGCCTCTGAATCCATCGCATCTCTAGATCACGGGCACCGCGGATACAGAGGCAGATGAAGGATGGAATAAACAAGAGACGCAATGAGTTATCTGTTGAAGCCCTTCCTCCATTGTCTTCGTCAGGAACCGCGCTCATTAATTCAGGCATCATGTACCTCACCTAGTTTTCCAACGGGTTCCCAAGCGCAAAATAGATATATAAATACACTATATATTCATATATAATATTGTGTATATATAAATACACTATATATTCATATATAATATTGTGTATATATAAATACACTGTATATTCATATATAATATTGTGTATATATAAATACACTATATATTCATATATAATATTGTGTATATATAAATACACTGTATATTCATATATAATATTGTGTATATATAAATACACTGTATATTCAACATAATACAGTATATATTATACTGTAAATATAATGCTTATACTCTGCGTGCAGGAAGCACTTATATTTACATATGTGTGCGTGCGTGTGTTTCGAATATGGACGATCCGTATATTAATAGGGAACCTACTCAATATATATATATATATATATATATATATATATATTGCTCAATAAAAAATTGCCCACTGAACCTAATGCAACTTCTCAGAGATTTTTCATGCAAGTTTCAGCATGTACAAGAGAAAGACATTTCAACAATTTCTGAAAATCTCGACGAAATCTTTTTATTTGCTTTTGAAATTGCAGAAGTTTAGATATTCCATCCTGCAATTTTTTAACAAAATTACGGTGCACTAAATTCGCAGAAATATGGACGCCCGCATGTAATTTTCAGTGTTGAATTGCATCACCCTTCATCACAATTTCAAAAATCTGTTAGAAAGACTGTTCGAAGTGTTACCACATCTTTCACGTGAGTTCAAAGTCTTGAGAAGCTCATTAATGCCTTTCTGATTGAGTCTCTGAAGAATTTAACACTCATCAATCGTCTGTTCATCGAATTGTCATGCGTCATCTTCATCCGTCTGCATTTCGTCGCGTTCCAGCGCACACCATCTCAGAATCTGTCAAAAAGCCTGTACCTGATCCGCCTGTTAGGCCTAACTATATTAGAAGGATTGCGTTGGAGTGCCGGAAAAACAGCACTGTGTATGAAATTCGTTTGGCTGCTGAGAGAGCCAAGTTTGCGTAGCAGGTCATGATTTCTGGAAGACTGCATTTGTCACAGACAAAAGCCAAAGTAAACTTTACGATGAAACTATATTACTCAAACTCATTTAGAACTGCAAGTCCGTTCTACCATCTGATTTTGATTTAATTTTCCAGCAGGACGGTGTTAGGCCTAAAGTTCGCTCAAGACTTTTATTGCCACCGACTGCAGTAAATTCATTGGCAAAGATGAATGGCCAACAAACTAGCCAGACCACGACTCTCTTCCTTATCACGCCCTGGGAACAAAGCTTGAGTGCTACAATTTTCATCCCAAGCCAAAATAGGCAAATAAATTGGAAAAAGTCTTGGAGTTAATATGCAACCAGATGCCGCAGGACTCAATCAACAAGGCCATACTGAGCTTCACAAATGAGCTACGCGCTTCTGCGAAAGCTGAGGTTTCCCGCTTTGGAAATGTTTTTAGACAGACAGGTTTGCAGATTTCAGAATTTGAAAACAAATGTGATGTTATTTTGCATTGAACTTTACAGGTTAGGCCTACTATCCATTTTTCGGTGTACAGTTGTAAAATACCGAATAGATTAAATGAATCCCAAAATTAGTGAAGCGACGAAAATATTTCGGTGAAATTCTTAGAGACTGTTGCGAAATTCTATAGCTCTGTAAATCCTGAAATTTTGGTAGAAACATCTCCATTTGTTGAGGGGAAATTTGATTTTGTTTGGTGGGACATTTTTTATTGAGCCACATTGTATATAATGTGTTTCCATTATTTGTTCCACGCGTAGCGTTTGCTCAGCTCATATTTGCGTTTGTGGTGACGGTTATGATAATGATGATGATGGCGTTTGTTCGTCACGTCTCTTGTCCTTTAGTCGGGTCTGACCATCGAAACGGTCCAGTTCTGAGCAGGAAACCGACAGAGGACCGACGTCCATGGTCCACATTGGCCTGTAAACAATGTCTGGTCTGTCGGTGATGGCCTGTAGAATGAACGCCCGCGGCCGATGTCCTCCACGCTGACGTGTTTTCAGATATTGATTGACTGACCGGTTGGAGGCAGTTCGAACTCATTATTCATGCAACCTTTTGATTCGCACGCACGCACGTGCATTCTCCGCTCTATGACTGTTGCCTTTTTTCGCCGAGACTCATCTGGTGAATTAAATCTGCCGGATCGAATTGATCAGCGTGTGGCATTTTCTGGAATATTTCATTTAAATTCTATTAGGTCAGAAGTTCAGAGCAGTCGTAAAAAAACTTCAAGGCTCTAAGGCGGCGCCTAAGCAACATTTTTTATCGCATATCATGTTGTGATACGACAGTGTCAGCGGTCGTTGTTGACATTATTTGTCGTTAAACGCTGGATCCATCCAGGTCCATTGTAGGCAGAGTCTCTATCTATCTTACGATGTATGGCTCTTCTGAATTGTGACCTTATTACGGTTTGGTTTTGGTCTGCTATCAGTTGAAAGTCCAGTCTGCTATCAGTCTATTATTATTATTATTATTATATCTTCGTTTAATTGACAAACAGTCACAAACTGACAGACAGCAGTTAGTTACAGAAGGTGAAAATCGGTTGTTAGACACAATGATAATTAATAATAACGATGATCTGATATAGCATACTTGTAGAAGAGATAATTATGGTCTGAGAGCAGAGCTGTTGTGTGGTACATTTGATAATGTGCATTTTGCTCAAACCTCTTTTTGACAGTCCAACATTATTTTGTAATTCTTGTATTTTTATGACACAGGCAACAAATCGGAGACTTGAACTTTTGCCTCATGAAGACAAGACACTATCGCAATCAATCTCATGGCGTATAAACATATAGATTAATTATTAATTATCACAGCCTCTTTGATACGACGCAACGCTCGTGAATAAACTGGAGCCCTGTTTTCATGTTGTTTCTACAGAAAGGTCACACTGCTCTGCACGTGGCCTCCCTTCTTGGCCAGAGAGAAATCGTTAAGCTATTGTTGAGGCGAGGAGCTCTAGTCAACATACAGTCGCAATGCTTCGAGGTAAACCATCTGAGACATACGACAGTCATGTTACGTACATCGTACTTTCATACCTACCTTTTGTAAGCTGCTAAAGTCATTTCTTTTTGGCCGTGGCTGGGCTGGGAGCACCTCTGAGTAGTTTCCTCTGAAGAGGCGCTATATAAATTATCGAAATGAATGAATGAATATATCGTATAGCCTACATAAATATAAACTTTCACTATGTATATATATATTATATTTTGGGCTAGTCATATGTTACATTACGGTATCTGTCGGGATTTCAACTCCCAAAATAATACCAATAGCAAAATAAATAATTGAAATAATACTACTTATAAGCCCTATTGAAAGTCCTCAGGTTCAGGTCCAACTGAACCAATGAAACGAGGCTGCAACGGTCTGAACAACCATATGGAAGTTATAAGAGGCTAAAAATAACTTCCATACATTATGTAGCGCCTTTGTTTATCTCTTTCTGAATCAGAATAGCTTTAGAACTTGCAGCGACATAGAAAGATATACAGACGCACACAGGCACCCAGTCTAGGGTTACTGGGTGAGATTGGTCGGCCGATGGGCCTGATACGCAGGCGCACAATCTATTTCAATTGCGCTCAACGGACGTCGTATACGAATCTCCTACGCTTTATGCCTAAACAATTATATTCAGTGTGGTAATAACACATACGTTCCTTAGATAGGATTCATATAGGCCTAGGCCTAAATTGGCCTAATTGGCCTAGGCCTAAATTGGCCTAATTGGTCTAGGCCTAAATTGGCCTAATTGGTCTAGGCCTAAATTGGCCTAATTAGCCTTGGCCTAAATTGGCCTTGGCCTAAATTGGCCTTTATTGTACATTAGATTTCTGTATTTGCCTGTGCGTGCGCGTGTGTTTATGTGTGCGCGGTACTTTTTAAACAAATCATTATAAGGCTCTTTATCCAGATCTCGAGAGGGTGGACCAGAGTTGTCCACGGGTCTGGTTGACCTCTTAGTTGGGTCGGATCGGGTCACGAATATCTGTAGATTAGGCGGGTCGGTCGGGTCAAGATCCTAGTCAGGGTCAGGTTCCAAACTTGAACCAATTTGGACCCTCCAGAGCTCAATATCCAACTCAGTGATATTCTTAATATTAATCAGTTACAATCAAATAAATTGAATATGGCGAAGGAATTACCTGCAAAACGTAGGGCTACACCAGGTTTGTTCCTTTTACACCGAGCTCAGCTAAAGATATCATATGGAATAATCTCTCATGAACTTATGAAAAAACGAAAGGTCAGCAAATTTATTACAAGCGTGTGAGTTAGCTGAGGAGGCAACGCTGGGACTTGCGGACCGGACTCTTACGAATCCAATAATATCCGGGATTCTTTTGCATATATGTACATGTATGGTGAAAGTAAGTTTAGACCAGTAAAAAAATAAATGAAAAAAACGAAGGGTTTCTTCCTTGATACGTCCTCACAAATCAATATTATGATCATAATATAGGCTACGACAGTTTGACTGTGCTGCGCTGTTACGACATTTGAATTTGATGATAAATAATATTAGCAAAATTAACTAAAGGCGGGTCGGATAGTATTGGGTCAGGTCATGTACGTCATGGGTCGGGTTGGGTTTAGTCATGAAATATGGACTCATGGACAACTCGGTGGCGGACAAATCAGAGATGTCGAGTCTCAAATTCGACTGAATGCGTTAAATCTAACGGCAGATTGGAGAGATTTATTAGGGCCTACCACTCGGAATAGACCTAGGCTTATTCAATTATTGTTTGACTGATGATAATAAATTTAAAGTTAAAACCAAGTAAGCATTTTAGCAAACTATTTACTATGATAATTACTTAGTTTTGCATTGTAACCGCCTTGTTTGCTTTATGGCTGAGGCTGGAGCATGTTATTGACTGATTAGAATCAAATAAGCTATCCGTTGAAATGCTATTACTTGGAAATATGTCGGTTGAGAGTGTTGGTGACTCTGAATATTGTTGTGCCTGCGTCTGTTTGTGTACGTGTGTCTGCTTGCGTGCGTGCATTTGTGCTAATTTGAGCATGTGTATATTCAAGGATCTTCGCGAAAGCTTCGACAACACATACAGTGATTGCATTGTCGGGGAGGTTGGGAGGTTTTAACCCCTTCCCAGTTCATTTTTCAACTCCGCCAGTTACTTCTAAAAAATTACCTTAGGATCAAGCAAACCCCAGATCAGTTTCAGTGGCACAGTTAACCTCTACAATTTAGTCCGTATGCCGGTTTCAAGTTCGTAACAATTTTAGTCGGATCATCTGGACATGCCAAACACGTTCTACCCTCTCCACCCCACCCAGGTTCAAATTTGACAATTCAAACCCTGAACGCATTTACTAATTGTGTGCTCCAGTGTGCGCGAGTGTCTGTGTGTGTGTTCGTATGCCTGTGTGTTTTGAATTTTATCCATTAGAGCTAACTTCATTTCACGCTGAATCAAGCGTTTTACCGTTTGTTTGACCAGAACCACTGATTTATACACGGTGATAATCTGATTGTCTGAAACAGATTGTCTGATTTGTCTCACACTGACTGGTTTACTTTTACTGATTGACCCCGATGACAACGACGGTTATTGGCATGTTATTATGTTCTTAAATCCTCGCATAAATTTCTTTCTGCATTCGCTTGTTCAGTCAAGTATAGGCCTATATATGAACTTCGGCTCTGTTAGTTATCTTACCATTTGAGTGGGGGGGGGGGTTTCATCTTCCCTGCTATATTCTTTGTGTTCATGAGTTGCGCAAACTAGACTGACGCAGCATTCGACACCCATATAACCAACATCCTGGATCGCATCGCCCATAAATCAAATCCCTATTCACGATTACCTTGGCGCTATAGAAGCCTTATCGTATATTTATCTATCGCTTGATGTTCCATACGACATGATGGAAATTAAGTATGGCTAATCGAATAACCATTAAATAAAAATGCATAGGCTTAAACGCCTGGACTTTACCAGTTTACATGGGTAGGAATAAATGTTTGCGTACAAATTAGTCTGTGTTTGCTTGTGTGTATACGTGTGGATATATTTGAGCGACATTATGCTATTTAGACATTCTTTGCGAATCTTCTTCTCATTACAGCATTGCCCACATTTCTATCTTATTGCTTTATTAGATGCCTTTTACAAATGATTTTAAATTGTTTTGTCGATTTATGTGGTCAAATCCATTTCTTGTCCAACCTCTTGTTGGATAAAAGTGATTGTGCAATTTCGGATCTCTATGGCCCAATGATTGTAGCTATCAGATGAACAGCGAGGGAATAATCCAGGAAGAGAAAATGTAAGATGAAAAGCTTAAGCGATGACTGGAAAGACCAACAAAGGTTGACGAGTGAACGCTGGATGCGGAGACAAGCAGTCTGCATTGGAGAAACAAGTGAACAAATCCATCCATCTCTCAGGGCTAATAACAGTCGATGGAACGGACGCTGGATCCGGAAGAGAAGGATTGGAATTCGTTGGAGCGGTGAGAGCCTCAAAGGACAACCGAATATAACATGTAAGAATAGATGCAGAACACGTGCAATAATACAATTTATCGTCCCTTCTATAGATGAAGAGATCAATTGGCACCGTTTCTGGCGGAGGTGAAGATGTAAGTGTACGTACTTAGGCATATGTGTGCCCTTGAGATTAGAAAACGTTGCCATATAAGTGTACACACGTAGGTTACATGCACGCGTGCATGCATACAGACATTAATTCGTGTAGTCCTAATCATAGACTTACAGAAGCGTTCGTTTTCTATTCATACACAGATCACGAACGGATTTATCTTGCCTGCGAGAGTTTAACGCCTTTTGGCTTCTCCGAAAGACGTCTCAAACAATGCACACAGGTTTTCCAATTTATGGAGACCTATATCGATCGTTCTCCTTGGTCGTTCGCCTACCATTGATCTGGTTAGCGATCAGATAAACTTTAGACCCAAGGCTAACATGGAACCTGATCATAATTTTGTTTTACCCTATTTACATTACTTTACTTAGACTACTTGCGACAGCGGTGAATGCATTCCGCGACATAAAGACTGTTTACTGATCACGACATTTACGCAAAATAAATTATGTAAACAAGCATAAATGCATGCATGCATAGGCCTATAAATACAAACCATAGACTTCTTAATACGCCTATTAAGAAGTCTATGATACAAACTTACTTTCATGATTGGCCGTAGCAACATGGTCGACAACTTACGCCGCATTCGTGACGTCACTAATTTCGGAAATTTAAATGAACGACGTTGGCGGCGAAGGTGGCCAAATAAAATAGCAATATAGGCCTAATTATAATTGAGCACGTAACTGTCGTGTAAATCAAGCAACACGCTGAATAGTCATGCAGCTCTACGACTAAGAGCAGGCTACACTAAAGCTCCCTAGATCGACCGTGCGTTGCTCGTCTATCGATATGTCCAACTAGATAGATTTTCAAACCTGCTGGTTTCGTATGTGAAGCTCTGAATGCACAATACGCAGCAGCAGCTTTTACACTGCTTGCAGAGGGAGGCAGTGCCAGTCCAAAGCCAGAACAAAGGAGGAGTGCGACGCGAATGATCTTTATTATCACACGGTGACGTTCAATTGAAACTACTCACAATGGGCAAAGTAATGTGTGTACAGTAGCCTACGCATCAACTTTTCCACTGCTTGCACAGGGAGGCAGTGCCAGTCCAAAGCCTGAACAAAGAAGTAGGGCGACGCGAATGATATTTGTTATCACGCGATATCGTTCAACGGAAACCACTCACAGCATAGGCAATTTAATGTATCAAAGGAATGAATGCATGAAAAGAAACAATTTCAGTGAGAAATCGTATCGTCCCCTATGGAAGCGGCAACCTTCAATACCCTGGCTAGAGTTTCAAACGTTCTCAATACATCATTCGTACGATAAGAGTCCCGCAAGACTTCTCTCGACTTCTGAGCAGTGACACCGTAGACCATAAATTTCTCGATTACAGTTACGCTTGATTGGTTGCATTTCACGAGATACAAAGGGCGAATTTATGGGCAAACAACGGATGGATGAACAATAATGCTATGTCAAAAGAATACGATTAATATTCCGGACGGATTCAGTTGCGCAATATACAGAAGATGCTTGCACTAATCATCACAAAGAAGAATAATGTCTTAGGTCGGCTTAATATTAATTCTTTTACACTGTAAGTGCCGAATATTTTATTTTTGTTTTTGTCACAAAAGCAAAAGTCAACTTTTTATGTGTAAACTAGACCTATATCTGCCTTCCAGTAGCTCGAAAAACCGCTGTTTTAATATATATATTACTATACATTTACATATGAGTCTAATTGTACCATCTGCCTCAAATAGTTTTGAAAGACAGGTTATTAATATTGTCTATATCTAAGTTTAGTTTACTACCTGAATTAAAGTAGCTTTGAAAACAGATTCTTTAATATCTTAGTTTAATTTTCTTCATTTGCGACTGGAATGTGCATGCCTTCATGGCGCGCCAACGAAGCCCTCAGCCTAGGCTCGCGTAGCCTATATATATATATATATACTGTTTATGAAAGAGAAAAGATTGTCATATTTTTCGGTAGAACTTGACTGTCTGAATATAAATGGGTCGACGAGGCGATGCAGGAGAAACTCCTCGTCGCCTTTAACATATCATCGCCATCCATAAAATGTTAGGGGTTTATATTGTAGCGAGCGCGTGTCTTAGTATATTCCTGCTGCAGCAACCGGATGCTGCTGAATGTGTAGTAGAGCAGGTAAACGGAAGGAGTATTTTGTTAAAGAGAAGATTTTGGTCAGTATACATTTACTCTGGAGAATATTGGATGGAAGGTGGATTTAATTAGGGAACAAGACGAGGCGTGCAATTGTGCGCAAAGGACTTGCTCAAGTTCCCTACACAGTGACGCCTCGGACAAGAGTCGAACCCGCTCACTCAGCGTACACTTAGCGTTACGGGCCAAGCGCTCTAACCAATCAGCAACCATGCAACCATCACGGAGTATAGGCTCAAACCTGTACTCTCCGCATTCCAATGCCAGCGCTCTAACCAATCGGCTACCGTACCTCACACTGACAGATTGGCACAAGTACGTCAATCTGTCTTCCCTGGGCGGTTATGAGCCGACACCTGTCAGCTTCAGCTGCCGCTTCATTAACTGTCTTAATCGAAAGTAGCGCAACATCATCAATTATGTCACTGTCATCGAAGCACCAACTACGACCACTTTCCAACGACGACTACATATGAACTATTATCAGCGTGTGATTTAAAGCTGCAGATAAGACAAGGAGCGATTTGTATTGGCAAATATATGGCACATGTAGGGTGTGTGTGCATGCTGTGTGTGCGCGAGTGTGTGAATGTGTGTGTTCGTACGTGAGTGGGTGCATGTGAGTATATATATATATATATACATGTATGTGTATATATGCTTGTATGTATATGTGTGGGCATACATATGTGTGCATGCGTGTGAGCGTGTGTGTGTGTGTGTGTATGTGTGTGTAATGTAATAAAATGTTAAGTAATGTAATGTAAGTCTTAAAAAATTTCTCAGCACCCAAGAAAGTCACGTCAGGCTCATATTGTTTATCGCTTATTCACCGGCGCTGTTTGTCAATTATTTGGAGAAATGGCTGTTGCGCAAACGCTTAGAGATCCATGTCTTCAAAAGAACATTATTATTGTACCAATTAAGGAAAGGAACCCGATGAGGAGAAGCAAGATGTCTCAGTAACATTCACCTTCACCCTTAATTCTACCTTTACATCTCCCTCATCTTTTCCTTCACCTTTACCATTAACTTTGCCGTAATCTTTACTTTTGCCTACACATTTACTCTTATAGCCACTACTATCTAACATCTTATAGTCATTAACTACTTCGATCTACCTCTACTTTGCTCTACTTTAAGCTGGTCTCCTTGACTTGGCTTTTGTGGGTGGTGAGAAATTTTCGAGGATTTACATGACATTACATTACACTACATTGCTGTTTACCTTACCTTTGATTTTACCGTCACACTCATCCTAAATTTCACCTTCACTTTTGCCTTTACGGCTTTTACCTACACTTTAACCATTACTTAAAGTGATCTTGTTCGCCTCTCTGCAGATCTGCTTTTGCGTTATTGATCAAAGACCTTCGCTGGATATTGGTTGGTTCTACCATCTCGTTGTCTGAGCTCTTGGCTCATATTGTTTATCAGCAGCGATGGATTCGGACTCTGTCCAGTACGTCTGCCTTCGGCATATGCAGATGATGCGGCATAAGGCTGCAACAGCAGGAGCGCATTGCCTTCCAATTCGTACACTTCTGTTGTAGCAATAGGGTCTGGGCAATTGGCAAGGACCAATATGCACTGGAATGGAAAGTTTCTATATAGCGTCGTGTCACTAGTTTTTTTTTAATCGGGAAAAATAAATATTTCACATCTTTTTGACATAAGAAGCTGATTTCTTCACTTTAGTCATGAAGGAAAGTTGACGAATAACTATGTCAGCAAAATAAAAATAAATGATTTTGGCGGTTGAGGAGTCATAATTTCAAACCGAAACTAAAGTTAAATTTGAGCGACATCTCTGTATGATAGTGAAACGTATATATGTATGTATGTATGTATGTATGTATGTATGTACGTATATATGTATGTATGAATATTTGTGAATTTGTGTTTACAAAAGGACAATTTTACTCCGCTGTACATGGCAGCTCAGATCGGGCATCAGGAAATAGCAACACTCTTACTTGCTCACGGAGCCGATCCAACAATAGCCACAAAGGTATCGACAATATAATACATTTATTATTCATATTATAGATATGTGCTTATATAAAAAAAAGTAATTATATATTATATATATATATATTATGCAATATATTTATTACATAATATAAGTATTTGTATATATGAGGCTCCCTAGGTAATTTTCTCACTGTTTCCTTTTCTCTGTGCCTATCTTTCACGCCTTCGTCTTGTCACAATTTAAATAATTAATTACTATAACGATCTGACGTGTAAGCAAGCCAGCCAGCTCTGTTATCCAGAAGAATTGCACACTAAAAATACTCTATAAAAACTGATCCGCAGATCCGTACAGTTACGTCATAATCAAGCAAACGAGATGTCATAAAATTATAGTGATCGCTCACTGACCGCTCAGTGATCGCTCATAGAATCGGCTGGGTACAGATGACGTTAAGATATCATAGATAATTAATTATAGGCAAATTTGCATCTACCTTGTTATTGTTGGCAAGTAACGGATAATCACAGTGCGTTAGTTTGCACACGCACAGCTGCGAAGAAGGGATGCAGTCCCTTTAGCTAACCTCATGGGTATGAAGTGTTAGTGATTTCATTTTCTTAGTCTCGGCATTTGAGGACTCTCTCCCTCGCCGCCTTGCCTTCCCAATGACAGAATGCGGTCAGTGTACGCATTGTGGCCTGACTTGGTTAGGATTCGCAGGTAGAGTTGGCCGTTCTTATTTCTTGTTCTCCCACTGATATACAGAACGGATCGACACCGCGAGATGTCGCCTCTCAGCAGGGATACCGCGCCCTGGCGGAACTACTGGAGGAGTATGAACGACGCCTAGCGAACGGGTCCGACGATCGAGTCAACTCTGAGTCTCTAGATGGCGCCAGCGGCCAAGAATTCGGCGCCCGTCTGACGGTCAAGCCACCATCCGTGTTCAACCGTGACGTCATCACGAGTCCACGTAACAGTCCAATGAGAGCGACGTCACTCGACCAGTATCTGAGATCGACGAATCAAGCAGCGGAAGCTAAACCGTCTTAACCGTCATTTTCTAGTTATTTCTTGGTCCGTTATTAGTCGCGCGAGTTTTTAATGCAGCGACTATTCTGCGATAAGTCCTATTGTAGCAGATAGGCTCATAGTATAGGCCTACTGGTCTCGGCATTGTCTTCATAGCTGTACCTCAACTGTAGTGAGTCTGTTGATATGAAACGTAGCGTATCTGACGCTAATTGAACGATGTGTATAATATTATACACATGTCTTGTCATGTCAAATCGCCGTCTATAGCCCAGCCTTGTCTATCAGGTACTGCGGTCATTAGGCTAGTTCACTTTTGCCCAGTCCACATGAAGATAATACTGTCAATCCATGACATTCAATAGCCTTTCGCGATTCCTATTCCCATCAACGAGACCTGTCATCAGGCTGCCCTCAGTGTCGTCCCATATTACACACATCGTGTGTATTTCATTTACATAGGCCTACCTTTCCCTGGCTGTTTAAATACAGCCTAGGTTGATGGCTACATGACTATATTCAAAAATATTTACTATTCCAGCATCATCATAACTGATAACTTGAAGCGCTCGGTTTTACAGCTGCCACTGAGTATGAAATCATTTCATGCATTGAAAATTTACGTTGAAATGCAAATTAAATTTCAACTCATCGTCGTTCGTCCTTGTGAAGTGGGTCGCTGGAATTCCGAGATTTACCAACGTGGGTTCCAAGATCAAAAAGTCCGGGAAACATTGCCATAGCCCACTGACGTCCTTATGCTAAGACATTGGAAACTTGGTGAAGGTATAATTACCTTTGATTCGTCCAAAGCAAGTGATGCTTTATGTATACCTAAATTTTTATTAATATTAACTATTCGATTTGGTTTTTCAAACAAGGATAAGCTTTATCTCTCCTAGTTGCATGCGATCCAAGGATTCATGGGCGTCAATGCCCCTCTGAGCGATGGAGGCAAACCCCCGGGCCCTAGGGTATGGAAGGCAAAATATTTTCCCTAAGACTAAAAAATATCCCCCTACGTGAACTTAGATTATTGGAGGCATTTGCCTCCGGACCTGCCCTATCTGGACGCCCCTGCAAGGATCCACAGTTTCTTTAGCTGAGCCACGATGTAGAATTGTTATGGGTTGTCGTGCATTTCATGCCTCTGCTCCTAAAATTAATGGAATCGGTTGCCACTTTCTCTTCGTGGCTAAGCCTTTCACGTGTCACGTTCTAAATTCATCATCACTTCCTTTTCCAGACGCCACAACCTACCACAATAATGGCGGCAATTTCTGATCTACCACCATCCGTATAGGATTCCCTACGGTATATCCAATGTTCCCTTTATAGAAGCGGTGGCACGTGCTCACACACGAATTTAGTTTGCGCACACAATATATTATTTTGTGTAAAACTACGTAAATCGAATCTTCTAGCCGGCTGCAACCTACTTACTCCAGATATTTTTGTTCATTGGCTGATACGTCCTCTCATTTATCTTCGGACAACGGACTTTTCTTAGGTTAAATATCAGAACTTATCACCATAGACTTTAAGATAATTGTGACTTAAATTTAACTAGGCCCTATTATCGCATTCGGTTCGGACCTGCGCACACAAGTGTGAGGTATTAAAACATGTCGCACACCAAAAATTTGTTGTATAGAGGTTAAGTGCTAACTATCTCCAATAAACAGAGGGAACATTGATGTCGATTGGCAGCCAGTAAAAGTCGTTGTTTATAAATCTAGCTCTCTATATGCCTATCCTATTTAAGGATTTATAAAGCGCCTCTCACACAAACAACCTAATCAGATTGTACCTATGATTCATCTAGTGATTCTAGCCCTTAAAAGGCTCATACAGATGACCCTTTGCCGTGAATTGTATCTTGCGATTTATAACAATAATTGTTTACATCATTATCCAATATGACGTCCGTTTCGAATGCCCTGTCTCAGTCCATACGACGCCATATCCGATTCAGTTGCTCTGAGTCTCCCATGTGTTTCTTTCAACTCTATTAGGAGCCTACTCCAGTATTTCAAGAAATAATTGATCTCGCAAGCAGGCTGAAGCATCAGTCAGATGCTTGGGGGCGTTTTCGGTCGGGAAATGATAGCCAGCAGAACAGACGGGAAAGCAAACCTTTGCCAAAGAGAGTTCCGAAGTCTAGAGCCAGCAACAGAAAAAGTGTAGGCTAGGCCTAACCATAAACATCTAGATAGGAGCATCTCTAGATGGTCATGGCCTAACTGACGTGAACTATTCTCGTTTTTTGGGAAAGCCATGCAGAAGACGGGGTCGAGTATAGAGAAGCATAAATACATTTATGTATGTAGGGCTATAATATTATATTTATGTCTGTCTTGGCCTTAACATGTGTGCGTGTTGTGTGAGTTTTGTGTGCGCGCGTATCTGCATTCAGTATTACTTTGAAACATTTCGTGATTTTTACCTAAACTAGCTTATAACACAGCTTTTCCTAAAAAGCAAAAACAATTCAAAAGCCTTAACTGGCATCCGGTTTACTCAAACACATGAAGGAAAAATCTATGAAAACAAGCAATTCATTACGAATTCCACCCTTGAAAATAAAACCAAATTCATGTCTCTCTTGTGTCCTTCCGACTCTCCTTGTGTCTCTCCGTCTCTGTTTGTGTCCGTCCGTCTCCCTCTGTGTCTGTCTGTTTCTCTCTGTATCTGCCCGTCTGTCCTTGTGTCTGGTCCGTTCTGCTCGCTAATGTCATTTCGTTATTGACTTTATGCAAATGAATAGTAGTTCGTGATGTCTGTTATGCGTAGGCTTCAAATTTAAATGTAATTATTTAACCATTTGATGAATTGTGTACAGTAAATGCGGTTAGCAGTTAGTTTTCAATAAAAACAGCAGTTACTTATATACTTGCTTTTCCATATGAGAAAGCCTCTGGCTGTGATGTTACAGCCTCTCATATTTCAAAGGGTCATTTAATTACTGTCCAAGGCCTAGCGACGCTTGTTACTCCCGTATTGTTGCACTTCGGCAGTGCTAGTTCCAAGCCTGTATAAGAGAGGGTGGAAACACGAATGAACTCTATTATCACACAGTGTCGTTAGGTTGAAACTACTAGCAACGCTTGTCTATGACACGTGACTCTAGGGTTAAGTAAGTAATAAGTAAGTAAGAATATCCGTATTCTTTATTAGACTCTATTAGCAAACGCACAGAAGCTTACCAAATGTAAAAACAATAGTATCAAATTTAAACAAGGTCAAAGAACATTCTCGTATTGAAAGTACTCTTGACAAATATACCAACGCCAACAGAAATTGCAAATAAACAAAATGTTGTAACTAAGGAAGCGTTAGCCAATCACAAAAGACCCTCCTCCCTGTGACGTTTTTAGAGAGCCATTTGTTCTTAGAACCACGATCTTAGCAGAGCCTGGCACAACTTTCTACAAGACAGAGAAATTCCTATAACATGGACTATTACGACACAGAGGCATAAACTCCTCCGCTGCTTGCAGTCCAGCAGTGCCAGTCCCAAGCGTGGGTGAAGAAGGAGGGCAACACTAATGATCTCTGTTATCACACAGTCTCGCTAAACTGCAAGTAACCAAACAACCCGACGCAGATATGAGAACAGTTCTCATTTAAACACTGTACTGATACCGCAATTGACGATTAACAAGTGCCATTAATAAGAGAAAATAACATAACTATAGGTTTCACTTAATTTATCAACACATAGTCATTCTAGAGCACTGATATTTTGTTTACACCTCGATCAGACGCAATCAACGATCAATATAAAATATTATAATGGATGCAGCCAAGTATGCCATTGTTGTGCAGAATGCATTAATAATAAAATAAAAGTACTATAATGATAATTAATAATGTTGAAACACTCGAGTTTTATCTGGACTAATTCAAAGTCATCCTACCAATATATATTTTTCTGTAATGCATAATTGGCGTTTCTCGCATATTTAAAATTTTTAAAGTAAACTATTAACCAATTGTTACGGCTGGCACAAGCAGCAAAATTATGTGCTTCACTGCTTGTATCACAATAGCAGCAGCATGTCTTAGAACTGGATATCTGTGGAAAACACAATGAAATAATCGGTCTCATGACCGGCCTCAGCTATTTTAATCGGTATCTGCTATTTAATCGGTATTGGCAATTTCAATAATCGTCTTAAGCTTGCTTAATCTAATTTCAGTTCACATCAATGAAACTACTTACTTATTTACTCAATGGTAGCATAAAAGGACTCACCTGATGTCGTTTTCGTGTTGCAAGAACACATAGGAAAGGAAAGCTGGTCAGACTAAACAGCAAGTATGGGTTGTGGTGAATAATTCTCATGACCAGACACGAAATGAACAGCAGCGCATATTGCATAATCAGCACATTCTGCCTCTTGAAACGATCACTGAAAAGATAAAGAAATAAGTTCTACATCACTCTACACATAATGTAAGATAACCAAACGAGTGATGTTTCTGCAGCCAAATATTTAGCTATATTCTGCGGACACAGGTTTTTCACTTATATTTTAGAAGAATGGCGCTAACCCTAACATAAGCAACTCCCATAATGCCTGACCTGACTGTAACAGACCCACAGGATGCCAAATCCGAACCTAACCTGACCCTCAATGCACATATCAAAGTAATTTAAGCATTTATAACAGTGTGCACGGGACCCACATAATTGTTTTCCATTCTAATTGTGGCTGAATTGTCAACAGCAGAAGATTTATCCCAACCAGAATTGCATCCTAGGAACACTCAAATCAACAGCTAACAAACAGAGACACATACTGCAATTAGTTACAGAGCTGGCAAAAACTAAAAATTTTACAGAAAGTTTCAAGGTTTTAAGGACTTTAAGCTTGACACGGTTTGTAGGTGTAAATGCAATTATAGTCACACAATGAACAAAAAATTATGACCCAGAAGTATAGAAGAACACTCCATACACTCTTCTCTGGTCTCCCAACCACATTGTTTTATAGTCATGTGCACTGCAGAGTACAGAAATTATCACAAATGGAACTACTCTAATTTGTAACCAACACAATTTTAAATTAAAACGTGGTGCTTCTGCGGACGAAACTTCGATCACACAAGAAATAGCTTCTGAAGCCAAAAGTTTTCGCACATGCCTAAATTGACAATCTAACCATGAACCTCACGACATCTAACCTGACCATAAACGACCCTCATGATGCCTAACCTGACTCTAACCGACCCTCACCACTCACAGTAAAAGAATCCGTGGAGGTGTTTTACAGCGTGCAAGGTTACTCATTTGAAAGATCGATATGCTACCTGGCAAATTTTGCAAGTACTCGGTCGCAGAAGTAAACTTCTCATTTATGCTGTGACTGAAGTTAAGGCTACATAAGATTATTCTTAATCAAAGCAATTGTACCATAACAACTGCGAATTATCTGCTATGACTACGAGTTACACCAAATAATTTTAAACTATTAAAAGAAAAAACCTAAAATTCTGCCTTTTGTAATTTCTCAGGTTTCTTAAAACCTTAAAAATCCTATAGGGTCGTAGAGAACTGGATAATACACTAGGGCTCAAAGAGTTCAATTCCCTTATCCCCTAAAATATTAAAAAGTCCACCGTCCTCTAGACGGCAGCGCTGCTTAATTAGATGTATAATACAGTAAACGTACGACTGCCTTCTCTCCATAGGCCTCTCGCTCATTAAATGTGTTTCTATTACCCTGGGATTTCCGCGCTAAGAGCGCCTCTCGATAACTATTCTACGAAAAGGCGCTTTAAAAATCTAAAGATACGATACTGTAATGGAGCCTTGCCTGGCTGCCAACAGATAAATTTGTAATAATTCGTCATCATTCGTTCATACTATCAAACGAACAGTCATTATCTAGGTTTTTAAAAATCAACTTTTACCCTGTTCTCGCTAGGAACTCTTTGGTCCATCTCTTTACAATCATAAACACGCACAGATCAATTACGAGTCCGCACAAGAAACAAAATAATTCGACAAATAATCTATGCGTCATATGTATTCTTTGCCATTACTAGATTTAATACATTTTACTAGAATTCTGCGCGTTTTACCAGAAACTTCTCAGCGGATTTTAATTCGCCGCCATTTTTTAGGCCCAAAATAACTGAATATTCATTCGTTCCATTATTTCTATAGCGCCATAATTTGGAAAAGGCGTATGACTCCCTGGCAGCAGCAGTATCTTTAATGGTCCGGTTAAAACAGGTATTCTGGTTGTTTTAAAATAGCACAAATATACTAAAATTTCGATCTAATAACGTTTTTTATTTATTTTTTCAATTAGAATAAAAATTGCGGCATTAGCTTATTTGAATGTCTGTTGCCCTGTATAATATCGTATAGGCCTAACCCGCAGTGCACATGGCCATACGCAATGTGACCGTGTTGTTAATTCATTTTGATATCCGACTATGTGTACATTAAAAACCAAATAAAAGTTGATTGATGAAAAAACCTAAGATTTATCCAGCCCTGAGTACATTGGCATGTGAGTAAGTTGGTTCCCTATTGCCCTTATGAGAGACAATAACAGCGGCAAGCAGCTTGTCAAAGGTCGCTAACCAGTGGCTTGTATTCGAATTTGTGACTCTCTAGCTGTAGGGCACAGAAGACTCTGCAGCTATACTACAGTACAGCGTCCCACTATCTATCTAATAATACGTCACCTGGACTTTAGATGACATTAACCACGGATGACAGGACTTTAGATGACATTAACCAGTCAAAGACAGAACTTTCAGATGACCATTATGACCAATGAAAAGACTTTTAGAATTTATATGACAATAACCAGCCTAAAACTGGAGTTTAGAAGACATTTATCAGTCAAATTTACAACTACCAGATGACCATTACGAACAATGACAAGACTTCTAGAACTTAGATGACAATGACCAGTCAAAAACTGGACTGGAGATTACATTTATCAGTCAAATATACGACTTCCAGATGACCATCACGAACATTGACAAGACTTTTAGAACTTAGATGACAGTGATCAGTCTAAAACTGGTCTTTAGATGACATTTAGATAACAATGGACTAAATAAAACTGGACTGGAGATGACATTTATCAGTCAAATATACCACTTCCAGATGACCATCACAAACATTGACAAGACTTTTAGAACTTAGATGACAGTGATCAGTCTAAAACTGGTCTTTAGATGACATTTATCAGTCTTGTCATTCTCTTGCTTAGTACCAAACAAGACTTTGAAGTCTGAAGATCACATTTGGTTAACAGTGACCTAGCATAAAACAATGATAATGAATCGGAGACTGGGCTTAATCCTTTACCAATGAGCATGTGATAAAAAAATGATTCAAGGGAATGAGCGCAGCTCATTGTTAAAGGGTTAAGAAGAGCAGACCAATAGAAAACAGTCATTAATGAACCAATCAAAACAATGCTTTACGTAATAACCAATCAAATCATTTGGTATCATCACCAATGCTACAATCCGCTACAGGGTCTGCTTAGGTCAGCCAACCACGTAAAAATAGACCTTAAGGTCAGACAACAATGAAAAACAGCAGATGTACTGACAAAACACAACATGTGTATTGACAAATGCTCAGAATTAATTTAAAAAACTATTTAGAATTGAACCCTAACTATTACACAGCATTTGGATAAAATATAAGAAATAATTTCAGTTACAAACAAGCAGTTCCTTATTGACTACTTTACAAATTCAAGCACTGCAGCAGATTTATACAATGTACATCTGAATTCAAAACATGCTATATACAGAATCACAAAACTCAATAACACCAATTGTAACAATTTTCTGGTTTCCTCCTACAGCATGGACATGGTATATCTTGCACCATGAGCATGGATAAAATGAAACACAGGAAAACCAGCTGGCTGAGCCAACCCATTCATGCCACCATATACAACACAATTGTACTTAATAAAAATGCAAGTAGCCTAAGTTCCATGGTCTACTGACATAGATGAATGCCTAAAAATCAGCAGAATATAAAAGAATTCAATTTTAAATATGTACATGTTGGTAAAAGGTTGTCCTATAATTTTTTAGTACACATCCTGTATATTGCTTATAGAAATTAAAATCACATGTTTTGACAAAAACTTTGCACCTAAATTCTACAAAAGTGTTAATTTTTAACCTCTTCCTCTCTTGTATTTCAGATTTATTAAACAAATATATTCAAATAACCCAATCAATCAGATTGAATTAATTACAGCTAATTTTTAAACAAAATTTAATTAACAAACCAACTCTCAAGTGAAGCAGCCGATGTTAAGAAAATGCTAAACATATTACACGGAAAAAATCCTCAGGTCTCGTCAATAACAGTCAAATCTGTGTTACTTCAACTGTGTTATTCAGGCGGCGTATCTAACAAATATCCTAAACCTAGCACTCGTTCACAAGTGTAAAGCCATAATATGTAAGGATTAGCATTATTCCTAGAAATATTGTTTTGTAAATTGACTATTTCCACGTGGGGCAAGGTCTCTGTGGACAGGTAATAATATCCAAAGCCATTGTTGATTTTTTAACAATTAAACATGTACAACCTTTTTCTTATTGATTGGCTGATATGCCTGCTAAAGATGAATACAAATCTCATTTAGGATTTTCTCAACATCGGGTACAACTAATAAAATAATTTATAATAAAATTTAAAATAATAAATAAATATTTCATTTAGCATTTTCACAACATAGGTTGCAATTCACAAGACCTAGGCATTTACAAGTATTTTCTAGTTGTGTTCACTGTTTTTTTCACTCAAATTGCTTGTAGCCAAATCGCACATTCGAGATAATTATTTCAGTACTTTAACAAAGTTGCTCTGGAGCTAAAGATGTGACTTCACCACCAGAAAAGCCGTGGACCGACTTCTGCAGTAGTCCAACGTTCAGAAGATTCCTAATTTTGGGTGGTAGGGCACAAAATGGCCAGGGCTGCATTCTGCCACGTTCTCTGTAGAGTTTGCCACAAATTTCTACAAAGTACAGATAATTTCCCATTACATGCATCATTGGCCCTTTGCTAACGAAAAGCCTTGCTGCCATGACTCGTGCAAGGCCAGTGGCCAATGTGGAAAGCCATCTTATCTGTTAACACAATCTGTTTCCTCTCATTCTCTTAAGACTTTTCTTTTCTCTATAGGGATTCTTTGCACTGGGAGCGCCTCTGATTAGGTTGTACTGTGAGAGGCGCTTTATAAATCTGTAAATAGAATAGAATATAACTGGGACACAGAAGCAGACAATATTATTAAAAGACAACTGAGGTGTGGATACCAAATCTTAAATTCTGCTCTGAAACACGATCACATGATGAAAGATCATTTAAACACAATTCTGATACTGCGCTTGATATTAGCCAGACGGTTTACCAGTGCTGTCAACAGAAAGTTTTAACTCATAATAATGGATTCTCTAAGTTACATGTATCTGCTCTGGAGCTCTGTAGCCTCACCACACTTGTAAAACAACATCAACCCATCTAAGAATATCTCTGCACACTAAGTACAGAAACTCTCACACTGAGGGAAACCAGAGTGCTTCATCCATTAAACTCTGACACTATATCAAATACAAAAACGAATTACGGCAGACTAATAGAACATCGCAAGGCCAGTGGCCAATGTGGAAAGTCAGATGACAGTCACTGCAGTTTCACTTAGGAACATTACTAAACAAAGGTGTCTTGTCCCATCATCAGGGTCAAGACACCAGAGGGACTAATCTTGCAGCTGTAAAAACTTGCCTGCTTAGAACAGCCCCTCCTCAATCAAATAATAATAATAACTATTATATCCGCTTTAACTTCAAACTGACAAATTGCAGTTTGATTAAAAGTTGGCCTACAGCAAGAATGAATGATGACAAGTTATTACATGAAACGAATTAAACCGTCAGCTGCCATGCAGGGAGCCCATTACGTTATAATCTCATTTTTAGCAAATGCTGCTGCCTAGTGATAGAAGGGAAGAAATCAACTTTACGGGGGATACGGGTCTCGAACTCAATTCCCCAGCCCTGCGTACCAGTGTGTTTACCATTACTCTACCCCCACCACCACATCAGTAAACATTAAGAAAATTACTTAATTTTTGCTGAATGGCAAAAGCACTCACCTAAAGTCATTTTCATGCTGGAAGAAAGTATAGAGGAATGGAAAACAGGCAAGAGAAAACAGCATGTACGGTTTATGGTGATTCTCTATCACAACGCACAAAGCGAAGAGCATTGCACTCTGTGCACGCAGAATGGTCTGCCTCTCGAAATTATCACTGAAAAAGCAAACAACTAAGTTGTAAATCACTCGCAACATGATGTAAGATAATTAATTTAAGTGCGATGCTTCTGCAGCCAAATATTTGGCTATTCTGCATACGGACAAAGGTTCACGTACATCTAAAAATGACACTAACCCTAACCAATTTTTACAACACCTAACCCGACTTGAACGACCCACACTATGCCTAATCTGAACTTAACCAGGATACAGTACAGTTTAAACTGTATAACGTGTCACCTGCTTCTCTCCATCAGCCTCTCACTCCTTAAAGGCATTTTTTTCCTTCGGGTTTCCATGCTGAGTGTGCCTCAGAATAATCATTCGTAAGTGGCGCAATATAAGTCCTATTAGTCTCATATAAACTAAAAGATACGATACGATGATGTGTTGTGCGCCTTGCATTGGCCTAGCTGTCGACAGATAAATTCGATATCTATAGGCTAATAATAACTACGCATCATTCGTTCTTACAGTGATACAAGGCTATGTTTGAAATCATAGGCCCACTGTGGCTTGCAAGTCCGAAATAAAACGATAAATTATTATTTAGACTTTCTAAATCAATGTGAACAGCCTCGATCATCGGAACTTACCCTGCTCTCATAAGAAACTTTCTAGTAAATCCTCTGACGATAACAAACACGAGAATATCGATGACGAATCCAATCAATAAACAAAGTAATTCGACCAACAGTATATTAAACATAGTGTTGTTCTTATTCATTATATTTAATAAAATTAATAGCTTTAATAAAATTAATTAATAGGTCTGTTTACTAGAATAATTATTTTAGCGTTTTAGCAGAACATTCAGCCGATTTGAGACAACCGCCATTTTTCTTAAAGTCCAAAGACATTGAATATTCATTCATTTAATTATTCTGTAGTGCCACACTCAGGGCTACAAACATGTTGGTTTTACAAAAAAACAAAGGATACAAAAAATGGCAATTTTTGGTGTTTTAAATTTTTTTATTCAATATACTAATATTACTATTATATTGCTAATTGTTTGTTATTCAGTCCGAAATCAAGCAAAATTAATTATAAAAACGATATGGAGCTCTTTTTAGTGCTCTGTTTGATGCTTTTTATAACAAAACTGTTGTGACAAAATCCCAAGGAGAGCTATAAAGACCCACTTTGATTTTTTTAAATCTTGGTTTTCTACACTCCTGGTCATACTCCCACCCTTATTGTTCCCACACAGTGGTCCCAACCACGGCAATATAATCCTATAGGCCTACAAATCAGTCTTAATAGTCTAGTCTTAATGGCCTATTACAGGTTCTTTAGGATATTAACAAATAATCGATGCTACTCAAAAGTCCTAATTTTGGAGTTTTTGTGTTCTGTTTGTTAATTTCAGTCAGATGAATGCGTTTTTGGCTAGTAAGAATAATGCTGATAGCCCTGTATGTCTATGCTATAGGCCTAGTGTATACTCAGCACTGCATGTGACCATGCACAATGTGGCAGATAGAACGAAAAATCGTCTAATGGCCGTTGCTGGTCTTAAATTTGTGTTAGTATTAGGGCTGCCAACTCTGAATAAACCCGGCCATTCCTGGATATTTCCCAGTTCCACTATAGAATGGTGTGGTTTCTTGCTGCTCTCCGCAGAGACAATAACATGAGTGAGCAGCTTGTTAAAGGTCGCTACTGAGCGACTTGAGGTAGAGTCGAACTTGCGACCATTCTGTTACAAGGTGCACTATATAGTCATGGTCCTTGCAACTTGCAAGCAAGGTTGAAAACACTCGGCTACATCACCGCTACGCTACAATATGTGACGTCATCAAGGCTGTGCAATTCTCTGTATATCTGTGATCTACTGTATCCGGTGGTCGTGCGGATGGCAAAATGTCAGTCCTCGTAAAAGCGAGGTCTTATGCGATTCTGGGAACATTAGGTATGCTTACTGGCCAATTTCAAGACTAAATAGCAAGCGGAATTCTAACCTTATTCTTTATATCTTCTTTAACGCAATTTTATTTGACGAAATGCTCTACATATCGCTATAGATACAGATACCTAGTGACCTTGACGTCGTTCATTATGCAGACGTTCTGTTTACAGAAAAATGGTTTGCTCGCAGCTAAGCTAAATCGAGGAGTCTGCTGGGAAATAACGACGTAGAAAGGTTATAGAAAACCAAATTTTACATTTACCTTCACTTTTGAAGAAATTGATAAAATGAAGCCTTAAAAGTGTCGTTTCAGCCAGCAGAACATCCGCAATTGCCGTGCTCAACTGCTCGGAGTTATTGTTTGCAGGGCTAAAGCGCAGTTTCTGTATGCATATACATACGTACGTACATACATATATGTATATATATATATATATTTCTGTCAACTTGTTTCTTTATGGCCAACGTATCTGCACCCATTCGACCGACCCTGCTTTTGTTTTCAGTCTATGGACTGACCCTGATGTTATGTATGAGAAAACCTATGCAGCTTGTCTTTAAAGTATATTAAGACTTTTTCATTTATTTCATGATTTGCAGGTGCCCGGCAAGTTGCTGTAATACAGACCTGCTGTAATGGACATTATAGTACTGAGGCAAAGCCTGCTAAGGTAATGTTGTATTTTCCAATGTAAGACGTCTTATGATTGATGTTGACAGTCAGACACTGTGCAATGTAAACTAGCAAGGTAGAGAGGGATTGGTTTTACAGTGCTTATCACGATAGAATAATAATTCTTAATTTGGGATTTGAATTTTTGGTAGTAAAAGGAAATTTGAAAAATGCTATTGTGTAATGAGTTGATGTATTTTATTGTTGTAATATATGTCTATCGTTGGATATGTCAGAGGTGTTAAAATGCCTGCCTGCATGCATGTTGACGATTTTTTTCTGGCCTTTGGGGCCTTAGCCAAATACTACATAATCTAAGAATAAAAGTTCAGATGTGTCATTTTTTCGCTAGGAACAAAGCCAATACCAAATCCTCATTCCACTGTGGAGGTTTTTGATTAATGACATCACCATATTCATCTTCAGCGCCATGGCGCGCCACCTGGTGGACGAAATTGCCACTCACCCACCATTAAAAAAAATTTTGAAAGCTTTTTATTTTAGACAATGTCAGTTAAATCTTTCTTTATTTAAAACGCAAAGGTGATTTCCTTTCTTCACGACCTTCACCTTCCTCCTCGTTGTTGTGTACCACCGCTATCGACACTGCCTGCTCTCTCTTGAGAACTCTGTCTGTTAGTCAGCAGTCCCATATTAAGTGATCCTCACATTTTGAACAACATTTGGGAGAACTGGTCATTTCTCTTGAAATTTCAAGGCCAAGAAGTTGGAGTGCCTTGATATGGATAACTTTTTAAGTTTCTATTGAAGAAGGTGCTATACATAGTTTTGATAGAAAAAATAATTTTCTGCCGTGTATGTTTGCAAAACTGACAAGGGAAATTGCTGAGTCATTTCCTGTTGATCTTTTTGCATGTCTGTTGCATGCCTGAATGTATATGAGCATGATAAACTTTTCCAGACCAAGTTTGGAGATCTGAAGGATGACGATCGCGTTTTTACAAATCTGTATGGGCGCCATGACTGGAGACTGAAGGGAGCTCTGCAGAGGGTTAGTTTTGCTTTAACTCTTTACTGCTTCATTGGTTTTTCCATACATTTTAGTACATGAAGGGTTAAAGAGTAGTCTGTGGCTGTGTTTTGAAGAATGATACATTTGTATAACATTTGAAATGTATAATACAATGTGACTCAGTGTTTGTTTCACAAGCATTATGGCCACCTCTGTCTGATAAATCAAAAAGGCTTGGACTATATGGTTGTTCAGTTCTAATATGCCTTTTTCATGGTATTGAAGCGTCAATGTGTTGGTTATAGTGGTTAGCTTCAGACATGAGTTTAGAGTGATGTATTCTGGTTGCTAATGACTCGACCTTGGTATCTTGGTTTTATTTGCAAATGATACAAGTTTTCTGAGTAGAATGTTTTAAGTTTCATCGTGATTGTTACAAAGTGACGCAAGTTCGAGTTTGTGTTTAGGGTGACTGGTACAAAACAAAGGAAATTCTGCTGAAGGGATTCGAATGGATTCAGGGTGAAGTGAAGAAGTCGGGCCTTCGAGGTCGTGGGGGTGCGGGATTTCCTACTGGTATGAAATGGAGCTTCATGAACAAGCCACATGATGGAAGGTTTGTCTCTGGAATAATTGATGTAAAGCATCAATTACAGAAGCATAATTCCTGAAAATTAGGGTTGATAAATGTTTTTGATCATCTTATGAAGTTCATGTTATAGGGTTGTCTAAAGATGGTGCTCTGTAATATATCCGTACCATTCGATTGGGTGAAAACTCTAACATTAATGAAGGCATTACTAAATATATCCAAACTTTTCCTACTTGTCACTGTTATCCTACAATTAAGTTTTGAGTCTGCATAGTTGGGTATTCAATCAACCACCAACACACACGATTTCTTTAACAAATGCATTTGTAAATGAAAAATTAACCAAGACATGGTAAAATACAGACAAGACATTGTGCGATGAACTACAACTATACTTAAGGTGGTTTATGCAAGTACATGTATGTACCGACATTTACACTTATACATGTTATTAGTTTGGTATTGTCATGTATTATTTGAAATAGAATATCTATTGACAGTTTTTAGAAATGTAAAATAAAAGTAGCAGCTGCAAATGGACAAATGAAATGAATCAAATACAGCTAATTATCATATTTCTAATTCTTTTGTTTTGGCCATCGTCACTTGTCAGTGGTAGTCTCTGAAGGAAGATCAACTTTCCATGTTTTGCTGTTATTGTGTCTCTGACAATTATTTACTTACTTGTTTGTTCTTAATGTTAGCAGATGAATATGTATTTATTTCCTGGTTTCAGACTATTTGGGTAAAACTAAAATATCCGCTGAATACAAATGCCGTTTAGTGCAAAACTGTCGTGCGTGAATTTATTCGTTTTACACAATCTCTTTAACTTTTAGGCCACGATATTTGGTTGTGAATGCTGATGAGGGTGAACCGGGAACATGCAAAGATCGAGAGATCCTGAGGCATGATCCTCATAAGCTGATCGAAGGTTGTCTGATCGCTGGAGGATCGATGGGCGCGCAGGCAGGTAACTACCCAACCCCTTTCAAGAGACCATGCAGATAGGTAGTTGCAGTTTAACGACACTGTGTAGTAACATAGACCATTAGTGTTGCTCTCCTCTTTTATCCGGGCTTTTGACTGGCACTTGCAGAGTGCAACCAGCGGAAGAGTTACCATGTAGATTGGAGAGCTAAGGAGAATTTATTGATGTGAGAAAAAGATCAAACTTTGTGTAACTGATGTGCTTCAGAATGTCTAATACTGCGTGTGACGGAATGATTAGAGCGCTGGTTTTGTAATGCAAAGAGTATGGGTTCAATCCACTTCTGAGATGGTTATTTTATAGCAAGTCTTTACTCAAAGTTGCTTGTTACCTTCGATTACTGCTTGGTCATGAGACAGTGGGCTTGGTAGATGCGTAATAGTGATACAGCGTAATAGTGATACAGCGTAATTGTGATGCAGCTGCAACCTATAACAGTGCCGTATTCGGAGTGAGCTGCCTTGTAACGAGGTCAGGCTTTAATGAGTTAATTTCTGTAGCTGAACTAATCTTGGTACCCACCTGTTTCACTATTTCACATCAAAAAGCCTGTTTTAAAGGAGCAAATTACATAATGAGCCTCCAGTGAACATCACATTATCAGGACACTTCTGCCCAGCACCGTGGTTATGCATCTGTTGGCCCTTTGCCTTGGAACAATATTTCTCCTAGGACTCTCTCTAGGATCTGAACTGGGTGCTTCTGTTTCTGCAAGTACTCGTAAGACTTTCCTCGCTGGGTATTTTGCATTAGGTGCGCCTCTGATTAGATTGTTCTGTGTGAGGCACTTTGGAAATCTATTAATACAATATAATATTAGCTGTCATATTAGATCCAGTGCAGAATGTGAGGACTGATGCTTGATTAGAATTTGCCTTTGACGCATTATTACAGTAGGTTTAATAAGGCTTGGGATGTTCTGTTTAAATCCAGCTTACATCTACGTTCGTGGTGAATTCTACAATGAGGCATCTAACTTGCAGATAGCCATACGAGAGGTGAGAACATCATCTTCAACTATTCAGAACAAACTTAAAACGAAGTTATCTGGATTATTTGAGTGAAATGTTCCTACATTTCTTTTACTCATTGCGTGCTAATATACGTAGGGGTTTCAATGTATGTTGTTTGTTACATTGCTTCATTATGCATCTATACAATGTATGTAAATTCACATGCGCATGTCGGTGTCACCAGACGTGCTAACTGATTGAGGAACATCGTTTCTGAATGGTTGGTGTACTTGCCTTTTTATGCTAAGAGTACAAGTTCTAACCTATAACCCTGAGATGGTTACTGCTACGGATCCTTGAGCAAGTCCTTTAATAGTGATGTACAATGGATGCATTATAATTATAAATCACAATGGTTTTATGCAGAATTAGTTTACCTTGTTGTGTACCTGTGCCTCAGATCAATACAACTCTGTGCGTTTTGATAAGTTATGTAAGGACTAACTATTTAAGCCTTTGAAACTGTGACATATTAAATTATGTAGTTATCCTCTGTTCTACTAAATGTTGGCTTCTGATATAAAGTTATAATTTTATTTGGAGCTATGATTTTTCTGATTGGTTGGGTTTTTATTAATGGTTTATAAGGCTGGTTCTGATTGGTTGGGTTTTTATTAAAGTCTTGTGAGGCTGGTTCTGATTGGTTGATTTTTTATTAAAGGCTTATGAGGCAGCATTGACACTGGTTCTGATTGGTTGGGTTTTCATTGATGGCTTACGAGGCTGGTTCTGATTGGTTGGTTTTTTTAAAGGCTTATGAGGCTGGTCTGATTGGTAAGAATTCCTGTGGTTCTGGGTTTGATTTTGACATCTACCTTCATCGTGGAGCTGGTGCATACATCTGTGGAGAAGAAACGGTGAGCATTATTAATTGTTTACTATGCTGCAGCTGATTATGAAAATAAATCAATCTGACAAAATTGCAGAAATGCCAACATCAGTGACTGTGAACTGCAAAAGTAGCTGGCTAGACTTGAATAGCAAACTAATAAATATTTTTATATAATGATCTGGGCATTACTGAGGTTGTCTTTGGGTGGGGGAATATGGCTCTGTGCTCTAGGTCTTAATTGGTTAATGGAGTGGATGGAGGTAGGTGAAATTATGTTCCTTTATAAGTTCCTAGATGATGTATATGTTTATTTTATATATGTATTTATATATATATGTATATATAGATAGCAAAAAATAAGTTGATAATGGTAGCTTCTGGCTTTTTATGTATTTTTAGTTATTAGAATTTTATTTATTAAGATCATGTATTTACTGTGACTACTCGTATCTGGTATGAATGAGATGTGTATGGGAACCTGTAGAATATAAAAAATCAGATTGGATCGATTGAATTGTTGATTGAACCAGTTTGATTGTTGACAGTCGCTGATTGAATCGCTTGAAGGAAAGGCAGGTAAACCCCGCTTGAAGCCACCGTTTCCTGCCGACGTTGGAGTCTTCGGTTGTCCCACGACGGTCAACAATGTGGAAACAATTGCTGTCGCACCGGTGAGATTTCTCATGTCCCTTAATTAAAATAATGATCTCTCCTTCTACCATGCCTGCCTGCTTCATATAATGAAACAGAGCATTTCTGGGCATAAAGTGTACTTGATTATCGAGAGGGTATAAGTTGTTTCTGCACCACTCTGGTGCCAAGACCATGAGATCAGGATGAAAGTGGGATCGATTCACACTACCCTCCCAAAGGTCAACTCATTCTTTCATTCCCTGGGTGGAATTTGTAAAATTAGCAGTAGGAAAGATGTATGCCTTGCATGGGTGCCAAACAGTTAAATTCAACTCCTGTAAAGGATTGTGATCATCCATTCACACTATGACTTGCAATCGTTCTGCACTGTGTTGTTTGAATTAATAAAAAGATGAATATATACCAATTAATTTATCCATCTCTGTTCTTCCCATCTTCAGGACATGTAGCTTGATGAATGTTTATTTGTTTCGTAGACAATCTGTCGACGTGGTGGAGACTGGTTTGCATCCTTTGGCCGCCCTCGAAACACGGGAACCAAGGTCGGTCATTTATTTATTATATTCATTCCTATTGAACATTTTATAGGCTCCCAACTCCAGCATGGCTAAGAGAAGTCTTAAGGTGAGAGAAGAAGTTCCTGGGAAAGAGGCAGAGCTCAAGAGAGAGGCCATTCCAGGTCAAGGGGTCCACCACTAAGAAGGCGTTCTTCACAGAGTGTTGCTGAATGTATTTCCTAGCATCCTGAAAACTTGAGTGTTGTCATTTGTTTGTGACTTTGTGCATTTTTCTAAAGCTAAATCCTGAAGTCCTAAACACTGACCAGTGAGTGCATTGCATTTACTCGCTTGATTGTGTTATGCAGTTTGATTATAAGCTTTCTAGCAAAAGTGACTTAATCTGTTGTCACAACTCAAGATAAATGGGGCGTAGTGAGGGTTGAATGGTAATTAAGAGACATGAAGAGCAGAAGGATCTGGGTTCGATGGTATCAGGAAATCTCCCTCTGGTAATTTCTGCCCCTGGAAATTTCCCCCAAAATCTTCCCCTGAAGGGATTATTCCCTCCGGAATTCCCTCCATCCCCACAATGCGACTATTTCACGGAATAAATTACCTCAATCAAATCCTTGTTTTTGGAACCGAATGATCAGTGCAGGTGCTCAGTAATTCTTAACGTTTAGTTAATGCACGAAACTTTCAAAACTGTACCGGAACTGTTCTTTCAACTGTGCACCATTCATGTCCAACATTGTATAACCATCATTTCGTGTTTGTATATACTTCTTTCCAATAAAAGACAAGAAATGTATTGTCGACTTTTCGAAGAGATAAAGAGACTCACTTCACAGGCAAAATCCAACATCAGTGATCATGAATTTTGAAAAAGCTGCTATGAATGCAATAAAAGAATCGTTTTGGAAAAGTTGAAATCCAAGGATGTCTCTCTATCATCTTGCACAAAATGTCTAATGCTTTGTATTTCTTTGTGGAAATATTTTAATTGATCAAACAAGCTTCCATACATTTATAAAATCGATTCTTGGTTTAACTTGTCATCGTGTGATCCTAATGTTCCATGTAATCGTGCTGAATTGGATAAACGAATATCAGTAAGTTTCGATTTAATTTGTTAAGCATGAGTATTGTGTCGTCTTGGCTGTTACTTCTGTTTTGCAACGTCCTGTCAATTGTTCTGATAATTATGGGAACGGTTGAGATGTTGGATTTATACATTTGGTCATGTTCTACTACATTTCATTTTTCTTTGATTTTGTATCTCATCGTATTAGCTCTTCAATATATCTGGCCATGTGGTGCATCCATGCACAGTTGAGGAAGAGATGTCGATCCCATTGAAGGAGTTGATCGAAAGACATGCAGGTGGTGTCATTGGCGGATGGGACAACCTTCTCGGTGTTATACCTGGCGGGTCGTCCACTCCTGTGATACCAAAGAGGTATGCTTACCTATTAAATCATTTGAAAATTTTGTGTTATCAGTTTCCTATTTTTGTAACAGTTGTCAGTTTGTCATATCACCAATTTTTATTTTAGGGGTTATTTTAAATTTGAAAGAAGATGTGTTTTGTGATAAATTATTAGAATGTCAATTGCACACTGGTTTATTTTTTTGAATTAAGTGAAGTTTGGCTGATTGTAGATATTTGAATGGACTACTAAAGCTTGTTTTTCACAATTTGTTAAATGTAGCACAAAGTTAATTTTTCTTGTTGCTTGTTTTTATTTTTCAGCGTTTGTGACAACGTTATGATGGATTTTGATGATTTGGTTGCTAAGCAGACGGCTCTCGGAACTGCTGCACTTATTGTTATGAACAAAAGTGCTGACATCACTCACTGCATCGCTAGATTGATTGAATTCTACAAGCATGAGAGTTGTGGCCAGGTATTATGTCTCCTAGTCCTAAGCATGATTGATTTTGAGCGTTATTTGTGCTTGAGTTTCATTGTTACATTTTAGAGATTTGTAGAATCATTGAAATAGGCAATTGATCTGTAAAGGAGTCATCCACAAAGGACGTCCACAACGGGGCAGGGGTAGGGGAAAGCGGACAAATGCGGACAGGGGCAGAGGAGTCATGAACTGTGTACGGTGTGTGGACGTCCGCATGTGACTATGCTAAACTAATGGTAGTCACGTCATAATCTTAGTTGTTTTTGAGTAGGGTTATACCTCACATGTAAGAGAATGATA
Source organism: Bimastos eiseni (assembly GCA_959347315.1). Classification (NCBI taxonomy): domain Eukaryota; kingdom Metazoa; phylum Annelida; class Clitellata; order Crassiclitellata; family Lumbricidae; genus Bimastos; species Bimastos eiseni. The sequence continues at coordinate 10,345,521 of OY365818.1, forward strand.
TATGAAGCTTACATGCAAATAACCATTTATTAAATTTAAGCTTTTTACATAACTTTTATTCAATCTCATTCTTTGTCAATAAATGACTTAAAAAGCAATGTGGGTAAAATAATTATCAGCAATTGCAGTGGCGCCTGATACATGTGTGATGCAGATATCCGCAAAGGGGTCAATGCAGACAAATGCGGACAAGGGGAATGGGGATGAAAAAGTAGGTTTTTGTGCTGACGTCCTTTACGGACGACCCCAAACTGAGTAAAATAAAACAAGTCGGTAGTTGCTTTTCTGGCATGTATCAACCTTAAGCCATTGGTGAGTTTGTCTTTAGTCTTAACAACCAGTTGCATGCATAGACACACATGACATGTATTTGGTCCATTGAGGATTCTGATTGGGGATGAATTAAAACTTGGCTCGGCCGAGTGGCGTAGTATTCAGCATTACTCAGACTCAGACAGACAATGGGTCCGAGCTTAAAGGAAATAGACTTTCTGATTTTCTGTTTTGAAAATGACAATCAGATTTTTCTATTCACAAAATGACAATCAACCTAACTAAAAACACAATTAATACTTAATTAACACAAGTATTACTATTAATACTTCCTAATGTTAACTGAGGCACACGAAAATTCATAAAAATTGTGCAAGCTGCCACACTAAAAATGAAGAGAACAAGTCTTTTTTTTAAACCATTGACACTATGTTCATGCATATTTGTGATATATTTTGTATTGTTGGTGGTAGTGTACTCCGTGTCGTGAAGGTGTCGGCTGGATGCACAAAGTAATGCAACGTTTCAGTGAGTATCGACTACTTTACCGTAACTGTAATATTTATTGTTCCCATAGCAACAAGACATAACATCAGAAACACATTTTCCAGAATGACAAAGGGAGGAATGGAAAAGGAAACCCTGAAGGGACAATGAGTTATACTCAGCCTAAAATTAATTTTAGACTGCTTCAATGCGTTTCGTAGTGAGATTTTTTCTTTAATCCAGAAGGGTATTATATTATTGTCAATTATTATTGTTATATTCTGCTGCCAGTTTGTTTGCTATAGTTAAGATACATCATTTTCCCATGTTCCCTTTATGTGATTCAGTTTTCTTCTGCTGTTGCTGTGAGGGTTGAGTGATATACCATTGGGTTAAAAAAATTGCGAACCCCAAGGAGTGCTTTTCCATTTCAGTAGGGTTGTGATCTATGGAACTTGTACTGACTGGATGCATACTTTGTTTTAGCCGTTGGAAAGGGAAGCCCGGATGAGATAAACATGCTGTTCGAAATCAGCAAGCAGATTGAAGGACACACGATCTGTGCACTTGGAGATGGTGCTGCTTGGCCAGTCCAGGTATCTATCAGTTGTATCTGTGCATGAATAGCATATTGAATGAGGTACACTCGAGCACTCCATAATGTAGCAGATTTTTTTCTAGCAGAAACTTTCTTCCTGAAGATGTAAGAGTCGGCCTACCGATCAATGACTCAAAGGAATGCCAATTTAATTCACTTAATTTGAACGATGTTCAGTGCTCACGTTCATTATTGTGTGTGTTATGGGTGCAGGTGAAGATGAAAGAGAGAGGGAGGGGGCGAGAGAGAGGAGAGAGAGAGAGAGAGATCCCCCTACCAAGGTGGGTGTCACTTACGGAAATCAGATGAGACTTTAGTTTTGAGTGGAAAGCGCAAGTTCAAATTTCCTGACCTCTCGCAGTTGACACAACCGTGGTAAGATGCATATCATCTAGAAAACATTTGCACGGCCCTGTGATTTAACATTTCTTATGACGAGCTGCTTTGGTTTCCCAGTTGCTTTTAGTACGCTTTCATTGCTATAAGTGCTTACATACTATGGTGAACTGGTGCACCTTCTGATAAACATATACTCGGATGTTCCTTCCAGGTTGCTCACGCTTTCATGACAATTAATCTGTTTGGCATTAGTACTTCAAATGGCATTGCTTTAATGATTAAGGAGTTTTGACCAGTGAAAATGTTGAATTTATTTGTAAGGTCGTAAACTAAAGCGGAGATTAATTGCACTGGTACAACTGCCTGTGCCTGATGTTTGTAGGGTCTCATTCGCCACTTTCGACCAGAACTGGAAAGAAAGATGAAGGAGTACCAGGAGAAGAAGTCAAAGCCAAAGAAGTCGTCTGCCAGAACTTAAGACCCTTAATAAATTATTTCTGTTGAAGTTGAACAACCAATCTAGCGACACCAATGTGTCTCGACAAGAAATTGACTTTCTTTTTGACTGTTAATACGAGTGTCTTTCTACGATTTGTTGTTGCCAGTGCGTGGCATTGCCATCATGCATAAACATTTCGGGCTGTAGTGAGTGAAGACGATTAACTCCCATTAGAAGGCAAGATTCAGTGTAGGAATCAGTGTAAAATGACTGCAATTCAAAAAACCTTGAGATATGTTTGTAAATCCTCCTTTATGATTCCTGTACTGTGGACATGAAAAAGGTTGATTATAGTAAAAGCAATCCAACCCACTTCTTGCTAGTGCATAAGAAGGGGGTGTGCTTGTGCATCTCTCCAATCCAAATGACAACTGATCTTCATCTCAACCTAATTTTTTGGTCGCAGGAGTCGTTTGAATATTTGGAAACGTGCATTTGCGCTAGCCGACCCTGCTGAATTGAATAAACTGCCGGACTTCATTCGCAATTCTTCAACTTTATCGCTCTTCAAAATGAACCTTAGGAACTGGGCGGAGCTAACTAAACTGTGGGCGGAGCTAACAAAACCCACTCACTCAGCACACACTGAACGTTACGGGCCGCCCACCATAACCAACCAGCCACTATATCTTTATTCAACATTAATCAAAATTTAATTCAACAATTTCACAAATGCTGTTCATTTCAATGACATCAACGACATCAACTCATTACTAGGAGAATGTTTTAAAAAAATTCAAAACAATTAACTACTTGTGTACATTATAGCATTGATCAAGTCTATAAACTAAACAGTCAACCTGGTCCCTGAACGGTTTTCGATATGTGCGACATTCTTTAGTTTAGATGGCAATCTAGTGTAAGCCAAATCCTATACCAAAAATAAATCAGGTCTGTTGCAAACCCTAAACTTTGTATATATCACTAAACGAGATTGACTTACATTTTTCAACACAGTAATATAGACATTCACATAAAACCTTCATAGGAAGAACTGTGGAAGTCATTTTCGGTTTATTGATATATCCCCCAAAATTTTTTTTAATCTACAGATACATTATATCTGTAGACTTTACAAAAATTTTTAAGTCGTCAGATATATTATTGGTTATGCACAGGGCCGTACCGAGGGAGGAGCCAGCAGGGCCTAAGCCCCGGGCGCAAATGTGGAAAAATTTCAGGATTGAATTACTTATTATTCCATAAAATGCACTATTTTCAAAATGTGGGCACGCCAAATCGATGCTACGCACAGGGCGCAATTAGCAAGGCACAGGGCGCAATTATAGCTCGGTACAGCCCTTGTCATGCATAAATAGAAGTGGACTTTCTGCTTAAGACTATTTCACACTGACCACCACAGATTTTTGCAAAATCAAAATTATGACAGTACTGACATAATACAGAATTTAGCGAACTAGACTAATGGCATAAAATATAATCACAGTATTCTTCTCCACTCTTAAGATGTCTTGATGACAAACTGGATGGCATATAACCTTTGCTTAGGCAACAAACTTGTCTCCAATGTCCACTTCCTTTGCTTGTGCAAAAACACTCTCCACTACATACGTGCTTTCATGTTTTGCAAGAATACGAAGAAGGGGACGCAGCTGCAACCACCAATTGTCCATTGGAACTCGATGTCTGAAATGGAAAACCAAATTACGTCGCTAAGAATTACACAGTACATAAGTACATGGACGACGTAGAACACTGTTGTGAGATACTTAAAATGCAATATTTACTTTTTTTATTAAAAAATTTTTATTCCGCCCTTAATCCAACGTTTTTTGCTCAGAAATGCACACACACGGCTCGATGGCGCAATTGTAGTTGTACTGCAGAGTAATTGTGCGTGAAGGACTTGCTTAAGGTCCCTACACAGTGACGCCCCGGCCGAGGGTCAAACCCGCTCGCTCAGAGCACACTGAACGTTGCGGGTTGACCGCTCTAACCGATCGGCCACTGTGCGACTTTAAGAGTTCTCCATACTCATACACAGACATTAGCCAATATTTCAGACTAAATGTTTTGGTTGAAGTGTTTTCCAATGGAGCAACATTCTGAATTGTACGAAAATTCTCATAATGTCTTACATGAAATCAGACCGCAACTTCAAATCTTCCACAGGTGTGAATGTGCTCTGACGTTTGATTAATCCAAGAAGCGTAGCCGTTTCTTTACCTCTTGTATAAACAGTACCTATGTTGGCAGAAACAAATCATAGAGCGTTAGACATTGTCTTTCGATTATAAATAATTCAACTAAATGTACAATAGGATGGGATGGTCCTCAGAGAAAAAACAACAAATCAGCCAGAGTTAATAATTTAAAACAATTTTAGAAAGTTCTACTGTGTTTAACAATTCATTTGCAACTTTGAAATACAATGTGCAGGTCAGATGACAAAAACGTCACTGTTAAGGGTATTTCACTTTCAAGTTATGCAATTACAATTAAATTCATTACAGATATATATTTCTTGATCGCTAGCCTACATGTCAGCTCACACCAGCAGAAAAAAGCACTGGACAACATTACTAGAACTGCTAGACTCAAACACTGCTTAGCATTCTCGTTATTGTTATTAATAAAATAGCAAGATCTAAATAAACAAACCGTCTTCTCGTTTTCCTTCCTGTATCTGTTGTATGACTCTCTCAATGCATTTGGCGGCCATTTTTGTTCCCAAGTTTCTATCAAATGGAGAAGGACGACCACCCTGAGCAAAAACACAAATAAAATAAAGTGTCAATTAATGTTGAGAATTATCATATACATAAGTTGTCTTTATTTGCATCTAACAAGCGCACATGCATTACATTGCATAATATACTATACAACAATGGCATACATTTATTAAGTCGAATGTGCACAACTAAATATAACTGAAGATGCTTCAATAAAGTAACTTTTAAGCAATTAAAGAATTTACATTCACAAAGAGGTACCATGACGGGATGTCCTCTATTGCAAAGTAAGTACTCTGCCCTCACAAAGAGGTGACAAGAGCCAAGAGCTGATGAATGCAACGACCAAAACAGAACCGTGATTGCTGGAAGAGCTTCTTGTCTGCACAAGTAATAAGCTCTTCTACAATACCGATCTCTTCACAAATTCACCATCTACGAGTCTTTTTCAGAGCTGCACTGATGTGTGAAATTTCAGCGAGGTGAGTAATCCAACATAGGCAGATAGTGTATCAATGATTCTTTAAATAATGATCACTCGATTCATATTGTACAGCATGAGTTAATTTCTCTACACCAATGATTTGTACAAATCAATGGCCAATGCTGAACAACACCTCAAAATCTCAGCTTCCACAACACACTTGTCGAAGACACAGGTCAACTTGTTGGAGGAAAAAAAGCAATAAAATGGTACACTTGATGAAGAGCAGAGGATGCACTGTAAGTTGGGAGCATTCGATCAGCGTTCCCGTCGCACTCCCTGTCAACACTGGTCCGGTCTCCAGACGTACCGGTGTTGCGAATGATCCAACCAGCAGACTGAATTCTTGAGATGAATCCCGGTCACGTGCCATTACAGACGGATCAACCCACACCAACCTGGTTGATGAAAAGCTCAACGCGTCCACTCTGGACTCGTTGGCTTGGCATGCAATGCATATGCAAAGAAAGAAGGACTGTAAGTGAAAATAAGAGCAATTCAACAAAGACGGCTGGCTAGTCTCTCTGCGATCATCCCACTGGCAGCTCCCACACTCAGTGTCTCTGAATAGCATACACTGAAAGAAGCGTTACAAAATTTCAAATACAGCAGCAATGTAACATTAGAAACAAATCAGACCTGTTGCATGTGACCAAGGACGTTCATACGACAAGTAAAATAATCTTTGCCTTCCTCACTGTATAACTGATGAATAAATTCAGTTGTGTAGTTAGGATTGGCATGCTCATTTCTGAAATAATACCATAAACTTTTAGCCCTGAACTAGAAAAAATAAATTTGCAAAGAAAAATAATCATTAATCAAGTTAGGAAAATTTATTGATGAACATGAAATAATTCTGTGTGAAGACTTAATGAAACCATCTATCAAAACAAAATGTAAACCAACAAGTAAAATATATTTGGCTAAATTTCAAGGTCTGTATATAGATCCTGTAATGAACCTGTAACTTGGCACTTTTCACAGAAGATGAAATATTTGCAATTCTCCAGCCATGTTTACTCATTTAGTCTCCAATAATCAAGGCTTCTTTACCAATCAAGCCACCCAGTTATTGTCAAATCTCATTAGCTACACTAATGTCCAAATTCTTACACCTAATAAAAACCTAGTCAATACTTTTACCTGAGAACAAGTCCACGTTTAACGCCATCTTTAATCTTGGCTGCCATATGTATCACATCGCCCTGGAACAAAGACAGCAAGGATTGTCAATGACAAAGATGTCTAGTCAATATCAGACATGATCTTAAAACACCTGTATCTAAATTCATGCGCTGGTCTAGTGGTTAGCGTGCTGGTCTGTGAACCGAGAGGTCGGAGTTCAAATCCCTGCCTAGGGCAGAAATTTGGTTCGAGTTGTCTGCTCCACATGAAATGCCTAGCCAACTCAGCTTAGTACATTGACCATACGCTGTCGCTGGGAAGATGAGACGGCAAGGAAGAGGACTGGCAACCCAACTTCATATGCCGAGGCTAAGAAAATGAAGTCGCCAACACATCATATCCATGGCAGCCTCAGGGCTAACTTAAAGGACTGCTTTTCTCTTCTTCTTCTAAGTAAATTTCTAATTTCCATGATGTGAAGAGGTGACATTAGACTTCGCCAGGTGAAGAACACGTTTAACATTTTTCGTGAGTTTCTGAAACTAGCTCTATATTTGAAGGTTAGACATAAGATGCAAAACAAGAGATCATATTGGCTAAGATTTCATATCACTACAGAAATGTACATTCTTGTAGCTAATAAGACTAGACACCAATTGGGAGCTTGATTTCTAAAGTAGACATACACAGATAAAAAAAATAAAAATAAATTTTAAAATAAATGTTACTAAGATTTACTTGTTAGATTTTTAGTCAGGAAATTTTTTATTTAACATTTCTATAGATACGTGGCCCCTTAGGACAAATAAACATACCTATATATATATATACAACATAAGGATAATTACCTGGAGGTCTTTAATTCCAAAAGGCTCTTCATAGATATAAGCTGCATCGGCTCCACCAGCCAAGGCGCTCATGGTGGCCAAGTAGCCGCAATATCCTCCCTGAGTCTCGATGACAAACACTCGAGTTTTCGTACCAGATGCGGACTGTTTTATTCGATCGCATATCTTTATAAGAAATTGCAAATAAAAAATCAACGAATGCATAATTGATATTGCCAAACCAAAGACGTGTAATTGCCGATTCATGAAACTGGAATAATTCCTCTCTCTTGTTTTAGTCGATATTTTAAAAACCACACCCTGATCAGAAGTTTGGTGTTTGGAATGACTCACACACGGCTTCAACATGTAACAGTTGTCAGATTTTACACAGACATGGGAAGATAGCAGAACAGTTTTAACACCAGCAAATAAGCTCTTCCCCTTGAAGTGGCTTTTACGGGCACTGACAAATTCTCTAATATTTACATTACATTACATTAGTAACCTGACTGATAAGGACGGTTACCCGAGTATTCGTTTCAAGGTGTAAATTTATTCACACGGAACACGAACCATCTCTCTATAAGACGTTCAGTTAACAAAACCCAAGTAGCAAAACTTCAACAATAACAGAAAACAATTTAATTTAATTTTGAAACTGAATCTAAGAAGGTGCACAAAAGCAAGAAACGTTACAATTCAAACATCTCACATCAGCGATCTCATTAAGTGACGTATCCGTGCCCAGGCTGAAATCGGTGCCTGGCACATTGTTGGAGATTGTAGCTGGAATAATGGTCATCGGAATACAGAATTCTGGAAACTTGTCTCTTGCTTCTGCTAGACTTAAGACGCTCTGGAATGCCTACACAAAACATGAGTCTCATTAGGAGTAATAACTGACCAATCCCAATAATGCAAGAAGAAATCATGAACTTTTATTGTGATAGTTTAAAAACACTATCGTAAATTTTTGTTTAAATTTATTTATGGTTAATTGCCTCTCAACGTACAATAACAATATGATGGGTGAAGTGATGTGAGACTGATCGATGATTAAGTCACAATAGAAGTAAATAGCTTATGTTAAATAAGACCGGCTCATAACCATATACAAGAACCTTCTGAGCACTTGCGAATACAATTTTACTCACAGATAAAGTAATCTCTAGATTTAAATGAATCTGGCAGCATAATTTTCGTTTACCTCAAAGCCACCAATGACTATGAGGCCGCTGATTTTGAATTTCCTCATCTGAGCGGCTACCTTATCAAGTCCGAACTTCTCAGGGGTGCCTCTGTAGAGCAAAGTAAACAAGTAGTTAGACGAAGAGGTACAGAACAGAAGGCAATGGCTTTCTGAGATTCCTGGATGACATGTACCCTTAAGTAATTGTTGAACTGGTGTAACTAGCATAAACCCTGAGAGACTCCTCCACTGTTTGGACTTTGATAGTACCAGTCCCAAGCCTGGAGAAAGGAGGAGGGCGACACCAAATCATCTTCGATATGGAACGGTGTCATGAAAAAATCAACACAACATAGCTCTTTAGGCATGCTATTGTATTGAATCTGAAAACTTGCAACGTATCCCTTACAGTGGAAGTTGTTCAGAGGCGTAATTCCTTTGCACCACGGACTGGTTCGATTGCAAGTTCAATTGAACATGCAATCGAACCAATCCCTTTTGAAACAGGACAATAAGAAATATAGTTGTATCGTGTTGCATTTCAATAAGCAGATTGTCAAAGTAAAACTTTCATCTCTCAAATGCAAACGGTTGCATGTACAAGTGATAGTAAGACAATATGTTAAATTCAAAAACTGATGCAAAATTTAAAACAGTGTTCCTTGGATAACCTATGACAAAAGGCATCATTCAGTAAAACCATAGAAACACCTTAATAACAGTGAAAGTTAGCCAAATTCACCCACAAATGTATGATGATGATAATGATTAATCCGGAGACACTTTACCACCTGGTGGTGCCCAGTTTGGTGCCTCCAATTCCTGCCCATCCATGTACATCCATCCAGTTGATTGGAAAAACCTGTTTGGCATTGAACAGATATACAGATATATTTCATACTAATGACACCGGCAGAAATGGATGATGACAAGCATAACACTATACAAAAGTCCACAAGCTAAATTGACATAGTTGTTTATAACCACATGCATTGTATCTGAGTGTAAAGGTGAAAGACAAAGCTATTGTTCATGTCTCTTTATTATATGCCTTGAATCCATAAAGTGGCAGATTGGTCAAATATCATTTGGGTACTTACATTCTCTTGAACAAGTCCTTCGAACCCAAAGTGGACACCGAGCATAGAGTAGCCATTGGTCATTCCGAGGCGAGTGCAAGCACGAACTGCGGCATTCATGCCACATGCGGGAGCACCAACATTCAGCACAGCAATATTGTAAGGCTGCTGCAAATATAATAAGTTACAATTTTAAAAATCTAACTGAACGCAACCATCCCAAATTACAGCTGAAATTACATTACAACATTTTAAATGCACTTTTATATTATATTATAATAATAACCATTTTTTTCATTATATCTTTATTATGTGCCATAAACTACTGACTAGCATCACTCAATGCCACTGAACATTGAAAGGGAGAGAAGAATTTGCTCAGAGTCCCCAAATAATGACCATTACAAGATGAACGCACTAACCAATCCAGTGACCATAAATGATTCGGAACAACAAATTCCAAAATAGCAATTGGAGCTAACTCGGAACAACACACTATTTACAGTGATAAGTTTACAGATCTGATTCTGTCAAAATAATGTCAAACAATTCCCAAACTAGTGTCTGGATATGTCATGTCGTGTTTTAACGCCGTCGTTGCTTTGCGACGGTTGGCTAGATGAATGGATCTATGTGAGAGACTAGTCCAGCATCGTCTATCACAAACTGTGCTCATAAGGTCAGTTCCCTTTAGCCCACTGCACATCAAAATATTGTCAATCCAGGAGAGTCTAGGCCTTCCACGATTCCTCTTCCCCTCAACAAGATCTGTCTGGATCACAAATTACCTTTTATAAGAACTTCACGAAGGCGCCATGAGAATGTGTTGAGCATAAACACATGTATAAGTGAACTACACTGAATTAAGTTGAAAATGGAAATCATGCAAAAGCTTGCAATTAATCAGTCACATTCCGAAAGAGAAGCACATTTTCCTGATTATGCTATTCCAAGAAAATCTCTGACAAAGCAGAAAAGTAGATTTACTTCAGGGCTACTCCACTGCACAATAATTAAACTGTCACTGGTTTCTGAATACACAAAAACGACACATCCATTCGATGGTAACAACACACACAGAAACAGATAAATATCTCCAGATTTTTGCATTAAAACTATCAAAAAAACTAGCAGATTATAACATGCGAATTTTCAATCGCTTCAAAACCTCCAGTTCAGCAATGCATTTCTTATCTGTTGTTCTTACACTCAAGTAGTATCAGCTTTATGGGAAAAGTAACTTTCCAATCAAATCAATTCTTGTCAGAAACATAAACCAGTTGCAAGGTTTTGTATTTATCTGTTTTTAGGACTATTAAAATATTGCAACCTCTAATAATTATTTGGAAATCTTAGTAATTACCCTTTATTACCAAGAAATATCAAGAAAATTATGAGTTCATAACAATGTAAATTGTTAATTACTTCACAGCATAACGACTTCATAACTACTACACTGCATTATGAGGAGCAAGTGTGAAATTGGAAAGAATTTTAAAAGACACAAACACAATTCAGAATGTAACTTAATATCGTTTCCATGAAAAAATCACAAGTGAAGAAAAGAGATAATAACGAGGTTAACTGAAGATCAAATTATTAATACACATTTCACCAAGAATCACATTCGACACAAAACTGCTTTTATCTGCATCCATATTAAAACCAAAATCCAAAACAAATCTACAAATAATTAGTCAAACTAAGTGTACACATACACAGCTGTGCAGAAAACTGTAACTCACTTCTCAAGGGTTTCCTCAAGTTGCAACCTGTCCCTTCTAGTCAGTCAATAAAGCTGCTGCTAGGCTCACAGCATACCTTCCACTTATATGGCTTAAGTTCTACACTGACTCCCGATCACCTCAGGTATTCAATATACGATTCTCCTTCTGGTCTCAAAATCTCAATTAGGTTTTGCCCAAAAAATTTCTGACTTTATCCATAGACCTTTATGTGCAACCTCTGTTCACTGCTAGTTCTCTACTGACCCTTGCCTTGTGTTAGGTCTTCCTTCATTCAACTTGGTACACCACCCCTCATCTAAGGGCAAAGTTCATGGCTGAGTTTTCCCCCCACCCCAACGTCCTCTCACTCTCTCAGGGTGTTTTCCCCTATACCACTGCACTGACAGCAACACTGAATAGTTGATATTACCAGAGGTGCTGTATAATCATCTAGCTATGATATGATACTCAGCTAGATTGCCCGTATTTACAGCTTTCCAAACAAAAGCCTATGAACATCAAAAGTCATCAGAAGAAATGAGAGAAACTAAAAGAATGTCTAAAAAGACTACATCAATAGGATGTCTACAGTATCAGTCAGAGTGCAACAGAGTATATACAAATGCATCTTCATTATGCAAAGCTAATCAGCTTACATTCAAGTTACCTGGAGAAATCGTTTACTATCAGCATATACTGAATCCTGTTCAGTAAATGACAGATATGACATTTAACTAAAATGTACGACTCGCTTCAGAAACGCAATACATCCGACCATCCTTCAGATGATCATGGTCGAGTGTCCTCATCTCGGTGAAGGGTGGACGACGCGATCGTTGGAGTGACCTCGACTGATAGTCACAGGTGGCTATTCAATCTACTGACCAACACATGACGAATGCTTTTCCTATGTCCTCCTTGCGCCTTAACGAATATCAGGACGTGCGTCATTTTCCATCGAGACATCTTAAAGGGGTGCTATATAAATGTTCGTTTACAATACAATCTACCAAGGACTGAATTGTTAGGCTCTTGAAGGGTTCAATACCACAAAGCATTTGTAATCGTAATCTCCAAATTTCTAAAGCGCCACTCAAAAGCCACAACCCCTTCAGTCAATCCCCAAAAATTACTAAGGGGTTGGGTTAAACCTTTTGCACAGAATGAAGTGGTTCAAATTCTCTTCCATTTTGATATTGTTACATGAATGAAGAATAACACTTTCAAAACAATCAAGCCGGTTTGAAAAATTATATACCGAAAAACCTTTGATTTCAATTTCACGAACTTTAACTCAATACATAGTCCTAAAACATGTATTTTTAAAAGGAATACTGGTAACAAAGGTAATGCCAAAAACTTGAGTGATGAGAACAAGCCTAAATAGCTTCAGATTGTCAGAATATATTTTAATAAATGTAATGCAAAAAATTATATAACCAGAAACAAATATGACTGTCTGATCTGAGCAACAGAGTTTAAGCAGAAACTCAAGAAAAATGTCTGCAACACAAAATCTTGACTTAAATATGGAAATGACCCTTTCACTTACACTGCCTGCGCTGTCCGACACAGAAGGTGGTGGTCGGATTTTGCTCAGTTTACGGTAATAATCAAGGTTACCCATGAAACTCCTGTCAACAGAAATATCACCTGATGAATGACCAGAGCGCGCACACCATCAGCCAGCTTTATAAACCTCATTCTGATCACAAGTATAGCACGAACGGATGACAACAAGTTATTGAAGGAGTCAAATTTAACTGTCAGTGGCCATGCAAGGCGACCATAATATTATATATATATCTGATTTAACAATGCCACCCCACCTAGCAAGTGAAAGACCAGTCAGTCTTACTGGGGATATGGGAGTTGAGTTGACAAATGGTAGAAAATCAATGTAATTAGCTGAGAAATACATGAACAAGAGAATGGAGATTAGAATGTTGATATTCGTGCGATATCAAGTAGCAGTTACCAACAAAATTCTCACCTGCCGCGAAGTTCAACAGCCTTGGCGAAATCCTTTCGGTCCATTGCAGCCTGAACTGCTTTTGTCTACAGATTATCAAACACAAATTAAACATTTAGCAGCTAATTGAAACTGTAATTAGTCATTTCTATTGAATCCCCAGAGGTGTTGATTACAAGAATTGCTAATATATGAGATACTCTATCAAAAGCGGGTGAATTCTGCAACTCATAAATTCGAGAAAATGGCCAAAAATGACACGAACGCAAAATTTCATCACCCAACTATGTTTTTGGGATGAAGTAATAACTCTGCTACTCAAATTTGATTCAAACTTAAAACACATAATTGATCCCTCGTGTCATTTTGGGCAGTTGTCTCGAAATTGTGATTTGCGACATCCGCTTCAGATACAATGAATGTGACAAAATAAAGTCAATCAAATCAATAAAATATAAAAATACTCGTCAACCTCCTAACCAAGACAAAATGCAACGGTGTATCTAAGCACAATAAACACCTACCCTCTCCACGCACTCCACAAGAGGCACACGGATTGTCTGGTTACCATCAAGAGAGATAACACAGGCTGGAGTGTCTGGAGTAGCATCCATCAGCGCCAGCACAGCCTCTGCACCCATTCTACATCCCTGGAAATAGATGAATAACCGGTAATCGTAAACCACGTAAAAAAAACTGTACAAAGTTACTTATTATTATAAAGTCATACATAATAAATTCTTGATATATACATATAACAGATAACAACTTCTTCAGCATGGAAACATTTTTTAACCATCAAAATAAGCTGTATTTTAATTCATTTGAAGCACAGAATAAAAGTAATTATTAACTTACATATGCCTAAAAATATAATTTCAACAAATTTTAGTCATATAAGAAATTAAATCATTTAATAACGTTTTGTTTTACAATTCTAATTTTCTGACAATTTTAAGATTAATATGATTCAAATAAATTTAAGTAGAAGCCACATTAAAATTAATGGTTTTAATGCTGAACAAAAGGTGGCATATAGTTATCAAGAATCCAAGACGTACTAATAAGTGGAGTTGACTTAGTGATTTCTCATGCTTACAGTGCCACAAGACAGAAAAGCGCTATTTCAATCGTAGGTTCCTCTGTTCGGGTTGGGAGCTCCTATGAATCGTTATCTTGAAAGGGCGCTATATCAATCCATAGATAGATAGAAAAGTATGTCAGGTCAAGTAAGGTCACAATAAGATCATTTAAATAAATTTACAGCACTACAAATGTCAGTGAACAAGAATAAACACAAAAACAAAAGTTAATCACGGAATATCAAAATAATAAAAAGACAACCTACCAGAATTATGTCAAATGCAGAGGGTCGGCCTCCCCTTTGTACGTGACCCAGGATAGTAACACGAGTGTCGTACTTGAGTCGCGTGGCCACAAGCTGTATCGACACAATATCAAAAGCAATCAAAATAATAAATAAATCAACTGAAGCAATAGAGACAATGAATACAGGTTTTTATTATCTCCATGAATGCATCCTATAAATAGAATACTGCATCCAGCTGCAAGACTGTGTCTTGGACCTAGACTATATCATCCATTTTTACCATCTTCTCTGGCAGAATCTACCTCTTTCCACCACTTCAAACCCTTCCTTTTTGCTAGCAATACCTTGAAATGGGAGCATTTCTGAACGGCTTACGTTGCGAGAAGTGCTTTTATAAATGATCAGACGCAATACATATCACACCTGCACCTAAATCTCTACATTGGCTTCCACTTCTTTGGCATATTTGCTTCAAGCTGACAAATTTATATATAGAGCATAGGCAAATTATCTTCCATGGCCACACCATTGCAGCTCTGTTAAAGGCCGCTCCTGTCTTCGATCAGCATCGGCTGGAAAGTAGGTTTTTCCTGGTACATGTCTTGGCTTTGGTCGGCTTTCAATTGCAGTCACCATTCCGTAAATCAAATGGAAACTCTAGTATATCCTGCAGCAAATTTGATATACCATTTTGGGAACACAGCGTCTTGGAAAGAATCGCTTTACAGTCTGACAGAACATAACCTAACACAGGATTCTTTTAGTTCCCAGAAACAAAATACAAAAACACATGATCATATTTCATATTATTACTATGTTGGGATTCAAAATGGGGCCTAAATGGACCAGAGTACCGCTGGGCAGGGACACCTATGTACCAGTACAGTTAGATAGAGGTCGATAACATGAGGGAGTGGTTGATATTTCAATTAAACACTCACGTCCTTGACAGAATTTGAAGTGATGGCGTTTCCCTCGTTGTCTACAGCGCCCTCAGCCACAATGATAATGTTCAATCGTTGACCCAAATGTCTTTCCTAGAAGAAGAGGAAAATTGGAGAATAGAATCAACAGAATCAATACGTCTGTTACAAATTAATTGCATTAATCAATTAGTGAATGGTTCACAAAAGAAGTAAATATCAATAACAAAAATATCCATTTAATTCTACAAAAACAAATTGTTATCAATGCAACTAGTCACAAGTAACATGGTGAATTGTAAGGAGCCGGGCTACAATTAGATATTATTGGATTTATTGCTAATTAATAAGCATCTCTAAATAAGACTAGCAGAATATAGTTCTGGCTATACGTTTTTGGGAAAGTTAAGCCATGTATCCTAGGAGAACATTCAACAGCAATAAACTAAAATTATGATTCCTCAGTCAGGTCAGGCAAGCCCAAGGTAAGGTAATCAAATGTAAAGTCTTCAAGCAATATATAAGGTACGACACGTTAAGTAAGGCAGATGTGGTAAACTTTGATATGTTACAAGTTTCTGTCAACTTTGCCTTCAGAGGTGTAACCACTGAATTTGCAGCACACGTAGATTAATAAATAACCAATAATAACCACAACCATATAAATTTTATTTGAAAATCATAGTGGCGGTATAAACTTATATACAAAAACACACAGATGTTGACAATTAACCTTGCAAAGCATAGTAAGTTAGCGGCATTCTTAGAGACAGTTTGCGAATTCATCCGATACAATTATACCTTTGCCGAAAGTCAGGACATCAATAATGAACATTAAGAGCATTTCAGACCTTGGCCAGCTTATTACAAAGGACATCTTCCCAGCCTTTTTCCGGTGGCCATTCAGGGATGAATACCCAGTCAGCCTCTGAAGCCATGGCAGCAACTAAAGCCAAATACCTAAAGAACATAACACTTCATTATACAAGTATCACTAAACAAACAAACAGGTAAGTAAGTAAGTAACAGTAAGTAAGTAGGTAAGTTACAGGTAAGTATAGTAAGATCAAAGTAAGGCCAAATATCTCAAGAATACAGTCACTTGACAGATAGAAAGACAAGCAAATGCCAAATATCTAAAGAACAATCTTCCCCCCCTAGGTAGGATTCATGATTTAAAATGGATCCACTCACTTCCCAGAACTCCTTCTCAGACTTTCCTCTCTCATCTTACGGTGATTCTATTCGGCAACACATGGGTTGGGGTCGGGAACACCTCCGAGCAGTTACCGAGCAATGCCATTTGACATAATATAGACTGGCACTGAGATCATCATTGTTTTGTTTTGCTCTTACAGTGTTGCCATATAAACAACCAATTGCAAATGCAAGAGTAAAAAAATAAGCGAATGCAAGCAAAGCGTCATTTTCTTAAACTGGACAAATATTTAAATTCACAATCAACCGTACACACAATTAATAAAATGATACCAACTGTTGACAATCAAACAGAAATTTAATTCCATCGCACGGCCCTTTGCCATAACAGCTAGTCGAATGACTATACGAACATTCAAACATCTTTCCAAATAAGCCTGCTAAGACGTGAATACTTATTCTTGCTAACTTTTCTGCTGAAATATACGAAAAACATTTAAAACACTTACCCACAATGTCTTCCCATGACTTCTAAGACAAAGCAACGCTGATGACTACAACAAATTAAGTAATGTAAATTAATTAACAATTGAATTCATGCAATGCTAATTAACAATCGAATTCATGTAATGCTAATTAACAATCGAATTCATGTAATGCTAATTAACAATCGAATTCATGTAATGCTAATTAACAATCGAATTCATGTAATGCTAATTAACAATCGAATTCATGTAATGCTAATTAACAATCGAATTCATGTAATGCTAATTAACAATCGAATTCATGTAATGCTAATTAACAATCGAATTCATGTAATGCTAATTAACAATCGAATTCATGTAATGCTAATTGACAATTGAATTCATGTAATGCTAATTAACAATCGAATTCATGTAATGCTAATTAACAATCGAATTCATGTAATGCTAATTGACAATTGAATTCATGTAATGCTAATTAACAATCGAATTCATGTAATGCTAATTGACAATTGAATTCATGTAATGCTAATTAACAATCGAACTCAAGTAATGCTAATTAACAATTGAATTCATGTAATGCTAATTAACAATGGAATACAGGTAATTGTAATATATGATAAAATTCAAAATGCTCAGCAACATCAAGAAATGCATATAGTTGTATGGTCTGTACAAAAAAAATGAACAGCAACATATTGCTTAACCTCCCTCACAGGCATTGAATTGTGTGATTCTGACTGAACACAAATGCACGATAACGTCCACAAACCACATTCATCACACAAAAACCGAAAACTCTATCAGCTGTCAATTTTAATTCACTTACTGAGCTCTCACACTTTAATGACAATGTGTGATAAAAAAATATTATTAGCATCGTCGTCCTTCCTTATCCAGACTTTGGACTGGTACTGCAAGAGATCAAACAGTGGCAGAGTTCCAGATGTAAGTGTCAGGTCTAAGCATCATCTAGTTACAAAGGAACTAAATTTTAAAATTAGGCAAGCATAGGCAATGGTTTCAGAGGTTCAGACATATTTAAAGACTGCTCTATAGCTTGGCATGCAAGAAACTTGCTGGAGGGACGGTTTACTCTTAACTAAGACATCACATTATGCACACAAAAATGTGCTTATCAAATAAATGACATACTTACTTACTGCTGTGTGTCTGGGTGCATGCATGTCACAGGCATTGTGTGAAACCATGGATTTTTAAACATGCCTTAATATCAGGCAATTTTTTAAATCCCCACTTCACAGTTAGGGCTGAGGTTAGGGTTGAGGTTAGGGTTGAGGTTAGGGTTGAGGTTAGGGTTGAGGTTAGGGTTGAGGTTAGGGTTGAGGTTAGGGTTAGTGTAGGGTCAGTGTAGGGTCAGGGTTAGTGTAGGGTTGGCGTTTTACAAATTGCCCAGGCATTTTACAAAATCCCAGGCTTCACACATTGCCTGTAAACATATTCAGTTTAACACATACAGTTATACACACTTAACATATACAGTACTTAATGCGTGTCTGTACACTTCTGAGCAAAAAATGTTGGAAGAAGAGCGGTATCAAATCTCGGTAATAATAATAATAATAATAATAATAATAATAATAATAATAATAATAATAATAATCATAATAATCATAATAATCACAATAATCAAAATAATACTAATAATACTAATAATACTAATAATACTAATAATCATCTTAATCATCAAATCATAAGCATAATCATAATAATCATATTAATCATAATAATAATAATAATAATAATAAAAATAATAATTAATAATAATGATGATGACAGATCCATTGGCAATGCCAATGATGAATAACACTATATGTGACATAATAATAATAACAATAATAATAATAATAACGATTGTCAGTGTGCATCCAGCGCTCAACGCAGTTGCCTTCAGAGGCTCTTTTGTGCAATCCTGTAGTTTAACCAAATAATAATAATAATAATAATAATAATAATAATAATAATAATAATAATAATAATAATGATAACTTAAAACATCAAACAACTGGTTTTTCATCCCTTAATTGCCTCCACAGAGAGACTGGGAATACGTCTCATGTACGCTTCACCAGAAAACAAGCAGAGATTTTTAGCCTTGGTCTGCCAACCTTGATGCAGTTGTTGTGATGTTATCTATGGCTTCTATGATGCGATGTAGGGCTGAATCGGCTCCAATGGTCATATCGGTTCCACAGAAATCATTGTCAATTGATCCAACCATTCCCACAATGTTCAGATGACTACATGATTTAGCCAGCTCCTCGTTGATCCTACCTGGATTGGCACCAGAGCAAACCAACCGTGAAACACAATGAAACTCCCAAACGCTTCCCATAACAGATTTTAATTATTGCATACATGCTGCAATTGTGAAGCATATCTGTACAAGAAATTTAAACATCATTGAAATGCACCTTTGTAATGTAATGTAATTGAGCATTTATACAGCACCCCTTCAAGACATCTACGGAGGCCAAATGTTATTATAATAAAAAAAACATCAGTTAGCAACACTTTGCTGAGTAGGCTGAAAATAGTCACCAGTGGTGGGTCCAAGCACAAGCGTGGAACCAGCGTGGAACCAACGGATTCCTGTTAACAGCTTATGACTAGAGAGTGGAAGGCTGAGTCGACCTACCTTGAACAACAAGCTCATCCAGCAATCCAGTCCACTCCTGTCGGAAGAGGTTGGCACCCGTCAGACTGCCATCCCCTCCAATGCAGACAAGATTCGTAATGCCCTTATCCACAAGGTTGAAGGCCGCCTTCAGTCGACCCTCTCGAGTCATAAAAGACTTACAACGAGCACTTCCAATGATCGTGCCACCCTACAACAAATATGAGCAAATCACTGAAATGGCAACATCAGCATGAAACTTCCATAGTTACTGAGTCACCTCTCTTAGTCCAGAAAACACTTCAAATATATAACACCAAACCCTTTTTACACAGCTACATGACATGGATTTGAATGTCTAAGAGAAACTTAAAAGTTGAAGATGCCTCTGTGACTTTCATAATCAGTTTCGTTGGTGAAATAAACACCTGAGTTTTATAATTGAATACTATTTTTAAATCAGCTAATTAAACTTGCTCAAGACACTTTGAAAGAGGCCAACAGACTGAATATAAAAGAAACATCATCTGTAGCACAAATTTCACAACGTAATGTGGAGAGTATGGGTTCGATATTGGTCCAAGGCGGTTACAAAGTAAGGACCGTCAGCAAGTTCTTTGAGCACAATTGCTATGCTATATAATTGCATCTGTTGTATGTGCACTTTTGTTGCGTGTACACTTTTTTTATAAGTGCTCGATTTTGTGTGTGAACTCTTATTGTAAGTGCACTTTGTTGCATGTGCACGTTGTTGTATGTGCACTTTTTTGCGGTGTGTGCACTTTCGTTATACATGCACTTTTGTTGTATGTGCACTTTGTTGTGTGTGCACTTTTGTTGTGTGTGCACTTTTGTTGTATGTGCGCTTTTATTGTCTGTGCACTTTTATTGTATGTGCACTTTTGTTGCATATGCACTTTTGTTGTATGTGCACTTCGTTGTATGTGCACTTTGTTGCATGTGCACTTTGTTGTATGTGCACTTTCTTGCATGTGCACTTTTATTGTGTGCACTTTTGAGTATTGGAAAGAGGCAATATAAAATGGCAGTCGTATTGTAATATTACTTGTGCAACACGTGCTTGATTACATTTAGGCCAACACAGGCATCACTTTAGCATAGCACACAAAAGGTAGGAACTCAATTATTACTGGATCAACACCAAAACAAACTCTGATATTCAAGATTTCACAACCAGTGTTGGCACATTCCAATAATATTTAGTTTAATGATAACAGAGAAAAAACTTTACCTTCTGAATGATATTAGAAACTGTTTTCCACCCTGCCAGTTCAATATATTCTCCTCCATCCACCATGCCCTGATAACCCTAAATACACACACGCAGGCAATATAATCATGTTAATACCATCTAATAACTTCTTTAGCGTCATCATCACAATACACAAGAAATCAGTTGATTGTGACTTCAAAATCACAACTTCCGGTACAGAACCAGTCAATTAATCATACGCTAGTTTTAATTATTGATGATGACGGGGTTGGTGGTGATGACGACGACTACAACGATGATGAATATGATGATGACTGATGATGATGAATGATAAAGAACCAGTCATTTATCCAGGAATTCTGTGAAGATTATAAGCAACAAATATACAGTCTTAACTACTTAAGGTGGACAGGTTAAGGTGAATGGTAAAAATGTGTACATGTGAAGTTGTCGTAATAGACATATCCTATACAATACATCAAACCAAACATCTCTCAACACAGTGACCATTGAAGGGCGGATTACACAAAGGGATCATTGAAAACAATCAGCATTGTTATTATAAAATCAATCACCATTACTCAGAGGATGTGTGTGCATTGGGGCACAAACAGAGGTTAACTTGGTCTCTGGATACAAAGTCTAATGAGCTGATTGCTGACCATTACCAGAATGATGCATTGCTCTTCCTGAAATGATGCCATTGATGAAAAATAATTCATGTAAGTAAATAAATATATTCTTTATCGAACCAACTGCATAACCACACTCTGGTGTACAATACATTTATAAGTACAGAATTCTAATTAAAAAAGTATTTTCGATCTAGATTGTTTGCCTATGATCCCCCATCATCATCAAATGGTCGTGGGGATCATGAGATCATCTTTTACATCATATACGTATATGTATAGAGACATATATGTATGCTACATAATTCATATATAATAAGTCATGTATGTTATATATATATATATATATATATACACATATATATACACACATATATACACACACAAGTGCATATGAAAAACCAGCAAAATCAAATAGAAGGGAAGGCATGGTCAACTGGGACCTACCTCTCGGATAAGATAGACTCGACATCCAGCGTAGATTCCCATTCTTACAACAGCCCTTACAGCTGCATTCATACCTAAACACATAAACAACACCAAATATCATTGTAATAACTTAGGAATCAAAACAACTATTAAATATTTAATCAACAGTGAATCAATTATTCTCAGTTCAATCTTGATCAATAGCTACAGAGTACGATAGAGTACTCAAGTTCATAATGCAGCCCTCAAGACCGGTCATTTGACTTACTTACTAATTGACTGGCAAACCAGTCATCAGACCAGCTGGCGGACTGTCCAACTAAATCTTATGCATGACAACAATTCACCATTCTGTGGGTTTACAATTTGGCAGGCTCCCCATAAAAATCACCATAGTAGATATTAAACACAAGTATCAGAATAACCCAAGGCAGATTCCTCAAAGCTTTACCCAAACAGTTCAAGTGGCACAAAAATTAAACAAATATGACATCTTACATAATGCCAACATTTCTACAGTAGCCCTGATTTCCAGACGGCTAATTCCCCAAGGTTTCCATTGACGTTTTCAGCCAGTTGACACAACAACAAAGCAAAAATATTTCAATTCGTCAATTTGACAAAACCTTCTGCACCAGCACATCTACCAACTCACTACAAACTCGTTACATTTTTCCTTGTTGCCTGTGAATATCAACGATTACCTATTACTAAGCCCCAACACAGGACAGTTTTTATGGATTTTTTATACTGAAATTTGATATCGCCCTTCTTCCAACATCTTTTGCTCAGGAGTCCACACGCCTCGACCGCGCAATTGCAGTCGTACCGCAGAGCAATTGTGTGCAAAGGACTTGCTTTTAAAAGGTCCCTACACAGTGACCGATGCCTCGGAAGAGGGTGGAACCAGCTCACTCAGCGCACACTGAGCGTTACGGGCCGACCGTTCTAACCAATCGGCCACTGTGCCACGATAGTGTGCATTCCATACCTCTGCCCCAAGGAACAGAATCGACTGCCACTCTCTCTTAATAGCTCAAATTCAATTCCTTCCTACATAAAGTGGCTCAAAACTCACAATTATGCCAACAGTTAAATTCGACTTCTGTAATAACTTGTCACCATTCGTTCATATCGTACAAGTAATCATACTATGGTTTGAAATTAGAAGAAAATTTTATTATTAACCATGATCTAAAGAATTCCCGTACGAGTACCTGAGGAGTCTCCACCGCTGGTAAACACCCCAATCGCTTGGTCCTCCACCACAAAACTGTCTTTACGAATGCTCAATGCACTTCGAAACAGCTTCGGACCAGAGAACGGATTGTAGTTCTTCAATTCATGAATAGCAGCTGGCGTGGAAGGAGCATCACCTTCTGATGTGACGGACGAAGAGCTAAACACAGACTCAGCCATCTCTCTTTGTGATAGGAAGCTCTCTTAAGATCTCAGTGGTATGTCTCGGAACGATACGCAATATATTACGATTGAGACTCAACTCTGTTCATGAATAAATACGAAAAATAACATGAAAACTGCTTGTTCAAAGAAACTGAGCCTGTGACATAAAGTACAATCCTATAAATGTGAGCAGAAGCTGCAGGTACAAAAGAAGATTATCCCTGTTGTACAGTCACATTACATGTGCAAGAGCTTGGATATTTTTTAAGCCAGGTCAGAATCCAGAGATCAGGAAAGAATTGCAAATGTGAGTTGCATCAAGGGTACCATGGAAGCTGGCAGGGCAAGGAAGGTAGAGAAAATTTGGGTATAAGCTAGTTTAAGTTAACAGAATTCAATTTCAAAAGTTTTAAATTTCTGAAGTGCTGCAGGAGAAAGAAGAGGAATATCCATGAACATCAATAACTGGAAAATGAGTCAACTGCTGGAAGTCTGTCAGGAATTCACTTCAAAAGTCTGTCCACCACACACACCACAGCATGGCTAGAGCATTTTAGAGAGCAAGCGATGTGAGGTAAATGAAGAAATGTAGTCATGACGCAGAACGAATAGAACTCAGTTGTTTGATGGTAAGTAACGACAAATGTCACAAGGCTGAATAATTTAAAGTGCACTGTTAAGCAATAGATATAATTTCATAAATGATGTCCTGACATCTAGTTAATAGAAAACGAATTATTTCAAGAAATTTTGGGGATTTCAATAAGGCTCAATGTTAAAGCATAAATTATAACACAGTGAATTGCAGTAGTCAAATTGAAATTTGGAGTGCATAGTTGAAGTGGTTATTGTCAGCATTTGTCTCACTTTATATCAATGTCCCACAGAACTTGGACAACATAGTTTCACCTAGAGATAGTTTGCTATCTAAAACTCTTAGTTTTTTCCTATGAACATTCCAAAAGTGACAACTGCAAATTTCCACGAGATTCATCTTATATAGCCGCATCTAATGACATCCCTAACGAAACTATTTCGGTTTACTATTCTCGCACTAAACTAATATATATGGCATATTTACAGTTAGATTTAAGCCTATACAAGCTACGGTAACAATAACACGCGTAACGCTGGTGCCTGGGCTGCCCGACAACTGCAAGGTGAAGGTCAAACAATTGCCAAAGTCAAAGGTCAATCAAGGCTTTTCAACAGCTAAACGTAAGACAGACTACCTGAATATAAACACAATATCATTATGACAACCACTCTGCTGCGAAACAGAATTAACTGGAACAACTATTAATGCCTACTCTATATAAAAAAATTGTTTCGTAACGTCATCCATCCGACCTTCACCGACTCAATCAACATGTGAAGACGCTTGTACTTTATTTCAGATGTTTAATTTAATAATTATGGTGATTGTCTGTTAACAAAACATTTGGCAACCACTCTGACCAGGCACACTGGCCTCCAACAATTAGGTCTGGGCTGCCGATCGTGCAAACCTTACAAACCTTCGAAGCATCATTCAAACTCTCAACAAATAATCCCAAAACGTTTCGACTTACCAAAGATTCGACTCAATATCCGGCACAATTAAGCGCAGAGAAGGCTAATTCGGCTCTTAGCCAATCCAGTTGCCAACAGATGTTTACATTGCAAACAGGTCAACCCAAATTTCCGGTTCTGCGCATAGATCGATGGTCCAAGCCATTGCCTGCGATATGGTCCAATGTTCAATTCAGATCTAGCCTATGGAGAAAGATTATTTATGGACGTCTTATGACAGCAAAGGTCTTTGACGTCTTGCCATTTTGTTGACTCTTGTGATAGATACATTTTATCTGTCTCTATAGTTTCATCGCATTTGACATCTGGTTCTTTAGTCTTGCGGTTTTCTTCTTCGTTATCTACAACACTACTAGGAATATTTACATTAATATAATATATTTTTTTTTAATAGTTTTTTGTGTGTTTTTTTGTTTTTTGTTTTGTTTTTCTTTTAAACTAGACATTCAAATTCTTATATACGCGATTTATTTACACAATGTTATGCACTATTAAGTTAAGAAACATTTATATACGTGCATAGTTATATTTATATATTTATGCAATGCTAACTATGCAACATTAAATGTAGCTTTTAATAAAATGCAAGTTTTGGTCAATGATAAGGCAATTGGTGTGATCTAAAGAATCTTACCATTGGTGATCTCACCAACGAGTCTTACCACCTCCTTCTGCAGACTTGTAATCTGGAGGATATAGCCTATTACAGCTCTGTTCCAATTTATACTATGCAGCCAGACCATGATACCATCTAATGTCAACAGGTGACCCATGACGGATGGCTTTCTACGTTGCGTTATACCCAGGGACCAACATACACACCAAACTTCAATTTCATAAACCGCTGCTTTAAAGCTGATCATAATATGATCAGCTTTATATTATATATCATATATTAGCTTTATGTTATAGCCTACTTAGGGCACCATCCGATTTTAGAGGCGTTGCGTCGGGATAGAAAGGCTGGCAAGAGTTATCATCATAACGCAGTTAGTTATCACACAATACTAAACTCCAGTCGAACATTGACCTTTTGTAACTTACTGCGGTTTGTCCGTTTGTTTTTTCGTTAAACGAAGATATATATCTAGCAATTATAGAAATGATTCTTGTACGTTAAGGAGAATCTTACACAGAAAGCCCGAGCGATTAGGATGCGCGAGGTGCTATTCTCTTCATCTTTCCTAACTCCATTCGTCACATTTAGCATGACAATTTTGAGCATTTGATGCCAAATATAACGATACTATTAATAATAATAGTAATAATTATGTAACTATTATGTCGTGCCTTGCACTTTGATGGGTGCTTTAGAAATTTGGATATAAGATGTTTGTAGACGTATAAAGTGAATGTGTGTATGATGGACTATACGTCTTGCTCTATTATTATTATTATTATTATTATTATTATTATTATTTTCAAATTAGTAAACGACTTCAATGACGAGCAGTTTGTGCTGTGGAGCTAATAATAGGTGCTGTGGAGTCCCCAGAGCGTATATCTACGTATAGCATCAAGTGCTTACCGTTGTTTGCTGTGGGAGGGTCACATTTTTATGCTCAGTTCGTAAATTTGCTAAATTATTATAATTTACTCACCTTCTGTAAATATAATTTTTTACACTCTGAGGTGACAAATACATTTTGTCTACATGGTGTGACGACAGTAGTTGTCAAGCTTGACGTGCCTGTGATAAGGTTAGCAGTGGAAAGAGATACCGGTCTGTTTGGATGTTTTTTTGGATAAATCTTCTGCGGCCGAACCTTTGGCCTAAAAATACACGAAAATTCAACTTATACGGCCGAACCCACACAAAATGTAGCGCGTCGCGAGGGTCGTTTAGGGTCAGAGTTAGGGTTAGTGTAGCTTTTAGACATTTAAATAGAATTTTCGGTGCGTTTTATGCCAAACTCTCGGCCGCAGAAGCTCCACGCTTTTTTGTATTATTTTACTTGTTAACGCGTACTGTGGCACATTTTATGAGGTTTACATATCCAGACAAGACGCTTACCGCCGAATACGAGTCATAAATGATTGCTGTATCATTTTATACTTAAGGATTGAATCTGTGTATGAGTGTTGGTTGAAACCTGATTGTATTATATTGCATTTACTTATTTCTATAGCACCTCCCTAGTACAGCCTAATCTGAGACACTCCCAGTGCGAAAAGCCCCAGTGCAAAAAGCCCCACGGGAAAAGTTTTAAGAACACGAGCAGAAACAGAAGTACCCCCAGTCAAAATGAGAAGGAGATGGTGCTGATCTGACTCGAGGATCTGTTGTAATTCCATGAAAATTTAGTCTGTGGGAGTAAAGGAAGTGCTAGTGCTAATGTAAATGCCCGGGCATACATGCCGGCGAGGTATAGTGGAGGCAAGAGATGGTGCGACCGCTGACAGAACCTTGGTGGAAATCCCATGGCTTTGCAGAACCCTCAATGCATGTAGCGAGGCAGTACATGTCCCTATTATTCTATTGACATTGTACTCAAAAAACTTTGTTTATTCAGTTAGTGGCTCATTGTTTCAGGTGGAACATGGAATTTGCCGAATTCATTAAGTCTCCGCAGGTGGATAATGTTGTATTATACCAGCCGAATCAAAATCCTGTTGAAGGGACCCTCTGCGTGACTGGACACCATCTAATACTGTCGTCACGGCAAGACCACAAAGAAGAGCTCTGGGTATTTATTTGTTTGTTTCATTGACTTCGTTTGTCTTGAAGTATTGCAACCTGTTGTGTTTGGTCTGGAGCTGGGATAGGCTGAAATGAAATGGTTCATTACATTATTGTCCAAACTTTTTTTAAATTTAATTGTTTATTTAAGTTTTCATAATTTCCTCATCAACAACTTGCATCTAATAATGTTTTTTGGCAATTTTACTTGTTTATGTTTGCTAGAAATGTAAGCTGTTCTGAACAAGTTGTGTATGGGATTGATTTGTACAATATGACATCATATTTGTGTTTGTAAGTAAAGACCAATGACTATGTGTTTATCAAATTCTTGTGGTTGACTTAGTGCAGTTTCAAACATAAAGTGAGAATGTTTTACATATTGAGAGTGACTATTATTCATAGTGTATGCCAGCTTCAACCAATGGTAAGATTCTGTTCAATCCTGCCAGGTTTGACATCGAATACCTCTGATTTGATATCTCCCACGTGAGATATGAGGTGCGTAATTTAACAGCGGATTGTGACTGATGAACCATCTTGTGGGAATTGAAAATGTAAATATGAGGGTGTGTTTTTGATGCAATTTCATTTCATATGAGGGTGTGTTTTTCTACTGCAGTAGCACTTCGTATGAGGGTGTGTTTTTTTTACAGCTGCTGCACAAGTGTGTGGACAGTGTGGAGAAGAGACTGGATGGTTCAAGTGGATTGATTACACTCAAGTGCAAAGATTTCCAGATTGTAAAACTACAAATACCAACAGTTGAAGAATGTCTTAACATTGCAGCTTCAATCGAATCTCTGTCAAACATAGGTTAGAGCATCAATGTATTTGCACTGATTTACTCTTACTTCAAAGTTGTCTCAACGTAAAGAAATGTAGCTTTAAAGTTCAGCTTAAGATGTAATATATTGTACCATTTTAGGTTAGTTTATAACTATGACTAAACTGTGTTGTGATTCTTTCATTTCCCTTCTTGTTTCAACTGCCATCACACTTTGTTGTTTCTGAGGCCTACATATACAGTGAAACCATTTTTGTGTGTGTAACAGATGATATAACTTTGACTTATCCATTCTTTCATCGACCAATCTTCGATATTCTGGAAGACGGTTGGCAAGCTTTCTCTTCTGAAGCGGAATTCAACCGTATCCAGAACCACGTGGGATCAGAGTGGAGACTTAGTCATGTCAACAAAAACTTTGAGGTATTATGACTGGCTAAAGGGATGAATTCCTCAGTTTGAACTTTCTTCTGATTTATGAGCACTATGATTAACCCTACCCCCCCTCCGAGGGCCAATTTCAAAGCGTTTTATGTAATGATTGGAGCGGTAAGGTTTAAACTTATAATGCTTTAACTGGGCGACTGATTTTGGGTGTTTGTAAGTCTAATCAAATTCAACTCAACTTAAACTTTGGTAATGAAAGATGATGATCTGCTGATTTTCATCATGAGACTGCTGGGTAGGTGGATCAGTTATGTTACCCTCTTTTATTTAACTTGGCTTGTGTTAAGTTTTGTCAGGGTCGGACATCTTTCAACTCTTCTTCAGGTATATTCCCGTATACCTACACAGCTGATATTTTGCACACATTTCAGGTTTGCATGACAATGCAATGTATCAAATTTTGACGGACATAAGTCAAAAATTGAGAAAGATGCCAAAAACGAAATATCGTTTTACCGCTCGAAGGAGTCTTCCTTCGGGAACTCGACTGCGGCAAGTTCACATAATCAACGAAATGTAATCAAAAATCTCTTAAGGAAATGGAATGATTGTGCCAACTACCAGATTACCAACAGTAAATAAAAGAGGGTCCCCCAAAAAACCGTGTTTTTTACTTTAACTTGTGTACTTGCAAAATAACCAATTGCCCGTAGAAAGGAATTCTTTCCATGGAGTCAGTTCAAGTGAGTT
Organism: Bimastos eiseni; assembly: GCA_959347315.1. Lineage (NCBI taxonomy): Eukaryota > Metazoa > Annelida > Clitellata > Crassiclitellata > Lumbricidae > Bimastos > Bimastos eiseni. The sequence goes on from OY365818.1 coordinate 10,375,224, forward strand.
GAGTAAGACAAGGTTCTTAGGATATTAGGTTCTGGTGTTTCTGGGCGATAATCGGAAGTCAGGAAATTTTCACATCTTGTTTACGTATCTAGCTCATTCAACTAATTATACTTGTGAAGTCAAAGTGACAAAAAGCTATGTTTGCAAATAAATAAATTGCCTGTTGAGATTTAAACCAGCATATTTGAAATTAGACAAAGGATCCTTTGTTTAAGAATTGACTGGATGTGCGCGACTATTTCACGAGTTATTATTCCTCTAAATATAGATTCCTTGGATAGAGAGGTAATCTTATGTTCTATTGTTTCTGGATCTCTCTTTTAGTTACCTTTAGAATATAAATTATCTAACATGGTAAAGAACTTGGATACTACGAATGAAGCCTGTTTGAAATGAAGCACAAATTTGTAATGATTGAGACCGTTTGTTGTTCAATGCAATATCAACTGATCACCTTTAGAAGCTGTTCATTAGTCAAAGATTGTTGTGAATAAATATATATAATTTATATATATATATATATATATATATATATATTGTTTATTATTGAATCACGCAGGTTAACACACCGCTACCTGGTACTTGAACAGTTGTACCTTTAACAAAAGTGATACTGAAAAATAAGATCCAGTTTGACATGGGGAGTGCATGTAGAAATCAGGTCTTGTGGATGTTCGTATTAAGAACTTGCATGATATAATTAGTTATCGTTGTAGAAACTGCTGCCTTTATAATCCATGCGCTGTTTTATTCTGAAACTGAAGCTCAAAGAGTTTACTTCTGATTCAGCCAATTTGAATGATTTGTTTGAATTTGTAGGTGTGCTTGAGTTATCCACAGACCGTCATGGTTCTCAAATCAATCGACGATGCTACCATTGTGAAGGCAGCGGCATTTCGTCAGAATGGACGCTTCCCAGTTCTAAGCTACTACCACAAAGACAATGGCGTTAGTAGCATTCAACTATTGACTTGCTGCTAGCAGTCATCAGTACTGAGAATATAACTGGGATTTCTTTGGTCATCTTATACCTTCATACTTGTGATTTGAGGTTTAACACTTTAACTACAAGCATGTAGTTAAAGCATAGGTTGTACGGCGCCCTTGTAGTGGTTATGGATGCGTTTACGGTGCCTAATAATCGGTGTTATTATTATTATTATTATTATTGTTATTATTTTTATGTGCTAAAAGGGTCTAGGGAACCATTGCAGCCTATTGTTTAAGTGTTAAAAGCTGTTGTTTAATTGGATTTCTGCGAATGTTTTGCACTTTAGCAGAATATTTTAACTTCAGATGCACATTCTGAGTTGTAGATGTTTGAGCAGGTGTTTTTAGCTGTAACTTCTTATCTTTAGTGACAAGAACTGCTTTATGTGAAATTTTTAGTAATTGAATACCATGTTTAGTCGCTGTTTAAAATGCTCCATATTTCTTTCTTTAAGGAACGAAATTGATCAATGAAAATATTTTATTTTCAGAATAGTTTTTGATTGTTGCATGTGGTTGGTGTTGTTACTTGTCTTGCAAGTAGGATAAACCTACTTCTTAAATGCCTTTGGGCTCAGATGTTAATTATATGCCATTCTGTCAGATGCCATTTAATTTCATTGGAGCAGATGTTATTAAACGACATTTCATCAGATGTCTTTAAATACTGTTTGCTCGACTGTCATAAAATGTCATTTTGTCGGATGTCATTGAATGCCGTTGGATCGAATGTCATTAAGTGGCATTAGATCAGATGTCATTAAGTGCCGTTTTATCAGATGTCATTAAATGCCATAGGATCGGATGTCATTAACCCTTTAACGACCAGCTGCATATGTTTTCCCATACATTTTAATACACACTGGTCGCTAAAGGGTTAAGGCCATAGGCTCAGGTGTCATTAAATGTCGTTGGACGAGATGCCATGAAATGCTGTTCTGCTTCAGATGGTATTGCTGAGATGCAGTCAGCCTCTAACGGGTCCAAATGGTAAGCGCTGTCGAGAGGACGAGATGATGGTGAATGCAGTTCTTGGGTCTGGCAGACGACTTCGTGGCTACATCCTCGACACGCGTTCAGTCAACACCGCAAAGCTCGCTACTGCTAAAGGTAAATTCAAGTGCTACTGTGTTAATTGGTGTATCTACTTAATTGCTCTAGTTGACTTGTTGATCTCGAATGATTTGCTATACAGCTGTGTTTTTATATTGAACATATGTTAAGTAAAAGTAGAATGGAGATATTCAACTGGATGGAATATAAATGGGAGTATTGGAAGAGAAGCCCTGATAAACGCAATAGGAGAGAGACTAAGGAAATTTATCAGACACATGCTGAAAGAAGACACGTCATTGAAGCAGTAATATAGGGTAGGCAGCTCAGACAAATCCCAAAAAAGACAGATGATGTTGGATTGTATGATGACAGATGCATATGGAAAGCTCAATGAAGAGGCTCATCAGCAAATGACTTGAAAATAATTGTTTAAATTGAGAATTAAACTTCTGTATATGCTTTTATATTTGTGCTTCTAGTATATTCATTCATTCATTCATTCATTCATTCATTCATTCATTCATCAGTGGAATAGCATTGTCAGACATATTACCTTGACTAAAGAGGCAGAGAACTAGATGAGAGATTTATTAATTAAATATTTAGGAACCTAATGTGGTACCAAAGCGCTACTTCCACTAAACTCTGGAGTGTACAGTTAATTAAGAAGATGTGCTGCTCATAACACTATAAGAGCGCTTCCCCTGAATAGCGGATGGATGTCTGACACACTTGAATTTCGACCGATGAATTCCTATTGAGAGTTGGCAGTTTTTTTATGATGGCAGTTTTTTTTTAGGATGACAGTTTTTTTAGGATGGCAGTTTTTTTACATTGTTCTTAGATTGCATGTTTTATATGTGTGTACTTGAGCATTTATATGGCGCTATTTGAAAACATCTTGAAGGCGCGATAGTTGCTTACTCTCTGGATGATTGATTTATGTTTCATCAGGGTATGTTTTTGATTTTCAAAGGTGGCGGTGTTGAGCCAGAGGCTTACTATCCGCAGTGGCGTCGAGTCAACCAGTCAATCGAGAGACAGAACATCTTGCACGACTCTCTGATCAAGCTGATTGAAGGTACCCATTACTCATTTTCTTGTTTGTTTGTTTGACTTTTATAACACAGCCGTCCAACAATCTTTGTGACTAACGCATGGACTGCAGGTCAAAATATACGCCATACACATTTTTCATACAGCTTCCTGTACACTACCCTCTTTTTTCCAGGTAATTTATTTCAATTTATTATATCTGCTGCGAATCATTGCTTTTAATTTATTTTATTTACCATAGATGATCCATTTAAATATGTAGTATATAGGTTGCCGGTATCTCTTTCCACGGCTAACCTCATCACAAGTACATGAAGCTCAACAAGTGTATTCACTCCATGTAGATCAAATTTATTTTTCGCTTTAGAGTGTGTGCATTTTGTGGCACATAAATAATTCATAAATAATTCATATAAATGTGTTATGCTCATTGTAAATCTACACCAAAATGGCTGACAGGCCTGGCATCACCACAGTGGCTTCATTCATTCCATTTGTATTCTCAGCACATGTCTGCTATCACTTGTAAGTGGTAGGAAACATTGCTTAGACTCTAAACCGAGCCTAAACTGCCGATGCATAAGGGACGTGTGTGCACATTCCTAGGTTCTGAACGTACCAAATTTTGGACGTGTTTGAATGTCTCGGCACACAAGGTGTTACATTTTACTAAGTTTCTTTATACAAAGCTTTGAATTCTTTGCCTTAAGACTTATATTACTGGTCGATGCTTAAACTTTATCTAATTGGTGCTCCTCAATTAAGAAAGGAAATGGCATGTGTTTGGATCTTGTGGTGAATGTAGTGGATTCTTCTGTTAGCGTCTCTCATTTATATGATATTTTGCAGCCTGTTTCGATGTCAATACAACCAGCGATAAATGGCTTTCGAAGCTGGACTCAAGTGGATGGTTGAGCCACGTCAAGGATGCACTGATGTGCGCCTGTGTTGCGGCTCAGTACATCGACAAAGACTGTGGATCGGTCATTGTTCATGGGTCAGAAGGGACGGACACCACTTTGCTTGTGACCTCCCTCACACAGGTCATCCTGGATCCTGACTGTAGAACTGTACGAGGGTAAGTTGCTGTCTGCTCTGCTAATTGCATGATATTATCACAGAGTAAAAAATGTGCTATATAAATATAGGAACATAGTTATGGTGAAACATATATAGTGTCTGATAAAGTTAGAGTTGAAGTCACATTTATGGTCGGTTAATAATGAATACTCTGTGATAATATGGCTCTTTGATAGGGAGTTCTAAGCTAGAAACTGTAAATTCAACCACAATTTTATAATAATCGAGTCATTTGGTTTCGCCTGGGATTGGTAAGAAACAATAACGTGTGTAGTATGGTCATTTGTTATCGAATGACATCCATAGAGTTGTGACTCTTAAACTGGTGATTTCTCTGTCTTGGTACTGCTCAGGTGATTGTCAATACACCATGTAGATCTTAGCAATGCAATGCATGATGCGTGATTATTAAATAACGGTCATTGGAATAGATACAATGAATTCACAGCATTTTCTACTTGCAGCCATGTTTTCCTAGTGTGCCTGATGACTTAGACTGAGTGTGCCTGATGACTTGGACTGAGTGTGCCTGATGACTTAGACTGAGTGTGTCTGATGACTTAGACTGATGTGATGTCATTTGACTCGTTCTTACGCATATACTCCAGGTTCGAGGCTCTACTGGAGAGGGAATGGATCCAGGGTGGCTATCCATTTGCTGATAGATGCTTGAAGTCGTCGTTTGCAGTTTCGAAACTCCGACAAGAGTCGCCCGTGTTTCTGTTGTTCCTCGACTGCGTTTGGCAGGTGAGTCTTAGGAATGGTGGAGCATTATTAAGTTCAATCAATCCAAAACGGATTGGACTCTACAGACACTGCCCTTTACGTGGGAGCCAGCTGATGGTGACGTGACTTCTTGTTACCTGAGTACACTTGTTATATTGTGTGATGAAAGCCTTGTTCTTAAGAAGCCTTAGCAATGCTTAAGCTAACATGGGCAGCATTTCTATGAGGTGTGGTAAATAAGACTGTATTTAAATTCCATCATTTAGATCAGTGATTCCCAACCTGTGGCCTGCGAGCCAAAAGTGGCCTGCCAGGCCTCAAAAAGTGGCCCTTGACCTATCAAAGATATAAAAAACATATGTGCAATAAATTAATTATTCCCAGAATAGTTATTTTCTATAAATTATTTAGTATATTTTGATGATGTTTATAAGTAACATTAAATGTATTTATCCATGTGTAAATTGATTCTATTATAAAACAGAAAAATCTGTTAAAATTTAAAATAATTACTGTTAGCCTTGTGGCCCATCATGTCCTTCAACTAAATAAAAGTGGCCCTAAGATGAAAAAGGTTGGGAACCACTGGTTTAGAAGCATGCATCCAGGAAAGAACATTGAAAATCTGTCAAATCTTGACAGTATGAGTGTGCAATTTGTGCATTGTCTGGTCTGGGTGAAATTTGTACTGTCATCAAAAACAATCAGCACTCCAGAAGTCGTTTCCAGATTTGATTTGTTGTGAACAATCGTGAATGAATGACCTCTGCGCTTTTATGAGGATGTTACTGTCTTCTGCTTATAATGCAGGTCAATTATATATGAGGAAAGCAATGAGGTCAATAAAGTTAGCCAGATAATATATTAACTAGTTCAATATTTGTCAGATGTTTTATTTGCTTATGAGAAATATTTCGTTTTTGTTTGATTGAATAGATATGGCAACAGTTCTCCTGTTCATTTGAATTTAGTGAAGACTTCCTTGTGATGCTTTTTAAGCATGCGTATGCATCACAGTTTGGTTTGTATACTGGATTTTTGTTTATTTTGCTTTGCTTTTTATATTGTTCATTAATATTGAGAAATAACTATATTCTATCTTTAAGTAATTTTTTTTTAATGATATTTGTTTATTGAGGAGATGACACATGTCATGAGTTCGATATTCCCACCAGCCACTAAAAGTTCTTATGATCTCAGACCTATGTCACATAGATGCAGACTGCCTGTTAATAGTGACAAGAACTTCATCCCTCGTAGTCCTATACAGAACTCTTATGTAGAATCTTCAATGAATTCTTGCATTTATTATAATAATTTATTTTCACAATAGTTGAATGGTTGACTGCCTGCAACACTTACAAGAGAATTCTAAACATATATGAAATTGAGGTTACATTGTTAGGTGTTTGTTTTCAATCAATCAATCAATATCTGTGGATTCAGTTTATCTAGTTGACATCGATGCAGCTTGTTTGTATAACCAGATTCCCCTACTTGGTCAAACGTTTCCTCACGGCTGAGCTAATTTCCTGAATGTCGGCTTACCACTGTTACAATCTCAGTCTACTTTAGCCAGTGCAGTTCCAAATTTTGCTTGGTTATTAGTTAGAGATTGACAAAGTTACATTGTTAGGTTGAGCTGAGATTCTGTAAATTGGATTAGTCTGACAAATAATACAACATTGTACTTTATTCTTGCCCTTATTATAATAAGTTATTGTACCTTGCAGGAGTGTGGTGTCATCTTAAAAGAAATTATTTGCTATATATTGGAACTGTAATATGATGCTCCTGTAATTCTTGACGATGAATGTAATATTTGTTGTCATGTGTTAGGAACTTTCCTATGTAACAATGAGAAAGAAAGAGCACGGTTGAGAGTAAAGGAACATACAGTATCGTTGTGGTAAGTATGATCAATTCCTCTAACTTTAGAATGATATGCTACATGCGCGTTTGTGTAGAGGCCGATCGATTATTAGTTTTTCATTCTGCTTTAGTTAATTTAGTCTTTATATTGTGCTGAAGTACACTTAAGTTTTAGAAAACAATGGGTTAAGTAGTTGGAAACAATAGGTTAGATAGAGCTTGATCATTATTTGAGGACCTCATTTTTCCTCTTCCTTCTGTGTCCGTGATCTTACGAAGGTTGAACACCATTCTGCCAAGGTGCGTATATGACCTCATGATAAGTGATGGTGTTTATTGGCAACTACGAGGCAGACCACATAGACAATATTTTAAGACTTTGGTTTAAGAGAGGACAGTTTTTATTAGTTCCCTATGTCTTTATTTATTGACTAAGTTTCTTAAATTGCTAGGACAGATGTTCGGCTGTGCATTTCAAACAGGTGTCTTTTTACTGCTGCAGGTCCTACATCAACTGTCCTTCGATCTTGTGTCAGTATCTCAACCCACTCTACGATCCAAATGGATCTGTGATCTGGCCGTCAGTTGCTCCACAGAGTCTCGTAAGTCAATCCACTACAGCATTTTGCAGTCATGTTGTGTATAGTGTATAGACGGCTGAACGATGAAGTTGACAATGGCACTAAAGAGAAGACAAGAATGATTAGACAGAAGTGGGTTTGATACCCACTCAATCCATAAGGTTGACTTAGCCTTCAACTCCCCTACTTGCACATGGCTTTCACTGAAACCTGAAAGTGCTTCTTTTCCCACAAGTCTTTTCCTGATTCCTCCTCTTCCGCTTACCTATCCTGTTGCTCGAGTTCCGAACACCATTTGCCAAAGATGTTTGACTGTCTGCTTGCCTGACTCTTTGATCTTGGTCTGGAACCAAAACTGATCTTAGCTACCCATTGATTTGTTTTGAATGAGTGACTGTGAATAAGTTAGTCCCTATGATTTAATTTTCTGTTGGCACTAATAATCTCTGTTTGTTAACATTTAACGTAGCACCCATAGAGTAGAGCTATAAAATTGCATGTTGTTATTTAGTTAGGGTTACGGTTAAAATTTGAATAGTAAAGCAGAGTATAATGCTGTTATTGGTGGACTTGAGTTTTGCATAGACTCTTGCAATGTTCTGTCGTTGTACTTGATCGTGACGTAGCAAGTCTGGACTGCTGTGTATCAGAGCTGGCAGCGCTACCTTCCAGCGCAGACTGACGTCTGGCAGGAAATCGTTCGAATAAAGGAGAACAATAAGGAACTGAAATCACGAACAATTAAACTTCGCAAGTAAGTGACTAGCTAATAAAATAATGAATGAATTTATTGTTTTTATATTAGTTTTCATTGTTTTTTTGACCTAAGTCATTCACTGTTATTGTGGCTATGCTTAAAGATTTAAAAATCTTTATTTGTTTATTGAGAGGGATTTTCTATGTATAGCTTGCTTGGGTGACAAAATAAAGGAGTGACCACATCAATCATAAAATTAAAAATTATATTCTTGTTTCACACAACAACCAATTAGCTGTTGTTTGAGATTTATACCAGTCTTGGGATTTCTACACTTTGCCATGTCCGTGATTAAGAAAACGAAGTTGCTTCATATCCATGGCTTCCTCGCAGCTAGCTTAAGGAACTGCTCTTTTTCTTCCTGTCCAGATATAGTGGATACGCTCACCATACACTCACACTGTCAATGGCAAGATTAGGCAGTGGGAACAAGATTAGCATTGGGGTCAAGATTAGGTAATGGGGTCAAGATTAGGTAACGGTGTCAAGATTAGGCAATGGGGTCAAGATTAGGTAACGGTGTCAAGATTAGGGAATGGGGTCAAGATTAGGTAATGGTGTCAAGATTAGGCAATGGGGTCAAGATTAGGCAACAGTGTCAAGATTTGGCAATGGGGAAAAGATTAGGCAATGAGGACAAGAATAGGCAATGGGGTCGAGATTAGGCAGTGGTGTCAAGATTAGGCAATGGGGCAAGATTAGGCAATGGGGACAAGGGTGGCCACCCACTTCGTATGTTGAGGCTAAGAATAATGAGGGTGTAAGCACTTTCTTATTCTTCTGTGTAAAGCAAGTGAAGGCAGAAAGTTGTTTCATATTAAACTTGCGATGAGGTCCACCGAGTAGCTGGAAGAAACAGGTTGGATGTTCTCAGAGACCCATTGGCCAATTTTGAGGGCTGATTCCCCCTCCTGCTCAACTATCACAGAGCTAGAATAGGAACTCTGGACGGTGTTCTAGTGGGCCTGTAGAATGGCCCGGAGCCAGAATTGTTAGCACAATAGTCGTGGATATTTAAATTGGGGCAGGCCACGGATGATTACGTTTCACGCACAGAGACTTTCAAAGTAAGGCATTCGTTCAATCAAAATTCGTTACGCATTTCATTTAAGTTGCTTCAGTAATTAATTCGTAGAATCAGATTGGGGTAAGTGCTTTGTACCAAAATTCTCGGGCATCTCGCGAAAACTTGAAGAAAGGAGCGATTTAGTTATGCAATTGGCTTAAATTGCTGAATTATTGATTTGTGAGAGTACTTTGTGCAACTTGTGTTTCCAGGCATCTCGTTAAATTGGAGAAAGAGGCGATTGACAATGGTCTCGTGCAGCTGAACGTGCAGAATGATGAGCAGCCGTGACCGACGGCCGTGACAAATCTTCCCCTTTGCTCTATGTGATTGTTGTGACTATGTCGATATCTAGATGCTACTATAAAATTAGTCTCCTGCATAGCTGTTATTGGAGTTGTTGTCGATTAGTGAAGGTGATACAACGAAACTATCTATAGGTTTTTTAAATCACCTTCTTCACTGTGGTTTGAAGATAAGTGGGTGAAGGAGACGATTTTGCTCCCACCCAGATATGCCAAGGCTAAGAAAATGAGGTCGCTAACACTTCATTGTTACTACATTCACAACATTCATTGTTGCCTCTCAAGCTATCTTCAGAAGCTCTTCATCTTCTTTGTTGTGAATAGGTTGGTGCCCTGCGCTTGACTTACAACCGGCGCTTTAGAAGTTTTGAGATTACAATTCATTTTCATAATTGTTGTCATTGTTGGGATTTCTTACCTGTAATCAAAAGTGTGGACATTCATTACAATTGTCATTATCTCGACTGTCTATTGCTATTGTCATATTATGTTAACTCAATAAAGGTGTTTGTCAATTGGTTTTCTTAACAATATTCTGGTAAACTAAGAGTATGCTCTTCTCTTCGTAAATTTCCCAAGTTATACAAGAATTATGTGTGAATAATTAGGTGTTGGGAGTTGACTGAAGGAACCATGGTTACATAGGTTAGCCATTATTTTCTTGTTTTCATTTTGTACGCATGAAGATGACAATGTTAAGTGAACCTTATCTAACACTGGGAACTAGAAAAGAGCTTTGCACTTTACGGATTTTGGTTCGCTCGATAATTACGTATGATTTTGTCGTGAATGGGTTTCCAATTGTAATTATGAATTTGGACGTGTATAAACATGACATTGAGACGAATTTCGTTCTAGCATTACAGATATAATGATATCTTGTACTGTTTTAACTCTGGACTAGGACATGAAATTTGGAAGCAGTGGTTGTACTAATAGAAATATAAAGCTTGCAAAATGTCTCTGCTTTGTACACTGAGCAAGTGCAGTAATTCATCTCATAACTGATTAATTGAGTTTGGTGTCCTAATTCGCATAGGCAGCTACTCTGTTTCTTTGGATGTGTAAGTAATTGTAAATGTGTTTGTTGTCGTACTGTATCTGAGTATATACAAAGCTCTTCTTACATTGTTTGCTATTCAGAAGCACTATCAGCATTACAGCCCCAAGGAAATAAGAAAGACTTCAATATTACAACTGTGTGACATTCACCCTGTTCATTTTTTAATGTCGCTGGTTGGGTTAGATACTTACTGTGCCCTGGACAGGTTTCTGACAATTGCCTTGGTGTGCTGTTATAGCAATGCCGTTGAAGTTGAGAGAAAATGCATCAGAAGTACTGATGAGTCCCTCGATTAGTTGGGCGTAACACAGGTCCGGTTGCATGACTTTTTTTACATACAATTAGCTGATAAGTTAACGATAAATTGTAATTATGGTTTGCATGTTTATTTTTAGAATGTGAGTCACATCTGTCGTTAAGTGGGACACAGGTCCTATGGTGATGAACAGTTAGAACCTTTTGTGTTAGTACAAGGAAGCTCACAGAAGTTCCTCTTTTTCAGATAATTTATATGTAGAAATCATCGTAACACTTTTGTGTGCGTTGATTAGGCATGGCTGTTCGTTGAACAGTGCCTGTGCTGTGACCTAACGACCGTCTGTGTTGAGGAGAGGCTGACGAACTTAGACCTCACTGAGTCACCGAATGAATCGTCAGTGATTCATCTCTGAATCTCCAACGAACAGTAATTAATTGCTGTTAAGGTCTTCAGAGTTGATTTTCATCTTGATTTCTCTGTGGTCGAGTTTCAATTCCGTTGTCTGCTTGTCATTCCATTTCAAGTTTAATTGGATTAAAATTAAGTGGATGCCATTTACTGGAAGACAGAGCGTCGTTGACAATTCCATTACACAGTGGGATTGCTATGTTACACCAGGCGACGAATGATGTGTTCCAGGGTCGCAATCGTTTGCTTTTTTATAGTTTTTCCTTTCCAATGACTAACCTGGTTTCACCATTTGTTACAAGGCAATTGTGTAAAAGCACCTAATGTTGATGATTTAATCATTTAGGCTTTATTAGTGCATTTCTCATCCATGAGTGATTTTCCAGTTACTCTGCTGTGAATTTTTATTTTGTAATGTAATGTATTTTGTAATGTATTTTGTATTGTAATGTGTTTTGGTTGTGACACCATATGACAGGTTTATTTTGCAGTGGATTTTTGGTTTCTAGTTCCAGTCTCCAATCAGTTGATTTAAAAGCACATAGGATGGGACGCGGTGGCGCAGTGGTCTATCACGGGCTTTGTAACTGAAGGGTTGCAGGTGTGACTCCACCTCACGACACTGTGCAATGACCCTGGACAAGTTGCTCACCCACAATTGTCTGTGAGGAAGGCAACCGGAAAACAAGCCACTCACTTCATCACCAGTTGGCATAAAAGCCAATGGCAATCAAGCACAGAATTTATCATTATTGGAAAATCCTAAATGCACGCAGGCCTTCCTGTGAGAGCCGTAGTAATTGTAACATATTATAACAAGGTTGTGTTAAAGTTTTTCCTAAATCTGAATTGAATTTGTGTTCTGCAGCCAGAATGTCGTGTGAGCATTTGTGTTGTAATGAAGAGGAACATTGTAATGTATCTTTAGTCTACAACTATATGAATTGTTACTTGTGAACACTCGTGCATTGTATTTAGGTCTTTATATCAGCTTCAAGACGTATGCTCCATTGGTCAATAGCAGGTTCAATGACCGAATCCCTCCCAGACATTAACTTGGTTATTTAAAGACGTATCTATGACGTACCATTTTTTTTACCGGGACGTTCATAAATTACAAATGTGTATTATAAATATGTCAGAATTAAAGCGGTTTTTGGAATTTTAAAATCAACGAACATTTACTATTCATTTTATTTCCGGACGCAGTTTATTATTGTTATTATTTATTCAGGTTGACTATTTTGCACAATTTGTCTATAAAAATTAAAGATTAAAATGAAATTTTGGTGGAAGTATAAGAGTTACTTTGTGTGTTCCTCTTTGTATAATTGTTTTAATTGAGAATTAAACTAATGTATATGCTTTTATATTTGTGATTCTAGTATATTCATTCATTCATTCATTCATTCATTACGAGAATTTGTGTATAGTGCCTGTTCAAGGTGGCTACTCAGAGGCGCTCTCAATCCCAGCACGGTCAAATAACTTGCAGCACTGTGAGAGGCGCTAAAGAAATATACTTGCCTCTGCAGTATATACTGCAAGTACAGCTGCCTTGTTCTTAGCATAGGCTAGGTGTTCTATTGCATAGAAACAAATTGCATTGAATGGAGGTTGTTTTGTATTGTATTTGCATTTTTCTATAGCGCCTCTCACAGTGCTACCTAATCAGAGGCGCTCTCAGAAAAGAAACGTCTTAAGGACACGGCAGAAACAGAGGCACCCCAGTTAAGATCAAAGAGTCTGAGAGGGGATATCATTCCAAAGCAAAGAACCAACTGATGCTGGTAGCTGATGCACAGCATGGCTCAATGTTGGGTTGAATTGAAGGGTGAATTAAAAGAAGAATGGGGGTGGTCACTAGTGTAGTGGTCAGCATGCTGGTCTGTCAATTGAGAGGTTTTTGGGTTCAGTTCCCCACCAGTTCTGCCCCACACGCGCTGCTATCACCCCAACTCAACTATAATGTGTACATTGACCGTTCCCTGTCGGTGGGGAGATGGCAAGGGAGAAGATTGGTGTCCTCGTGTGCTCTCTCCACTCTACTGAGCGATTCCTACTCATTGTCCCATTGGCCAGCTCAACTACTAAACGAAATCGTACGTTCTCAGTGGTCCCTCGCTCTGGAACACGCTCCCGTTGACATTGCGCTTGTCACCCTTCCAGGGTCCACTCAGACTCTTTATACTCTCTTTAAAACTGTCATTTTCAGCTGTGCTGGGATCAGAAACGCTGGTATGTAGTAGCCTTGAAAGGCGCTTTATAAGTCTTTGTAATGAATGAAAATGCCAAGGCTAAGAATCTTCTACTGAGGCGCCAAACGACCTCACCAAAGCCTGCAAAGAAACGGACACCTGTGTGCATTATCAGCTCACACACGGCAGCCGAGTTCCAAATATAGAGCGGCGTCTGGTCCAATTCAAACCACTAAACCTAACCAGGTATAGGTATACACTACATACCTCCACTCTCTTATGGTAGTTACTTACTCGCTATAGAACCGCCTGTGCCAATCCAGCTTCGTTTCCTCATGGCATAAAAATCGCCGGCAATTCCTAATGTTCTGTGTTCGACAGAGAAATGCACTTCAGATGGCATGATAAGCGAACCAAGCACGCGACCAACCGACTACCCCCCCTCCCTCCCTCCCAGCAGCACTCGGGTGTTCGGCCGTGTGGGTCCCCCCGCCGTACCCATGCGATTGAGACGCTGCGGCCCAGGGAACGACTGCGCGTTATCGTCCAACGTGGATTATATCGCACAAACCCGTTTCGACCAATTCCCTTTCTTACGCGATGTCTGCTTAAATGCAGATACCTGTGCGGGTTGGATGTTAATGCAAACGGTCTTTCTTTATTGCGATCGTATGGTCTTGAGCTCTCGACCCTGCTTGTCATTTTTCAATGAACTGGGACGGGCGGGGGAGGGAGCGGGTGAGATCTTCCTCTTTGAATGGGGCTACGCCATTTAAGGTCCCCGTGTATAGGACCGCACTTGCCTGATATTGCACTATTTAAAAAAAGTCACTTCCGTCATTCTGAAATGAGTCCAGACTGGCCATTGCGGACGTGATTAATTTTGATATAGCGTCGGTTTCAGAGCTGGTTTTTCTTTTACGTTTTTGGAGCGCTAATAATTTTTAGAATATTTATTTTAGGCCTACGCTACATCGGTATGCGACCGATTAACGTCACTGTCACTAGGCCTACTAGTACTCACGCAGAGGGTTCTGGGACGCAACGTACTAACCAGTGTATAACTAATCAAACTAGTTTATTTTCGTCTTTCCTCTATCGAGTTCTAAGGGATGTTCAACTCCTCTTCCGGTTGTCATTTGACCAGCAAGAGTAGCAATGCTTTAGTCTGGCTTCGAGAGGTGGCAGGATTGGTTAGCGCCTTCACTTTTCTTAACCTCGGCATATGAAGCCGGGCTGTCCTTCCTTTCCCTCGCCAGCTGATTATATATAGACCCTATTGCTTTACATAAGCGTGAACTTCCTGACGTCCGATCTAAAGACTTTTTTAGCACCTATGCAATAATATCAGTATAATTATAGTAAATACCGATATCCTATAATATTCAGTATTCATTCATCACAAAAATGCATAGAGCGTCCCTTAAAGGTTAGTCCTACAACTCCTGTGCCCACTATGTTCTAATTGAAAACGGTCACGCCACCGCATTGCTATTACATATATTCTGGCAAGTGGCAGTAGGCCTATTATAATTTTATGCGACGATCAGTGTTCACCGTCAGTCACTCGACGTCAAAGCGCATTTTGGATGCACACATAGTGTCTCCCGAATCCAGACACTACCCGCAAGAAGGGGCTTTGCGTGGCCGCGTCTCTTGGCGAGGGCACTTGGGGTGAGTGAGACGGATTATTTCACCGACTACGGAACTCCCGGGAAACTGCGTGAGTCTCTGGCGAGGAGGCTGTGGGTCGGTCGATCAGTGGTCGATTGAGGCGATGCGTAGGACTACGCTGGAGTGGATCCATGAATATCGTTGGCTGATCGTTGAGCACACCGGGTTGCCATTCCGTCGACTTTAATGATGATGATCTTACAAGTTGCTGTTCAATCGGCAACGGCGCCCGCCGATAAGATAGCAAGAAAGAGACGCTCGCAACGCAGGCACCGCCCCTTCTTCCGCTTCATCTCCGTCTCTGTCTGTCTGTCTCTTCCTGTCTCTGTGTGTCTCTGTCTGTCTCTGTCTCTGTCTTTTCTTTCTCCATCTCTGTCTCTGTCTGTCTGCCTCTGTCTGCCTCTGTCTGCCTCTGTCTGCCTCTGTCTCTTTCTGTCTCTGGCTGTCTGCCTTTCTCTTTCTCTCTCACTTTATCTGTCTGTCTGTCTCTCCTATGCTTCCTCCTTTACTCTTCGTCCTCTTATCTAATTCCTCCTATTGTCATCCTATTCTTTTTCTCCTCATTCTCCTTCATTTTCTCTTGTTACTTCTCCTGCTTCCCTCTTCATTCTCCTTTCATACGCCTCGCCCTCGTTATCTTTTCCCTCCTCCACAAACTTCTTTTTCCATTTAAGTTCATCCCTCCTCCTCCTCCTCCTCCTCCTCCTCCTCCATTCCATTTGATACATGCGATAACGTCGTGTTCTACGGATAAGCCTACCTTACATCGACAGGCATTTCTATTTATAAATTCCCACTTGAATCAAGGTAGGCTAAAGGGCCTCCATATAAGAGAATCAATCGATTAATTAGGCGAGATTAGACAATTCCAAGACTCACTGTTCTCCAGAAGAGTGGAGAATCGACGAGTTAGGCCTCCACGTTCTTTCTAACAGCACAGTGGCATTCAAAAGACGATTAGTGTCGCCCTCCTACTTTATCTAGGCTTAGGACTGGCAGTGCAATACATATACTAAAATTAAGTCAGTGCAAATTAAAATTAAGTACAAGTAAAAAAAATTATGACTGTGCAAATTAAACTTCTTCGTCGTCGTCGTCTTCTTCTTTTATATATTTATCATTTATTCATTCGTCGCATCCTTCTTCGCATTTTTCCCCTTCTTCCACGCATTCTTCTTCATCCTCGCATTCTCCTATTTCTTCGCATTTCTCTACATCCTCGCATTCCTTTCCTCCTTGCATTTTCCTTCTTCTTCGTATTCCCAATACAAATCGTACCCCTTACCTCGCCCATACACAAGTCCCCTCTGGCCATTTGCATGCAGTTAGGTTCAAACCGACTGCCCATTCTATTATTACCCTACAGAGAAAGCATCCTCTGTAATTGGCAGACTGCCTTCGTCCAGTCTCCACTCGTCTCGAAACTCCAGACGATTGCGACCTGTGGCAGTATCCGTTCCGCCTGGCCGACTCCTCCGACACGCAGCGAAGTCAGCCTCTTCGTTTGTTTTGGCCGTGAAGCGTGATAACGTTCGTCCGTAGCTGCTCGTTTTCTTTGACGCTATCCAGGCCGTCTGCTCTGACAAATGGCTCCTCGAGTGCAAGCCGTATTAAATCAGCCGGGTCTGGTTATCTCTAGGCCTATCTGCAGATCTATCGAAACACTTACTGTACCCACCCACACGCACACGCAGCGAGTCCTCTCTTTTGATTGAATCCGGCAGGCAGTTTGAATGTTTGAATGTTAGAATATGGTGCAGTTCAGAGCCAGGGTCAAGTGAAAACAGAGGATGGGGTTATTGCCTATTAAGGATGGGAATGAGGCTTTAAGAGAGGCCACCTTAACATACGTAGGTAGGTATACTATAGGCCTACGTACTAACGTCGAAATAAATTTTCTTGAATTTGTGGCTCGTTCGAAAAGATGGGGTGCGGCCTCGTTCGAAGTTACGCCTGCTGACAATTTGTTGTCTTAACTGGGTTCTGATCGTTTGTTTTGTTCTCCCTAGAATTCATATCTTGGGTGAAACCATTATCACAAACGACTAAATACCGGCTGATCATATCCGTCTAGGTTCTATAGAGTCAGATCGGCGTTAACAGCAGCTGCTGTGTCTGCTTCTGACAGGGGTTATATATGATGTCGTTGTCTCCACCCTTCTGAGAATATGGAAATGTAAAATCCCACCAGCGCCACCCACGTCTCTATAGCTGTCAGATTGCCTTACCCCTTTGGATCCTTGACCCGGAACCGATTTTGACCCTACCTTCCAATCGTTTGCTTTGACTGAGCGCTTGCAAATAAACTGGTTCTCGCGACTTCACTTTTTGGACGCTGTATAAATTTCGATAATACAATAACCAACAAACCCCGCTATACAAGTTACAGCATTTAACATCTGGTTGTTCAGATTGCCATGTAAACGGCAAACCACGCTGTCCTATTTCTGTGGCGCTGCCATTTCAGACTTAACTTCTTCCTAAGTCATATAAATTATATTATATATATATATATATTATATATATATATATAAATCTTTGTCACAAGATACAACTCCCATTCCCGTTATGGACTTCTTACTGGAAGCCATAAACTCTTCCGCCGACAGCTTCGTCTCTCTCATCACGGTTTCTTAGTATATATGCCATTCAGAATCGTTGGCGAATGTCGTTAAGAATTCCTGGTGGGCGGTTTCTTAGAGGGAAATCATCGGGGACTGACCACGTGGTGTCTCGTGTCACGGGTATGAAGTTTCCTGTCACGCCGACTACACGCGGTGCCTATAGGCCCATGTATAACTCCGCAGACATAGTATCCTAGCTCTGACAGATTTAGCATCCCATTCTATATGCTGTGAGTCCATGAAGCGGCGCTTCGCGTTTTGCCTCCCAACAGTAAATAAATCGACGACTCGATCAAATAGTTAATGCCACACATCTTTGACTCGGACCTAGCCAAAACTAATCACTTAGTAAGTGCAGAGGAAGTTTCACCTGCTAATGAAAATCTCACATGGCCTGGCTCGCGCAGCAGCAGACCCCTTGGTGTAGGGTTTATTCTGGGTGGGCTGTGATCGTCAAAGTCCGCAGGTCCCATCCTGGACTCTCCAGTCTTCAAGTGCTCCCATTAGAGCTAAACCAGAAGCGGTTGTTACTGTACTTATACCAACTGACTCATATAAGGTACATCGAAGGTTATACTGACTACGTGACCACGGCGTTTCTTTTCCGCTGACAACAGGATGCAATAAACTGCATGGTTATACAACGGTCACATCGCAGAAGAAAGTAAAACGCTGTATTGGCTTCGAGTAATTTCGAACAACCAATGAGTAATATAAAATTAGATGTAAGCCTATAGTATGGTCTAAAGTAACGATACCAACGAAGAAAGAAAGTGAGAGGGGTGGCGAGAGGCGAGAGCAAGAGAGGGTATTGGATCTAGAGGGGCTATTAGGAGAATTAAGGAAGCCGCACTCACTTGATGGTGGTGATAATGAATCAACCACCCACACACGTGCCCAGGTTGTAGACACCCTGTATTAATAATTAGGCCTTCGTCCTATTGTTTCAATTCGATCCTGTAAACATGTTACATACCCATTACCCAAGTATCGGAATATGCCAACAAGGCTTCACATGCATGGAGAACAAAATGACGATGTCTTGTATGCCTATTTGAGATAATAATTGCTCTGTTTGGAGAACAGAAAATTTGCACTAAGTAGCATCGCCCATGAATGCAGGCCCGCCGATGGTGACAGAAGGGCAAATGGACCCGCGGGCTCCATCCGCAATCAACTTTTGTGCTCTTAAATTTAGTATTATTGACACTTAATTAACTATGCGATTAGTTAAAAATTCAGACATCTGAATATCAACGTCTGCTTTTCGATTTTTGCTATATATAGAAGACGAATACTTCCGTCTTAGAGGTCCGTGATGGCTCGGTTTGGGGCATGAATATATATATATATATATTATAATATATATATATATTCATGCCCCATATATATATATATATATTATAATATATATATATATATATATATATATCAGCGTATATATATATCAGCTTACAGAAGGTTGCTGCAATGCTGATCACTGTTGTCATGTTATATATATATATATATGTTATATATATATATATGTTATATATATATATATATGTTATATATATATATATATATGTTATATATATATATATGCGCGTTCTGAAACCTGTGAAAGTATCGCATTGAACCGAACGCTGCTTATGCAAGAGATTGGCAATTTACTACCGAACAGGTGCATACATATAGCGCCCCTTCAATTGAAGGGGCGCTATATAAATTTTCGATTATATTACATTACAATTGGTTTGACAGTATATTCATGATTTTGGCTATTCGATAGTATTGCAACGATTAAGCGTATCTATAGAGCACGATCAACGAACTGTGGCGATCGACTTTCTTTCTAAAGTGCAATCTGGTCCTTGGCCAAAAAAGAGTATGCACAAAATAAAATAAACAGAAAATAATAAAAATAACACGTGATTTAGCGGCTAAGCATTTGGGCAAAATGTTCGTAAAATGCAATTGTTCTTCTCTGAATAAGTCAATAATACATTACATTGTACAATGCAACCAATACAATACAATACAATACAACTGTTATTTGATATTGCCCTTCTTACAATCTGCTCAGAAGTGCATACACATGCCTCGACGGCGCAATTGCAGTTGCAAAGCATAGCAATTGTGTGCGAAGGACTTATTCAACGTCCCTACACAGTGATGTCTCGGACGTGGGTCGAACCCACACACTCATCGCACACTGAGCGTTATAACAGGCCGACCGCTCTAACCAATCGACCATCACCATGCCACAGTCAATACTGCTGCCTCCCCACCAAGATTTTTACTCTCAGATAATTTTGTCAACCGTTTCCATCTAGCTTACTGGAATCAATTCCACAGCGGAATTCAAATAGTTCTTCAGTTGATTGTGTCTTCGATAGCCTTCCTCACACAAAGGAATTGGCAGGCTTAACTGACTGGAAACCGTTCGGCAAACACAGATCATTATCTATGCATTGTTAGATATATAACGTATTAGGCGCCTTGAATGGCTGATGACAGTCAAATTAGACGCCTCTAAGAATTTGTTCTCAGTCGTTCATAGAAGTACTGTAATCTTGCTGCGTTTAGCCAGTTTGAAAATGGACGATAACTATTACTATTATTATTATTATTATTATTATTATCTTCTATTATTATTATTATTATTATTATTATTATACATATTATTATTATACATATATGTTATTATTATTATTATTATTATTATATTATTATTATTATTATTATTATATTATTATTATTATTATTATTATTATTATTATTATTATTATTATTATTATTATTATTATTATTATTATATATGTTTCACATTATGCTGTTATCGCCCATGATGAGCTAAGTGAGTGTTGGCAATGTCCCGAAGAGGCAGGCGGCGTTCCCACGCTGAAGAACAACCGAGATACGTTGTTATTATTATTATTATTATTATTATTATTATTATTATTATTATTATTATTATCTGGACATTGGGATCCGTCAATTTGCATCGTTCACCTCATGTGATTTCTGAAGTTAACTCTAAGGTGCCCGCGTGACATAGTGAAGGGCGTGGCATATAGAAGCGCATGACACATTGATGACTCTACGAATGACTGGACTAACTGGGTAATCGGTATCTTCCACACTAGAAGTGGTTTTGTTATTTAATTCCCTCCTCTTCCTCCTCCTTCTTCTCAACCTCCTCCTTCTCCTCCTTCTTATTTTCCTTTCTTTTCTTCACTTTCTACTTCTCATTCTCCTTCTCCGCCTCTACCTCCTCCATCTTCTCGTCTCCTTCTTCTCCTCCTTTCCCTCTTCCTTCTTCTCCTTCTCCTCCTTCTACTTCTCGTGTTCCGTCTTATCCTCTACCACCTTCCTCTACTCTGGCTTCTCCTCTTACTTCTTCTCGTCATCATCATTCTCCAACTCCTCTCCTCAACGCCTTCATCATCATCATCATCATCATCATTATCATCATCGGTTCGACATTCGACAACACCGACCTCAGTGTAGTGTGCTATAGTGGACCTATACGACGTAGGTTGGGGCCACCTGGTTTTTGTATTCCCACTCTTGACACTTATCCTGTCTAAAACCCATTACTCGCAAAGACCGCTGCTGCCACACCGCCCGCGATTGCTTAGGGCGTGGCTTCCAGACTGATTGGCAGCCGAACTTTTTAGCCACGCCCACCGCACGACCTGGCTGCTGAGGAGGTAATGCGGAGTGGCTGAATAATGGCATCTGAGTGGTGGAACAGCGAGGAGCGTCACACTTGAGTAAAAGGCAGTGCTCTTATCGCACTGGGGCAATCTGATTTCGACTTCCTAGCCGACTGTACATGCTGGCTTTACTTGGCAGGCGAACTTGGCCTTCTAATATATTGGGTCTCGTTACAAGATATGCCTCGTTGAGATACCATGCTTACGGTTCCTGAGTTATTGTCCGAGAATAGTCGTCGAGTTAATAAGATACTGATCTTTGTTCCTTCCAATTGGGGTATTGTTTCATTTTTTGCTGATTTTTGACATTCGTTATAGTTCATGAGTTTTGAATATAAACTTCTCCTGAAGTACTGAGCCTAACTAATACCTGGATGCGTATCAAACGAGCAGGATAGTAGCAGCAGTTTCCGAATCAGCATCCCTTGCGAAAAGAAAACTCTGAGATTGCAACCTGATACTACAATTATACGTTAGTCATTTTAACTGGAAAGTTGCATATTTTTCGGATTCAAAGTTGCGGAAGCAAATCTAAGCCTACAGCCAATACTGGCTCTTCCACGAGTTATCTTGTAACTTTCAACAGTGAGGTCTGAATTGCTTAAGTCATGATGATCGACTATAGAGTTTGAGTTGAAGTAATAAGTGTTTGAGAAATACGCCAGAAGTAGCTGAAGAAAAATTATCCTAGTTACGAGAACAAGTTGGATAGAACAACAGAGGCTCAGTTTGCAAGGACGTAGAGCGCTACACTAGTCGAGGTGCCAAAGGGTAATCGTGACGTTGTTGTTCGAGTCTGACACGGATTATTGTGACCTTTGTTGATCTGCGGTGCGAGTCATTGGACATTTCGCGCAAGGCTAAACCTTAAACCTCTTTGACAATGTACGAGGTCAGTCAGTCCGTCACGCAGGGTTACAGCGCTCAGCCATCCATGAAGCAACTCCTCAACTCCGTAACAGGGCACGAGATGCTGCTGCCAGCCGCCGCCACGGCCTACCTGCCACCCTACGCGCCAAAAGGGTCATATTATCAGCCATCGTCGTCTCAGATGGAGTCCGACAGCGGAGGGTGCCTGGCGAACCGTTACCCCCAGCCGCAGGACAGTCTGACAGGTGTCCTTCACCACCAGGGAGCATCTCATCACAATACAACAGGGGACCATCCGGGACTCCAGCAGCAGCAGCAGCGATG
Source organism: Bimastos eiseni (assembly GCA_959347315.1). NCBI lineage: Eukaryota > Metazoa > Annelida > Clitellata > Crassiclitellata > Lumbricidae > Bimastos > Bimastos eiseni. The sequence goes on from OY365818.1 coordinate 10,397,834, forward strand.
TCTCGGCGTGGACCCCGACAGATCGGGCATGACTGATGGGGTGTCGGCTGCCTACGCCGCCTCCTCCTCCTCGGCGCACCTTCCCCTTCACCTTCAGTCACCGACCGGGTTCAGTCCGCCATCCACCCCGCTCTTCCAGTCGCAGAAGACGTCCTCCCTCAACATCTCCGCCTTCCGAGGATCGATCGCCGGAGATGGATATGCGCCCAGGATGTCCGACTTTGCCGGACTCAACGGTTCCTATGATGGAGTCGGTCTTGGAGGGCAGGGACTCCAGCCTCCGTATCACGGGCAGCAGCAGGGTAACAGCTTCCTACAGACGGCAGGGTGCAGTGCCTTCCAGAAGCTGTCTCCGTGGTCCACTCAGTCGCCTTGTGGTCCGTACTTCAGCATCGACCCGTGTGAGTTCAACCCTTTTGCTAGTCTACTAGGGGAATATACTTGAAATTTCAGGTTGGCGACGATACTAATTGATGACAAAAAGCTCTTGCAATGTCGCCACCCTCATTTATCCAGGCCTAGGACTGGCACTTTCATAGTATGAACAATGGCAGAGTGCTAAGTGTATACAGAGTAGCAGAAGTTTCAGGTTGGAGACGATACTGTGTGGTAGCAAGGATCATCGGTGTCGCCCCTCTTTCATCCAGGCTGTCAGAGTACGAACATGGCAGAGCTTTAACCTTTAAGTATAAACATAGTAGCAGTAGCTTTGGTTTAGCGACAACACTGTGTGATAACAAAGAACATCATGCGGTGTCGCCCATCTCCTTTATCCAGGCTTGGGACTGGCACTCTCAAATAACGAACAGTGGCGGAGTTTTAAGCATAGACATAGTAGGAGTAGTTTCAAGCTATAACGAAAACCCTGTCTGATAACAAAGATCGTTTGCGTAGCCCTCCTTCTTTATCCACGTTTAAGGCGGGCACGGCCAGAGTACGAACAGTGGCGGAGTTACAATAAATGATAAAAAAGAAACAAGCGAATATGTTGACTAATCCCAAGAGTAAGTCGTGGGTACGAAATGTTAGTTACCTCAGTTGGCCCGGTCTACGACATCGTCGCCACTCTTGTCCTCAGAGCTTCCCATCGACAGCATGCAGTCGGTGAATGCCTTATAGACGGGGACGCAGTTGCATGGAAATAGAAGTCTTGAAACGTCTATAGCTGTATGGCTAGGTTTATTTTTACAATGTGCCAACATATGATAATTATTTAACCATTCGAGTATTGCTCCTGTAGTCTTTTAAGGTGTTGGCTGTTATAGATAGATGATGATGCTGAAATCAATGTTAGAGAACACTTGTTGTATTGACTGCGTGGCTAAAGAGGCGTTGTTTGTGGGACTGTTGACATTTATGGCGTTATCGGAAAGGTTGCGTCTGTCTCAACTCAGACATGATTTGAAAATAAAAAGAGAGTGAGAGTGAGAGTGAGAGAGAGAGAGAGAGAGAGAGAGAGAGAGAGAGAGAGAGAGAGAGAGAGAGAGAGAGAGACATACAGACAGACAGAAAGAGATAGAGAGAGACAGAGAGTGGGAGAGAGAGAGATAGAAAAGACAGAGACAGAGACAGAGAGACAGAGACAGACATAGAGAGGGGAGAACGCGTTCTCGTGTGTGCGTGTTCGTGTGCGTGCGTGCGTGTGCCTATATTCGTCGCGAGTGCTTGGATGAACCGCGCAACGGGGTCACCGCCACTTTTAACTTCCGTCGTATATATCACATTGACTGATGGATCTCTTCCTATTTGTCTTGCTCGCACGGAACGTCTCCCTCTCAACCAGTCTCCTTTCTACTTCACTCACTGCCCTATTACCTTCCATCTTACCCTGTCCTCAGTCACATCCGTTCGCATCTCTTGTCACCCCAATCACTCGTCAACCCCATTCTCCCCCACTTGTCTTCCGCGTCTGCGGCTGCATAACTCTGCTCCGTTCTGTTCAACCTCACCTTCTTTAGCCTTCTCTGTGCCCCGTTTCCCCACTAAGACGCTTTGAAAACTCGCCACCCTCGCACATTTATAAGAAGATGTGTGAGCCATCTATCATAGGACCCAGTCTCTTGTCGAGTTGCTTTCAAAGCGGATGATCCGTGAGTTATGTTGAGCTGTGAATCACCTGCGTCATAATAATGATATTAATCATAATAATAATATTGATAGTAATAATTTTAAAAACTATACGCGAGGACTAGCTTTCCAGAACAACGCCCTCTCCTATTTGTTTAATCCATAGATATCATATATACATCGGGGGAAAATAATAATAATAATATGAATTTTATGAATAATATGAATAATTTTAATAATATGAATGTTGAATAATATTAATAGACCTAATATTAATAATATTTACAATACAATATAACTGAAATTTGATATTGCCCTTCTTACAATTTGTTGTTGCTCAGAAGTGCATGCACGCCTCGACGACGCAACCCCAGTTGTACTGCAGAGCAATTGTACGCGACGGACTTGCTCAAGGTACAGTGACGCCTCGGACAAGGGTCGAACCCGCTCACTCAGGGCACGCTTAGCGTTACGGGCCGAACAGTCTAGCTAATTGGCCACCGTGCCACACAAATGAATAAAATTAATAATATTGAAAATGTTAATAGTAATAATGAGACGATTTGTATAGCGTCGTGGCTCAGTCGGGCCCTAAGAAAAGGAGATTGTATAAACGAGTTAAGATATTCAAAAACAACTTGTGGTATAATTTAAAAAGATAAGTCTTTAGCCACGATTGCGTGTAATAATAACAAAATCATGAGTTCTCAACTTCTCAGTGGTTGGACCCTCGCTCTGCAACAGGCTCCATTTGCCGTTGAGGTTGTTCCCCATGCAGGTCCACTTTGACTCTCTATATGCTCGCTTTAAAAATGTTCTTTTCAGCCGTGCTGGGGTGGGGTGCGCTCTGTAATAACTCCTAATGTATCAAGGGGCGTTATATAAATTTTCGTAGTGAATGGATGAAAGAATGAACAAACGAATGAATAAATAAATGATTGAATGAATGAATGAATTAATTAATTAATCAATGACCCAATAAATAAATTAATTAATTAATTAATTAATGGGTGAATGTCTCAAGACACGATTCTTCAAGTGGCCAAGGCGAAAGTTCCACGCAGCGGAACAAACAGCAGAGAATAATCTATTACAGCAGACACTGTTGTCTCTCCGTATATACTACGTGACATTACTTACAAGCGTTTATTTTTAGATTCCTCACTCACTAAAGACTTATATAGCGCCTCTCCAGGAGACTAATCAGTGACTAAGATTAGTTAACACTGGTTTATTTTCTGTGGGAAATACTTGGCATGACGATCTCTTTACAGCTGAGGATGAGTTACTGATGGAGGCTCGCCCGTCCTGCATACACTACGGTGGGCGAAAGCTTAACAGGTGGTCCGACGGAATTAGGCTAATTAGACGACGGCCTGTTTGGGCCTTTAATTACTATGAGCTAAAGCAATAGACATGAATGACACATGACAATAATTCCCAATTGTGCGGCGATGTAACTGAGCGATACATAGGGTGCCAAAAAAACGACGCCTTGTTTCCGTAATCGCGAATCACGATGTGGATGATTAAGAGGGCTTCAGCCAATATGAATGTGGATATGGATGCATATGCGTATATATGTGGGTCGTTATGTATGTAAGTAGGACCCTAGTATCAAGGTAAGCGTGCAAGAGAGAAAATGTGTAAGCTAGATATTGGCACATATATCTTCATCTAATAGACAGACAGTCACAAACTGACACTGTAACACACCGCGGTTAGTTACAGAATTTGAAAATCGGTTCAAAGTAAATAAAGTAAAGTAATCGGAAAAAGAGATTTAGCTAGTGTGAATCTAGGCTTGTGTAAAAGTAGGTCAGTTCGCTTGCAGGTAAGTATGTGTGTAATTGGGTAAATAAATGGGTTGAGCATTATTGAGATCGTGAATTAATGCTTGAACGAAAGAATGAATGAATGAATGAATAAATAAATAAATGTGTCAGTCGTTGATGTTCAAAAGAACCGAGAGAATTATATTTGATGCCCTATTATACATGCATACATTCCTACCCCTTCAACTTCCTCCTCCTTCTCCTCCTCCTGCATCTCCTCCTCTTCCTCTTCCTCCTCTTCCTCTTCCTCCTCCTCCTCTTTCTCCTCCTTCTCCTCCTCCTGCCTCTTGTCTTCCTCACTCTTCCCATCCTTAGCTCTTCCGTTGTTTCTCTCACAGTTGTTTATCTAAGCATGGTGGCGTCCTTACATGTCATCAACTATTCGTCATTACAATGTAGTAAAATCTCTATGTCATCTTCCGCAGCATGCATCAAATAACAAACGCTGCTATAATATAGGACACATGCATATATATATATATGTATATATATATGTATATATTGTGTTGTACACGCGTGCAGTCTAGCATTTCGAAACGCTGACATATTCACAGACCATTGTGTGTGTGCTAAGTGTTTGTCTTGTCTTGTCTTAACCATCCTTGATCCGAGGGTTGGTCGCTTCATGGACAAGTCTACTCCATCTCTTCTCAAAGTACAAACTATTCTGAAGCACTCTCAGCGTGACAGCGCCAAGGAAATAAGATAATCATGAGGCAACGAAGGGATGAGGGTCGGAGCCCATTAGAGGCTTACTACGGATTATGGGAGGTAGATAATTCCACATAGATTGCACGAGGTGGTTACACTGGCTCCCCTTCCGGATAATAGTCTTGCGGTGCTTCCTGGGCCATGTCCCAGCGTATACATGGGCGAAATTTATTACCCTATCCCGTATACCGGAGGTCGTATCTCCCCTCGCTCCGTCGAAGAAAGAAGGGTTCTCCTTGTCCCTTCTGGCCAAATTTCTACACAGCAAAACCGTGTCTTCTCGGTGATCGACCCTCCTGCATACATCAAGGCTCCACTGGCGCTTCGCTTACTTCTCAGAGTCCATTCTGACGCATTATATACTCGTACTTCAAACTGCTCTTTTCTTTTTACCGTGCGTGTTTTGGGAGCACCTTTGAATAGTAACCTTGAAGAGGTGATACGTAAATCTTTCTAATGGATGAATCCCATGGGCATGAGGAATATACACCCCATATGGGGAACATATACTCCATTTAATATATATATATGGGATCTATATGTGGGTATATAAGGGATATATATTTGGGATATATATGCATATGGACATTATATATATGTATATGTATATATATATATAATCAGAGGCGATCTGGTTCTTGTCACTATTTGGTGTTGCTGGGCATGGTTTGAGCATAGTAGTAGCGTATGGGGAATATAGGCATCACACTGGCCGCCGGTATAGATCAATTTGGAACCGAACACATAATCTGACCCCTCTGTCACCCACGACAGCAATCAAACGAGACGGAGGGGGAGGAGAAGGAGGAGAAGGAGGAGGGGCACGCCTCTGGGTCTGCACCCCGCAGGGCTACAGTTGACTAATGTCTGCCAGCGCCTGGCCATTAGTGACCTGAACGGCCCTCGTAATACGATAGCCCGGCGCTGAGAGGAACGGGTTGATGATGGCAGTAGGGGAATGTATAGACACTTACATATATATATATATATAGACGTGTATGTATATATATACATACACATATATGTATGATTGCGTGCATGTGTATATGAGTGTATACATATATATACGTATGCATGGCTGCATATATATCTGGGCATGTCAACAAGTGAAGGGTTGTTTTGCTGAAGAGAAAACAATGATGATAGCGGTACAAATTGCGGTGATCGTGTTATGTAAATATCGAGACTATATCGGTGTTCAACGATGACACGCTTATTATAGCGACCATGCAGTCAGTCGGTTCCTATACAAAAGATCTGTTGTCAACTGGAGGAGAATAAGTATACGTCCTGCGCGAAGGACTTTTGCCAGGAAACCAGAGACCTTTGCCGCTAAAAGTTTGGCATTTGCGCCGGTAGATGGTGGGTCGTGCATCGGACGCTGGTGGCCGATCCAGACCTTCGACATACACTCTTTCTGTCTCTGTCTCTGACGTTGCCTGTATGTCTTTCTGACTCTCTTCTTCTCTTTCTCTCATACTCTCTTTCTCTGTCCTGTTTCTGTCTGTCTGTCTCTGTCTCTTCTTCTGTCTCTGTCTGTCTGTCTCTGTCTCTTCTTCTGTCTCTGTCTGTCTGTCTCTGTCTCTTCTTCTGTCTCTGTCTGTCTGTCTCGCTCTTATGTCTGTCTCTGTCTGTCTGTCTGTCTGTCTGTCTCTCTCTCTGCAGAATCCTTTAATTTCTGAGCAGCACCTCTGACATTTTGAGACAGAAATGTTTAAGTCTGTTACTGATGCTTGTGTGGTAAATCGCTCGCGTATACCTGGAGTTCGACTATAGTATTCTATTTCCACCAATCCATCTATCGTTCCATGAGCTCGACACTCGTTGGTGTCTGACTATTTATTTCCAGATGTTTCGGGCGCGTTATTTTTTACATTGCTAAAATTATTAACTTGCGGCAGCGGTCATTGGATTGGGTGGCCAAATGACAACTGACGAATCACTCCAATTCTGTGCAATATGATAGGCCAACTACAGATTAGTACCATACGCAACTATGCATAAAATAAACAGTGCATGAAACTTATCCTTTGAAGTCGATTGAAATCGTCGGCTACTAACCTACTATACATGCAAATCCAACGCGAGCGATCCATTGAAACTGCCTACTAAACTTTCAATAACTATAGACGTTTTTATCTTCCAACTACCCACGCTGTTGAGGCGAATTAGTCAATTAGCGCGATGTCGCTTTATAGTAATTAGGATGAACAGAGTTTGAATTTGTTGCCAAGACGTGTCAGGGTATACCGTAAAATGTTGTCGTTTCAAGCGACCGGCTAATTCGTTTCAGTTTGCGATCAGCGTGCAATATGTCTTGCGATTCATCAACATCGTTCAAGCGAAAAGCATTTCTCGGAAGCGGTTGACCGCCGCTGCAGCTGATAAGATGCTCTTGCCTCAGCAGCCGCATCTGTTGCCCAACGACTGACGCACGGACAAGCAGCAACAGCAGCAGCCATTGATGCCGTGAACCTGCTGGATGTCGTCTTCGGCAGATCGCTGGTAATTGCGCGTGACACGAACAGGACCGTTGCTGCCCGAGCCCGAGTCCACGGCTCAGGCGATTAAGATAAGCGCAATCTGATAGGAATAACGGACCCACAGTCTCTCGTTGTGTGCGTTGGTGTCTCGGCTACAGAGGGGCTACGCTGGCATCGCCAGAGCACGCGTCCATTGCAACCCCTACCCCTGCATATATATGTATAAATGCCCCTACATATCTACAGCATATATATGTATATGTGTATATATATGGGGTAGGGTTCTATGGACACACGTTGACGCAGAGGGTCATTCGCTCACCAACAAGCATAATGGTAAACGGACAAACAGAAGGGTATCTACGGTCGTGTGTGCGTCTACAGAAATTGGCGTCTTAGTACGGTCAGACCTGTCGCCTAAAAGTGCGTTAGGCTTATAGGGCCTATTTATAGGCCGACGCCAAGATCACCGTCAATTTTAATGGACCAGATTTATACAAATTATATATCATGCAGCATGTTGAAGAATACCAAGACAAACAGACAATCAGACGTACATGCACGAGTATACGTATCTGAATATATCTGCTACTTGTGTGCACGTCTATGCATGAATGCATGTGGATAATATATATATATATATATATATATATATATATATATATATATATATATATGCAGAAATGTCATGTATATATATGTATATATAAATGAGAGGAAGGTAGTTTTCTGCAGTCGTTGGCAATTATATAGATAATTGGTAACAATAGACGAAGTTGGGTTCATTTGAGGTTAGAATTGCGCCGCAGTTAAACGAAGAGAGAGTTTAATTCTGATTGAAATCATTCCCGAATTCGATTGTCGTCCGGTGGGGGGGAAGGGAGGGAGGGAGGGAGGGAGGGAAGGGAGGGAGGGAGGGACGCGGATAAACCTGACAAGTGACTGAACGCTCCCCAGGGGTGCGTTGCGGAACGGCAGGACGTTGAGCGGAGGGAGGGAGGGAGAGAGACAGAGAGAGACAGCCAGACAAAGAGAGAGAGAGGGACAGAGACAGAGACAGAATGTTCGTATGTATACCCGTGCGCGCATTGCTCTAACTGCAGTGCATACGGAAATATAATCTGATCTAATGACCTTTTCTTCTTATTCTTCTACATTTATCAAGCGCCACTATATCTAATGCCCAAGCATCAATCGAACACGCTGAAGGACTTGCTCAAAGTTCCTACACAGTAACCGTAAGTAACTCATCTAATGTAACGTATCTACAGTTATGTAACGCAGCGACCGTCATGTAACGGTCATCTGTAACAGTCAACTACAGTTACCCACACACACTCACGCACACACACACATATATATATATATATATACATTATACAGTCATGGTAACATATTTGGCTATAACGAATGCCTCTGCCCAAGCATATATGCTCAATTCCGAAGTGGCGTAACATCGTGAATTGTGTATTGTGACAGGAATTCTATATAGAAGTTACATTAGTGTCAGAGCTGCAAAAAAGGCCACACGACAAAAAATTTTGTAATTAGATCATTACGGCTACCCTGAATTAATTAATATATTCCTGACACATAATCAGCCCGTTTGTTTACAAAAGAGCAGCCTAACAACTAGTGTTCGGCGGCTTAACGTCATTCGTTAGTTAAAAACGAGTTTAAATAAGTCTTAGTTGGACACGACATCCAACGTCATTGAATCATTCAGCAATGATTCGACGATGATTCAGCTAAAAACACGGTTGTTTTCCAGGAACGGAGGCGACTAAGGCTTTCTGTCTAGCATCAACCGACGCCAACGGAACTGGTGTAAATAATATCTTACAAATGACTGGTATGCTGTACGACTCTTAAGCCGATACTGTGTAGATATCGTGCGCATATTCTCTATCGGTCGGAGAGTAACGCCCCTCCGTTTGCGGGCGCCGTATCATGAAATGTTCCACTCCATATTTAACGACCTCACCCCACTTGGAAGGGCAGGGTGGAAGGATAAGAAACGGAGGGGAAAGAGCGACAGAGGAAGACGGAGGAAGGGGTTCCGCCAACGCAGGTCGCATTCCTTAGTCTCCATAATACTCAACACTTTTCCTGATCTACGATCGAATGGTCGTCCGCTGGTGACACGACTCAAACCTCCGCCTGGCGACCCCTTGTCAACCGCTTCACCCCCGGCTCATTATCAGATAGCACGACCAAAACAAAAGGGGTCCGCGGTGTTGTCGCTGTTCTCGACTAAGTAAATCCTAACGATGTTTACCTGAACCTCAACCCTGGGCGCGTGTTAACGATTTGTATACGCTAGCGAGGAAATCATTTTAGCCAACAAGTGCGACGGCGGGCACTGCCCAGCTGTTTCAATGCCCAGCTGTTCCCGTTTAATCCCTCCGCCGGCGTAATATTATACACCTGCGCTGTGTGCAGTATACTTTTAATTAGTAAGCCATAAAGCAGAAAATAAATCGCGTCGTCTGGGCTCTTAGACTAATTATCGTCATGTTATAAATTGATTTGTTTGCGAGCGTGTTAGAATTCCATTTCTAGTTCCTGGTCGGAATGGAAGGAACTCAGCCTACGCCGCTCCAGCCCCTTCATAAATAACCCCCCGCGTAAACGATACTGACGCGACCTTAAACAGAATTAGCATTGAGGGCGCGTTATTGTTTTCTATACCGAATAAACTGATCGTCACTATTTGTAAATGTTTACTGTAAGCGGGAGATTGTCGCTAAGTTTGCGGTCCGCTAGGCACCGGCTTGTTGACGTTTCGAAGTGCACAGTCGAGAAGTACAAGCCAGGAATTTCATCCAGCCGCTCAAACAGCCGACGACAGCTTTTATGGTTAAATCAGGCACCTTGGTCGCGGGTTAAAACGCGCAATTAAGGCGGTTCTTTCGGCGTGAACGAAAGAAACAGCACAGAAACCTTCGCAGATGGTCATTAAGCAGGAATCGAAATGACTTATAGACCGGTTTTAATTGAAGTATGCGCGCTTGGGCTGTCTTCGTCTATGACTTATATGGTAGGGGTTATCTTAGATTGGGGCTGACAACACGCGTGCCAGAAATCGCTTCATTCGGTTGAAATACCTATGAAGTACATTCCGTTGCTATAGGACATTGGGCGCAATTTATAGGCACAAGGAAATCCAGAGATGTGGATTTTGCTTGTAATCCGAAAATCTAAGAATAGCTGCAGTCTGCTACCATAGTTCTTGATCACGACTTCGTATTAAATCGTCGTCAGATGAAACCATGTGCATTAAGTAACTAAATAATAATAGGCTAATAGTAATAATAATAATAATAATAATAATAATAATGATAATATTGAAAATGACAACAATAATGGTAATGATAACAATAATAATAGAAATACTAACAATAATAATGATAATGATAGTTAACAATAATAGTAATAATAATAATAATAATAATAATAATAATAATAATAATAAATGTGGACCTTGACAATGACCGTTGGCTCCAGGCTTCTTTGCCGGTGAGAGATGGTGGTCTGGGAGTTCGTTGTGCATCTACGCTGGCACTTTCTGCCTTTCTGGCTTCTGCTGCTAGTACAAGCGAACGCCAGGCATGCATCCTACCAACAGAGTCTGCTGAGGAACCATATGAACTTGCAAGTTCAGCACTCAACGCTTGGAAGACCTTGATAGATGCAGAACCACCAACAGGAGCAGCGAGTCATCGCCAGAAAGAATGGGACCTCCGATTCATAGACAAGGTATGGAGAGGTCTGCCGGAGTCCAATATCAATCCATGTGACCGTGCTCGCCTGCTGGTCTCACGAGCACCTCATTCTGGAGACTAGATGCTAGCGCCCTCTGTGACTGCCCTAGACCTGCGCCTCTCAAACGAGGATGTACGAATGGCAGCCGGGTTGAGGCTAGGAACGACGCTCTGCGAGCCACATTTGTGTCACCAATGTCGAGAGAGCGTCGACTCAAAAGGGCTCCATGGATTAATTTGTAGAAGAGGCAGCGGAAAACATCAACGACATAGCATGTTGAACGATGTCATCTGGAGACCTCTTGGCAGAGCGAAGATTCCAGCGCTAAAAGAACCTCTCGGCTTGCTAAGAGAAGATGGAAAGCGACCGGACAGCGTCACACTCATCCCTTGGACACGAGGTC